>PUFA01000039.1:2554285-3192857 GCA_003508835.1 Eonycteris spelaea | reverse complement strand
TCCTTCTAATTTCATTCATTTTGTGGCTGTATAGTACTATTTACTTTTCCTTGATTACTAAGTAGAGCACATTTATTATGTTCATTGATTTTTCTAGAAATCTTTTGTGAGTTGCCTTAAGTACATTACCCACTTTTCTACTGGTTTTCTACTTTTTTTTTTAACTTAGATTTATAGAACTGTATTTTTCAATGAGGGAACTCTACTTCATTATCTCCGTGATATCCTTTGCCCTTGGTTCTTCTCCGTAATGCCAGTGATTCCTTATCTATTGCTTTGAGTGCCCTGCCCACGTCACCTAGTCCTTACCATGTCGCTCCCTAGGTCCCTCTCCTTAGCTAACATAGCTAACACTCTATGTTTACCCTGTGTACTCTCCACAAAAGCCAGGACACATTGATGACTAACTCTCCATCATATCCAGTGACATCTTGGCCATAGATCTTTTTATCTCAATGCCTGCCAGGGATCTCTCTCCACCTGGTTGCCTTATAGGACCCTCAAACTCAATATATCTAAGTATCTTTCTCTTTTCCTCTCCTAAACCCTATTAATTCCTTTAGTTTTCATCTCTGTTCATGCCATTGTTTATCATCTTAGCTGTCCACAAAGGCATCTTCATTAACTTCTCTTTTTGCTCTCATCAAGACTTTCTCTAAGTTATCTGCTCTTACATTTCAGGTTTTCCCTCATCCACAGTCCAGGCCCTCGTCATCTCTTTCCTAGACCACTTGAATAGCTCCCTACTCTCAATCTTTTCCACTTCAAATGTACCATTTACACTGTCAAAAGGGTCTTTGAAAATGTAATTCCAACTATGTCAATTCTCTCTTTAAAAGTCTTCCAGTGGTACTCCACAGACTGCTGAGTGATGTCTGAGCTCTCTAAATGGCCCTCTGTAGTCTGGGCCTGTCCTTCACCAGCACTTGAGCTGGTCCTAGCCAAGAGTCTTTTCTTTTAGCAAAATTAAACTGCTGGTAGTCATCAGAGCTAGGTGGGGCTTCTCAGCCATGTGCCTTTGCTCATGTTCAAGCTCACCTGGTTGACCCCATCCTCCTTTAGGACTAACTCATTTCATCCTCTTCAGGAGAGCAAATGCTCTAATACCCATAATAACCCACACATATCTCTGACATTGCATTAGCCATGTTGTAATGAAATCAGCTGTTGGAATTGTATTTCCTATTAGACTATTTCTTAAGGACAGGGATTGTGCCTTGTTTTCTATGTAGTTCACTGTGTGTCTCATGATTGTGTATGAATGACTATTTTGTAAAGAGGTCTGTAGAAAGGTAAGTGATCAGTAGCATTTCATTGTGTGGGTCAATGACATTTAATGTGAATAAAGTGAGTGCTGGCGTAAGACAGTCCTCTCAAGCACCAGCAGGAGGATCTTTGGTGCCACAGACAGAGATGCTGAGTGCTTCTTGAGTAGGAAGTAAAATTTCTAATCGAGACCTTTGACCAAAGTTTGAATAGACCCATTGGTTTTTAGGCACATGGAAAAATGAAAATAAACCAATAAACAATGAAATAAAGCAGATCTTAGAGACTCAGAAGACCTGGATTCAGTCTCGGTCTTGGAGTGATTAATTCTCTGTGCAGCTGTGGGCAGACCGCACCACCTGTGTGGTTGTGAAAGGGCTCGAGTATGTTGAAATGGCTCCACAAAGAATAATGTTTAACTATTGCTCGTCACCAGGACAGTTATTCCACTCAAAGTGTCATTGTGACTGAGCAATATAATGAGCAGGTGAAAAAGGAAGTTGTTACAATCTTATGTCGAGTCATATAACTTTATTATCAACCAAGCCAGTGGAGTTTTAACTTGCAGATGGATCCCCGGCCCTGAGATAAAATGTAATAAAAAATTTACAACCTTTGTTTCCAGGGTGTGTCCTTCAGCGGCTGGGAAAACAGCCACCATTTCTCTAGGAAAGATGGCCAATTCAGAGATGAGTCTCTGATAAAGAGGGCCTATTAATGGGGCGTTGAGGTGTGTGTGCATCTGTGTGTGTGTGAGAGAGAGTGAATGTGTGTGATGTCATGTTAAGAATCCATCATGTGTTTAATGCTGGAAACAGGGAACAGCTATAATCACCGTTCTTGCAGGAGCCTCCCCAATGTCCCTCTAGAGACACCATCTGAGACTGATGCAGTTAGTTAACCATCCCTGTGCTGGGCAACTGAAGAGCTTCGAGCCATGTGCCATTCCTGAAATGGCTTTCTTTTTGTGTTTTGGAAAAAGTTAGCTTTTGAACTGAGCTTTCTTTTTCCATGATGGACACTGTGAGTTCCTATGACATTTGTCATGTCTTCAAAGAATTTACCCATCTTTGAGTTTTAGCTGCTTCTTTCATCAAGAAGCATCACAAATATAACTAATTAACCTTTCTGCCTTTTCAAAAGGAAATGTGAAAAATAAGAGTGTTATCCCTCATCTTGTCAAGGAGGAAATGAGTGGCTGAAAAAAGAAGTCTGCCATTAAGCAACCACACCAAGGAATTAGGAATACAACCCTGGCACCCTCACCTTCCCTTCTTCCTGGTAGAGTCCTATCATAGGCTAAAGAGACATGAGACACTGGACTTAACAGCAGGCCTGCGTTGTAGTTGGTATGTAACATGGCCCTCTCCTCTTTCTCCTGTTGAGAAATAAGTTGTGTTTAACATGCAACTTGTCTTTTCCTGTTCTCTTTGATGAATTCAGGATGACTGTTCATGAGCCTCCTGCACTTAGAGTTGGAAACCCTTGGCTTAGATGAAATATGGCTTTCAATTATGCCACAGTCAGAGAAGCTAAAAGAAGAATGCTAAACTGGGAGGAGTCAAGTTGTTGTTGTTTTTAAGAGTGACTTGAGCATGTTAATCCAGCATTTACACCTCGCACATTCCCTGCCAACCTGGATGGCGGGGGTAGCGGGGGACCATCCATCCATCCCCCTCTAATGTATTGTGGCACCTCTTAGCTGCCCACAGAGGCTCCCCTTCTCTATTGTAGACACCCTGGCAAATGAAAATGCCAATTTTCTCCTATGCCTGTCTTGCCGTATTAGGCATGTGCTCAGCTTTGGGCAATTTCTTTGGGGAACTGGTTTGCTTTCCTCAAAGAAGGTCCAGGAAAAGGGTTGCCTCACCTCTTGCTTTAAGTGGGAGGGTTGAAAATAATAGCTCTTGTCACTTCCCTTAGCCTTGTTATGGGGAATATTTAGTGCCGGAGCCAGCATGTGGAGGTAATATCTTGGATGTGATAATGTTGCTCCTTGCATCAGTGAACATGGTATTGATTGTAAGCCGTCAACCTTTCTGCATGCTTTGCAGGGTCCCAGAAGACTAACTACTGCTGGGAGGGTAATGCATCAGGCAGGGACACATGTGCTCTATTAACTAACGCTGCAACCTGAGCTCAGTTGCTTGCTCCTAATGCATCTGGGCTCACTGGCTCTCCCGTTTTTTTCTTTTGAATTCCTTGACTCCTCTGAAGCCCAAGATGCCACATACCAACATCCCCATAACTCATACCCCCCCATAGGACACTGCTCATTTTGTAAGCTTCCTGAAGGCATAGGCTGTGCCTGTCTTCCTCATTTATTTGTTTATTCCTGCAACAGATATTTATTGAGCACCTACTATGAACCAGACACTTCTCTATGCTCTGGGAATATAAGAACAGACTAAATAGTGCTCATGGAACTTAGGGTGGTCAGAAAAGGCTTCTTGACACCTGAGGAAGAGACACTTGAGCTGTTTATCGGTATATGCTTTGTGCCTGGACCATATGTATTTGTTAAGTTATGGAAATCATAATTTCTCAGTTGAGTGGATCATAGCCTAGCTAATGGCGAACCCCTGAAGTGTGAACCTCACTAAGGCCATGCATTATTATTTCTCCTATCACATATTGTTGTCCTTCTACTTCATGTCCCCTTACTCCTCTTGGTCTGTGTGCCTTTTTTTTTTTTCTTTTTTTGTATACTACCTTGGTGCCTGGACACTCTTTTCTTTTCTCTTCCCCTGGGTACCTCACTTCCTACTTATCTGTCAGGCTTTACCGTGGGATTCACCTCCTCCTAGGAGCTGCTGATCTGGACGAGGTGGCACTTCTTTCTGTTCTCCTGGCACCCCGACATAGCCATCGAAACACACACACGCCATTTTATAGAACTAGGAGAGCAACAGCAAGAAATGTGCGCTGAGTGTTTATCGTTGGCCATGCACCATTCTAAGAGCTTTATGTATATTAAATCATTCGATCATCACAGCAATTTTATGATAGGTGCCATTTTTTTGGTCCTTATTTTATTAGTAAGGAAATTGAGACACAGAGGGGTTATGTAATTTGCCAGGAGTCGTTCAGCTTGTAAATGGTGGAGCTCAGATTTCAACCAGGCAGTGCCCTGGGGTCTTCACTATGACATTTTACTGCTAACGTTGCCTGTGGGTTTGTCTGTATTCTCTCATGACACTGTAAGCCCTATGAGGACAGGGACTGTCACGACAGCTTCCTCAGACCACTCTGGCACAGGCTGGGCAAGTAGTACATGATCAACCATTAAATGTTCATTGAATGAATGAATGCATGCATGCATATCACCCCAACAAACGACTGTTCAGAATCCCAAAATACTGCTTTTCCTTTCGGTGGTGAGGCAGCCCTCATCCTTCACTTTATACTCCAGCCTCCTTGGGATTCTCTTTGACCTCCACAAAGAATTTACTGCTCTGGCCAGGAGATAGTGTATCACTAACCAACCCGAGCACGAATCCCAGCACTTTTGGGCAGTCCCACTTTCCTGTGGTATCTGGGTTTAGGCACAAGGATGAGTCCTAGAGAAATGCTCTCCACTCCCAAACTAAATACATCAGAACAAGTGAGGGGAAGCACCTGAGTGCCAGGAGATGGGTGAGCGAGAAGGGCTCCGTGGGAGCTGTTCACTTAGGAGACCAAGGCTGACTATTTAGGGAATTAGGGGTAGGGAGTGAATTGGGAATCTGGCAGTCTTTAAACCTCTGTTTCTGGCCAGCAGTGACCATTGTGTTGACGGCATCCAGGGCAGGAATCAGCAGAGACAGTATTGCCTTGTTCTGCCATCGGCAGTTTAACCAATGGGGCGTGGAAAATCTAAATTGGGGGACGGTTAAACACTAATAATAAGGTCGGGGTCAGGGGTTGGAGACCTCTGTGAGCCACTTGACTTTGCTCTCTGCTTTTGACAGACCACATTTGTATTCCTGGTCAGCTGTCAGGTAATATTTGGTCACAGAGAGATGGTTTATTTGCGAGTAGTGGAAAGAGACAAGACAAGGTGGCTATGCATTACCGATCACTGTGATGGAAGAAGTCCAGGACCTGGAAGGGGACAGATCTAGAAAAAACTTCTGGTCATGTCTCCGTGGTGGTGTCATTTAATCCTTTTGAGCCTGTTTATCAGCTACAAAAATGGAATAATATGTTTACCCATCAGGTGATTATAATGATTTAAAAAAGCACCTAGCCCGATGCCTATCACATAACAAGTTCTCAGTAAATATAGTGTCCTTTGATTTTTTCTATTTTTTACACTTAAATACAGTGCCTGGATATAGGGCCTTAGTAAATATTGGTTATTCGATGAATGAAAGAAAGAGGGGCCAGCCAGTTCTTGCAAATTGAAAATGGTTTTTTTTTTTTTATTAGAACTAGGGAAACATTACTTCGCGCTGCCCTGCCATGTCGACTCTTGCTTTAGAATCTCACCTGTGATGGTCTCGCTGTGAGAAACGCCATATCGTGCTCTGTTGAGTGAACGGCTTTAAAACCCCGCGCAGACGTCACTTTTGCTAAGAAACCACTTTCTTACCAGTCCTGGTTAATTAACGATTTATTTCTCTGTACTATCTCTGTACTCTGGACACACCTCATTGTGCTGTAAATATATTTACGGCCCACATGTCACTCCTATGTGGCTGTCATCTCATGGAAGGTGGGGACCAGGGCCTTCTACATTTCGGTAACTTCAGCCCTTGCCCTAGGCCTGGCTGCCTGACGTACCAGGTACTTAACAGATATTTATATTGATGAACCTATGGGTCATTACTGGGACTTGTTTTCTAATCAGTAATTTCTATATCTATGTATCTACATCTAGATGTTTAGATATAGATGTAATGTGAGATGGAACAAAGGAAACAGAGTTTGACTAAAATGTCTGGCTCTGTCACTTGTGAACGGTATCAACTTAATCAAGTTATATAATTTCTCTGTTTCCTTATCTGTGAAATGGGAACGATAATAGTATCTGAACCTAGAGATAATGTGTTTCACATGAACAGCTGTGAAATTTGCAGGAAAAAAGCTTGGCCCATAATGAATGCTCAATAAACGTTAGCTACTATTGTGCATTAGAAACCGTTTTTTAGGAGCTTTGGCTTTAGACCCAGAAACCTTGAGTCGAAGAACCTGGTTCTGTCTCTTACTGGCTCTGTGCCCTTGGCCAGGTTGACAACTTGAATCTATTTCCTCATTTGCAAGATGAGAATAACACTGGCATTGACCTCATGGGGTGAAGGGAAGGAGGTAATGAGAACTCTCGGTGAGTGTTGTTGCTGTTATTATTTCATGGTGCTTTATACTTATCAAAGCAGTTATAATAAATTTCTTGGGCCCCTCACAATTATTTTTTGAACTAGGGCAAATGGCTTTCTGACCATCTTACAGGCGACACGGCTGACGTAGGCACTGGCTTGCCTGCATTCTTCAGTGATGTGGCAGCAGAGTCAGGAGCAGGATCCAACTTTTCTGTCTCCGGGTTCCATAGTCTTTCCATTGACTAGGCAAGTCCCTTCCATGGAAAGCAGCTTCTGAGACTTGACTTAGAAGCACAGGGGGAAGAGGTGGGCGCACAAGGAACCAGCCTGCAGTGGGAATTGCTGTGTCTTTGGGGGGTGTTGTTTAAAACACCAGCCTCATCTATACATGTTCATGATGGAAGAGGGTAAATTAGGAAAGGTTAACTCATTCATGCTGCAGACTATTGTGTCACCCCCAAAGCCTTGTTCTTAGGCCTCGTAAGGCTTTCTTGAGCTCGGTGGGCGGTCATTAGTGGATTGAAAAAAAGAATGGAAGGTGGGTGAGGGGGGTAGGAGGGAAGTTTAGATGGTTGCTGTCCAGGTTTGAAGGAAGGGAAAGGGTGGACTCCCACATTGTCAGTGATTGAGTATTTGAGGGTCTAACTTTTATCATGATGGGCCCTGGAGTGTTCGAAAGGAATACATTGGACACAGCTGACTTCTTTCATCGGGTCACTGAGCTAAAAGAATTTTAGCTTCATCTTTGTTCCACCTGACAATTGTTCTGCCTTATACATGCTGGTTGCCTAATGCATGCTGATATGGTTAATTACAAGACCAATGAGAGGTTTAAAGATGCATTTTTTTCTTTCAATAGGAAAGGCAGGAGCCAGATGTTAGAAGCCAACGGGCCCCTCCTACTGCCCGTTCACTGCATATCCCGCTACTTCATGCTGGCTTGTGTCTGTCTGCTTTGTTTCTTCCAATCCTCTTCTTCCTCTGGACGAGAAAGCATGAATGTCTGCCAGAGTTCAGCCTTCGAATTGTTTGTTTTTGACTGTCGAGGACTGACGGTGGCATTTAGGATGATTTTAATAAAAGCTCAGGAGGCTGTGGCTCCCTTCTCCTTCAGTCACATGACATCCTCCATGTACCCCGATGGCTTGTACCAAGCTGCAGGCCTTGCAGGATGAAACAGTGTAGGTTCTTAGAATCCAACGAACTGTTGCAAAGGTGGCAAGTCGGCTTTCAGGTAGCTTTTTGTCATCTAGAAAAGGGACTGACTTCCGGGTACTACCAAGTAGGGAAGTCACCAGCACTGGGCAGCAGGAGATGGCCAATGTAAAACACCTACGTCTATACCTGGCCCAGCAGGGAAGCGGTGAAATGTGGTGGTGATCGCGGTCAGAGGCCCGATCTCTATGGTCCCCCGCTTGTGCTCCTGACTGGACGTCTCGGGTGTTTGTTCCAATGCATCCTTTGGAGAGGGGAAAGAGAGAGGGTGGCTGTTCCGAGGTCTTTGGCAGATCATTCCCACCCTGGACGTGACAGTGCATCTGTATGATGAGGGTGGTGGCCTAGTGTAGGGCTCCTCGTTGGAGTCCACAGATAAACGACAGGCAGGCCATGAACCCCATACGTTTATGGCTGATTGTCCATGTATGCGTTCTGGGGAGCAGTCTTGACTCCAATATGTGATGACCACTGAGACTCTTCAATGCCTCCAAAGCCTTAAAGTTCTGTGGCATTAGATATGCAGGGTTCCAGTCTGATCAGCATGCTGCTGGTGTTCACAAAACTGTTTAGGCAGTGCAAGGGTACGTTTGTTATGTTAACGGTTATGTAGTTATTTTAATGTTAAAAATAACTAGCACTTTGAAACTGAGTTTCAGGAATATTATTTCTTGGGAGGAGGCTAAGTCTTGCTTATAAAAAAGGGTGACTTAAATGTTCAGTGAGTAACAGTACAGAGGTGGGTTGACACTCAAGTTTGAGAATCTGTGATCCAGCCCAGTCCCCACCTGGTACAAACAGGAGCTGAGTCTTGCAGAAGCAGAGAAAAGGCCATTGGGGAAGTTGACAGTAAACTTAGGACAGTAATCCACAGTTCTTTCTATGTATCGTGATATCACAATCCTGAGTTTCCTCCTGGGCTGCTTATGTGCATTGCCCGAATAGAGGTTTTCTCTGCAGGGAAGATGAGAAACACTGAGAAGAGAGTCGTGTCTTCAAATGCATGCTCGTTCCATTTTGAGATGTAATTTTTCACATTTTAATGTTTCTGAAATTGGGCTGCGTCTTATCAAATTGTGTTCACTTAAGTAGACAGTGATTTCCTTTCCAAAAAAGCTGTTATTAAATAGATAGGAGCTGAGCATTGAAATATGGTTCTTTCACTATTTTTTTCTCCTTCAAAACAAATTACACTTCAAAGCTGAAACCTCTAATAAATATACAGTGAAAGAAATTTCTTTTTAAAATAAAAAACTCAAGTAATTTCCTACCCACTAAATGGAAGTTGAGGGAAAGGAGTGACCATGACGGGGGCAGTGACACTGAGCCCAGACCCTGCTTTCTGAGTCCCTCCTCCCTCTTCCCTAAGCCTCCTTTTCAGGTTTGTAAGCCCTTTGAGTTCATTTAGTCTCCTTTCTAGAGGTGTGCCACATAGAACCTTCTGGAAGTTTTAAGTCTGCATCCTCAACTTGTGGGAAGGATAAATCAGCCTCCACAGGTTCAAACAGACTTCACTCCAGTGTCAAACTTCTTGATTCTCCCATATTCCACTTTTGCAGGAAAAGAGTCTTCTGGTCTCTTCTAGAAGGTGAGCTTGGGGTGGATTAGACGTGCTTGATTCGACTTTACACATCGGCATTTTTATTGGCCATTTCTGTTCTAGCTGTAGTGGAGGTTGATGGATTGTTACTTTTGGTTTCCAAACCCACGAAGAGGGGAGGGAGGCTGCTCAGGAGACACCCCCCAAAAGAAGGGGCTAGCCTTTCTCAGGGAGCCGGGGGCGGGGTGCCACTGCCTCCAACTTATTGTTTTATTGAGAACACCAGATAATAAACAACCGGGCTTGGCCTTAGAGGTCAATAGAATAAATAAGCTGGAAAAGGTCGAAGAGAAAAAAAGCCAGCGAACGTGTAAGTGGAGGATTATATGGAGCCATTTAAAGCACAAAAAGCAAGAGTAACAAAGCAGCAGATGGAATCTGGCCCCACGTGGCCTTGCCAAGCTAACTCTGAGAAGCACCGGGTAGAAAGTGTTCTCTTTATGTCCCCTGAAGCGTTCAGGGTGTCCCCTAGCCAAATTCTCAGGCTGTTTCTATGGCGCTTACAAAAAGACTACAGCGATGTCGATGTGGCCCTTCCCTCTCCTTCTGTGTCCTCTTCACAGCCTCGTGAAATAAATCTCTGGCTCAAACCAAATTGCTGAAAAGAAAATGGAACGTGGAAATACAGTCCTGTAGGGACAGGGGATGCTGATGAGTTCTGATTTTTTTGCACAAAATAAGGAGAGTTTCTCTAAGAGTAGACAGTGTTTATTTTTTTGTTGAATTTTTCAATCAAATGGAATTGCTTAATTAAAAAAAAAAAACATCTCTTTTCGCTTTAAATACTACAGACAACCTCATTTTATCTCAGCAGACACCTAGAAACAAAACACTGGACCCACCAGAGAAAACTAGGCAATAAAAGCATCAGAAATTCAGGTCAACTGCGGAAGAGTTACTGTTAGCTGGCAGCTCTCGATTCTAAACAGAAGTGTCCCGGGACCTACGGGGTCAAACAAAATTTTCTTAGATCTGGGGATCTGGGAAAGTTGGACTCCTTTTAATTCTATCCCAATTGTTTTCTGTATAGGGAAATTAAAGTCAATGCATCAAATGAAGACCCAAAGAAACATTTAAAAACATGTTTGACTAGTATTCAGTATGTGAGATATTAAGTAATAATAACTTGTCCTCCTAGTTAACCTTGTCCTGGAATATATATAGGTTATTTGTTGCCGCCACCGCTATAATATTTTCTGAAGGATGCCAAGCCGTATGTAAGATCTTTTTGCTAAAGTCCAGGCTGTCCACACTGATCTCGTCTTTTCTCCGCTTGCCCCCCACGCACACTTTGCGCGGTTTTAGGATCGCCCGGGTTTGCTGTTTTCCCTCGAGGCTCCAGGGTGACGTCGCGCTTGGTGTTTCGGTCAAACATCCTGAAGAAGTTGTTGTACGAGCCGGTCATGATGACACTGTAAGGCAGAGAGGAAACAGGGAGTGACCAGTGCCACGGAGAGAGGCAGCAATGCAGCTCTTGACTAGAGCAAACGACACCACCCCACGGCCAGCTTACGGCGCTGCGCGTTTTGTTAAACACAAAAACCCAGACAGGTTCTGTCGTGTGACTGTTGACTTTCTTTGGAAACCCTAAAAGCAACAACCCCTTGGGCTGGGCTTGGAAACAAGGATCGTGATAACTCTCCTTGCTAATTACTTCCATGGATTCCTTTTGGTTCCTTGGCTCAGTGAGTGAGTGGTTTTAACGTTCCCAGCCCTTCATCAGGATTATGAGGCTAAAGGGGGGTTTGGAAAGTAGGAACACTTTGAAAACAATCTTTGTGCAGGGGGACCGACTCCATGCTGCCTGACTTCTAAGGTGCTCTTGCCCCAGTGGGAGAAATGCTGAGAGCATAGCACGCTGGCCCAGGCACGTCCCCCACCGCTGCTGAGCACTAGCTCTAAATTCGGCCTTTTCAGAACACTTATCTAAAAAATGATGTCACCCTGGTCTCACTTGGGAAGAGGTAAACCAATTCAAATTTTTAAAAGGATTCGGAATGGGAAAATAAGATTTTGTAGCGGGCTGACAGATGGTTCTGCATTTTACAAGAGTTATCCATTCTTAGGTGTATCTACAATTGATCAAGAGAACAGTGAATGCCATGGCCTTCCAGAAGCAAGGGACTGAATCTTTAATGGTGACAGGTAGGACATGGTGACAGGCTGAAGGGGGGACAGTGCTCCTCAGGAAACATTCCAGAGTGGCTGCACCCTGAAGGGGCTGGTTAGGATGGGTGAGCACAGCGTCTCGTCTGTTTCCTGTGACTTGGGTGTGTAGAGAGGTAAAGGAGACGGTCAGACTGGGCCACAGCCAGGGGGAGGAGTTTGGGGGCATGTCGTCAGCTTTACCAGGTAAATGAATCAGGGGTTAGATTTTGTTAGTCTGGCCCCCGGAAGCAGTTGCGGTGAAATGTTTTGTTCCATAGAAGAACGAGCAGCTATTTCTTTTCTTTTCTCCCCATCATCTCATTCCAGCTTCTGTTATCCCATCTAAGAGATTTGCATATGGGAAGAAGTGAGTAACTTGTGCAGCGTCACACCGCTAGTAGGTGGTAAAGTCCGGCATCCAGACCCACATCTGCCAGACTCCAGGGCATAAACATTCAGCGACTCGGCCTCTGGGCTTCCCCCACCATGGCCTGGCTTGTTTTTAAACAGTAAGAGGAAGTCTTTTTTAGAAAAACAAAACAAAACAAAACAAAAACAAAACAAAACAAAACTCTCAAAAACTATTTTCCCATAGTGACGTTATGGAAAAAATGTTGATCTCAGGATTCAAAGTCAAAACTTCTGTCGTCGTCTCCACTACTGACTAGCGTCTGCGCTTGGGAGGGTTGTTCTATCTTGCTGAGCCTCAGTTTCTTCAACTGTAAAATGAGGAGGATGAAAACCTGTTTGGATTGTGGTCAGGATTACATAACATGATATGTACGAAGGTGTCTGCTACATAGTACATGCTTAATAAGTGTTGTTCTAGGCTAAGATGGCTGGGAAATTAGAGCAATAACAACAAATATATAGATATGAATATGTATTCATTGTAAGCAGTGAACAAATTAAGAAATTATACACAAACAACAAAAGAGGCCTGGGGCTAGCTTCTTCCCCTCGTGAGCTTTTGTTCATACGTCACAGTTGCCTTGGTCTCTCTTCCCCCTGCCCTATACCGACGAGGTGGTGTGACTTGGGCTCTCTTGCCCTGTGGTGAGTCCTTCCAGGCCCGCTAACGTGGAGGGCTCACTTTGGTTCACAGGTGAAGAAGGCCGTACAAGGGACAAAGACAGCTCGTGCTCACGAAAAGTCTGAATCTCTGAGTGCTTGGCCACGACAGAATTTCACCACCAATGGTGCCGCCCTTCATCAGGGGACAGTCCCTGGTAGCCTGTGCTAGTCTTCTTGGAAGTCAGAGAATCATCTGTATTTGTCAAAGTAAACATGAACTCTTGGGAGGTAACGTGAAGTATTGTTGAAATCAAAGGCCTTAAAACAGTAATAAATCACATTGAGGGACCGATAAATGAGGCTGACTAGAATTCAGCTAATGAACCAACAGGGCTTTTGGCCAGGTCCATACAAGCAGTTTCAGGAGATAATTTTTGATCTAGAAGTATCCTTTGTAGTAATCTGAACTATTCATGCTGTTATTTGCTGGTGGATTATTAGTGATCTTCATTTTAGGCATGTTGGCCTAGCTCTGGGGGTCTCGTGTGTAAAAGGTAGGATTTTCTCGTTGATATTAAATGGTCACCACTGCTAGTCCTGGCAGAGGATTCAAGGGTCTCCTACATCCTTCCCTTCTTTCCAGGCCTGGCCTCAGGGTCATCCAGTGACCCATACAATGCCTTGAGGCCTGGCTTGACCTCCCTTTGGCTGCACCCTGCTTAGTGTATACCCCCAGGGCCCTGCGAGGAGAAGGCCCGCCATTGGAAGGTTCCCTGGCCACAGAGCCTTTCTTACCTGTCTGAGCCATTCCACACACACTCAAATTTATCAAAAATGCAGTCGTTTTCGTAGAGGGAGCACAGCTTGCTGCGGAGGTAGTCATGAACCTGGGGGTGGGAAACAGCGACAGGGCCAATTATTCTTAAAAATAATCATTTCTGTGAACACTACCTCTTTTGACGCAAGTTGCTAACTCTTCCAGGGTAATTGTGCCTTGTGTCAGATGACCCCGGTCTGAACCCAGACTTGGCCCTTTCCAGCCGTGGGACATTGAGATGGGTTGGTGAGCTGCTTATGCAGCCTGTGTGGATTACACAAGCTTGCTTAAGTGGCCAGAGGCACAGAGCAGGGCCCAGTAAGTGGTAGATTCCTGTTTTCTAAGCTGATTTGTTAATGAGTGTTAGAAGACACAGTTCATTCAACAAATATTTATCGAATGTGTGCTATGTGCCAGGGATGGAGCAGTGATCTTGACGCCCTTGGTGTGCTTTCATCCCCGTGTGGGGCAGATGACCCGTTCACATGAACCCTTTGTTCTGAGGAAGGTGGGGAGATGACCCAGAAAACGCCCCAGGCCTGCCATGTTGTGAAATATAAGAGTGCAAGGGTGAAGGTGGGGGACAGTTACAGCCTGGGTGACAGAGGATGGGTTGGCCCCAGGTGAGAGCTGTAGTGGGAAGTGGTCAGATTCTTGACATGTTTGGAGGGAGAATTGATAGCACTTGTGGGTGGATCCATCGTGAACAGGAGTAAAGGTGGCTCATGCATCTTCTCTGGAGCAAGCGGAAGGATGGAGGTGCCATGTTTGGTTTTGGGTATGATAATTAGAAGATGTCTGTGCAAGTGAAGCAGTCGAGTAGACTCTGAGATGTGAAAGGGGCTGACCAGGAATAGGGAGCAATTCCTGCCTGACCGTTTCTATTTCTCAGTGAAATACAAAGCCAGGTATCAGCTGAGAGTGACAAAGGGGACGGGAATGGTTGGGAAACAGAAGTGCTGGAAGGCACTGAGGGTCGCTTGAAGTGGTTGGATGTGAATTTTAATGGTTATTTTTCTCTTGCCACATTTAGCAGCTCAGGTGTAGATACCAAATAGGCAGATGAGTAAGGCTCAGAGGGTAGTAACCTGGCTTCAATTTTTCTCTGAGGGCAATCCGTCCAGAACCCTCCAGTAGGAAGTAATAGTAACAGGCATACACAATGAGCTAGCTTGTTGTTATTAGCCAAGTGCGTTATCTATAAAATCTCATTTCGTCTCTAAAATCATCTTATTATGTAGGTGGTATAATTACCTTCACTTTAATGGAGCATGAAGTACAGGGTACAACCTCATCTGTCCAAGATCACACAGGAAATGACAGGGCGGGAACTGAGCTCCAGTATGGGGTTTCAAAGTGCACACTCTTGACTGCTGTGGCAATCTGCCTCCCCCACTTGCTCTGCCTCATTAGCCTCACCTTACATGGGGTCTCTGTCCTACCCAGAGCCGCCATCATGAACTGAGGTGAGGCCAAGAGGGAGATAGAATTGGGTGAAGTCAGAGGGATGTTACGATAAGCATTGTTTCACTTTGTTTACATTAAGAGTGATGGTTCAATTTCCCTTTTCCCTGCAGCCTGGGCCCTTTCTCCCTTGACTTGAGTTCTGCTGGATGCTGAGCTCAGAGGATCAGCCGTGCTTAGTACTGGGCAGAGGAACAAGGTAAGATTCATCCCATGTTGTACTACATGTTTTGGGTATTTGAAAGCTCTCTGTTATTGGACAGTGTAAATATTCCCATCTCTGCAAATTAACTTCCGCTACCTTTATGCTCTTGTTCTCCAAAAGTTCTGGGCCTTGTCAGGGTATCTGCTTCAGTGCCATGGTGACAGGGGAATCTGTCTGTGGCAGGGCAATTGATGCTTATGTCCTGTGCTTGTTACCTTCGCTATAAATGAACTCATTCTCCTTCCCTTTCTCTCCTGCCAACTTTTGAGCATATTAGAGGTGGCTCAGGTCTAGAAGGCCATTTGTTTTTAGGGGTGAAAATCTTGAGTGATGAAGAATTTCTGAGCATAAAAGCAGAAGAGCGTCTGAGGGCAAAAAGAGGGTTGATTCTAGGTCTTGATGAGAGATTGGGCAACTTTTTCTACAAGGGCCAGGCAGTAAACACTTAAGCTTTGTGGGCCACGTGGCCTCTGTTGGAACTACTCGGTTCTGCCCTCGTAATGCAAAGGTAGCCATAGGTCTAGCCATAGGTCATACATAAAGGAGCAGGGGCTGTGTTCCAGTCAAACTTTATTTACAACAGGTGGTGGACAGCACTGGCCTCTGGGTTCTGGTTTTGCTTAACCCTGGTTTGACTATTATTCCCCCTTCCCTAAAATAGCACAGACTTCCCTTGCCAAAAGGGGATGGGGGAGTTAAGGCATTGGGGGTGGGGGTGAACCTCCTTTCTGATGGTTGGAAGATCTTGATCTCAAGGATCCATCTTATTTCTAGAAAGAAAGCCTGATTCTTGCCCCTGTTGTTGACTTATTTCTGGGCTGCGTGTGCTAGAGGAGAGTTGCTGGGCTTCTGAAGGGGAAGGATGCCAAGCTGGGAACGAATCCAGTGGGCAATGGAAGCCAATTTTGTTATCCTAGTACTCCAGCTCCACTTCTTGGAGGGAAAAGATGAGAAAAATAGATCTTTATTTTCAGCCGTATCTCCCCCTACTTCTTCCTCTTGTGTGGTGTACTTATAAGGCAAGGCACAGATGCGAGTGTTCTGAGCAGGGAGAAACACATTTTGAAAATGCTTGGTTAAGCAGGTTTCTGTAATGCGGTCCTCCTCAGGCTCCTACAGTGGTCAAGGGATTTCAAAATTATAATAAAGGGATAGAATATTAATTTACTTCACCCAATTTTTTTTACAGAAGTATTACAAATATGATCTTTAACATAATTAGGGGACAGAACAGTAAGGTTTGTAAATAGGGTGGCAGTGTGCCTTTTAAGCTGTCCTCTTTAGGAAATTTCCCCAATCCCTCACCATTCACCTTTGATTTTTTGTTTACAGAAACTCCATAGTGTCAAAATCTGTGCTTTGTTAGAGTGGGCCCAACAGTAGGAACTACATCACCCAGAACTCCATAAATCTTTTTTAAAATTTATTTTTCAATTACAGTTGACATACATTATGTTAGTTTCCAGTGTACAACATAGTGATTAGACATTTATATACCTTATGACCTGGTAGTTCCCGTGATATGTCTAATACCCATCTAGCACCATACATACACAGTTATTACAATATTATGGACTGTATTCCCTATGCTGTACTTTTTACATCTTTGTGCCTATAAATAATTCCTGAGGGATGAAAGTCAGGAAAACCTGTCTGAACCATTTCCTCCCCAGCATCTAAGTTCTGGGAAGCGCCGACCTGCCTCCAACTGAGGGCATCTGAAGGAAAAGCACATCTAGTAGAAAGGTACGTTGCATTTATGTTGTTGTTTAAAATAAATCTTAGGCAAACAAGGTGGACCTTTCTCCATCAGTGAAGCGACATACACAAGACACATCCAGGGAGAACTTAAAACTAATCCTATTTGATGATTCTCCCTACACGCTCCAAATATTATTTCTTCTCTGCAGTTAAGCTTGTGTTTGGCCTTCTGGACTCTAAGCCGAGTGTCCCAGCACATTGGCTCTCCATGGCGTGGAAGCCTGAGGCTGGCTGTTTAACAGACTGCTCATGAGGACGAGCGAGAGTAAACTCGGTGGCTTTTTGTTATATTTCAGGGGGGCAAACTTTTCCTGGAAGGGTCAGATAGTAAAAATTTTAGGTTTTGAGGGCTCTGTGGCCTCTGTTGCCATCAGTCCACTTTGCCATGTAGCGTGAAAACAGCCAAAGACAACATGCAAAATGATTAGTTGGGTTTCAATGAGACGTTTACAAAAATGGGGGTGGGGCTAGGTTTGGCCCACAAGTCAGTTTGCCAGCCCTTGTTCTATAGGAGAACTTGAAAATGGGTAATCCTACTTAAGTCTACAGCTTCCCATTCCTGGAAACATGCTCAGCTGTTGGTGTACATAAATGCATAGCAGGAGCCTTACCCATCTCCCATGGTGGGCATTAGGCTTGAGCATGGGATGCTTTCCCCTTGCACCAGGCCTCATGATCTCGTCTGACAGCGGTCCAGACACTCAGAGTTTACCATCTTTGATATAGCATATAAATGTAAGTTGCTTTAAAATATGCCATCTAAAGTAGTTAAAATTTTGTGGTATTTCATTTCAATACATTGCAGAACACTAAAAACTAGTGTTCTGCAAAGTAGCTTTCCAAGGCTATCGCTGGTTAAACATGATTTGAGAACTATGATCTTAAAATGGTGATTATTCCAAGTTACTGCTGTGTTCTAAAAGCCTTTTCCTGAAATGAAAATACTTATCAGTTTCAGCACTATATGGCCTAAATCTACTTTCCTCTCATCAATGCTCTCCAGCAGGGCACACCTGTCAATACTACCACACTCAGGTGGTTCTGTTCTTCATTGCTGCCTCTTTTTGTGTTAAGGTTTCTAGCACTAGATGGTTTGTGCAGCTGGAAGGAGATACTTGTGTTGGCTCTAGCCCGGAGCTGAAGATGAAGGATGGTAAGTGAGAGCTGGCCTTGAAGTCCAGGTATAATTTAAGGGACAGTAAGATCCCCAGTGTATAAAGGATGCTCTTTGAACTACAGGAGTGACCAAGCTATCTCAACTACATATGTGGTCTTGAATTCTGGCCCCCAGACCTGTCTATAGCACCCTCTAGAACTCGGTCATCAAATCTCCTCTGTCAGTTACTGCTAGTCACATGGTAGCTGGACAACTGTCCCTGCTACCCATCCTTACAGCCACCAAAAGTTCTCCAAGTCCTTCTGCCTCCTCCTCTGAAGCAATTCTAGCACCTTCATCTCTCTTCCTGCATCATTCTTTAGTGATTCACATACTCTGGTCTCTCACAACTTGGACTCACCATTTTCAGTGAGTTTCATCCTTTGCTGCTTTGGCCACGCTATCATTCTATAGCTGTTCTCGGCAAAAGCCCATCACTGGTTAAACGTAACTTTCTGGTCTTCCTTACCTGTACTAAGCACGTGACTGTGGCCGGGAAGAAACAGTCTCACCTGAAATTAATAATATAAACCTCAAGTGGATCCCTGAGCAAGCCTGCATTTCCCTAGTCCATTCACTCTTAGATGAGTATTTTACTGAAAAAATAGACACAGTAAGAAGAAACTGTCTGTATGTTCCCAAGCCTAGTGCATCTATAGCTGTATACTCTTCTTTACCATCTGAGGCCAGTTCTGCAATGGACTTGCTTCCTTCAAGCACTTTGCTCCCTTAGCTGTCTCCCTCTCCACGGGCTTTTTCTTATCAGCATAGAACTTCCTTAAGCCTGTATCCCTTTCTGTTCCCCTGCAGACCAAACTTTCTTGATTTACTCTGTACTCACTGTGTTCACATCCTCTAGTCACAGTCTGTCTTGAACCCACTCCAATCAGACATTCACTCACATCACCCTTCCTCCACCTCGCATGAGGGCCACTGAGACTAGCAACGCTATTAAATCCAGTGGTCAATCCTCAGTCTTTTCTTACTTGATTCAGCAATAACTTGACAGTTAGTTGATGGCTCCCTCCTTGTCAAGACGGTTTCTTCACTTGGCTTCTAGGACATTTCTGTCACTTTCCCACCTGTCAACACCGGGGTCCTCTTCTTTCTCTAATTATCCTCATTTCCTAGGAGATCTCATCTAGTCCTAGGGGCTTTAAATATCCTCTATATACGCAAGAGTATCAAATTCGTAGCTCTAGGCTAAATATATCCAGACTCACATTGAGCTGTCTACTTGCCATTTTTGGAAGTTTAATTGGCTTAACGTGTCCGAAGCTAAACTCTCGATTTCCTCATGTAGATAAAATGGCAACTCAACTTTCCTAATTATCAGGATAAAAATCGTGGTGTGATCCCTGGTGCTTCCTTTCCTCTTACATGCCTCATCAAATCCTGTTGGTTTTACCTTGGAAATATTTCAATAATCCGGCCACCTCTGTTGCTGAGACCCTCATCTAAGCTACTAACAGCCATTGCCAGAATGTCACAACGACATCATAACTACTATCTCCCTCCCCAGCACAACCAGACTGTTCATTTAAAAGTGTTAATAATGACAATACTCTGGAATGGGAGTGGAGATGTCCCACAACTTTGAAATGGACTAAAACCACTCAATTGTATACTTTGGAAGGGTGAAAATTATGATATTTTAATAGCTCATGAAGAAAATATAAGTCAATCCCTCTGTGTAGAATTTCCCTTTTATCTAACCCAAGATATCTCAAGATTAGTTTAACCCTGCCTCTTGATATTTGCTTCCATTGTACTCTTGCCTGGAATTAGCTTCTTCAAATCCTTTCTACCTCAAAGCCTAGTCTTCCTCTTTCAAAAAACCTAATTGAAACAGTGCCTTCTCCTTTCTAAGTCTACCAACCATCTGGCCAACACTTAAGGCTAAATCTACACACGATCTTTTCATTCCTCTTTTGTCCACACTCAGCAAACTTCATAGACTCTCCATCCTACCTGCACCTGTATGCCACCATTCCAGCCCAACTGCCATCATCTCCTCCTACCTAAATTTCTTCAATCCATTTGGCAAACTGCAATGTGAAACTTGGTAAAAACTCCCTCCCCAGAGCCTATACCCCAGGTTCTTCTTTCTGGCCTTGTGTTCCATGCTCCAGGTACAAAGAGCTCCTTCCTGAACACAACCCCTTTCTCTTGCCTCCAGGCCTTCCAACACACGAGTCTAAGGATAGAATTTTTCTGCCTAGTCAAGGAAGTCAAGACAGCCTAAGGGCCACTTCTTCAGGAGAGCCTTTCTCTAGCTGGCCCTGCCTGCATGTGCTCCCATGGCACTCAGTGTCAGGTTTGCACCACTGTACACTCAATTCCCTAATCTTCACCTCACTTCTCCACCAGACAGCTCCAGGAAAGCAGGACCGTGTCTGTCTTGTTCACCTCTGTGTCTGTGCTATCCTCGGTATCCCACAGTAAGTACTCAGGACACATGGGTTGAGTTCTAGCCCCTCCACAAGCACCCTCATCTTAATCCTATGGCACTGACGGCTGTACCATTTATATTTTTCTGCACTGCAGGCAGAGGCTGCCTTGGAAGCCCCCCAGAGGAAGTGTTCAGTACACCTATGTGTGGGTGGTCTCTACCTGGTAAGTCTCGATGGGGCGGTTTTCCATGTTGAGATCCCAGACTTTAACGGTCAGATAGTCTCTGTCATGAATACCTCCCACTGTGGCTGAATTTCACATCCGAAATCGAAGAGATGATTTCAGAGAAAAACGACCTGTTGCTTGGATCTTCCGGCTCTTCAAAAACTGTAGAACAAAAACAAGATGATTTAGCACATCCTTAGCAGCAGACTCTAACGTGTTTGGGCCAGCTCGAAACTCACTGTCTCACTTGGAACAGAGGCCGCTGCAGGATGTAAGTAAGTTGCAAACAGAACCTTCAGCTCCCTGGCAGCAGAAAAAGCTGTCACTGGTTTCTGTATTTTCTTTCTCAGGGAAGGATTGGCTTGGGACCTGTCCCATTCATGCATCTGGCACTGAGCGTTTTTCCAAGCTCCAGGTCTACGATCCAACTCCATTTCACATTTCTCTTTGTCTCTGGGTGTCACTGCACATACCCAAACCTGCAGTCATCTTAGAGCTTACAAAATTTTGTTTTACAGCTTTAGTGAGATGTAAGTTATACTATGAAATTTACTCTTTTAAAGATTACAGTTCAGTCTTTTATAAATCACACAACCACAATCTAAATTTTGAACATTTTCATCTATCCCCTGTTCCAAAAATAAAACCCCAACAAATTCCATTAGCAGGTAACCTTCCTGCAGCCTGAGGCACTACTAATCTATGTTCTAGTTTAGGAAATTGCCTATACTAGAAAAATTCATATAAATGGAATGTACAATGTTTTTTGGTGTCTAACTTCGTTTAGCTTAATGTTTTCATCTACATATAGCGTGAATTAGTATGCCATTCTTTTAATGGCTGAATAATATTCTACTGTATGGATCTGCCACAGTCCTATTCATAAACCAAGAAGAAACAACCTGAATGTTTATAATGTTGCTATGAATATTCATGGCAAGTTTTTGTGTAGACGTTTGTTTTTTATCTCTTGGATCACAGTGTTTATAATGAGTTTTGCTGCCAGACTGCCTTGGGTCTAATTTGTTTACTGCCATTTTACTAGTTGCATGAGCGGGAAGTTACTAACTATTCTGTGCCTTGGTCTCATCAAATGTGTCCACAAGTCTTTTGTGTATATTGTCATTTGCTCTGACCCAGGCACTCATTATTCAACAGCTGCTTTCCAGTTCAAATAAAAAGCACGGCACCCAGTTGATATCAAAGCTGTCAAAGCTGCCTTACCCGTCCTTGGTCCACCTTGATTTGAACTCTCTGGTTCAAATTGGATGTACAGAATATATCTTGAATTTCTCATTTCTATGTTTGCCTATCTTTCTCATGATCGAATGCCTTCATCTTTGTAATCTATTTTAACACCAAGTAATTTTTTCTCTGGGAAGCTCATTGTACTTGGTCTGCTCATTTATTTAGTACGTGCTCAGTATTCTCACAATGAAGCTATCATTCCTCAGCATTATTTAACAATCCACAGGTTTGTCTAATTCTAATGAAGGGATAAGCTTCTAGAGGCAGGATTTTGGCTTACCTTGTACGAGAGTCTTGCACACAAATGTTTCAATAAAATATTTGTTGCTTGATTGCAACCCAAACAGAAAAATTAATGAATTCTTTGCCGTCTGGGTCTATCATGTATGACTGTCGAGATAACATTTGCTGATATTTGAATTTTGCCTAGGCATTGAGTCCAGTTCTACTAAAAATAAGTGTTTGTATCACAATTCTAGCTGAACCAAACACTAGCCTGCAGGTTATTGAGTTAAACTCATCCTCCAAGCTTCCCTTTCCTGCCTGCTCACAAACTCACAATTGCTAATCAATTCCATGAAGAAAACCTAAGAAATAATGAGCTGCCTTTCAAACCTGGCGAATTATACCATCAGCCAAACCAGAATACTTCTTTTCACAGAACCATGTAGAAACAACAGTGAAAATAACTAATCAATCAGCATTGAACTTGAGAATTAAAAAAAACCCAGTGAAACAGTAGAAGCGAGCTCATTACAGTCTATACAACGTCAGGACGTGCCTCCCCGCGTTAGGTCAACACACTAATGAAGGCCTTGGTTCTTGACTGGTCCCCGAGTTGAGAACTATGTCTTCACATTAGTTCAATTTAAGGCGATCTCATTAGACGGGGGACTTACACACCAAGCACACCCATGCAAAAATCTAATAGTAATTAGTGGGAGCCCTCTATATCTGTCACCTGCAGGACAGCTTGAGGCAGTAAGTGGGAAGGGCTTTAGCAAACCTCTCTCGAGTAAGTTCCTGCCTTGTCACTTACCAGTGGTTGAAATTTTCTTTTACTACTCTGAGATTTCCGTTTTCCCACTACAGAATGGATGCAGTGCCGGCACACAACTTGGACATGGTAGGTTCTCAGTCAATGTTATTGCTATTTTTATCATCATTAACATGCACTGCTTCTGTACTGGCCAATCATATGTAAAGATTGTTACAAGAAATCTGTTCTCCAAATACTTGGCATATTGGGGCCAGTATAGCAATATTAAAAGCCTCAAAATGACACCTCCAAGAATGCACTAATTATTTATGTCAGATAGACAACATACCAGCATACAACTGTGCCTATTCAAGTCTTAATAACTTCATGAATTCTTTTCACAACATTAATAACCTTAAAAATGCCTATAGAACTTATTATATTCTAGGCCTGTACTGCTTTACTCATTTAATTCTTATGAATACTATGAAGTAGGAATGAGATTACTATTTTATAGATGTGAAAACCAAGCACAGAGAGTTTTGTCACCTGTCCAAGATCACAGCTAGACAAGATAGAGCTGCATTTTGAATTAAGGTCTGATTTCAAAGTCTTTGTTCCTAATCGTGATGCAGTTCTCCTTGCCATGTACAAGACCTTTCAGGAGCTGTAGAAATAGCAGGGAATCTACACAGAACTATGGAATCGTAAACCGGAAGGGATCTGAATGACAACTAGTCTTACGCTATCCTTTTTGTACAGCTGACGTCCACTTCAAACACTGAAGGAGTCTGGCTTCTACTCACACAGCTCATGAATTTTAGCTCTCCTCTGCCATCGGGAAGCATAAGGTGGCACCACAAGAAGCCCAGCCCCTCAGGCCCTCTCTTACCCCCAGTTCTAATCCTTGGCCTGCAACAACGAGGCAACCTTTCCTTCTACTGTCCCTTCTTGTTTGCACATGGATGTATAATATATTTATTTGTCTCTACAGAATGCTAGCTCTACAGGCAGTTTTTTTGGGGGAGGGGTCTATTTTGTTCTATATTTCTGGAACATAGGAGGTATTCAGTAAATATATGTTAAATAACTGAACATTGACAAACCACTTTAATTTTAAATGAAAATAATACATATCTATGAAACAGGTCCTGAAAAAAACCTACCTAAGCAATGCTTTTTTAACCTCAGATTTGTTTCCTTAAGTCCTTAAAAATACGAAAAATACATTCTTAAAGTTATGTGTAATTCAAGGTTAAAAAATACACTCCATAAGAAGGTATCTGTAATTCAAGGTTTTCACTACTTCTGTCTGAGCGATCGTTTTCAGCTATTTAGGTGTCTTTTATGCACCTGAAGACACGTGCACACCACTTAGCGCATGACCTAGAACATACAAATAAAAAGTATCTGTTGAATGGATGCATGCCAGGCCCTGTACTAAACACCAAACACAAGGAACAAGACAAAGCCAGTCCTACCCTCACAGCCCCATAGGCTCAAGAAAGATAGATGTTAAGCAATTACACGTTAGTTACAAGTGCGAGTTTTACTGCATTATCAGAGGAGAATAAACCAGCTAGTGGAATGCCAATGGCACATCACTGTGTCCCATGTAAGTTACTGAACATGTGGTACAAAAAGCATATTGTTTGTGTGACAGATCTTAAGACAAACTAAAACTTGTGTTCTCCTGGAGACCCTTGGCTTGGCATTAGAAATCCTGCTGACTCGTTGGGTTTCCAGCTAGCTTTCAAAAGAGCAGCCATCACAAGAAGAAAAGAAGAGAAACATGGTGGAGAGAAGATGAGCTTTGGTCCTTTTGTGAGGAAGCAGTCTTGAGAGCCCTGAGCCCAGATCTATCATCAGGGATGTGTCAGATTCGCCAATAGGGAGTGTGTGTCTCACAGACCCCAATAATAATAGTACCAAAAACAATGATGACATCTACCATTTCTTGGTCCTTATGCTTTGCATACGTTATTCCATTTAATGCTTGAACTTATGAGGGAAGTACTCTCCCTGTCCTTACTTAGAGATGAGACAGACCAGGAGAGGCTGGGTAACTCGTCTAGGATCACGCAGCTGCTGAGGAGCAGGGGGTTTCTAGTGACCATCTGTCCGCCTGGCTGTTACACTTGCTCCACAATCAGGCCTTCCTGGCTTTGTCAAACCACCTCTTTGTTCAAATGGTCCAATTAAAACTGGGCTCCCTCATGCCCTGGATAGACCTTGTGCATTCCCACTTCTGTGCCTCTGCTCCTCCTCACCTCTTTCTGTCCATCATGGATACTGGAGAGAATATCGGACTGGGAGTCAAGGATGCTGGGTTGGAAGCCAGGCTGGACATAAATTTGCTGGCTCTTAATAATAATACCTACTATCTGTTGTGTACTTATGCTGTGTGCTTTACACGTATTAACCCATTCAATACACATTATTTTCCTTTTCCACAAATAGTCCAATCAGTTAGCTCAGGCACAGATGTTCTACGGCTAGCAGGAGGCAGAGCAAAGATATGAGCTTCTGCCTATGCTCTTCATCTCTGTCCTACTGGCTCTCATTTGAGCGACTGAGCAATGGTCAATTCCCTGGCCTGCTTCTTTGTCTGCAATATGAAGGAGGTAGGATTGCCTATCAGGTCCCTCCACCTCTTGGATAATATGACCTGTGAAATTCCACTAGCCTTGTCTTTCAATTTCCCTCTACTGATCCCCATGACTGCAGGGAAGCCTTCCCAAAGTGACTTCAGCATGTCCAGCCTATGACAGTCAAGTATTCCAGATTCTGAAGCCAATGAGCTTGGAAAACTGCTACCTAATTCTGAGGACTGATGACATGATTCGCTTATTAAAGGTGCTGAGAAGTAAGTCCTGTGGGTAAAAAAAAATTAACATTTTTGACTCCAGCTTCCTCAATCTTGGCACTGTTGAATTTGGGTCTAAGTAATTCTTTGTTGTTGGGTCATCATAGGATGTTTTAACAACATCCTGGCCTCCTCTGCCCACAAATTCCATGACCCTCAGGTGTGACAACCAAAAACGGCTCTAGATGTTGCCAAATGTCCCCAGCGGGATATGAATACCCCTGGCTTTAATCCTGTTTTCAAGTCTTATTGGATCATTATACTTCCTTTACCACTATTCAATTTTTTTTTTTTTTTTTGGCAAATCACTTGCAGCCCAGGGTTTCTCTAGTACAGAGCTCCTTAGAACACACTTTGGGTTACAAAACTATATTCAGAAGTAACTGATGCTCCCTCTCAAACCCCAGAGGCTATCTCATAGCCCCCCCTTATCTGTGGGGGGTATGTCCAAGACCCCCAGTGAATGCCTGAAACCATAAATGGTACAAAACCCTATGTACTATGTTTCTTCCTATACATACATACCTATGATTAAGTTTATAAATTAGGCATAGTAGAGATTAACAATAATAATAGAAAAATTATAACATACTGTAATAAAAAGCTATGTGAATATGCTCTCTCTCAAAACACCACATTATACTGTACATACAGTATAGGTAAATGGGACAAAGGGAGGAGTCACAGCCCAGGTGACACAGAGCAAGTATGTGTGAGATTTCATTACACTACTCAGAATGGCACATGATTCAAAACTTATGAATTGTTCATTTTTGGAATTTTCCATTTAATACTTCAGGACTGTAATTGACCACGGGTAACCGAAACCATGGAAAGCAAGACCAAGGATAAGGGGGGACTACTGTATCAGACGTCCTGAGCAGACAGTGTTTTGTGTTATAACATGTGCAGATATGAATATGTCTCCACGGTATTGGGAGTATGCTGTGTTTGATGTGATCCTTCACGGTGCTTGGCACAGGGCTATTCACATGAGAATGCTTAGATAAGTGATTAAATGAATAAGGTCCCAGAACGCTGGGAAAGGATAGAGATCACAAATAAGAGAGAGGAAGAGTTCAGAAGAAAACTACTAACTTTAGAGAAACCTAAAACTAAAACTACATTCATTACGACTGGGGCAAAACCAGACAGGAAACATGTAGCGTGTTGCTCACAGACTCTGGGCACAGGAGAGAGAACGTAGGGAAACCACAGGCAAGCCCTGGGGGTGGCTCCTTTTCCTGGACCCCTCACTGGACACTGCACAGAAACTTAGGCCCACGATGAAGGGTCAGCAGGGGACTGAAGACCAAATGGCTGATCCTGTGGCTTCCTTACAATCCCTGCCATTTTGTGATGGCTAAGGGTACAGGTGGCTCCAAGCTTAGCAGGCCTGAGTTGAACTCCAGCTCTATTGCTTATAGGTTATGAAGCCTTGGATGAGTGGCTCGACTTCTTCCAAGCTTCATTTTCTTTACCTGTCAATGGAGACATCTACCTTTTGGGGTGGTTTCGGGACAGATGAGATCTTTCCTGTCAAGCACTTAGCATAGTGTTTGTACCCAGCATAACAGGGGCAGCAGCAATGCAGAAGTGGGTGCTGCTTAAGGTAAGCTGGGTGTGAAATGAGTCCAAAAGCCTGAGGTGTTTTTCCACTGGGGCCAGACCGTAAGTGTTACCAGCTGTAAATCCATTTCTAAGTCTTCTAACTGGGCTGTAACACAGACCCACAATAGCTTGTCTCTGGGCCAGCACTTGAAATTCACCTTTTTTGGTACAAGTGTCTTTCATTTGGTGCTGAATGATGTCACCACCACCCTGGCTTTGATGAGCTGGGCAGATGAGAGGGAGCGTACAGGAAACTAGGTAGGGGGAGGGGAAGGTTTGTTCTTGAAAAAGGAACAGACTCAGAATCACGCACAGGGTTTTAAATGGCTCACTTCTGCTGACATTTCTTCTATGGAGATGTGCAGCTGGCACGCTTTTCCGTTTGGAGACATGGCTGACAATTTCCCCATAATGGGGACAGAATTGGCAATTTTCCTACAGAGGGAGGCAGATGGCAATTTCCCTTCTGAGATATGCAGGCAACACTTTTGCCTCTGGAGAGAAAAAACTCGGCGATTGAGATGCAGCCAGTAATTTTTGCTATACATCCAACAGTTTTGCCCAATGAGAGAAATGGCCAACAATTTTCCCACGGAGAGTAAGAACTCCCATGGATGGATACTGCTGGCCTTTATCCAGCTGAGGACAAGTGAGAAAAGAAGTTTAAGATTTAATTAGTGGCTACTGTACTACCATGGGCCTAATGATACAGTCTCCAGACATGGGCTGGAGACTGGGAACTTAGATCATATTAAGACTCAGAGGACTCTGAATTGGGAAAGTGATGCCCAGTTGCTGAACCTTTTTCATTTGCTTTCTTACAACCCTTCATTAATTCTGGAAACAATTGTTCAACAGTGAACTCTGTAGCAACACAATGCACAGCATTGTGGAGAATGACCAATTAAGCTAGAAGAGATTACATTGGCCCCTGACTTTTGTATAACTGTTTTCAGAATACTTCTGTACATACTCCACAAATGTTTTCTCTTTTAATAAATAATCAAAGTTAAGAACTAATAAGTCAAAAACCTTTTTTTTTCCAGATAGGCAAAAAGGACCAAAAATTCTCTGGGGGAGTAACGATGAGACAGTCTGGGCTGGGTGACTAGGTAAGGCTTAAGAACATGCTGAACCGCGAAAGACTGATAAACTCTGGATAGTTCAGAATTCAGTAAACTTCTTAAAGAGTTGGATAGTAAATATTTTAGGCTTTGAGAACAATCTGGTCCTTGTTGCAATTATTCCACTCTGCCTTTGTAGTATGAAAGCAGTGTAGATAATATGTAAACAGATGAACATGTATTTCAACAAGGCTCTATTTTTGGACACTGAAATTTCAATTTAGTCTAATTTTTATGTGTCATAAAACAGTATTCTTCTTTTGATTTTTGTTCAACCATTGAAAAATATAACAACCTCATTCAAATAGCCAAAATAATCTTGAGGAAGACAAAAGTTACCTTATATCAAACTATGCTTCCAGGCTATAGTAATCAAAACAGCATGGTACTTGCATAAAAACAGACACAGAGATCAATGGAACAGAATAGAGGGCCCAGAAATAAACCAACACCTATATGGTCAACTTATCTATGACAAAGGTGGCGGAAATATACAATGCAGTAAAGAGAGTCTCTTAAATAAATGGTGTTGAGAAAACTAGACAGATACATGTAAAAATTTGAATGAAACTACAACACTTTCTTACACCATATACAAGAATAAACTCAAAATGAATGGATTAAAGACTTAAATGTAAGACTTGAAACCACAAAACTCCTAGAAGAAAACATAAGCAGTAAACTCTTTGACATTGCTCTTAGTAATATATATATATATATATATATATATATATATATATATATATATATATATATTTTTGGATATGTCTCCTTGGGCAAGGAAAACAAAAGAAAAATAAACAAATGGGATTACATAAGACTAAAAAGTTTTTGCATAGCAAAGAAAACCATCAACAAAATGAAAAGACAACCTACTGAATGGGAGAAGATGTCTGCCAATGATACATCTGATAAGGGATGAATATCTAAACTATATAAGGAACTCATATAATGCCCGCCCCCCCCCCAAATATGATTAAAAAGTGGGCAGAAGACCTGAATAGATATTCCTCCAAAGAGGACAGACAGATGGCCAACAGACAAATGAAAGAATGTTCGACATGGCTAATCATTAGGAAAATGTAAATTCAAACCACAGTGAGATATTACTTCACACCCATCACAATGCCTATCATTAGCAAATAAACAAGTGTTGGGGAGGATGTGGGGAAAAGGAAACCCTTATGCACTGTTGTTGGGATTTCAAATTGGTGCAGCCACTATGGAAAACGGTATGGAGATTCCTCAAAAAATGAAAAGTTGAACTGACGACCTAGCAATCCCGCATCTGGGTATGTATCTGAAGAAGTCAAAAACACTATTTCGAAAAGATTATGCATCCCTATGTTCATTACAGCATTATTTACAATAGCCAAGCTGTGGAAGCAACCTAAGTGTCCATTGATAGATGAATGGATAAAGAAGTTGAATATATACATAATGGGTTATTTCTCAACCATACAAAATAAAAATCTTGGCATTTGTGACATAGATGGACCTAGAAGGTATTATGCTAAGTGAAATAAGTTAGGCAGAGAAAGATAAATACTGTGTGACTTCACTCGTATGTGGAATCTAAAAAAAAACCAAATGAACGAAATAGAAACAAACTCATAGATTCAGAGAACAAATTGATGGTTGCCTGATGGGAGGGGAGTTAGGGGGATGGATAAAAAGGAGGAAGGGATTAAGTAGAAATTGCCAGTTATAAAAGTAGTCACTGGGATATAAAGTACAGCATAGGGAATTAGCCAATAATGTTGTAATAACTATGTATGGTGTTGATGGTGATGGGTACTAGACTAATAATGGGGGTGATCACTTTGTAAGTTATATAACTGTCTAATCGTTATGTTGTACACTAGCAACTAATATGTCAACTGTAATTGAAAAATTAAAAAATGCATAGTTTAATAAATATCTAATTACTAAAATAAATGTAACAACCTCATTCTTTGCTGGAGTTGTGTCAAAACGGGTGGTGGTCCAGATCTGACCAGCAGAGCATAGTCTGCTGACCTCTGATGATGATGTTTGCGGGAGGAGGGTGTTTCCTATGCCAGACAGGAGAATCAGTGTGAGTCAATGCCTGAGGTGATAAATACACTTTTAGGGGACAGTGGGACCCTAGGACCGGTGACACAGAGAGATAATTGTTCAGTAAACCGCACATTGCTTTCCTCAAGGGTGTCTCTCAGGTGGGTACAGGAGACATTAATGGACTCTAGACGTATTCAGACAGAACAGACGTTCTACCACTTGCAGGTTGGATTGCTGGAACCTCAGATTCAGCTTCATTATCTTTAAAATGTAGACATCAATTCCATTTTGCACGGTTATCAGAAGCAAACGAGATAAAAGCAGATTAGACACCTAGCACCGTGCCTGGCACACCGTGAGAAGTCACCCAATACTAGTGAACCGAGTACCTGACAGATGTGAGGCACTTTGATATGTGCTGGGACCACACAAGTGAGCGAGAGAGATGAGGTCCCCTGTGCTCCTTGGCACTTCCTTCAGCAAAGAGTTGCACACTCATCGGGACTGGGAGCTTTATTTTTCCTCAAGGAAGAAAAGTTTCTCATTTCCTCTGTGGTGAGTGGAATAAGGTCCCTCCAAAAATGCCCACACACTAATAATCCCCAGAACCTGTGAATGTTACGTGGCAAAGCGGAATTAAGTTGCTAATTACCTGACTTTAAAATGAGAGGTGATGCTGGATTACCTGGATTGCCCAGTGTAATGACAAGGTCCTCATAAGTAAAAGGAGGCAGGAGAGTCAGTGTCAGAGTGACACAATATGAGAAAGGCTTGGTGGCAATTGCTGGCTTTGAAGATGGAGGAAAGGGGCCAGAAGCCAAGGCATGTGGTGGACTCTATGATCCAGAGTCTCCAGAAAGGAACAAGACACCCCAAAGACACCCTGATTTCACCCCAGTGAGACACGTTTTGGACTTCTGACCTCCAGAACTGTAGGATAATTTTGTATCGTTTTAAGTCACTAAGTTTACTACGTCTGTGGTATGTGTAAGAGAAGCAATAGAAAATTAATATTCTTTTCCCATATTGTCAACAAAGGGAGGGGACAGTTTCTCTGCACCACGCCCCACCTCCCCTGACTTTGGGAAGCTGTTCTTATTTCTCTGGGCTCCGGCGGCCGCTCTCTCCCTGCAGATCCTGGGAGAGCCCGCTCCCTTTCAGCAGCTGCTGCTCCACAGCTGGCCGGGAGGCAGGCCAGATCGGGCTGCTTCTGGGGGTGAGCTGTGACAGGTTCACTGCTTCCAAGGGAGCTGCGAACCACACAGATCTGCCTCCCTCTCCTAACACTCCTGCTGCCGCTGCTGCTGCTGCTGCTGCACCCACGGGCTGACACAGAGCGACCAGAACACAGCGGAAGCAAAGACAGAGCAAGCCAAGGGGCTCAGAGACCATCAGGATTTAGCCGGAGAACCTGAGGCTATGTGATCCTGCTGTGTGCTGGATAACTCATCCCAAAGCAACATGACTTCCCTGCTCAGATGCCTGCAGGGGCTCTCTGCTGCCAGTAAACCAAACAGTCCCAGCCCGTTGGACTGGCAGTCAGGCCCTTCGTATCAGGTACTAGACCTGCACCCAATGTCACTGTCCGCTCCTGTCCTGCTCAGATTCTCCACTGTGGCCTGACTGGCCTCCTCATCATGTATGCCAGAGCCAGAGAACTCCTGCTTCCAGAGGCTAGGCAGGTAGTGAAAGAGATGAAGCACGCATGAGTACAGGGAGTGGTAGGGACTGTGGCAAACTAGAGTGACAGCAGTGACTCATGTTCAGCTCCAGCTGACTGCTGCAATGCAGAAACGTGGGTCCAGCAGAGCCCGATCGTCTCATTGTAAAGTAAATTCTTCTGAGGAACTGATGTTTCAGAGCTAGCATGTTTTGTTTTTGTTTGGTTTGTTTGTTTTGTTTTGTTTTTAGTGTGTGGTCAAATGGAAGTCACCTTAAGCCAAGCGGCGGTAGTTTTGATCTCTGTTTACACGCTATGATAATGACGGCTGATGTTTGGAGCGCCAAGCAGGTGCTGGACTTGGTCATGCTCACCCCCTCCTGTTTTAGCTCAGGCTGCTATTACAGAACCCCGCGGCTGGGTGCTTTCAACCAGAGATGTCTCTCAGTTCTAGAGGCTGAAAGTCTGCAATAGGGTGCCAGCGTCGTCAGTCTGGCGATGCCCTCTTTAGGGTTTGGACGCCATTCTCTTGTTGTAACCCATATGGTGGAGAGGATAGAGAGCTCTCGGGGTCTTTTTAAGGACTACTAATGTCATTCATGAGAGTATTCCCCGTCTTCATCACTTCCCAAAGCCCTCACCTCCTAATGCCATCAATGGGGTTAAGGGGTTTCAAAATATGAATTTTGGGGAACACACATTTAGTCCAGAATACCACCTATCTCTGCTCCCTTGTTCCTCTGACTCCTTCCTATTCAACCACCAGAGCTGTCTCTTCCCAGAAGCCTTCGTTGACCACCCAGCCCACTGCATCCTTTCTTCCTCGCACTGGTTATACATGGATTCTATGTTCAAAATTCACAAGAGCCAAGCAATCCAAGTTCAGGGAATGGGCCCCCTGAAAGGCGCTCTGTGATAACAGCAGCATGCTTTCCCTGCCAGGCACTGCGCCTGTAAGATGATCCCCGTCTGCTGAAGAAACGCAGGCTTGGGGAGATGGAGACCTGAAGACCATGTTCCCTGAGCGAGGACAGCATCTGAAGGGCTAACTCTGGGGTCAGACCTCATGAAGGAGCTTCAGCTGCAAATCTGTGATCGAAAGACAGGGGAAAGAGAACTGTGTTTGGCTGAGGCTTACCTGTCAACCTAAAGGCTGAGTCTGGGCTAACATCCACAGACAAGTTCAGTAATTGGGGGCTGGTGTGTCCTTCCTTTCTGAGCAATAATCATTTATTAGCCAAGTGGGGCTGGTGCCTTTTTGAGAAATGTCATTCTGGAAAGATATTGATTTGAAGGAAGTCTCTGAGCACGTTTCCTCCTGGGCAGCAGTACAGGAGGCCGGCTCCATCCAGACAAGCTGACGAGGTTGGCAGTGGGTGCCTCGACGGGAGCCTAATGAAGAAATCTGGTAGCAGCGAGGCCGGCCTACAAATACTCACATTTGTCTTCACGCCATTATATTCCTCTTTATATAAGGTGGGTAAGTGGCACAGGCGTGCATGGGGCTTTATGCCTCTTACGTGGAATTACGTTCCTATAGCCAGGAGGCTCCAGGAACATAGGGGCAGCGTCCCCAGGGTGCTGAGCCCACTCCATATGTCACAGGTTAGGGGCTTCTTGTCTCCCTGCTCTTTCCATCTTTCTCTTTGTCTCCCTCTCTCTGTCTCCACCAAAGCTTTGTGCAGCTGTTCCATGAAGCTCCAGCTCCCTGGGGAGCTCTGCCCAGGTGGAAGAGACTGAGTGTGTGGCCATTATTGGGTGATTGCTGAGAAGCTGGTTGTCATGGCACCGCAGAGGCCAGGCCACACTCCCAAGATGTCCCGGTTTTCTAGGCTGTATAATAATCACGGCAGTGAGAGGCATCAACACGGAAGGGAGACAGGACAGCTCCCTGACAGCGGGCTCCTTGCAGAGCAAGGCAGGGGCTCACTGCTGAGTAGGAGGGTCCATTATGACGTGGCCGAGCCCTGTTTGGAGAGGGACCCTGCTCACCGCTCCGTTGTCTTCTCATGGCCCGTGCCATTCCTCTGGGTTCCCAGCGCTGGCTTTCTACCGCGAAAACACTGCCCCTAATCCAGTGATAGACCTGAGCTTTCTGTGGAATTCAGTGGAATTCACACAGGCAGAGCAGTAACAGCTTTTTGCCGGCGCAGATGGAATAATAGCCTCCCATCTGTCTGGCACTGCGCTGGACTCTTCGTGTCATATTCTGTTCCATCCTCACACCGTGCTTTGTTTTACAGATGAAAGAGATGAGGCTCCAACAGTCATCTGCCCTGGTCGCAGGCCAGGAACAGGCACAGCTAGGATGTAACCCAGCCAGCTCTATGGCCCCAATCGACTCCATTCTGTATCATTTCTTCTCCGGTCCCATGATTACAAAGGTGACCCTTTCCAGATGACCCGACAGATACAGGGAGCCCCACAACGCCAAGGGTGTCCCAGTAAAATGGATTGAACTGGTCCAAGGATTAAACCTCCGGTTTGGGCTTCATAGCTGTGTGCTGTCACCAATCACAGAGAATTAGGCAGAGTGGAGCTAACACAATGCATCAGGGGTAACGTGGAGAACAGCCAGCAAATTCACTGACACCTTATTACCTGCTAGGCCCTCCCACTGGCTCCGGACATGCCATCACCACAGGCCCCCCTTTCCCTCCAACTGCCTCTGGGATCTTGAAGCCTCGTGCTGGGGCGCAGAGAGAGGACATATTTTGCAATCACTGGAGAAGATAAAGGCTTTATCCTTCAGCAACACTTCTGCTTAATGACTTGGTCATGGGGAGGAAGGAACAGTCTGTAAGAGATCATCTCCACTGTGGTCATAAAGTGTACATTAGGGCGCCCACGGTAGGTGCTCAGGGACCACAGGGACCATAGTGTGCTTGACTTCCTGAAAGCCAGATTCCACCAGTGAAATGCCTGCTACTTCTCCACTCAGGCCGGGTGAGGCGAAGATGGGACGTGTTTGTAGGCGTCATCTATCAACAATGTCAGCCACGGGCTTTACACTTGAGTTTGAATCCGGGCTCTACCTATGACTCTGGCTCTGACTGTGTGTAAACTATTTGCTTTTTTAAGCCTCCATTTCCTCATCTGTAAGCCTGAGCTTGTGGATTCATGTGAAAAGGATAAAATATTGACAAATACTCTGTGCTTACTGTGGGCTGGGCTTTATCTTGTAGAAACCTCACCACAATGCAACAATGAAGCTTCCATGATTGTTCCCATTTTGTAGAGGGAGACGTGAGGTGTAGAGAGGTTATGTGCAAGAAGTGAAGTCCAAGTTCCCCGCCCTGGGTCTGTCTGACCCCAGAACCAAGACTATTGACCGCTGTACTATACTTCCTCTCCACCCTCATTAGAGCCAAGTTTCCATCCACGAAAGTCTCACAAATAACTACGAGCTGGCCTTTATGGTTTACTTCTTGGACCGAAGAGCTTGGAACTTCATGTCTGAAAGCCACTAGATGGCTTTCAAAATTGCTGGCAGTTGTTCATTAAGATTTGACATGGCCTAAAAAGTCAGACCCTTCCCCTCCTTCCAGACTCTGCTCGACTCCTTCCCCTTCCCTGTCACCTCTCCCCTTCCCGCTTGCCCCTGACATCCTTTCTGGACAGTTGAGTTAGAAACCATTGCTTCCTTTTCTGAACCTCTGGAGCAGAGTTCTCGAGTTCTGGTCCGGGCACCAAAGTCATGGAGCAGAACACCATAAAACATTTGATAGCGTCCTTAAAGTAGATTATTATAGATAACTCGGTATGAAATAATAAACTATTCTATATGAAAGTCTGATAGACTATAAATGTTTCAGGAGAACTTCTAGGAGAAAAGTTTAAGAATATTTGATTTTCCTGGGAATTTGGAAAAGCTAACCCCCAATGCCTTCATTCATTTATACACTTGCTTTAAGAATCATAGCGCTAGTGTATTGTGAGACACGTATTACATCGCATCTAATGTCAGAGCATTTATGAACATGTCTCATCACTTCATTCATGCACTCATTCATTCAGTATGATTTAGCACCCTTGATAGGTCAGGCACTGTTCCAGGAACGCTTCTTCTACTTAATGACCTCCTAGGGGCTAGCAACCAGGTGTCGTGTCAATACAAATTTGTAGGTCTGTGGCCCTACAATGACATGCATGCAGAAGATTCTCAGGAAACAGGGACCAAAAAAAAAAATGCTACACACGAGAACTTGTGGAACACCTAGAGATGACATTTGGCATCACAGTGCATTTCCACAGTCTAACTCAGGATTCGACATTAAGCATCATTTAGTTAGCATTTTCTCTTTGATATTGGGAATCTAAATTTCACGATCCATTTAAAATGACCTTTATATCAGAAAGAGTCCACAATTTCATATCCCATTGTCCCATTATGATAAGAACACTGAGGAAGTAACTGCATCTTATAAATCTGTGTTTAGCACAATAGCTTGTTCACATTTATCGACCGATTCCTTGCTTTCTTTGATCTCACCATTTTCCTAAGCTTGATGATACCATTTTCTCATGTGCAAGTCTTCAATGACAATTCCACTACATTACGGTGATTTTTTCAAATGACATCAAAAATTCAGGATGAATTAATCGGCGGAGGATTAAGAATGCCTGTCCATGAGATAAATCCTATTTAAATCCTTATGTTCAGGTTAAAGATATAAGAGAAGATAAAAGCGAGTATCATTATAAGCTTCACAGGGGTGTGCATTCTCCTGTCCTCTGCTGCCTCTGGGCTGTGCTTGATGACAATGGGAGGCCAGCAGGTGCTTGAAGTAATTCAGCAGATAAAGGGATCTGCACTGATGGGGCTGGAAGCTGCTGGAGTGGACAGCAGAGCTCACGACTCAGTTATTGGTGCTGCCTACTGAGCTGTCAAAGTGGAATTATATGAACTGCGCAGGGGGCTCGATTAGCCAATATACGTAAACATGGGTCAATTACACACACGGGAGAGGCCCCTTCCCTGCTCTATCCTCTAATGCTGCATTGAAGGTGGCTGTATTCATTATGTGAAGTGAGAAATAAACCCGTGATAAACCCACGACCTTTGCTGGTATATTAGACTCATCTTTTCTGGGCTTTGATTTCCTCAAGCTGCAAAAAAGAAGGAATACTCGGAACTCAGGGTTTTGTGAAGATCAATTAAACAGTAAACTAAACAGCAAAAGATATCAATTTAATCGTTTTATACTTAAAAGTCCACAGAATTTGTGAGCTTCGTCCCCGAACTGTCCCTCTCCTAGTCCTTGCCAACCCCTTCAATGCTCTTCCCCTAGGCATGTGCTCTAGCCAAAAAGCTGGGAGTCTTCCTTCCATGGACAGTTTTTAAACAAGTCCTGTTACCTAACACTCAAAGCATAGCCCAAACCGGTCCAATCTTAGTCTAAGCCGCTATCATCTCTTGCCTGGACCATTTCGACAGCTTTCTAACTCTTCTATCAGAGTTCGCTCTTCCCCTGTGATGTTTCATTCTTTACATAGGCAGAGCGATATATTTATAAGTAAAATCATGTTACTCCTTGACATAAAGTCCTCCTAGATCTTCCTTTCCTAAGTACATCAAAAGCCAAATTCCATACCGTGGCCTCCAGGCTACCTCACTGCCTAACTTCCATATCCTTTGCATAGAATAATGTGGGAAGGAGGCTCTCCGGTTATGCGAGGTGATTGCCCAAGCGTGGGGTCCGGGTGACCTGGCTGCTAGCATCCTCCTCACATTTCCCCTCAGCTGTTCCTTCTAATGACACAGTCGGCAACCAAACGGCCTCCCATCTGCCCCTGGACCTGCCAAGCCCAGGCTGGGTCCAGAGCCCCTGCCTTTGCTGCTGCTGCTTCTCTAGAAAAGCTCTTCGCAAATCTCGCATTGCCTTATTTGCCTGTGTTTGTGGTCTGTCTCCATCTCCTTGGCTAGAATGCCATGAGGGCAGGGGTTACCAGCGCCAGCAACAGCACTTGGCACATAATAGTGACAATAAACATCTGTTAAATAAGTGAATAGTAGGTTGATTAGCATCATTTCAGGCTCCTCTTCCCTTTACTTTGCCTACAAATGCCAGTACATTCCCAAAACCACTCTAGGGTGAGTCTTTCAATAAATAAATATATAAAATGTATATAAAAAATATAAAAATGTATAAATAGAATTATCATGCAATACATTTATCAGATTGCATGACTGTAGCTGCTCTGTATGCATTTATTTAGCACCCACACTAGCTAAGTGCTGAAGGGAAAAATAGCCTTAGCCGTAACGGAAGTACCATTTGGACGAGAGACAGAAACGGAAACAGATCATTTCCACCTATAGAATCAGGTGCTCTAAGGGAGGGCACTGAGTCCTACTCGGCGACACATGGGGTGCGGCCGGCAGAAGAGTGACTCCTCAAGGATGCCTGAGTCCCGATCTCCAGAACCCGTGAATGTTACCTTTCATGGCAAAGAGGAATTAAGACTGTACATGGAATTAAGGTAACTAATCAGCTGACCTGAAAATAAGGAGATTAGCCTGGATTACCCGGGTGCGCCCAATGTAATCATGAAGGTCCTTAAAAATGGAAGAAGGGGGCAGAAGAGGAGGGTCAGAGTGATGCAATGTGAGGACTCGTCCCACTGTTGTTGGCCTTCAGATGGAGGAAGGGGCCCTAAGCCAAGGGATGTGGGCCGCCTCCAGAATCTGGAAAAGGCAGAGAAACAGATTCTCCCCCAGAGTCTCCAGAAGGAATGCCTTGATGTTAGCACGTGAGACCCACGTCAGACTTCTGACCTATAGAACTGTAAGATGATAAGTTTATGTTGTTTCTAGTCACTAAGTTTGTGGCAATTCGTAACAGCAGCCATAGAGATATAATACAAAAAAATAAGTGAACTTTCTGATATCGCCTCTGGAGGGAAGGGACAGGCTTTCGTAAGGGCCTCTCCAGGCGTTGGGAGAGCAATATCCTTCCCTGGAGCAGGTATTCCTTGACTGTGACTGCTTTGCCAGTGATGGCTTGTTAGGGACAATGAGGACCGGCAAGTTGACTCTGAAACATCCCAAGCCCAGAACGGCCAGAGCCGCCTATAACCTCCTGGCCAACATTTCCGTTCTGTGTGTCTCTGGGGGCTGCAGCAGTCATGTGCCGGAGACGGGTTCAGCCTCCTTGGGTCTTCTCACCCAAGACCCCCAGTGGGGAACAGGGCAGGACCTGGGAAGGCGTCAACTGCTAATGAATGGTACTCATCTCTGAAATTAATAAGCTTTCCAGTTCTTAGGAACCTTCAGTCAATTGGAGTCTCCAGGATGACTAATTGACAGAACTGGCTAAATTAATCAAAAATGGAAATGAGGATGGAGGAAGGGGAACAGGATCCTGTTTTTACAGTGGCTTAGGACTTGCCTGCTCTGCTGTTAATTGCTGCAAAGCTTGAATGGGGTAGACATGCAATTGGGGAGGGGGTGGTTTCGTGAATTCTGGTCCTTGTAACGCATCTCTGTTTGGCTTTTCTCCAGGAGGGGGGTGTGTGGGGGTGTCTGTGTGTGTTTGTAATCCTGTCATGAGCCAAAAGCATTTTCATGAAGGGCCTTGTTTTTCTTAACCTAACCAAGTGCCTCTGAAATAAACACTATAAACACTATCAATTATGCCCCCAATCAAGACTGAACCCCGTTTGGAAGCTGTGCCAAACTTCTGAGGTTTTAAGATTCACTGCAGCTGCCATCTTAGCCGACGCCTTTGGACAGATTCCATTAGAGGTCTGAGTGAATGAGCTGCAGGTTTAAGGGAGCTAGTGGCCTGTGGAACCAAAACTCAGCAGTTAAGTTCATAAAGAGGGTGAAGAACGAGACAGTGGAGCTCATGTCTGTCTGAGGACAGAGTTAGTTCTGCAGTTGAAGACTATAGAACCAGGGGTTCCAGCTGATGGAAATTGTACAAAATAGAGCCTTATGAAATTATCCTTCTGGGACTTAGAAAAAGATCATGCTCTCTTTTCAGCTGCCAAAGTCCAAGAAGAATGAGAAGAATGAATTCCTCTCTTGGAAACGGACAGACTTGGGTTCAAATCTTGACCGATGCCCTAGGGTCTGGGGCAAGTTTCTTCACCTCTCTGTGACTCATCTGTAAATTAGTTACTAATCCTAATCTTTATGGGTTGCTGTGAGACTTAAATGAGATACAGAAGGGCTCAAAAATAATATCCACACCCAACCATTACACACACCTTTGGAAGAAAATGGAACTTCTGATTTGGATGGTTAGGCTGGGCATCTGAAGTTGGCCCATTCACATTGGAATTCAGGCAGTTTTCCAGTGACCACACTATTTACTGAAACATCTAAGACTTTAAAAGCTAAAGAACTGTACCTTTCCTCCACAGCATAAACACATCAGATTATCTTCACACCAGTTCCATGGCAGGCAGATTTAAGTGCATTGCAGGGTAATGCCGTCTAGCCTGGACAGGCAGCCTGCCTTGGTTTCATCTGAAGGAGAGAATTTCTGGGGCCAAGTCTTGAGCTGTAGACTTATCAGTGCTGCTGGAATAGAATAACTGTAGGCAGCAGACTTGCTGGTAGAGCCCTTGCAAAGGGCTGGGTGCTGTACAGCTGCCCATCACAGCTGCTGAGAGGAGTCCCAGATCCTGATGCTGATCTTCAAGTCCCTCCCTGGATGGCTTCATCTCCTGAAAGTCCCCAGCACAACAAGCCACTCCCTTTTAACAGGGTGTGACCTCTAGGGCAGGCAAGGAGTGAGGCAGGTCTAACCAGGCTATGGTGGAGGAACTGATGCATGGTGAGCATGGGGTTCACATATGTGATTGATTTCATCCAGCACACATGCAGTGTGAAACTACTATGTGCCAGGCAGGGTGCTAATTGCTTTTACTTTAAGGAACAAATTAATGGCTGAAGATTTCCATGAGACCAAATCCCATCATCACATCTCTGCTCTCATCTTGACATCTCAGAAGCATTTGACATAATTGATCCTAATATCTTTCTAAATCACTCTGCTCTCTTGGCTTATATGACTACTGCTCTCCCGCCCCCACCCCTTGTTTTCCCTCTTATCTCCCCGGTGGCTCACGCCCAGGCTCCTACAGAGGCTGCCTCCTCTACCCCACCCCACTGGTAGATGCTGGTGTGCTCTTGGCCTCGTCCTGGACTCCACCCGCATCCTCTCCCCTAAGCGACTTTACCCGTCCCAGGGCTTTAAATACCATAGCATACTCAGGACTCCTAAACTCATACCTCCAGCCCAGACTTTTCCCCTGAATCCTAGACTCGGACATCCGATCGTTACCAGACTTCTCTAACTGGGTGTATCACAGGCATCTCAATCTGGACGCATCCGAAAGCGAACCCTCAGCCTTTTCACGCCAAACGTGTTCTCTCCTCGGTCTTCTCATTTCAGTCTGTGTTGTCAACACACCCTCCGTCACTCAAGGCCAAAACTCAGGAGTTATTTATTTATTTTTAAAATTTATTTATTTATTTTAGGCGAGGCAACCCTTGGTTGACTTCTCAGATTGCAAGGACCTCAGCAGCTTACAATCCCTTATTTTTAAATATTTCACACCTACAGCACCTGGTCTTCCTAGGTGGTCTCCCATCCAAGTACTAACCAGGCCCGACCCTGCTTAGCTTAGGAGTTTTCTTAGATTCCTCCCTTTCTGTCCTCTCTCCACTTCCAGCCTCTCTGCAAGTCCTCTTGGCCCTACCTCCTCATTAGATTCTGCATCCATTTATCACTCCTCCACTGCCCCCGACCAAGTCAGAGTCATTCTAATTTCTTCTCCACACTATGGCAAAAGCGTCCTAATTGGTCTCTCTGCTTCCGGGCTTGCTACCCCTCCCCCTCTTTTTTGGATAACTCGTTTAAGACCATAAACGGATTATTCATTTCTCTGCTTAGAACCACCCACGGGCTTCCACCCCACTTAGGATGGAATCCCAGCACCCTGCCCCAGTCTACAGGGCCGCATGGCCTGGCCCCAGCCCACCTTCTCAGCCTCATCCTCACACTGTTTCGCAGCCCACCAGCCTCCCTGTGCTGATCTTTTTCCTATTCTTTGAACACGCAGCTTGCCCTCAGCCAGGGCCTTCACACGACATGTTACCTCTCTGCCTGGCTCCTTTTGACAATTCAGATCTCAATTCAAAAGTTTTCCCTCACCAGCCTGTGGAAAAAGCTCCATCCATCACTCCTTAACCTGTTCATTCTTATAGCTTTTCTCTCTCGTTCATTTGCACACTTTCATGTCTTCTCTCCTGCCTCTGTTAGAATGTAGACAGGTCTTTGAAGGCAGGAGTGAGTCCATGTTTAATAAATCATGTTAAATAAGTGATTTTGGGGCATCCTGGTTAAGAGATACAGGCCTGGGTCAAACCCTAGCTCTGTCACTTCTTCGGTGGCCATGAGAGTATCATTTTCCCTCTTAAGCTATTTTCCTCATCTGTAAAAAGTGATTAATAATAGTATGTACCTCCTAGGATGTCAGGAGGATTGAAGTAGCTCACACCTTAGCTTGCTTTCGGGATAGCGTAAAACGTCATAAAAATGAGCTGTGATTATGGCTATTGACGTTACTACATCTACGACTATTGCTGCTCTCTTCCCGTTCCTGCTCTTAGAAGAGACGCATGGAAGGGAGGTGAGACAGCATCACCATCTCAGAACAGCACGGAGCACATGCTGCGGGCCAGGCCCTGTTCTAAGGCTTCACTGTGTTATTGCATTTAAACCTCAGAAGCAGCTCTAAGAGAAGTGCTGCCACTTGTTATATTTTATAGGTGAGTAAATTGAGGTGCAGAGAAGGTAACCTGTTCAAGATCGCCCAGTGAGGCCAGGGACGCAGACTGATGGTGGACACCCTTTGATTTTCCTCCCCTAGCTTGGCCCCATCTGACCTCACTCACTATTGTCAGTTTAGTTTGACAGAGGGAAGAGACAAAGCAACAACGTTCTGGGCTGTGCTTGCAGGGAAGGCTACATGCTGAATGTCCGTGCACCCCCCGAATCCATGTGTTGAAACCTAGTCCCCAGTGTGATGGTATTTGGAGGTGGGGGCTTTGGGAGGTGATTAGGTCATTTGTGTGGAGCCCTCAGGAATGAAATTAGTGCCCTTATAAAAGAGGCCCCAGGGACCCCCCAGCCCCCTCCGCCATATGAGGGCACAGCAAGAGGACAGCTGTCTATGAGCCAGGTTGTGGGTCCTCTCCAGACAGAATCTGCTGGCACCTTGATCTTAGCTCCCCCAGCCTCCAACACTGTGAGAAATAAGTGTCTGTTGTCTAAGCTGCTCAGCCTGTGGTAGCTGATTATAGCAGCCCAAATGGACTCTGACAGAGGTGTCAGGCTGGGCTCCACACTGCCTCGCCTGTCCAGGTCCCTAAGATACGTGCTGTCAGGGGTGTGCGTGTGGAGAGAAGGACATAGCTCCACCCTGGAGCTAAGGCACCCAGTAGGGCTCTCCTGTTATCCACCAACTCTCCCCCGGTTATAGAAGTAAAACTACAGCCTTGGCGGGAACCTGGAAAGTAGAGAATTGCCCTCAGTTCACTGCCCTGACATAGTCCCTGCCAGTAGCTCTCTACACACTCTCTTCGCATTGCTGCATTCACAGTGGGTTTGTAACTTCGCGTCCGGTCTTAACATTTATTACAAGCATTTCCCCATTAGCGCCATCTTTGACTGTGTCCACCGGTCACCGGCACGTCCAATCTCTAGGACCACTCGCAGCACCCCTTACCCTGTGCCGACCCCCCTGAGCATTTCACTCGCTGCTGCTATGCTGTTAAAACAAACTCTACTTACTCGGGACACTCTCTCCTCAAGAGCAGCTTTTGAGTAGAACACAGGCTCCTTGGCACCTTATAACGTCTGAAGTCAATTAATGTCCCTGTTGTTCAGAGAAAAATTGTATTTCCTCAACATAGAAAAGTATCTGGGCATCGTCGCCATAAAACACAGACAAGCATAGGTGGTTGTAGAGATTTGGTGCGCAGGACTTATCATCTCAGGACTTAGGGTCCCCACTGCCTTCGATGAGGGACAAGAGCGCCATGCTCACTGTGGGTCAGGGGCTGTGTCCAGTGCCCAGTGCCCACGATTACTTCTCACCCCCACCACCCAGAGGAAAGCATCAGCATGGCACCTTGCCCAGGCTGCCTGTGTGGGGTGAGCCTGGGTCCACACCTGGGATCTTCAGAGGAAGCCTGTGCTCTCGATTTTTAAAAAATGTTCGCATCTTCTATTATGGGCTAAACTATGTCCCTCCTACCCCCCCCCCCCAAATTCATACGTTGAGTCCTAACCCTCAGTATCTCAGAATGTGAGTGTATTTGGAGAAAGAACCTTTAAAGGGGTAATTAGGTGACAATGGGTGGGCCGATATCATGGGTATCCTCATAAGAAGGGGAGTTTTGTGTGCAGAGGGAGGATGATGTAAGGACGAAGAGAGAAGGTGAGCGTTAGCAAGCCCAGGAGAGAGGCCTAAAGCAGATCCTGCCCACATGGCCCTCGGAAGAAATTGACCCTGCTAACACCGTGATCTTAGACTAGCAGTCTCTAGAAATGTGAGACAATAAGGTTTTGTTGTTTACACCACCCAGTCTGTGGTACTTGGTTATGGCAGCTTGATTAATACACCATCTTTTATCTGCTGTTTCCCATCTACCAGCAACGATCAGTGAAACCCTACTCCATGCTGGGCACTACTAAGTATTGTAGTTGCTAAATATTGTTCATTCAGGGGTTGGTATAAGATAAATAAGGTCCCTGCCCTCATGAAGATTACATTCTAGTCAGGGAGAAAGGGGAAGAAAAGCAAACATCTATAGGTGAGTGCTATGAAGGAAAGGAAGAAACAGATAAAAATAGAGCGCAGACAGGGTGAACAGAGGAGTCCCCTCTGATGAGGTGACATTTTCCTAGAGACTTAAAAAATGAGAACAGTCCAGACAAGTGCAGGTCATGGCGGGAGGACATTCAAGGCAGGGAAAAGCCTGTGCAAAGGCCCTGGGGCAGGAAAGGGCTGGGTGTGTGGGAGGGGTAGGAAGCAGGCCAGTACGGCCAGACTATGCAGAGCTGAGGCTGGAGAAGGGCAGGAACCAGATGCACGTAGGGCACTGGAAAAGAGTTTCGGTTTAACTTCTCTTTCATTTCCTGCGTTGCTATGCATCACACGGGGCCAGTGTCTTTGCTCAACTCTCAATACTTATGCACCGAAAGGGAAAAGCGTGATTCAGACCAGCCAGTTGTTGCTGCCATCAGCACCCTATTGTTTCAGGCATAAGAATCTCAAACTGCAACCCCAACCCTGTCACTATCGCCAGAAGCGATAGAAAAAAAAAAAAAAGAGCGAGAGATGAGGGAAAGAATCATCCTACCACACCTGCTGAGTATGCAGAGTGAGGGACATATGGAAATTAATATATGCAGCTCTGATAACACGAATCTCCTCGGCATTTTGATTAAACGCCGACGGTTATTAAATACCCGCCTTCTCAGGGCTCATCTCGGAGAGCCAGTGTTGCTTTTCATTTGGAACGCTGATGAACTGTCTCAATTCCGTTTGCACACCTCGGCTGAACCGTGGTCGACGGAAGGCTGGCGTTTGAGGAGGATGGAGAAAATCAATATGAAATGTCAGGCGAGAGGTCAGATTGAACTTGTTTTCCTGGCTGGCAGGAGCCCGGGGCCGCTGCTGCGGCAGCTGAACAAAGGGAGATGTGCACCGAAGAAGGTCGGCACTTTGGACGAGTCAGGAAAATGAATTTCATTCACTTCTTAATTAGATTAGGAGGCTGCTGGCTGGCAATTCAGAGCACTGCTGGTGTCAGGACGGGGCGTGGGGAGGCAGGGCTGCGGCAGAGGCTTGTAGGCTGTTAGCGAGCGCCTGGGTCTACCTAGGGACTGTCCCCTGGGATCTGCTACTCTAGGGCTGTGTGGGACCGGGCTGGAGGCAAGAGCAGCCTCTGGGGTCCCTGGGGGTGTGGCTTGGCAGGCCTCCTGCTTCTGTGGGCTCAGTGACCCTACCCTGTTCTCTTTCCAGGTGACTTCTCAGTCTTTAGGTCACAGTCAGTGGTCACTGCCTTGGGTTGTAAAGTCCTGCCACATCCCTTCATAGCACCACGTGCCTCTATTTCATACCAATTACTATAGTTGCAATGTCAAATCTGTGATTCTCTGATTAATGCATCCTTCTTCCTTAGATAGTGTGATGGTTAATTTTATGCATCAGCTTGACTGGGCCATGGCATGTCTAAATATTTGGTCAAACATGATTCTGGGTGTTTCTGTGTGTTTTTGGATAAATTTAACATTTAAATTGATAGACTGAGCAGAGCAGATTGCTCTCCCTAGTGTGGTTGGGCCTCATCCAATCAGCCGAAGGCCTGACTAGCACAAAAAGGCTGACCTTCTCGCAGGTAAGACGGAATACCTCTGCCTCCTTTGAGTTGGAATATCAATGTGTTTCCTGCCTTCACACTGAGTTTAAAACATTGGTTCATGACCGTGCTGACCTTTGGACTAGAACTATATCATTGGCTTCCTGGGGCTTAAGCCCTTGGACTCAGATTGAAACGATGCCATTAGCCCTCCTGGGTCTCCTGCAGTCCCACTGCACATATTGGAACTTGTAGGCCTTCGTAATCTCATGAGCCAAATATTTATAATACATCTCTCATACACACGCACACGCATATGCATATGGGATATTGGCTTTGTTTCTCCAGCGAACCCTCGCTAATACAGACAGTGAGCACTAACAGGGAGAAAACCAGGGCTGGTTTTTCTCACCATCATAGCCCCAGAGTCTGGTACAGTACCTGACATCTCTACTATGTGCATGACAAATAGCAAGTAGTAAGTAATTGGGCTTCATATATCTGGAAACAGGGTTGGAGTTTCAAGAACCTCATCGCTGAGGCAGGGCATAGGAGGGGATTCAGGAGGAATAATTGTGATGATGACTGCTGTTGCTATTTATTGACTCCTGTGTGCCCGGCAGAGTGCTAGGCACTCACCGCATGCTGGCACTTACTTCTCATGAACAACCAGCCCTAGGAGCTGTCTTTATTATTTTTACTTTCAACTGAGGATCTTGGAGCTCAGAGGGATTAACTAACTTGTCCGAGGTCACTCAGCCACCAAGTGTCAGATTTCTGATTCCAAAGATTATACTCGAAGCCATTCTATTTCTGGAACTTTCTAAGGCCTATTCCATTTTCCATCTTGAGTTGAGGGTTCGTCAAGCCTCCTCTTCAGCTTTTTCCAGAACTCATGTGGGTCTGCCTGACCCCAAAGCCCAGGCTGGTGTGTGCCACACTGGCTGTGAGTACACCAGGGCTTCTCATGCCACCTCTGGCATCCACTTTGAGCTGGTGACCCTTCAAGCCAAGTCCTACCTTCACCCACCAGCGAGATCCTGCCTCCTTAGACACTTCATGCCAACTCGCACACAGCATGTTCCATACTGAATGCCAACCCTTCTCTCCTCTCCAGGATGGCTTATTGGTCTCCATTTTCACATGCTATTTATGTCAACCCTCAGGCAGAAATTCATTTATTGAATAAATATTTATTTATTCAATATTATGAATACTTATGTATCAGGCCTTGGGAATCCTGTCAGCAACATAGATTCAGTTCTTGTTTTCAGAGGGTCTACAGGCCAGAGGGGGAGGACACTGAACAACTAATATCCACGTGCGATAAATGCCAATCTCCAGTACCACTTATATCGCCATAGTTATCTTAAAAGAAAACGTTCTTCTCTTCTTTCTTTTTTCAATTTCCATAGTTACCATACTTATCTCGTTAGATATTTCCATCGTACTGAGATGAAAGCAAAACCTTCTAATTCTCCTACGTTCCTTCCTATGACCACTGTGTTAATATTCCATAAAACAGGAATCATTTAACTTCTGTTCTCCGGCCAAACGATCTCAAATTGCTGTCTACATACTAGAAACTGGGGCCCACAAGATGTATCCTTGGAGGTCAGGGAGGAGGAGAATATGAGGTAATGAGGTAGTACAGGAAGCCAGAGGATAAATGCTGCATCTTTTGGGAACCTGAATCTTGCTTGGAATTTTGGATAGGTAGAAATGTAATTTTCAAATTGAACTGAAAGTACACATTTCATGGGAATGAAATACAAAATTCATGTGGAATTTCAAGATGAAAATATAAGACTTCAGAGAAAATCTTTTGAGGTCAGTACTTTCCCCAGAGTCTTTGGCCTCTGCTGGGTACATGCTGATGGGCCAGGCCCCCCAGAGCACCACACAGAGGTTGGATTGCCTCTCTGGAGGTTCCTTATTTCACAGCAGCAAGACTCGCGTCTGGCCTCGGGAGCGCTGTGCTTGGTGGAAATGTTTAAGAAGGACTGGCTACCATGAAAGCCAGCCTCTGGGTACAGAGTAGGTGTTCAATGCACGAATGAGTAAAGAAATAAGTGAATGAACACATGAAGGCAGAAACTTTTGACTTTGATCTTCGAGGACCCACCTGATAGGAACTATCACCCCTATTTGACCTCACTTCCTCAATACTCTCCTTTCACTGAAGCCCGACAGTTCTTACTAAGACTCTTCAAAGGTCTCGTGTAACTTCCTAACTTTAGTCTCCTCTGTATGCACTGCGAGACACGCTCTCTGTTTCCACCAAATCCTACTTGTGCCTCAACACTACTGCTCAGCGTCTGTCTTCCCTGTGAGTTCTATCCCAAGAGTCCCACCCTCCCCTGAACATCCCGGCCCCTAATCGTCCCTACTACTCATTTGGGTATTAATACACATGCTGCCTGATACATTGTTCCTGAAATGTGTCCTGGGTACATCTTAGGTCATTTGCCAAATTTTAAAGTCCTGAGCATAGGAGATGTCTTACCTTCCATCGCACCCGTTATAGTTCTTCACAGCAGTAGACATAGCACAGATACACAAAAACCGTGCTGAAGGACTGACAATGAGTTTGATTCCAGACCTGTGCTTCTCGACTGGGAAGCAATGTGCCCCCAGGGGACATTTCACAATGCCTGGAGACATTTTTGGTTGTCACACCTGCCTTTGCTACTGGCATCTAGTGGGTAGAGGTCGGGGATGTTGCTAAACGCCCTACAAGGACAGCTTCCCCTCCCAAAGCACTGTGTGCTCCAAATTACGTAGTGCCACTGTTAAGATCCTGTGTACACTATAGTATCTTCTTAACTTGTTTTCCTGCCTCTTTATTCTTCCAGTCCAACTTCCGTCTTTTCTGCCTACGGTCTAAGCAACTTCTCTAAAAACTAATTCTAATCAGCTGGTTACGTTAGTGGCTGTTCACTGACTTTCAGAAAAAATTCAAGTTTTTTTTTTTTTCCTGGCCATTATGACTGGGATCGTCATTCCTCCTGAGCTTCAACCCTCTTCCTTCTCGAAGTCATTCCCTACATGGAAGCCATATCGGTCACCCTGCAGTTCCAAAACCATTGTGACCTTTCGTGTCTCAGTACCTTTGCACATGCTGATCATTCTGCCTCGAACACTTTCCTCTGTGTTGGCTTATAAGTAAGTACTGCTCAAAGATCAGTACCAGCATACACATCAGCAAATGTTTATTAAGCATCTATCATGGGCTGGGCATGGTTTTAGGTGCTGGGAAAGAGCAGTGAACAGAACAGAGTAAGTCCTGATGGTTTAGATCTGTGTTCTCCAATAGAACTGTCTGCAATAGGGGAAATTGGCTTAATTTCCATTTACACTGTCCCATGTGGGGGCTCCTAGCCAATGTGGCTAGTGAGCACTTGAAGTGTAGATAATCTGAATCGAAATCTGCTGTAAGTGTAAAATACGCATCATACTTTGAAGACTTAGCATTAGAAAGTAAAACATCTCATTAATGATTCTTAATACTTATTGAAGCCTCCTGACAGACCTACGAGTTTGACGTTATTATTTCACCTGTTTTACATACGAGAAAACTGAGGCTCAGAAAGGTTAAGGAAAGTTGACAAAGCAGACAAGTTATCAGGAGCAAAACCTGGCTTTAACCTAGGTCTGTATGACTCTAAAATCCAATCCACTTAACTGACACAGCATGACACTAGACCTAGCAGCTGCGCCATGCAATACTTCTCATAGCAAATGAGCAACCAAAATGATCAAAATGACCCAGATACACACCCTTTCCTAGCCATACACCTACACAGTATATCGCTCCTGTCACATAGGAACAAACCGGGTCCGTGGAGACAAGGTCTTCATTCCTGGCTCTCCACTGCAAAGTGCAGTGGCCAAAGGCACTTCACAAGATAGTGCTGGCCGGACAAACCCAGCTCTAGTCATTCCTGGACAGCTTGGCAGCTGCCATGATGGGACCCGCCACCGACATGGATGACCATGCCTTCCGGGTCCCTCTGTCCTGGGGAGCAGTTTCTTTTCCAGAAAGCCTTCCTGCTGGCACCAGGCCTAGTCTGTCGCCTATAGCACTCACAGTCAGTGCCAGCTGACTCTTGCTTCACCTGTTGACACTGGCCTTAACCTCTGGTCTCCAATCACTCAGTCTCCATTGGTTTGGAGTTGTTTAGCTCCCTCCACATTCTGTGAACTCCACCGTGACCTGAGGGCTATGAGTCTGGCTGCCCTTTGACCCCTCCCCCCAGTGCCCTCTAGAACCACTGGAACTTCTAGAGTGCTGGTTTCCAAAGCTGCAACCTCACCAGAAGTCACTAACCCCTTCCCCAGCAAATTAAGATATAACTGACATATAACATTGTCTTACCTTAGTCACCGTCTCCAGCTGCCATTCTTGATTCCTTGTGTATTCTCGCCTCCCACACAGCCCAGCAGGTCCTGTTAGCTCTACTGCCCAGATCTGTCCAGAACCAACCCCCTCCCCCATTTCCACGCCACCACCCTTGTCCAGGCCACTCTCATCTCCTGCCTGGGTGTCACGACAATCCCTAACTGGTTTTCCTGTCTACTCCTCAGTACCTTCTCCCCAAAGCAGCAAGAGTGATCCTAAAACATAATTTGGATCATTTCACAATGTTATGTGACAGGGCTCATGTCTTATTCATTTCTGTATTCCACAGCGCGAAGCAAATGTTTGTGGAATTGAATGTGAGGTTTCATCTTGACTGCAATGCCCAACATGGAGCCGACTCCCGAGTCTGGCCAACACTTGCAGTTTCTTTACTTCCACTGTGGCTAATGTGTGAAGATCAAAACCCTCCAGGCTCTTTGCGTCTCCTCCCACACGTCAGGGGCCAGTGGCCCAGACACCCACAGCAGCTCTGGGCTGCTTGCTACTCACATTTGGTGTGTCTGTCACACAGGGCCGATGCCCTCATGTCACACAGCCGGATCGTCCCTTTGCTGCTGCTGTACACGAAGGTGTTGCAGTGATGGGGGTGGAACTCAGCTGCTGTGATCACCTCTGTGAGCTCCTCCATGTTGGCCGGCTTAATGTCGACAATATCTGGCACAGACGAGTCAAGGAGCGGACCGGGAGAAGGGGAGCAGAAACTTGGGGGTGACTGGTTAATGGCACTGTCTTACTTTAGTATAACACATACACATTCATCGTACATGATGAAGCCTCATAATATCTCTGTGAGCAAACAGGTACGTGTTACTGGTCGCAGGCGGACGGGGCCCAGGGTTAGCAGCGGTGAGAGGAAGCATTAGAATGCAGGTCTCCTTGGTGCCTTTTCAGTAGTTCATGTCCCATAACATGTGGACATCCCCATTCAGCATCAAATCACCTGCTCATGCAATTGTGCTAAAATGTGACAAGTTGCAAAGACTTTCATTTATCATTTTGCAGTAGTGGTTAATAAGCTAGTCCCAGGCCAAATGAGTAATTCAATTTGTTTGAATCTTTACCCAGACTCCTGTGCTGATAAATGGTGCCTAGGTGGACTGTAAATTCCCTTTCATGAAATGTCTGATACCTTCTTCAATAGTATATTGATGATGATGATGGCTACCATTTATTGAGCATTTACTATAGGTCAATCACAGTGCAAAGCACATTGGGTACTTAATCTCATTTAGCACTTTCCTTATCCCCATTTTTCAGGGGTGCAAACAGAGGCTCAGAGCAAGTAAAGTCACTTGCCCCAAGTCACGTGGCTAAAGAGTGGCAGCACTAGAATTCGATCCCAGGCATAACATTTGTGCTCTTTCATAATTATGCAAAATCTCTCTTACAAAGACATGCAGGAGCTCCTCTCCGTAAGGTGTGAGTTGTTACAGAGCTTGTGTGGGAGTTTGTGCATCTGAAAGAAGCCATCCAGTTGTATGGCGAGACCGTTTTAGCCTCCTATGGAATTTTTATTTTTCTCAGTATTTTCCTTTTTGATCAAGAATTATTATAGCTCTATTTTTTTTATTTTTTAAAATTTATTTAAATTAGTTTCAAGTATACAGGACATTGGGTAGGCATCTTATATAGTTCATAAAATGATCCCCCCAATTGCTCCCTCCTCCCCTGGGCCTCCACTTAGCCATCATATTACTGCTGACTGCGTTCCCTATGCCGTGCTCCCATCCCCGTGACCAACTATCAACGACTAATTTGCACTTCTTTAACCCTTTGCCCCATTCTCCCAGCTCCCCAACCCCCTTCCCCTTTGTCCATCATCAAATTGTCCACTGTATTTGTGAGTTTGTTTTTGATCAGTTTGTTCTTTTTGTTCTTTAGATTCTGCAAATAAGGGAAATCATATGGTATTTATCTTTCTATGTCTACAGCTCTATTTTTAAAGACCACATCCTGGTATACTGAAATGAAACATTTGGTCTTTCCTTTATAAAGGTGATGTAACAGAAACAAACACCTTGAATATGGTGTCTGGTACATATGAGGGAGTGGGTTTGGGCTGATCCCTTTGTACCCCAACCGAGAGCTCGGAGGACCTGGTGCAGGCTGGGAGGCACCTGGGCTGGGGCGGAGGTGCTGTCTCAGGACCCAGCAACTTCCTGCAAGGGAACAGGCCTCATCACGTGGATGCCATTACTTGGGAAAGCTGACCAAACTGATTCTCACTTTCCTAGACTTCACCACTTTTGTGATTTTTGCCCTACCTGTATAGCATCAGGTAGTATTTTTATATGTAACTTTTTTTTTCTTCAGATCAACTTAAATGACTCACTTTCTTAGTCTTACCAACACAGTCATCCATTATTCACAAAATCATCAGTCTGATGAGCTAGTGACCTTTTTAATAACAGACATAAAAAATGTATAAGAATTAAAATCAAATGTTTATGTGTGTGCCAGGAGTCTATGTACCCTGTTTTGGGAAACACTGCGCTGACTCTATGAGCTGCAACTCGATACAGAATATCCTATCAGACTGGGCTGGATGAAGTCTCCTCTGCTCTCATGAAGTTAGTAGCACAGGCCCCTCCTTGGAGTTTAGATGAGGTACAAGTAAATGGTATTTTTTGTTACACCAACACCAGCGACGCATTCCTCTATTAGCAAACATCACCTACGCTCTTGCTACAACTGTTTCAGCGCGCAGTTTGTTGTAACAGGGGCTTTGTATTTGGCTGCGTCACTTCCCCCTTCAATGATCTCTCCTGAATTCTGTTGGTTCTTTCTAAAATGAGCTTCAGACTGAACTAACATTATATTTTACTACAATCTCCCCCACCAAAGCCAGATGCGAATATTACTTGGGCCTCTTGGAGGATGTGGGTCCCCTGGATTCACAAAACACTACCTTTCAACTTAACTGCTGCCAGAGTTATAAATATTATTGCAGTGAGCACCTGGGGAGTGAGAGCTGGTGCACTTCAGAAGGCCCCAAGCTGCAGCTCTGATGTTCTCCCCAGCCCTCTGACTCATACCCTGGGCTTGTGGCCATGACCTGGGGTGGAGTAAGCACAGGTCAGTGTTCAGTTATTGTCGGATTTCACCACCCTCCAGAAAGAGCTTCCAGACCCTACTGTGCCAGTGAGCAAGTTTCTCTTTTCCCAAAATAAGAAAAGAAAATCTGGTGTCAGCTTTCTCAACCTCTACCAGTATAGCTCTAAAAACAAGAGTAACTGGAAAGGATCTTTGCTGTGTGGGAGGCGGAGATGCCACATCTACGGTTATTATTTTCTCACCTAAAAATAAAGCCCAAATGTCAGAATGTGTGAAAACGAAGTGCTTAAACATATCTGAGAAACCAGCAACATCCACTACCGAGAACACCATCATGAGTAGGTGGCTCCAGAGTCTGCTTAGGGCTGCCGCCTCTGGATCCATCCTCTCTCCCATCCATTCTGGGCCTCTATATCTGCCCATCATCCCTCATCCTCGAGCATCTCTCTTTCGACTAGAGTGCTTATTTGAGTCTGACTCTCTGGGGCTTAGTGGGTAAAAGTGTGCTCCCACTCTTCTTTTTAATAACCATGATGATAAAGACGACGAGAAGGAGAATAATGTTTATCGAGTGCCACGTGCTGTCTCATTTGACCTTTATGCCAGCCTTATGAGGTCTGTATTAACTGGCCTATTATCCAGCAGAGGGAATGGTGACTAAGGTTAATTACTCAAGGTCATATGACCACTAGGGGACAGAGCTGGGATCTGAACTCAAGTCTGTCCAACTCCAGAGCCTGGGTTCTTGACCACATGTCACTCTCCTCCCGTAAGGAATGGTCCTCACAGAGCCGCCCTTCTGAGGGCCGTGATTTTGGCTTTCCCGAAGAATCCCCTGGCTGATCTGAGAGGGAGCTCTGTCTCTTCTGCTTTGTGCTTGTGCTCCCTTAATTCACTGTCCACTTTGGGGACATTTTTCTGAACCACAATTAGGACACAGCATCTCGCCTAAGATTTTTGTGTCCTCTTCTATGATATACATGTTTTTTGAAACTGAAGTTGGGGCAGAAACACGATAAGGGATTTCTTGAATCATTATCGGATAGAGAATTGTCTGAGTTCTAGAAACCTTTGGGAGGAGTCTAGTTACTAAAACCTCGATGGCATCTGAGGATGACGGGAGAGCATATTCCACATTTAGATATTTCATATCTGCACCATCCAGCAGCCCAGGCCCTTTGCCTTACACTGTTGTGAAGGGAGACACACACCTTCAGTCCATGTGGCTTTGCCCTTCATGTTGGGAAGGAAGGAGAAATGAGACGAGTACTGCGGGGCTCCCTGTATCATCTTGAAAATGGAATGATGTATTTTGACAGTCAATTTTCTCTTCCCTAGCCTTCAGAGCTCTCTATCCAAATTATTTCCCTGTTGTCCCAAAGAACTAAATGGCAAAAGCAAAACATAGCATTGGATTCACAGATAATATACAAGGCAGACAGCCAACAGATTGCTATTAAATTAACCCTGGGGCTTGACAGATCTGTTCTTTCTGACCCCAACTGCTTATGGCATTCCTTATTAGTGCTGAGCTTAGGCAAATTACCTCTGCTAACAAAAGGGGCCAGTCTGTCTCTCCGCTAGGACTCTAGAGAGAGCTCGGAGGACAGAAGGGGGCACAGCCAGTTTGGCAGCTGAGCTCCATGCTTGGAAGGCAGAAGGCTGGAAGGTGAGAACACTGCTGTGCCAGGCAGTGGCCTAAGGCATCATTTAAAATAATAATTGAAGACACTGGGAGGTCACCTCTTAAGGGATTGGCTTCAAACAAATAAGAAGCCAGAGCCATGAATTATATCAGCAGTGGGGTGAGCGAATGGGGACAGTTATTGCAGGATGCTAAGGGGTAGCATGGGAGCCATGCAAAAGTCATTTCATTAATCCCAAATTTGGAAAAAAGCTTTCTACAAAAAGTCTACATTTGCAATGTAACATTATAAAAGATTGCCATATATATGTGTGTATATATATACATACACACACATATATACACATAGATGCCGAAATAGGGAACTAAATACAATTTGATCTATCTCATTAAATTGTTATGCAATGAAATTCCAGGTCTGTTAAAAAATGTAGTATGAAAAATTCTATCTATAGTATGATCTTAACACCATTTAAAACTTATACTCTGAAAATGATGAGCTAAAAGGCAAGATACTAAATGTCAGTGATAGTTCTGTCTGGGTGGGTCTATGAACTTTTTCTTTTCAATGATCAGTTATTATTGTCTTTTAATGAGGTCACTGTATTTTAAGATGGAAAAAGATATCTTCTATGCTTGTCTGCCTATATGTATATAATTTTAGGTAAGGTGAGTTAGATACAAAATGCACACAGTCTGACCACAGACACATTAAAAAAGTGAGTGTATGTGTGTGTGAGTGAGTGGGTGGGAGGGAGGGAGGGTGAGAAACAGACAAGAAGGAAATATATCTGATAGAGGAATTGGATTCTAAGTAGGCATGTAAGCTACCCTTTAGTAACTCTAGCTAAGGCCTAGTCATTCATTCACTCTTCCACATATTCCATAAATATTCACAAAGAATTTGCCAGTACTCTTCTGGGTGCAGGGGCAGAGTCATGATCAAAGTAGACCGAAAAACCCAGATATGTGTAACCTGTATTCTAGGAGGGGGCATAGTCACTAAATGTGGTAAATAAATATCATATACAGCAGCGGTCCCCAACCTCTTTGGCACCAGGGACCAGTGCTCTTATGAAAATCTAATGCCTGGTGATCTGAGGTGGAGCTGAGGTGGTGATGGTAGCGCTGGGGAGCGGCTGCAAATACAGATGAAGTTTTGCTTGCTCACCTGCCGTTCATCTCCTGCTGTGCGACCTGGTTCCTAACAGGCCACCACTAGGTACTGGTCTGTGGCCCGGGGGTTTCCCTGTTCATTTCCTCATTTATTCATTTTTCTAAGCCCTTGTAAAATTGAGTTTGCTAGCATTAAATTAAAATTGTGATATAAATCCCCTATGCATACTTCAAAATTAGGTGATACAATTATAGGTCATTTTCACAATTCCAGACTCCTCCTCTGGTTCTGCAGTTGGGTGCTCATTACACCCTGTTACCAGACATGTGCAGGATCTCTGAGGTCTGAGGTCTGAAGTCTGTGTTTAGTATCATATTAGAGTGAGGCAGCCTTAGCTTCATGGCACCTGGTCTTGAATTTTCTGTCTTCCATCCATAGCCAGTCTGACTCTGTTTTGCCTAACAGGTTCTGGTTGGAGTTGCCAAACTTTGGCCTTACTGGGTTAACTACATCAGGACAATAACAACTCATTTCTAGATAAGGGATTTTCTAGGGCAAAAGGCAGCCATAACTTTTTGATAAAGGAAAGTTGCAATAGAAAGACACTGCTTCTTAATGAAAACTATACCATACCCTAGATTCTTCAAACTTTCTTCTAAAGACTGAGAATGAGTTGACCTGGGCACCTACCTAGTCCAGTATGGGACCCATATCAAGTAAAAGTAAAGAAAGAGCCCTAAACAACTATACACTGAGCACCTAATTTGTGCCAGGCCCTGCACCAAGCCATGGGGATATGAAAGTGAAAAAAAATTGTCTGCTTTCAAGATCACTTGCATCAAATAATCACATTAATGAGCATACAATACACATATGCATATAAATCACTTGAAGAAAAAGAATATAATTATACAAATGCATTTTTTTTTTTGAAAAAACCTGATATAGACTAGGGAATAAAAGGCTTTCACAGATGCTGATTATTGAGCTGAGATCTGAAAGAGGAAGAGTATGAGCTAACTTGGAAAATAGGTGTGGAGAGACTGGTCCAGCATGTACAAAGGTCCTGTGGCTGAAGGGAGCATGGGGTCACTGTGACTGGAGACCAGAGAGAGACAGAACAGGGTGTAAGCAAGGCTGAAAAAGGCCAGCAGAAACCACACCTTGCAAAAGTCCAGTCTCTGGGCATGAGAAAGATTTCTCTGGGAGAAGTCAACTGCACTCCAGGGGTACTTCATCTTTGACCTAGGTCTTTGCAGCCCTGTGCATCAGCCCCATTTGTCAACTGAGCTGAGTCCCTTTTGGAATTGATTCCCTGATGAGGGGACCATACATAACTTCAATTCGTGGCTTCCAGCTGTCACATCTCAGTACCATGGACAGCGACCTTCCTTTGACTGATGGGATTCTGCCAGGCAGGTTTTGAGGGAAGTTTGGGGACCCAGTACAAATTTCCCTCCCTTGTTGTTCCTGTGGCTTTTATCCACGATCGTAGACATCAACCTCAGACTGCTTTCAGTGTAACAGGAGAGCCTTACTTCCGTGACACACCCAGCCCACTGGCCTGTACGTGCCAGGGCAGCCCCTCCTTCCTGTGCTCAATGAAGCCTTGATGGGTTTTTCCCAAGTAAGTGCCTTACTTGTGTGGCTGCTGAATCTCTCTGTACCTGAGGCCAGACCTAGAGCTTTATGAGGCTGCAATTTCTCCTGGCCCTTGACAAGTCCTTTGGGCTTCATGTTGTCAGGAGAGTGGATGAGAATGCAACTATGAAGACTTCTCCTGGGTTTCTTGGGCTTCCTCAGAACCCTACAGCTTAGTAGTTGGGAGTGCAGACTCTGGATTTGAATCCAGCTTCACCTAAAATCTGTGTGACCTTAACAAGCTGCTTAACATTTCCTTGACTCTCAATTCCCTCAGTAGATAATGCAGATAATACTACCATCTATCTTATAAAGTTGTGAGGATTAAATGAAGTGATCATGTAAAGTACTTAGAGTGCCTGGCACAGAGGGAAAGCCCGATAAATGGTGGTTATTATTTGGAGTGTTTCCTCAGATCTTTGTTCTTCTTACATGGTTGCTTGGACCCATTCTCTTTTAAGAAAACCACAGGCTAAATGACTCACAATACAGGCCTGGAATCTTGGCCTATTGACCTCCTGTGGGCTTTCTGCATTTAAAAAAAAAAACTATGCATATAAAAGGCTGAGTCCCAAGGAATTATAGTAAAATCTATAAACATTTATTGAGCACCTATTGTGTGCACTTAGGGTAATGGCAAAAATTTCTCTCTGGGCTTGCCTCTTACTGACCCTGTCACCTCATCTTCATATCGTTCCCCACTGTCTCCACTACACTGATGTATGGATCCTTTATTTTGTCTTATTCACCTCCCACCGCAATAGAATAGTCTACCATTCTAACCTTCAACTTTTCTAGTGGTTTTCTTTGTCCTTTTAATAATAATAAAGATTGTTTTGGTCTGTGTTTTATTGATCACTTACTTAGCAAGGTACTGCCATAAGCGTGTGAGGTGCATGTGTGTGTGTATAAACACCTTTTAAAAATTCTCACAATCCTTTTTGATAGAGTTCCTTTCTACAGACCATGAAATAGAGGCTCGGGTAAGTTAAAAACATGTTAAAGCTTACACAGCTAGCAAGTAGTAGAGCTGGGTGAGACCTTTAGGCTTGTTGGACTCAAAGCCTGTATTCCCAACCATAATGCCACTGTCACACCAAATGCCACTGGAAGTTATGAATTTTCAAAAAATGTATTGCAAGACCACTTGCTTTGGTATTCACTTAATAGTTTTCTTTACATACGCGCACTTTGTAATTTAAACGAATTTTTCAGTACCTGTGAAATGATAGGATATGATAGTTGTGTTTTCTAATATTCATGATCATAAATACATAATTATGAAAACGGAAACTCATACCACACTTTGGGAACCCCACATTATTCTGAACCATGAGGCGCTACAGAAACAGTGTCAAACAACACAGGACTGAATAAGACCTGCCTGGTGGTTGGTGTTTTGCCGAGGCTGTTTTGAAAGATGGCCACTTCCTACCCCAGAGGAGGTGCACTTCAGTGATGATAAGCAAAAAGGTCCCAGTTTGTACGGTCTGCTCAGTGCTTAGGGCGGTCTGGTTCAAAATACTATATAGATATCAGTTATCATCATTCTCATGATGACAATGATTATTTTACATATGGCTGCTTTAACGGTGAATGGCACAGTCTCATTTGCATGCTAGCATCTGGTAGGCTGTCACACATCTGCAGAACATAACCTAAATTGTGCTATTAATATTTCCCCTTCGCATTCTCCCCAAGGCAACTGTCTCCCAAAACGCCTAAAGAAACTTCCTTCTCCCTTGAAGGCCTAGAGGCAAAATTCAGAAAACATGTCACCTAGACGGGGGGCAGCAGCAGCTCAGTGTGACAGCAGCTGAGCCTGAACAGATTTCTGGCTCTTGGAATAGATGGAAAGGGGAAAGGGAACCACCACCCACACTCATTCTATTAGCAGCTGCACTTCCAGGCAAAATCTGTAGGCAGATTCTCCCAGGCTCAGACAGTGTGTCGAGTCTGCTCCGTGAGCAACAAAAAGATACCAGTCACAGTCCTGATTGGTCAGTTCTCAGTGTCTCCATAATCACCTCTACCTGCTTAAAGCTGCCTTCTCTGAAAAGCCTTGGGGAACTGCTGAGCACTCTTCTGTGGTGCAGACTCGTTAGCTGTGTACCAAAACCAGGTCCTTTCTTCCTTATGCACACACAGCTATACTACATTTCTTAGCCTGCCTTGCAGCGAGAAGTGGCCATGTGACTGAGTTCTAGCCAATGGGATGCATGCTATTTTAGAGCCTGGCTCATAGGAGTTTTCCATGTGTGGTTGGCCTTTTGCTGTCCTGATGCAGGTAAACATGATAACATTGGGGAGCCACAAAATGGAAGGAACCTGAATTTCCGAGTCACTGATTAGAGGAGGCACTCTACTGATAGAAACCATCAATGTTAAATTTTCAAGAGAAATTGTCTTTTATGTGTCTGAGCCATGGGGGTCTATTTTACATCAGAACATTGGAACTTTACTGTAACTAATATTCTCTTAGAGTAAAATTTCAGGCTGGATTTCATAATCTACTATCTACTGAATATCTCCACTTTGATGTACTTCAAACTTGACATAGTCAACCAAAATGGTACTTTCTATGTCAGAAGTTTCTAGGTTAATGGGGTATAGGAATCGATCATACAAAGTCTCTTCTTTCATAGAATTCACATTAGAATATCAGGGAACCCCAAATACACAAATAAAAAAATAACTTTGATTAGTGATAAGTACTTTGATGATAATAGGGATAAAGGGTTATTGGGGTGATCTGTCTCTGGGGATGTGACGTGAGATTGAAGTCTGATTGATGACAGGTAGTTAGTTATCCATGTGAATTCTGAGGGCAGAATTTTTAGAAAGAGGAAACAGAAAATGCAAAGAATGGAAGTAACAACAAGGTTTATCTAGGAACAGAAAAGAGACTAATTGGCTGAAGCAGAATAAATTAGGGAAGAGTGGTACGACAGGATATCATAGAAGAAGGCAGGATCCAGATTGTGTGGAATCTCATGGACCAAGGCAAAGAAACTGGATATTATTCTACATTCAGTGGGAGTGTTCAACGTTTGCTAGACTGTTTTAAGCAGGGGAGGGATGATATCTGAAGTACTTGTTGAAAGGCCCACTCTGACTGTTATGAGAATAGGTATGCATAAGAGAGCAAGAAAGAATGAAGACTAGAGAGGAGAATAATGTAATCACACAGGTGAGAAAGAGTGGCCTCTACTAGCATGGGTTGGAAGAAGTGGAGATGGAGAGAAATGAGAGATTTGAGTTATATTTTAGAGGAAGCAAAGGAAGGCTGGTGAATAGGAGAAAAGAATACTGACTTTTACATCAGTTGCTCAGCTGCTTGGGAGGTTAAACCATTAACTGAGAGTGAAGAGTCAGGTTTGTGGTGGGATGGACCACATGATAGGTACTGAATAAATGGCTGGTTTGTATTATTAAAGAGAGAGTCAATATAGTACAGTGAAAATACTGGCTCGGATACTCACTCAGTAATTTCCTTGACTTCTCTAAATTTTAGCTGGACAGGAAATAATAGTACTGACATTGTGGGGCTGTTAAATCAGATATACCCTTGGTGGGTAGAGAATGAAAAGAAGAGTGATGAGGACCTGAGGACTGCAAATAAAGTTGTTTTTTTTTTTTTGATCCAGATGCTGCTTACACAGCTGTGCTCTGCCTGTGAAAATTCATCAAGATGTACAATGATGACATGTGCACTTCTCAAAATGAGATTCTATGTGGAAAGTTCCCAGTGCAATGTTTGGAACTCAATAAATGCAGCCATTATTATTTTCACTATTACGATACCATAAAAAACGCGTCACGCATACCTGTGGTCCATGCTGTCCACACGGGCCGTTTAAGAATCCTTTAACAAGAGGAAGGAACACTTCACGGAACTCTAGGGGTTTATCTTATAGATGAAATCACATCCAGGTGTAATTCATGACGCATGAACACCTCTGCATGAAGGAACTGATTCAGAGTTCCAACACGAGAACTGATCCTGGACCGCCACTTGTAATTCGACACTTCTGTCACTTCGGTAGGATGAAAGAGTACCAGAGCCACCCATGTAATGCCAAAGGGCACACCTCTCCATGAATGTGCTAGGTGTTAGTCATGACCGCTGCCTTCATTTCACTCTCCCCCAAGCCTGCTCTTACCTGAACACTCCCGACTCAAGCCAATCGGCGAATGGCCCCAAGGAAAGGATACTAAAACTTTGATTGGTTATTTCAAAGTTCCACAGGTTAATCCTCAGGTCATCAGCTGACATGTAGGTTTCATAGTCGCTGTTGACTGATATGGAGTTGATGTGATAGGTGTGTGCGTTGGCAAAGACTCTTCGTGGGGTGGCCTCCACCATCAGGTCCATGGGTCTCAGCACAGGCACCTGGGATGGAAGAGGGATGAATACTTTTAGAGCCAAAGCTTTTGACTGGGAAAAGAACGTGCGTGTTGACGTCCTTTCGGTTCACACATAAAATCCTCACCACGTCAAAGGAGCTCTAAGTTAGTGGGCATTGATAAATCACATATTCCCCATTCCCTTCTGCTTCTTTTAGGTTTACTCCTTTCTCAAAAAAAAAAAAAAAAGTCGCCATCTCTTAGCCCTGATGGGCAATACTGTCCTTTATAGAGCCTAAGCTTTTCTCCAGGACCCTCAAGGTGGCTGCATCGCACGGGGCACTCAGAATCCACTGTGGGATCCTAAGCTTCCAGAGCTGTTGTTCAAATCCTTTGTTTTTAAACGTGAAAGCTAGTTTTAAAAGGAAGTTATGGGAATATTTTAAAAAGATCTAGTTCAATTTAGATTGAAATTTATCCTTCATGGTTTTGGAGGTCTAGATCATTGGTCCCCAACTTTTTGGCAGCAGGGGCCAGGGCTCCTATGAGAATCTAATGCTGGATGATCTGAGGTGGAGCTGAGGCGGTGATGCTAGCGCTGGGGAGCGGATGCAAATACAGATGAAGTTTCGCTCACTGGCCATCGCTCGCCTCCTGCTTGTGGCCTGGTTTCTAACAGGTCATGGACAGGTATGGGTCTGTGGCCTGTGGACTCCTGGTCTAGATCCTATCCTGGCTTTGTCCTAAATCATAGGAAACACATAATCACCCAAGATTCTAACAGCCAGATCCAGCCATTAATGTATAAGGCACCCATCGACATCCCGTTTTACCAAGGGAAATTTTGGTTTATACCTGTTATCTTGGCATGCCAACCAGGTAGTGTCCACTTTCACATCAAAACTATCTTAGTTTGGACACCAAATTATACAGTCCTCTTATTGATATACAATGGTATCCAGTACGTATTTGTCAAATGAATGAGAATATGTGAGTAAATGTTTTCTGCCCCACAGGTCAGAGAACCAAGCAGTAACAGTTTCCCATACATGAAGCGCTTCCTGGCAAATGTGAACGGAGACCCATTACTCTTGTGACTCCCTCTTTGAATTCAAGGGCACTTCTGACGATGCCTGGGTGAACTGGGTTCTGAGAAAGTGAGGACACTAATGCCTGAGAGGGGACAGACTTAAACCAAACCAAACCAAACCAAACCAAACACAGAACAGAGGTGTGGTCCTTCAACAGAAACAAGAAAATGAAAGGATCAAATGCTGTCTTTCTTCAAGGAAGTCATCTCTTGCAACTGAGCCCTAATTAATTTGATACCGGGTGGCTGATTAAAACTTCCCCTTTGGGATCTGTTTTAACCCAAGGGGTGAGGGTGCAGAAAACAATAACAAAGGTTAAAATTTTGTGGTGTGGTTTACTTCAATGATAGCACCTTTCACAAAAAAGAATTCTCCCAGCTCAGTCTTGGGGGGTTTAACTCACTTTCGAGGGAGTTTTTAAATTGAATGAACAGTTCAGAGGAATCCCAGAGTCCTATACAGACGGGGTGCTGGATATCCTGGAAACCAGAACTGGCTTGAAATGTGGATATAGGAAAGCCAGGGGTCCTCTGAATACCGGGGGCAGGGGTTTCTTTGTGCGTCCTGCCTCTCAGTTATGAATAACGGCTCTATGGCATAAGCCCAGGATGTCAGGAACTTGGAGACCTGCATTTTCATCACAGACTCACCACTTACTGGCAAGGCTGTGTGACTGTGGGCAATTAACCTGTGCCTTCTGGGATCTGATTATGCTACCTAAAAAAAAAAAAAACCAAAAAACAAAACAGTGACAATACCCTCTGCACCCTAATTATCATGAATTATAATTCATTGCATGATATAACTCATTAATATCATGAATTATAATTGCCTTCCAGTACACCCCTTTCCACTCATCCATTTAGCAACATTTACTGAACTCTACAAGGTCCTAGGTGGTTCAATTGGTGAGCAAAACTAGACACGGTTCCTGCCTTCATGTAACTGATCTACATGAAGGGGGCAGATACAATCATTTCATAATAAAATGCAATAAGTGCCCTAAAGGAGAGGCTAGAGGGATCAGGGGTTCTGTAGAGGTTTTGCTGAGGAAGTGTGAATTGGAGGACTGTGAAGGATGAGAAGGGGTTTCCTAGGCCAGGAGGGAGGGGAGAATTTCCATTCAGAGAAAAGAGCTTGGTGCAAGAGTCCAAGAGCTTGGTGGGGGGTGGTGGTGAGTTAGGCAAGAATAAAGGATCAATAGGTCAGTGTAGTAAAGACGGAAAGGATGATAGGGAACCATGGGGGAGATGAGGTGACAGGGTAAGAGGCAAGCTCCGAGAAAGATTTTTGCCATTACCCTAAGGAAAAGGAAAAATTGGAAAAAAAAATCCCAATGATTGAGATATGATCAGTTTCAAAATTTTCATCAGATCATTCTCGATGTACAGTGGAGAACAAATGGGAGGACAAACGAGATAGAACTTTGAAGAGGAAAGGGATGCATTATCAAATACCAATTAAGGTATGTCTTAAGGCTCTGTAATAGATAAAAAAATGGCTTTGCCCTTAGGAACTCTCCCTACAAATATTTATTGGACTTTTCCTACATTTTAATCATTCTTCAAACATCATCTCAGGTGATTCTTTCAACAACTTTGTGAGATAAGTACGAGTCCAAAGTACTATTACAAAGAGAAAACTCAGGCTCAGAGGGGCTAAGTCACTGGCCCAGGGTTGCCCAGCTATAGGAGGCACAGCCCGAATCAGATCCCAGACTGCAAAGCTAGTGCTCTTTCCACTCTATCACACCACCCTCAACTATCACACATGACGGGAGGTGATAAGTGCTCTGTGAGTGGCATGAGCAAACTGCCAGTAGAATGTATGGAATCAATAGTTTTATTGATAGCATTAATGGTAGTGGTAGTCACAGAGTTCTGTGGTTAAGCTGCTGCTAGAAACCTCGATTAGGTGTTGTAGGTGATCATGGTATTTGAATAGGGTGTCTATTCTGCGTGCTCTCAGAAACACGTGCCATGCTTTCATGGTTTGTCATAAAGGAACCCCCACCTGGAGCTTTTGAGTACCACCTGCACCCTCTGCTCTTCAGAGGTAGCAGAGCTCAAAGCAGGCTCTCCAGGGCCACAGAAGAAATGGAGTCTGTGGGGACTTCCCGTGGCTCTTCCTAAACTGCACTCTGGACCTCTGTCATTACTGTGCATTGTCTGCAGAGGCTGCCATGTCGTGGTGACGGGGAAGGGAGCATGATAGCCAGGATCAAGAGGCATTACAAAGGGGGAACTGCCTGCCCATAGCTTCTGCTTAATGTGACGAGCCTGCCTGCTAATTGGGCTGACATATTCCATAATATACCACTTAATCAGGGAAGGCTCCGTGCAGATATCTGGGGAGGGAGCCTCTATTGCTTTGCCCAGATAAGGCGGAGGACTGAGTGTCACTCAAGGTATTCCAACACCATTATTTGCACCCAGGTCGAGGCCTGTCCACTGCCCAGGAGGCCTCTCACAAGAAGGAAGAGGGAGGCTTGCCATTCGAGCTGGATGGGATGGCTGATTAGAAAGTCATGTTAGGACTATGTCTCCCATGTGCTCTCACCACACTACTCTCTTTTCAGGGCCATGCAGGGAGAATTGTGGGATGCTATTCCCAGAGCGTGGCTCACAGGCTGTCCCTAGGGGTTTCTCTGTAGGACACTCGCAGTGGGCTTCTGTGTCAACCACTGTCTCAGGGCTCCCTGCCCAAGTCCAACGTGCGATTTCATTCTGTCCTCTCAGTACCCGACCTCATGAGGAAGATTCCTCTGTTTGCCCACCATACTGGCTAGATGCAGGGAGGTGAGTGTCCTGTCTAATGTCACACAGAGAATAAGCTGAGGAGCTGAACCTGGGCAACTGGCTTCTGAGTGAGCATCCTTCATCACTGTTGCAAATGAAACTATTGGGTTGAAATCTGAAACTGCTAGTTTGGAACTCAGAAATGATCAAATCTCAGTAATCTATGTGGTTTGGCTTTAAATTAGAAGGACTCAGTGCTTTATGGATGTGACATTGAATCACGAAGCATTAAATCTTGGAAGAGCCATTAGAGCGTCTTTTAGGGCGTGCGTGTGCGTGTGTGCGTGTGTGCGTGTGTGTGGTGTGTGTGTTGTGGGTGTGTGTGTTGGTGGACAGGATTGTGCAGTGGGAGGCTGTGGTGTCTAGGTTTTACCTGCTTCATTCTTGGTTATATGTTTGGATTCTCAATCATATTTTGCTGAAATAACTATTTCTGTAGATAAGAAAAGTTTGGAAATAACTGACCCAGGCAGTTCCTGAAATCAAGGGATGAGGAAATCAAGACTCTGAGAGGTGTAATGCCTTGTCCACCATCAGTCAGATCAGAGTTGCCAGCACAGCTTGGTTTCTGCCTCTCATCCCAGAGTGTCTTCTGTGCTCCACACCATGTGCCTGAGCCATTCTCCACCTGACCAGAGCCTCCTTCTGGCCAAGTGTCAGAACCAGACAAAACCCAGGATCAACCGGGATCTTGAACTTGTGGTTCAAGCCCTCTTTTCTGAGTCCTCTCAGCAGTAGTTGATGATGCTAGAATTAACTCTGAGTCAGGCGGGTGCTGCGTTGTGCTTGTGAATGAGAGCAGGGGCCAGTCCTTGGCCCTTGGAGGGTGGGGTGGTTCTGGACTGTACTGCTGGCATTAGGTCTGACCCTCCCTCAGGTACCTCATACTTCTCTCCCCAACCTCAGTTTCAGCTCATTGCCCAGAGCCTGGTTCTAAAGGATGAGCATCCCAGCCTTGTTGGCAAGACAACCAGCATTAGAATATTAGCCAAATAATGTCCCAGGGCTCAAGAGAGCAAACTCAAGTCTAATCTGCCATAATGCTTACAGAACTATATCTCAGCTGTAATATTAGTGGAGATGAGGAGCCCAGAGAGCTACATGGTTCCCTCCCTCACATCGTTCAGGTCTCTGTTCAATTATCACCCTGAGAGAGGCCTTCCCTGCTCTCCTTACCTCAAGTGGCATAACCTCTACTCCTTATCCTCTTACCCAGCTGATGGCTTAGAATGTTGCAAACATGTAAGCAATTTATCAGTGCCTTCTCATCTATACCCTATGATTTCACTTGGTAGATATAACGAGTCCTGTTGCGCAGACAAGGAAACTGACGCTGTGAAGGCTAAGTAATTGATGTAAAGTCACACAGCAAGAACCTTGGCCTGACACTTCTTGACCCTGGAGTCTAAGCCCTTGGTTGTTCTGTATTCTGGACTCTCGAAGGACACACTCAAGTGCATGGGAGAAAGACAAATGAATGGACATTTCGGCATGGGTGACCTGTGCTGTAATGGAGGTCAGCACACACTGCCCAAGTGGTGTTGGCCAAATGGGTCCTGTGTCTACCTGGGGAGGTCAAGGAGACCTCAAAAAAGGAATGACCACTCAACCAGGAAGGATGCAAAGCGTTTATGGAAAGCCACCAGTTAGAAGTTGGGGATAGGGAGGAGAGGGAGCTGTGATCTTGTCAGAGGGCGCAGCACATGCAAAAACTCAGAGGGGAGAGAACAAAGCATATGTGTTTAAGTGTGTGAGTCTGTGTGTTCTGGGGCTGGAAGTTAGTGATCAATTATTCACTCAACAAATACTTATTAAATCCGCCTCTGTATCAGACGTGAAGAAAACCTGAGTTGGGTAAGCGGGTAGAGAATGGAGGGTGCGCTATTTGAGGTGGGTGGTTACAGAAGGCCTTTCTCAGGAGATGATATCTGAGTAGAGATGTGAATGAAGTGAGGGAAGGAGTCATGTGGCTCTCTGGGGAAGAGCATTCTAGGCAGAGGGAACAGCAAGTGCAAAGCCCTGAGGTTGAAGCGTTCTTAGAGTGTAGGAACAGCAAGGAGCCTTTGTGGCTAGAGAGATGTAAGGAAGGAGCATGATAGAAGAAGATGTGAGATCAATAATTGGGTGCAATTGGGAAGATAGGAAAGTTGCGAGGAGGTACTGACTTCTGTTCCTGTTAAAGACACTCCTTCCCCCTTGCTCCCTCCCCCGTCCCTCTCTACTCTTTCTGTCTCTCCCAGCCCCTCTTTCATTCTTCCTTCCTCTGTTTCTTTCTCATTATCTTTGCTGCCTCTCCTCTTGGGAAATACAAGATCATCTCTCACTTCCCAGAGCCCATTTACTAACAAAATGAATGTTGCTGTCACACGGCTTATTTGGTGACTACACTGGAGATTCTTCACAATCCTCCACAGCACCTCTCCGGGTGTCAGCGGGTCACCAAAACCCCCTCCGAGGCACACGATGAAAGCTGAGCAGAATCCTGGAAGCCCCTGAGGCCCCACCTTAAACGACATCTGTGAAAATGCACAGCAGGGAGAGGCTAGAGGTGAGGAATCAAGTGCCTTCATGCTCTGACTCTTCACAGAGAAAAAACAACAGCTGTGTTTACCATGGCAACCTCCAACACCCCAGTCAGTTGACAGATTCTGGGCAAGACTCAGAAAGGAAAGATGGCCAGATGGGAGCTAAAGAACAGAAAGAAGATGGGGTCATGGGGAGGGAAAAGAGAGAGAGATGTCCATCGGTACATGGATGTGATTGGATATCAGGGATTTGGTAATCTTGGGTCAAATCTGATCGAGTTCAGCAGACAAACATTTTAATACCCTTGGTTGTTAAGTACAATCCACATAATCGACAGTATGGGGCCTTTTGAAAAAATTGCTCTCAATTTAAATCTGTCGGGGTTCAACAGATGTTCCCCGCTGCCTTCCCTAAATAATTGAGATTATTTTATATTGAGACTGACAAGGTCATGAGGTTAGGTGGGTTCCACTTCATCAATTAGGAAGTGCATGTAGGAATGTTCTGACCACAGAGTGGCTCCAGATAAAACATTCAATAAACGTGTATTGAGCATTTACTATGTGCTGGGCAGTCACCACACAGAGTATCCTTATGAAGCTTCGCGGGGCAGACAATACCCAACCCCTGAGCCTTTCTTCTTGTTTATAGTTAGTTCTTTTGGGAAGCCGAAACTATGGTTGTCTGATCTAGAAAAGAAGCAGATGAGGGCCATCTACCTCTTCCTTGGTGCAAGGACACCCTGACACCAGGGCTCTAGGCCTACAGGTTTGAGGGCTGTTGGAGAATATGGGGTGCTCATATCATCTCATCTAGAGGCACTAAACGGTAAAGCAGAAGAGGCTAGGAAGTTCCAGATTCCAGGATCGCTTCAAGTTTGTCGCCCTGCCTTTCCCCAGGCTTCCTCAAGAAACCTCCCTTCGTGACTCTCCAATGACAATTACTGCAGGTTGGGATAAAGCCACCAGCTCGAGAGCCCCCAGACTTCATTGGCAAGGAAGAGGGAGCGAGTCCTCTTGAAATGGGAGAGCCACTGGGTCCCCTTGTAAATAACCTGCTGCAAAGCCACAGAGCTTAGTGGTGGCGAGCAGCCGTTTCAAACAGCCGTTTCGTATGTGATGACTTCCCGAGATTTGTCTGGAACATTTTTAAAGGAGACACTTTCCCCGTTTCTCACTTCCATACATTTTCCTTCCTAAATCAAATCATCTCAGGAGATACCCACAGCCTAGGTTCTCTTTCTCCCCTTTTTAAAAGAAAGACATAGAAGACACACCCTCACCCATCCTGAATCTTACTATGGTGTTTACTGTCCAAAGTATGAATGCTTCTGGGAGGGACAATAGAACAGCATCTTCAATCAAGGACCCACAAACGCCCTACACCTAGCTCATTATAATGTGAATTTCTAATAAAATTTTATTTTTGAGTTTTAATCGTTACTTGTCAGAATTACATGTTTATGTTGTTTTGGTCAGTTGTGTTCTATTAACTTTAGAGACAATTATATCCACAAGAAAATTTTAAACACTTATAGTCATACATATAGGGAGGGGAGAGAATCTATTTTTGTTGTAGAAATGATCAAAAAAGCTTTTAACATTAAGGGGAAGTGCAGTGAAAATACATGTTTAAAGAAGAAAAGGGAGCGATATAAAGTTCAGACTTTCAAATAACTTGTTTGCATACTCTTTTAAAGGATATTGGTAGGTATCCAGTTAAAATGGCATTTAAATTTCACAGGATGCATATATGTATATATATATATATATACACACACAATATACTATATACTATATATAGTATATATGCACTTTAATGCATATATAGTATATACATATTATATATAGTATATATATATACTATATATATACTATATATATAATATAATACTATATATAGTTATATATAGTATATAATACTATGTATATAGTTATATATACTGTAACTATATATAGTTTTAGTATATAGAACTATATACTAAAAGAGTTTATAATTTTAGTATAAACTGCCTCTGCTCAAAGTACTCCTGAAATTACACTCTCTGTAATTATTTAACATTACAATGAAAATGCTTAGTTGTCTGCATAAAAGTGCTCAGGAAGCTACACAGCTTTTAAAAATTCTTCTAGGGAGGACACAAGCCCAAATCTGAGATTCTTATGGTATAAGAGAATTTTTGGAGTCTCGCAGACCTGGGCTTGAATCCTGGCTGAGCCATTAACAAACCACGTGGTCTTGGCCATGTCAATTTCACCTTTCTCTATGTCAATGTTATTTCTGTAACGTTAGAGATAGCACAGGGTCTGATATATACCATCCAACAAAGAAACATTTATAGAAAACTTACTTTGTGCCAGGATTGTGCTAAGCACTTTACTATGTTATTGAATCTTCACAATGACCTTAAGAAGAAGTAGGTACTAATGCTGTTCCCACTTTACAGATGTGGATTCTGAAGCAAAGGAGGTCACAAAGCTTGCTCAAGGTCATACAGTAAAGTCAAGTCGTAGAACCGTCCTTGAATTTAGCAATCTGGCTCCAACCTCTATGGTAACTATTATTAGAACTTTTACCATTAACTTCCAATTATAGAAAAATGGTCCATTCTGAGAGATTGCCTAGGGAAGATTTTCTGACTTTTACCACTGTCCATGAGTTTAGGTATTCCTTCTATTCCCCCCAGGAAATTCAGTCATGATTACAGAGCTTAAGTTCCATATCATCATCCCTAACATAGCATCCTAATGTAGCATCCTAATGTAGCATCCTTCAGGAGAAGTGTCTAGTAGAATGATTGGTCACTGGGTAGCAATTAACTTCATTGGGAAAAAAACCAGAAGGTTTTTCTGCCTTGAAGTTTTCCAAATAGCTCCTGTTCACATTGTCATGAAAACCTTGAATAATATGGTCGTTCATCCAATTAACAAACCAACCTGGGGGGCAGAGTCTGGCATTGCGTGTACCCATTATTAAAGGATAATTTGGTGTAACAAACCAAATCGAGTACGTACAACGACTGTCAAATAAAATAAACCACTAACAAATTAAATTACTTCCATTTTCGGTGGGAAGAATGCCAGTCATTTTTCATTTTTAAAAATATGCATCTTAATTCCATTTTATAAAAATGTGGAAAGAAACATTTATATGCCTCTTGGGCTGTCTGCACTAAGATTTTCCATAGGCAGATCTCTCTTGGTCCCGAGGCACTTTCTCTCAGAGAATTAACGAAGCGTTAAGCCTCACCCTGGTCAAAAAACGTGTTTTCCTCATGGATCAACGGTGGACGGAGTTCAAAAAGCGGGAGTGATAGGTTGGCTCCGGTTTCCAGCGACATATCACAGCGGTTGTTTCCAGAATGAAACTGTCACTCAAGAGCACCCCGCCAAAACCCCCAGGGAATCCTATCCAAATAATATAATTTTTAGATTTCCCTGATCACACCCTTCAACAGCCTCAATATGTCCCTGCTTTCTTCTGTTACTGGCTTTGTCATAGAGATTGAAATAAGCCTGAGAGGAAAAACCCCTTTGGACCTCATCAGACTTTGTGCTTTGGGTTCTTAAATGTCTTAGAATTATATTCATTCATTTGACAAACATTTATGAAGTGCCAATCACTGCCCTAGGTGCTACGTGTACAGAGTGAACAAAACAGATTGGTGGCATTGCAGCTCTAACAGGAAAGAAAGACATCGATGTCTCGAGGTGGATATGTTTTATAAACTGTCATTGGTGCTGTAAAGAGATGTACGTTGTTTCAAGAGAGGAAAATATATTGTTTCATTAAAAAAACAGGGGCTCTGAGATTGGGGAGTTAGGTAAATTGTTTTTGAAGAAGTGACAACTAACCCTTCAAAAGCAGAGCCATAAGCATTCTCTCAACTGTTGGATCTTGACTAGGGGAAAATGTTTGCCATTTGACAATGTCTGGAGACATTTTTGGTTGTCACAGCTGAGGGTCTGCTCCTAGCACCTAGAGAGTAGAAGCCAAGGAGAATACTAAATGCTCTACGATGTACAGGACAGCTCCCAGAAACAGCCTAAAATGTCGACAGTCCTGAGGGTAGGAAACCCAGCTCCTGAAGAAACCTTTCTGGAACAGCGTTTAAATCTAGGGTGGCTAAAAGAAACCCAGTATTAACTTCCACAAAAAAGTAGCAAGAAATTCCGGTTCATAATCATAGATGTTCTGTATTAAAAAGTATACATATGGGAGAGAGAGAGAGAGAGATGAGGGGTGCGGGTAGCACTCACCTCCTATTGCCAGCTACAAGAACAACATGCGACCCATAAAAACTGTCTGGGGAACATATATATTTTCAAGCAAATGCATCCAAAATGGTTTTTATGGCAGACTAATAATTTCATGCTCTCAGTGTCTTTGACTTATTTGGGCCTCTCTATGGAAAAGAGAGGAAAAATATCTTTCCCTCAGAAGATAAACTCGCTATCTAATTACCAGTCCATGCAGCAGCCTGTAATTCTGCCAGTTTTATCTTATTTTTTTCTCCCAGACACTTCCATTTTCTGCCAACATTGTTATTTCTCGGAACGTGTTTCTCTGTTCACTGCCTTTCCTGTTATTTCCCTTGATCTTTCATGTTGTGTAATTCCACACACAAAAAGGCGAGATCTTAAAATATCCCGGTAGAGGAAAATTTCAATTAATATTTGTAGGTGGGAAGGGGGTGAGATGGGAAAAGGCAGTTGTTTAATTTTTGGTTATTTTGGTTAAGATTAATCACAAACACTGTTTTTGCTTGTTTTTCAACTGCTCCTGATGAAAACATTTCTAAAATCTGTTCGCACACTTTCTCCTATTAATGATGAGAAACAATTTCCCTGACTCTTTGGTAACTAAAGATTGACAAGATGTGAGGAGTGTCACAGTTATTGTCACTGTGGAATACACAGCATCAAAAAAGATAAATTCAGTTTGATATCGACTTCAAGAATCTTAGAGTTGGGAGTCACCTGAGAAGTCATCACACTGAAAAGGTGTGGTTGTAGACAAAGATGCATCTCTCAGAACTTTGAAACGTGGCCCCGCATAAATGTGAAGCTGCACGCATAGGTAAACGTTGTCAGTGCTGCCTCCCGCCAACAGATGGCGGTAGTGATTACAGTGACACTGATTTAGGAACAGATTGACATACGAATGACCTTTCAGATTGCTTCGTCTGGTTCCTATGCATGGATGCACATTAGAATCAAATGCGGCCTCTTATTAAAAACTGATGCCTGGGCCCCACCACTGATCAGTTAAGTCAGAATGCCTGTGGGGTGGGTCCCAAGTACCGGGACTATTTTGAAAGGCCCCTGACCAAGAGCCAAGACTGACAGCCAATGACTCTGCGGTGGTAAATGCAAGGGTTTCCATACAACAAACCTAACAGTGGCTATCTTTTGGAGTGTGAGATCATATGAGTTTAAAGTTATTTTTATATTTCTGTACTGATTGAGGTTTTTAAGTTAACTTAAAAAAACACTCTAATTAAAAAAAAAAAAACCATAAAAAGGAAGTCATTTATGGAAGACAAAAATGACAGGAAAAGGGTTACTATTTATAATATACAAAGAGTTCCTAAAAACTGTTAAAAAGACAACTCAACAAAAATATGGGCAAAGGATATAAACGAAAATTTAGAGAAAGTGAAAAACAAATGACAAGAAATATACAGAAATATGTCTAACCTTATTTGTAGTCAAGAATATACAAGTAAGGATTTTTTAATCTTTAATTTTACGTAGGTTAATAAGATTTTAACCTTTTCATCTTTCATCTTTATATGTAAAAATTTACTATAGGCCAGTCACTGTCCTAAGTCTTTCGTAACTATTAATTCATTTAATATTCATAACAATTTTGTGAGATAGGTATTTACCACACCTTTCTACAAATGAGAATAACTGAGACACAAAGCAGTGGTATGTCTTAAAGCCACACAGCCCGGGCTTATTGGAGCTGAGACAGGTACATGGTTAAGGATAAGAGCGTCATTGTCCTTAACCACTATGCTGTACCACCTTCTTGGCAGCATCTCCGCTTGGATGGGCAAACACTGCAATGACAGCTAACATCCTCTCCCGGGGACAGTCTGAGAAATGGGCAACTTGCTGGTGGAAGTGTGAATTGCGACAAGATTTTCAGAAGGTGATCTGGAAGGAGCTATTAAAACAAAATAATGTGCACATCTTTTAACTTAGCAAATCCTACATTAATGGAAACTATCCTACAAAAACAAGACATTGGTTTGCAATAACATATGTTTGAGAACATTATTGTAACACTGTTACAACTGCACTGTATTAAAATCTGGAAACGACCTGAACATAAACAATAGGGGAATGATTTAAAATTATAGTATGCCCATACTTCAGAATATATGCAGCTATTTCGAGGAAGGTAAATTGACCCGAATGAATATTTATATGACTGAGCAGAGTAATGTGGATGGTATGACCTTGATTTTGTAAAAACAAAAACAAAATCATATCCATTCATTAATGCTAACATATGTTTGCATAGATATAGAGAAAGGTATGGAAAGATAAGCGCCAAATTAGGAACATGAGTTACCTTGATTGTGGGGTTTCAATACATTATGATGTGACTTGAGGCTATAACCATGCATTAGTTTTGTAATATAAAAGAAAAAGAAGGGAAGTCCTCTTGTCTAAGGTCCCGCCTGGGCAGGATTCTTAAGATTCTTCAGTCTGCATTGACTCTTCCTGGGGAAGTTTGAGCAGCAATAATGAGCACAACTTCCTCATTTCTGAGCTTAGATCTGCTTTCCTGAACTGCCCACCTGTTAGTTCTCCGGTTGACAGAGAGCCAGTCCACCCCCTTCCTCCATGCAAAGCCCATCAAGATATTCCAGGATAGGTCTCCCCATTTAATAAATGATACCCAAACCTGGCTTACAATCTTCCTACCTTGCAGTCAGGGATGCTTCACGTCCACTGATGCTCAGCTTTACTGAACACGAAGCACCAGCTCAGTGCACAGAGAACTGTATTCTTCTATACAAGACATGCGTTTCCTACTTCTGTAACAGTCCATATCACATCATCAACTATATTTCTCAGGTCTTTTTTCTATTAAATTTACGTCAAGTCAAATCTCTTCTATGCTACTAACTGATTTGAATCTGAATGTGATATCCTAAATTCTCCTCCTCAGGATTTATCCCTTTCTCTTAAAAGTGAAACACAGGGGTGGGAAACAGAATGTGCGTGAATGTGGAAGATGTGGTGGGAATCGAGTGAATTACAGATTCTGGATAACTGGACTTTTCTGCAAAAGAAGACGATGGGTCAGAGGATGGATGAATGTGTTAGGAACATGGAGAAGACAACAATAGTGTTCCAAAGTTTGGCTGGAGTGTGGGAGGAACCTTAAACCTCCTGTCTCTGCAATGGCAGGGCTGAATTTGAACTGTAATAATCCTGGCAAATAAAATTGTTACATGAAGTCGGTGGGGAAGAGAGAACTCTGGAGAAGGTTTGCTATTTCCAAGGAATGAGAGCATGACTAGGCAGAGAACAGAGGTGAAAGAATGGGGCAAGGAAGAGTAGAGGGTATCTGAGGAAAGCAGCGGCACGTAAGACCTTAAAGAGAAAAAGGAATGTATACCTCCAGAAATAGAAATGGGGCAAGAGAGAAGAAAGTGAGTGGGGAGTGAGGGGAGCTAATATTCAAGTCTGGATTGTTTATATGTCAAGAAACAAACGTTCTCAAACTTACTTGGAAAAAAAAAACTCCCTAAAAACCAAAAAAACAAAGGGATTATTATAGGATAGAGAAATCTTAGAGATATCAGGATAGGAAATGGAATGCGTGAAACGGAACAGAGACTCGGCATGCTGTTAGGGACCTGGGGAACTGTACTTTTTCTGTCCCTCTGCCTCTCTCAAGGGCCACTTGGTCTCTAAACTCCTTTCCTCTGCAGGTCTGGCCCTTTCTGCTCTCTTTACCAACAATAGTTAACTTGGTCGGTTTAGCAGTCTGCCTGTGATCTCCAATGAGTCATTCTAATTCTGACTCTAACACTTCCAAACCACACACTCAGCACTATTAGAAAAGAGTGAAAAAAACACAAGCAGGAGGAAAACAAAGGAGGAAGAAGGAAGAGTCAGACCCTCCTAATAAGTCTTGTCCCTGCCCTTGAATTCGCTGATCTCATAATCACCTCTGCACCTTTTCCTTCAATGCTCCTCTGTTCACCCCACTTCCAAGTAACCCCCTTCCTAAGTCTTCCCTGATTCTGATCCTGATTGCTCCAATTAAGAGAACTAACTTCATTCCTCATGCCATGTACATACCCCATTCAGCGGAGAAGAATCTGATATTTTGAAGAGTCCTAAAGAAAAAGATGAATTCTTTAGCTTCCTTTTTCACCCTGCACTATTACGATAGCCTTCATGGAAACGTTTCCTAACTTGAGTTCTTAGTGATATAATTTAGACTTTTAAATCTCTTTCCAGGATGGTAAAGCAAAAGCAGTCACTATCCCTTGGGTAGAAATTTTATATTGTCTGGAATGTTGTTAAATTGCCTTTGCATCTTCTTCAGACTGTGAACCCATTTCTTTAACTCTTATAATCTTCCCCTTCTCTGTCAATCATACAAATTCTTTAAGACCTTTCTACGGCAATCACATACTTTTTTTTTGTTTTTTGATTAGACTCTTAAACTGTATTAGAATAAGAGTTTATCCTGAATTGAATAGAATTTGGTAGTTACTTTTTCTAGAACAACATACTATTTTGGATGACTTATACCTGGGTCTAGTTTTAACTAACACTATTATGTTGTTATTCACTAAGACTCTGGGATCTTTTCCTGCACATTTGCTTTGTCCACATCCCACACATGAATGGCTGGATTTCTCTCCACACCCACTAGCACTACCCTTTGTCTTTTAGAACTCTATATCTTATCTGTTCCCCTCTAGTTTTCAAGGTTGCCAACCATTTCCCCACTTATTTCTGACTACTTCTTTGTCCCCTCGTTGTGTGAAATGTGAGCCTGTACAACGATGGGGGAGCAGGATAGAGCCCTCAGCTTCTGAGGCTGACTCACAGGACCATAAATCCCATTCATTTCTTTTTCCTCCTGAAGGGAGGCATAGGAATTATTTCCTCAAAGGGCCAAAGCAGAGGATTTTTAAAAAAACCATATAGCTCTGAGGCTAACACTTAAAAGGTAAAACTAATCATACAGAAGGGAAAGGTAGTTCATTTAAAATCACTATAGTTGAACATCAAATTATTCTACCTGACTTTCACCTATTTCACATTCTATTGAGAATTTATTTGGACTCTAGGAGCGATAATTATATACTGGCTTGCATCACATCTGCATTAATACATGGATTCAACCACACCTGCTTAGCATAAGACAGAAAAAGGAAAGAATGTTGACTATTGCAACTGCATTTTCCTCAATGGTTAGACACCCAGAGTAAGTCTGAGATGGGGGTTGTGAATCTGCTCTTTCCTGAGACAGAGTGTGGAGATCTCATCCCTTAGCATATTGAAATGTTGAATGAGCTACTAACGCTTAAAGAAGTCTAACATAAATGGCCTTTCACATTTTTGCATAGCTTTACATTGTACATTATTCTTTATGTTGTACATAATTACACATACATATTATATAGTTTATAAAAGCTAAGTATTTTATATCTTATAGATGAGTTAAGGGATTTTCCAAGGATATTTTTGATCAAACCTGACTCTTGCTTTATGAGATGACTTTAGAACCTAGCCTGTGCAAAACTGACACTTCAGTGACATTTTTTCAAATATCTACTATTTCCCATAAGGCATGACCTCTTTTAAACTTCACAAAAAACCCCCACATTGTTGATACTGTTTTATCATTATTTTAAGATATTTACAGGACTGAGGTGCAGTGAGGTTGAAGGCATGAAGTCATTCTGTTAGGATCTCCAAGGTATGGTTCAATACAGTCTGAATTCATGGACCATACTTTTTCTACTATGTTAGGGAATCTAAAATCTCGATTCTTTTTAAGCTCTTCATTTGCATGTCTTGGGGGTTTTCTATATTCCATTATCAAGGTCTACTCATAGAATAATATTATAAAATTTAAAAGAGTTAATAAACTATTTCCAAGCAATATTTGTTGGGCACTTACTAGGTGCTAGGTGATGTTGGTATACTATAGCTTTTTCCGAAAGCAGCTCACAAATTGAAAGACAAAACAGAGTCAAAAAATACATAGGCAAGAGCCAATATAGGGCCCTTTAGGTCATGATAAGGACTTTGGAAGTCATTCTAAGTGATAAAAGAAACCATCTGCGGCTCTTAATAGGGGAGTGAATGATCTGATTTACATTTTTAAATAGATCATTCTAAGTGCTATGCGGTTATCAGATTGTGTGTATATAGCAGGGGAGCAAGTGTATGTAGGAATAACGGAGGTTTTTTTTGTATGGCAGTGATGAATATAGGTAAAAAAACACACTGGCAAACCCAGAAAGAAAATGAAAGAAAATAAAATCAATTATAGGGACATAAGCTGCTTCAAGGCAACAATAGTAAAACAGAAAACAATCTGGAAAACATAGATATTGACATGGTTTATAAGCTTGAGGAAATGACATAAAATAAAATGAAAAAGCACTCAGGTATAAAAATCAAAGAAGAGCAGATTAGATATACAGAACACGAAGAAGATCCAATGTATGTATAATTGTTGGACATGAGACCAAAAAAAGTGAATGCAGAAAAAAATTAAAATATGTTTTAAAGATTACCTGAAACAAAGATTTGAATCCAATATTGAGAGGACTTAGAGTATATTATTCCAAGAAAAACTGATATATAATTGCTAATATCAAGGCAAAGCCTGGTGACATTATTTCAAGTATAAAGAAAATTTATGGGATATACAGGTCTTTAAAAATGAGTCATATGCAAGAGGTAAAAAACCAAAAACCAAAACACACTGGCTTCAGACTTCTTTCTACAGTAAATTCAGTGTCAGAACATAACCAGTGTCCACAAAGTAATGACAATTTTACATTCTTTCAGGCTGTGATTTAGTATAGAATCAACAACAATCTTAAGGAGACAAAAAGTCAGGGAACACAATATCTATGAGTTTTTACTAAAATAAGCTTTATGGTGGCAGGGTCTGCTTCTATATTGCTTTCTATTTTATCCCCAGTGAATAGAGCATTAATCATAGGACATACTCAACAAATGTTTGTTGACTGAATGAAAAAATTTTTACATAAAGGAAATTGAAGATTTTCTTAGTCAGAAATTCCTAAACTTCCCCCACCCCAGAACCAACCACATGAGAATTCTTAAAGAGAAATAGAAAATACAGATTGCCCAAAACTACTTTGAGATTCAAACTCAGTTGTTCTAGGGTAAGGCTTGGTTATCTTGATTCTTATAAAGCTCCCCAGATAATCGAGGGAAAGATGAACTAATGCCTGACAAACTTCAGTTCTCTCAGCACCCCTTTCAAATTTTTTACCTTATCTGTTTTACTTGTACTATTATTTACTTAATATTTTCTTTAAATAAATCTACATTCTAGTTAGCAAAATTAATTTTGATAAGGAACTTTACCTCATGGCAATCCATAAAAAACCAGTTTGCCATGAATCCCCCCCCCAAAAAAAGAATTTTATAAAAAAAATACAATGAAAAATAGTATTCTTAGATTTTAGCCAGATATGGTTACTGGACTAAGAGCTTATGGCCAGTTCCTAGTTTAAAAAAATCAAGGTATATAAGTGTTATTAGAAGGGTTAAAAATTATTAACATCAAAGTAAGACTTCGAGCTTGATAAAATCAGAATGATTTTAAACAGAAAGGAGAAGGGAATAACTTTCTCATTTATATGATTCAATGTTACTTAAAGCTGTGTCTTATACCAACAGAAACACAGAGTCCAGATTTTGGGGAACACAGTGATATTTAAAGGTGACCAGCACAGTACCTGGGACATGTTAGGGAATTACTATGTCAATTTCAAACATTTATAGAAAATATACTTTGTGTCACACACAACACTGGGTTTTGGGAATAGGATAACAAATAAGACAGTCTCTGTCTTTAGGTTGCTCCATGCTATTTCATGTGCCTTTTCACAGTTGGAAATTGCTAAATGGTTTGATGAGATATTTGCATAAACGGAGATCTGTCTGGTCATTGACTGCAATTCTTTCTCACTCATGTGTAGCTGCAGCTTCCAAACCCAGAAAAGTGTGGGACTGTCTTTTATACTTGTTTCCTAGAATCATAATAGTACCTAATGGGTACAGAGGGCTTGCAGCTGTGATACCCCTTCAAGCACATGGCATGGTCTATCTCATCTAACTCTCACAAGCACCATATGAAGCAGGGAGGATAAGTGATGGGGTAACCTCATTTCTCAGATGAGAAAATCAAGGCATTGCTCTTATAGGAGGCCCTATCCATCCCAGTGAGCACTTCAGTACATCCTCAGTTTACCTGACTGGCTGAGATCCCTACTATGGCTTTTCTTCCACTGTATCACCTGCTATTGCGTTTAAATTCCACTTCCTTATCCTGGTGTGATCAGAAAAGAATCATATGATTCCAATGGTAGTCTCATTAACTTCTGGTTATTAAAGGAGGAAATGCAGAGAATCGAGGCAGGTGCAGATGGGCACTGTTGGACGCAGAATTAAGTTAAATGATAAGCAAAACAAAGGGAGAGAATAAAGAGAAGATTTCACTGGAGGTTAAGAAAAAAATAATGAGCTCTTTTTTAAACACAAAAGGAGAATGTAAGTGGTGAAGAAGGAAGCCAAGCTGCTGGAGCTTGGCAGGGGGTCACTTATTGATCGACAAGTAAGAATGTGCCAAGAAGAAAGACATAGAGGAGGAAAATTACTTGCTGCAGTTTCACAATGGGAGACATCCAACAAAGCAAGAGATGTAAATTTCCCAGGGGAAGAAGATTATGAAGTAAGATTCTTGTCTTCAAGTCCTCAAAAGGCAAAGCACTATTTTGTTGTTATTGTTTTGTTTTTAAGCATTGGTTTTAATGCTGAGCTAGGATCCAACCATGTAGTTTGCCCTCGATACTGACATATCTATAGCTGTTTGGGGTATAAGAAACTGAGGTCAAATATTCCTAAATCTCATAATGATACAGAAGATCTAGATTTGCTCAGGGAACGGGTTTCTGTGGATTCTCCCAGTGAAAGGAGGAGAGACTAGCACTGGAGGCAAAGGAATAGCTTTTCAACAAAGATACTGCTGGAGTGTGTGTGTGGGGAGGGGAGGGTGCCTCGGAAGACAGAAAAGGCAAGCGGAGTTTGTCCAAACATTACAGACGAAAGTTACATTATCTATCTTGACAGAGGAAATCACTAGCAGAAACTGAGCGAAATAAAGAGAGCTGAGAAAAATGGAAACCACATTATGTTTCAGCAGGTAAACAAATAAAGATGGCAGACAAACCTCCCTTTTTATAAAGCGCTATAAGCAGCTGCACAGTTTGGACCATTCACTTAACACTTCTGTTAACTTCCAAATCTTTGAAGGACTCTGACTCCAAACTCTCTCCAACTATTTATTTTTCCTTCATGAGAATTCTTTCATTTAAAATGACATTTTATTCAAGATATATTTATAGGTATGTAATTTTTTTTTATTCTTGAATTATAGAAAATGAGACAAACCCAGCTCTTGAGTGTGGTACCAAATATAGGGAGGCATTTTCATTACTTAAGGTGGCAGATTTAGGCAACCTAAGTTTACAGACTGTTTGGGATGTCAATCTTTCGACATCTATGGCACTTGCAAATGCTTCAGCTCACACATTTGTCTTCTTCCCCAGAAGAGACCAATGCCAATAAAGCTCATTTGCCTGAGTTATGGCTTTTTCCCTTCTGATAATCAGTGAGAATTATGCAAAGGCACAGTGTTGTTATCAAACAGAAATAGAGAGCAAACTCATCCCACCTGATAATTTGGCCTGGCACATCGTTTTTCCAGAGTCTATCTCACCGCAGATGCTGGCAGGATGATTTCTATAAAAAGCAGTCCAATTAAGGGGAAAATTTCTGGAAAGTCAATTGTAGTGTCTGCTGTTGTATTTACAAATGTCAACCAGGTTAATGAGCTTGTGCTGGAAGACAAAACCAGAACATTTTTCTTGGTGGTCGAACAAAGGAAAAATATTGAGACCTTTATTTTGTTTAGTTTTCTTCTTTAAGGAAAGGGATCTACTTCGGATTTCTTCACTGGAACAGAAAAAAGACAGAAGCCTAACATCTGAGATGATCCTTTGACTTAGGCAGAGAATTCTGCATTTTTGATGAATGAAGTGGAGCGGAGGCAGATCTGAAGGCAGATTCACAACCAGAATCCTTAGTCAAATTTGACGCTTTCCAGCAATTGTTAAAGCCACATCCAGAGGCCACTCCATGAGACTGGGCCATAGCTTTCCCTATGAAAGGCGCTTGCTATTAAAGCACATAATTTTTCTTAGCTCAGTGAGAACTGCAAAGTTCATTGGGCTTTCAAAAACAGCTCTTGAAGGGTGGGTATGCTCTACTTCAATTTATCCATAGACTCAAAATGATAATTTATTTCCCATTATTTCCTTATTTTCACATACGGAGTTTTATTGTCTTTAATGAAAATTTCCGTTAGGCCAGAGATGTGAACGTTCACTAAAAAGTCTTAGTGTTAATGTATCTTAGATACAAGTTAGAAGTCCCTTCTTACCTATCCTCACAGAACTGTATGCTTCCATTAAAAGCAGCAGCTGGGGTCTACCAGTTATCTCTCACTCAGAAGTTCTGATTTCCAGCTTAGAGCTAGCTAATTTTGAATGGTTAGCATTAAAAGCCAGATACTGTGCTAGTATTTTTTTCTAAAAATGAGTCCTACGATATAGGTACTTTATTGAAGATAAAACTGATACTTTAAGAGCTTAAATAAAAGAGCCCAAAGCCATACTAAGACAGAGCTGGGATTTGCATCCAGAGCTGTTATTCTGAAACCTTTTAACCACCACGCTAGACCCTCCCTCCCAGAAAGGTTTCAACTGTGTGCTTTGCTCCCCTAGCAAAAGATAAGTGGAAATAAGTCAGCCTCCCATTTCTCTGGCAATAAGAACATTTTGCTCACATTTTTTTTTTGAACAAACAGGAGATTTTGTTTTATTTAAAGTATTGATGTGACTCATTCCTTCAGGGCCCACATCTCTCTGTGTACTGTCTTGACTCATATTTTGGGTCTATTCACATAAAATATACTGCATTTCTCTTCTAGAGAATTTTAACTGGCAGCCAACACATTTTGGGCCACGTTATTTCAAAGATAAGCTTCTCATTAAAATACATGATGGTGGAAAAGAAGAAAAGTTCCTCCATCCCTGGCAAGAGGAATATCTGGGCTGGACAAACACATGGTTCCTTTTTAATGCAGATAGCACTGACCAAAGTCCCCTTCCAAAGCTCTGGGAACTGGGTTTAGCTCTATCCTGGAGAATGAACCAGTTCACCCACAGTTTTGTTCACTCTGCCTAAAGTAGTCTAGAATAAGCACAGGACAGTGTTTCCTGAGGTTTGCTGCACATGTTAATAGTTTGGGTATACTCCCTACTGGAGCTTCTCCACATAGAACCTCCCAGGCTCTCACAGTCTGCTGGCTACTTGGTCTTTTATTAAATAGAAAATGCGATGAAAATTTGGGCATTGTCCAATTAATTAAAGTTTCTAAACTTTTATTAACATCATTTTCTGCCTTGCCTTCCTTCCTTCAATCTTTTTTCACTTTTATGTTATTTTTTGCCCCTAGAAACACCCGATATCCTGGACTGTATATAGCAGGTTGGCCACCGTTGGGCTCTAGCTAGCTCAGAGGTTTTTCCTCAATAAATGAGAGAAAGGAAAATGGCAACAATAATGATTACTATGGTGATTGTACAATAGGGAGATCTAGGACCACACAGAGTGAGCTTAATACCAAACATCCCCTTTGGAGTCTGGGAAAGCTTTGGTGGCTGCTATTGTTAGATTAGCGATAAAAGCCATTAGCAAATGCCAGAGAAACAAATTGCCCCTTCCTGGAGCCAGTGGGCATTTGTCTCTGTCGATCTTCTGGGCATGGGGCTCTGTTCTCTCTGCATGGATAGCAGAGCATATCCTGCTTTGGAGCCAAGCGTGAGATCTTTAATATGGTTCTGCACTGCTAACCAACCTCAGTCACTTCGCTCTCTCTCTCACCCACTTCTTGTATGGAAAATTGAGGTAATGATTTATACGTCGTAAGCAGACTGACAGGTGCACTCTATCTTGCCTTCCTCCAGCCCCGGGACTAATCGGAAGCTTATCTTTTCCTTTGTGTAATAGGGAGCTGTCAGGTTTCTATGACCCTCCGAACAATTCAATCACTCATGGGAGGATTCACCTTGGAGGGAGGACGACTTGATATTGAAGAAGCTCCGTGGAGGCCATGCCCTGACATGTATAAAAACAGTGGCAGTCAAGGGGCTGGAGGGCAACGTGGCCACACTGAAAAATGCCATTTGCTTCTTAAATTTAAACTCTTCATATCCACCAGGAACACTGGAGTCGGGCCAGCAGCTTTTCTGTCTTGGTATATATCCTGTCTGGGGTACAGAACATTTGAGCAAAGAGGAAGCCGTTTCAAAAAATGACCAGGGCAAAGAAGAAAGGGCTTGCATTGATCTTGGGAGAAAGAGCAGATTCCCTAGGCTGGCCTATGATACCCAACATGGTCTGGGTATAACTTGCCTGCCATTGTCACCCTCATCTTGCTGGTACCACACATCTCCCTGTGTCCAGCATTCCAGCCACTCTGGCCATTGATCCATCCCTTGTCCTCCTATGTGACTTCCTGCCTCATGACATTGGTCCATGGCAATTCTTCTGCCTGAAACGCTCCTCCTGCTTCTTCTTACCGGCCTCCGCTTAGCTCAATTATTAATTGGCTCAGAAAATTCTCCTCTGCTTTCCCTGAGTGTATCAGAGTCCCTCATCACCTGTTCTCCTCTGCCTTACCCACCTTCCTCTGCAGCCTCCATCCCAGCGCCAAGTTTTATAGTAGAGGCCTTTGATTCACGCCCTTTTTGACCAAAAGAGCCTGTAAGCTCCATGAGAGCAGGAGCCATGCCATTCGTGTTCACTGCTATAACTCCAAGGCCTTTCACAGTGCCTGGCTCGCAGTGGGTACTCAACAAATGCTAGTGAAAAAATAAAATAGGAGACCTAGGTGGTGCCTATGTTCTTAATTGATTTGACTATCAAGTGGGGCAAAGGCATTTAATCAGAGAACCAGTATGGCAGTCATCTGTAAGTTCATCTACACAGATGACTTTGCTTTGGAAAGGAATGCTGATGGTACCCAAGCATGGCCTTGGTCTCTCACTTCTACCTCAACGTCTAAGCTTACAAGTCCTGAATTCCTGCTCTCTTGTCTGCATTGATAATTTTATGTTTCCCCCACAGAATGCTTTTCTCAGATGCTCTTTGACTTTGTAGAGCAAATTATTTGAAAAAAATAAAAATTAAAGCTTTCAGAAGTTTCTAAACATCTGCATGTTTGGTATTAAAATAGCAGGATAATTGGATGAAGTTTTCACTTTATGTTTGGATGTTTTGGTTTTAAAAAGACAATGTCCTTATGTAATTCAAAGTTGCAGAATTCTCAATTGCTGAAAATAATTAGATGACTTGGGATCATGGAACAGAGAAGAATACATTGAGAAGGTGCTCAGGCAGTGTTTAAACACACAGCAGAATCGACTGTAATGTCAGGCGTGGGAATGGGAAGTTGGGTGTGTTACTATTTGCAAATAAAAGCTCATAACTGGCTAGTTCCTCACTGGATTGTAAGCCCCGTGAGGGCAGGGATCACGTCTATTCATGACTGTATGTGCACAACCTTCTTTTTATACAAATGCAGATTAGATAGATGATAGGTTATATAGAAAGAAATGTTTGTAAACAGTGATGGTTTTCCGATTGGCTAATGGGAAGTCTCTGCTTCAAGAAGCCTCTGACAGTAGGATCAAGCCTCTACTGGCTCAGACAGTTGAATATCATCGCTGTTGGGAAGCCAGAACATGGTGGTTAAGAGAGTGGGGGTGGTCTGCAGTCAGATGGCCAGGGGTGGACCCTCATTCTACCACTTACTAGTGAGCAACCGTGCATAAATTGCTTCCTCCATATGGAGCAGTTGCCTCATCTGTGAAATGGTGGTAACAGTTCTAAACTCATGGGGTTACAGTGATAGTTCAATGAGGAAGTCCACAAAGTGCCTGGGACAATGTCAGACACACTGGTAAGTTTTCAGTTAATGTTAATGAAATGAATGTCAAGAGAGAGACTCTATGATGTATCTTTTTCACCATCATGTGACTCTGTGACTGGAAGGCAGTGAAAGCGGAGTGAAAATATTACCCCTATTCTCTGACCCAATTCTTTTAGCCAGCAGCTCCCTAGCGACATCTATGACTATACTACTGAAAGCAATAGATGTATGAACTATTTGTTAATGGTCCACGGCAAGATAAGGAGCTCAAGCCAGATTCAACGCATTGCATCTTTCATTGAGAAAGTAAAGCTAGGGAAAATAAAAGTGTCAGCTGAACTCTACAGTGGCTTAGTGATATGGATGGTTCATATTCCAGTATAGACTTGTAGAACAGCCTGAGCCATAGACCACATTTTAAGTAGAATGTTACAAAGAATGGTAATCCTATAAGAAAAGGGGTTTTCGTGGTCAAACAAGTTTGGTGGAAAATATTGCATGTTGTATGTCTTTCTTGGAGTTTGATAGCACATATTCGTAAATTAGAGATCCCAAGAAACCTTGAATAAATCTGTTTAAATGTACTTAAGCTAGGGTTCCCTATACTTTTTCTTGAGCAAGAACAAATCATTTGCGAACATGTGTGTCTGTGTTTTTGCCACGATTGCCTTTAATTATTTTTCTGGTAATGAAACACAAAGCCCAGTTGACCATCTGATCACAATGGCAAGAGTATGCCTCACTCTCTCTATCCACTACTCAAAAAAAATACAAAATCTTGACCCTCTTAGTTAGATTCCTTTCTTTCTGGTTCATTCTAGGGAATGATTGTAAAACGTTTTCCTTCAACTAGATTCTTATTTTTATTTTTATGTGTTAAAAAAAGGGAAAAAGAAAAAAAAGGGTATTTCCTTATACACTAACTTCTAAGGAAATATCTAAAAACTTTTTCTCTGATGACTATTTAAAATGTTTATATCAATGGATCATCAAAGACTGGTTTACAATGTACTAGGATCAAAGTGATTGTGTCTTCTACTAAACTTGATTCTGAATCCATTTACGTTAATTATTTCCTACAAAAATCTTATGTACAATGAGCAGGGGCCCTAAAATTCCTCTGTGACTTCAAATTAGTTCTTTGTATAACCTGGTAGGAAAAGGGACCCAGGCGCATATTTTTCATTCTGCTGAAGTAAATCTAATTGAAAAAGAAACACAACTCAGTTCTAGGCTTTGTGAACATTCTAAGGCTTCTTGAGGGATGTGCTGCTTCGGAACCGCATGCCACGCGCATGCCTGCACACGCACACATATGCACACAGGCGTTTCTGGGACTGGAACGCAAATCTCTCAGACAGGGAGCTCACACTTCAGGGGCAATGAGTGGTTTGGAGACAACGTCTTCCCCGTTACACTCGTAATTCAGGTAATTTCAACAGAAAGATTCAGAAAATGGAGGTGGTTTTCTCCATCGAATCATCCAATTATGTCTGGATTTTCCACTTACTTTAAAAATATTCAGAGAGCCTTTACAAGAAAAAGACAGGGAAAATCATACTAACATCTCCTCTTTTGGGAAAAACCCATCCGGGTCAGTGTGAATTAGGTTGAACATAGTGACAAGATCCTCTCTTGCAAAGCCTGAAAAAGGTCAGCAGCCCGCCTTGGTTTGGTCAACCTTCCCGCATCTCTGAATTCAGACCATTTAATGACTTACAGTAAAAAGAGAATGGTTCCTGGTTTAGGATTCTATTTTACCTCATGACTAGGGACTTTGTAACAGAGGCCATGGAAACATCAAGATTTTCTTCTCTAATATTATTCTTTTCTTTTTCTGGTACTTGTGGAATCCTCAGCTTCCCACTGTCATTGAATACATAGATGGGGAGTCATTTACTCATTCAAGAAGCCATGAATGCCTTGCAAAGGGGTTGGGAGAAAGGGAGACAGGGACCAAGCGAACTTGATCTTAAACCAGGTGCAGGATTCTGCTTACAATTACATCTATGTTAGATCTAATTACTACATGGTAAATTCAGCATAACAAAAGGTTGCTTTGAGATGAAAGAACATATTTTACTGTCAGTGAATACACTCCGAACACCGAGACAGCTATGGAGAACCAGTACAAACACACATTCAAAATAAAGCATAATGGATTGCTGGTCCTCAAACATAATACTGCCTTGAATCTTTTCAGTCTATTTATCAGACTTTCCTAAAATTCCTGGTGTCCAGGAGAAAGACAAGACAGAAAGGAAGAGGAGAAAGGTAATCACACATATTGAGCATCTACTGATCACAAGGCATCATGCTGGATACTGTCAGCCTGTTACTCTATTTTGTTAGTCGGCCTTTGTGGGAAGAATGTATGATGATTTTCATTTTACAGATGATGGAAGAGATGTACTCAGAGATCTGGCCCTTTCGTGAAGACTGTAGTCTGGTGTTAGGATCACAAGCTCTAGGTCAAGACCAAATCTCGTTAAAAATGTAACTCTGCCCTCAGAAGCTGTAGCCTTTAGGTGAGTCACTTCAGGCTTTCTGAATCGAATGTTCTCATCTGTAAGGTGGGCATAAAAACAGTGCTACCTTACAGGGCTACTGCCAGGCTGTAATGAGATAGTGCTTGTAATGTGCCCAACAGAAGGCCTGGCACACAGTACGCATTTAGTTAATCTCCACAGTATTGTTGCTGTCAGAGCACATTGTCTATCAGGTGGGCTGCCCCCTCCCCACTCCCAATTTGACGAGCAGTAAGGGAAAAAGCTCGAGTTACAAAGGGCAGAACCACTCACACACAACCTAACTGATTGGCTTGCAGAAAGAAGCTCACTCTAAATTGACTCGGTCACCAAGTGTAAAGGTAACTGCATTTTGATATTATTGTTGCTCCCCGACTATCCTCTATGGAATTGCGAAGTAGGAGTAGGGAAGAGGATAAAGGAAGAACTTACAAAAGTGAATCAGAGAAGAACCCTCACTTTGGAGTGGAACTTGAGGTCACTTTGCAACTGCCCCCAAACCCAGCTGGAGTTCAGAACTTCCTGGGAGATAGCTGAGAACTATGGTAGGTCCCCTGGCTCTGCTCCTAGAGATTCTGAGTCAAGGAGTCTGCCAGGGATGGTTTAAGACGTTTCTGGACTCTGAGCATCATCTAGGTTTGGTACACCATGACCTAGTTCCTGCACGCGTTCTGTTCCACCTTCCTTGAACACCAAATGGAAAACCCACCCAGGCCCGAGGACCATCTCTGTCATAGGCTATGTTCTAGTCTTTGCTTTTTCATATTTTGGTTTACAACGAATATTCAGATGACTATACCAGACATTCTGTTTTAATACAAGAGGTGGGATATTAGTATGGATTTTAGTACCATAAAGAAATGAGTTCAAGTCCAAGCACTACTACTTACTAGCCTCCTGACCTCAGGCAGATTGCTGAACCTCTCTGGCTTTAGGTCCACTCTTCTAAATGGAGCTTTATTTCAGTACCTACGTTATAGGTTTATCTTGAAGATTAAATTAGCCAAGACATGCCAAGTGTCCCTGGGATACAGCAAATGCTCAATAAATGTTTGCTGCTCTTATCACTATTCCAATTGAATGACTTCCTTTGCCTGACATTGAATACAACTAACACTGTCTCACTGAACATTAGTCAAAGAACAGGACAGAGACATCCACAACCCTCATCCCCAAAGGCGAAGCATGTCACAGCACTGAGGCTTGTCAGTGAGGGTAGTGCCTGAGGTTCCTGTGGAGTGCTTTCTGATTCCATAACTGAAACCCCATGACACAGACAGATACAATCAGATAATGATGGCAATCAATAATGATAACAGAAATTATTATATATTTTCATAAACACAGAGTACGCACGTCCTGCTGAGTTACACGCATCACATGCCAGCATTCCCTTTTGGGGCAGTCAATCAATGGGAGATCTCACTATCCGCCCGCAGAGGCAGGAGCGGGAGGGAGGGAGCGAAGGTTGAGAAATTACCCACACCAGAGTGACACATTCACAGAGTTAATCTAATCCAGGGGGCCATCCGGGTGCCATTGCAAGCCCGTGAATATGGAACAGGCTTGATTGATTTTTCACTGCAGTAGCTAAACACTTCATTGTTATTTGCGACAAATATAAGGAAAGATGAAACTGTAAAAGAATTGGATATTTAGCGCCCAGAGCAGCAATAAATCACAAAATGCATTCTAGAAAAATTAAAAATGGTAGGGGTGAGCTGTATCTGTGTCCTAAGAGGCCTCGGTTATGAAAGCATAAACCCCAAATTAAAATCTGGGGCAGTCATGGCCAGTCCTAACTCCACCAGTAATTTGCACTGAAACTGGCCTTGGGTGACCCATTGTCCTGCAGTGAGCTTCCCCACATAGCTACCATAGAGGCAGCAAGAAAGCAGAAACCACATCTGGACAGAAAACATTTGATTCTCAGTTCTGCCTCTCAGAGCCTCAGTTTCCTCTTTTTTTAATGAGGACAAACACATCCATCCCACCAGAAAGAGGGAGATGGCAATTCACATCCTATTTGCCTCCCCGGATGCTCTGGAGCATCAAATGAGACCTGCGGCATGAAAGAGCATCCATCCAAGGTGCTTCTCACGAACTCCCACCCAACCTGCATTTCCTCCTCTGAACCCCATGGCAATCTTCTTTGCTTCTCTCAGGACACATACCCTTCAGTGCTTCCCAGGTGGCCCAGGGATCACCTGCATCAGAACAACCCAGAAGTTTTCCAGGAGGAGTCTTGTCAAAGACATCACTGGGTTCAATGCAGACCTTCTAAACTGCAGTCCCAAGTGATGTGGCCAACAGCTGCGTGATTATGAGGACACTGCGGTTCGAGAGTCACTGCTTAAATTCATTCCATGTTGCAGCCATTTGCAACTTGTCCCCTCCCTGCCCCCTTGAGGACAGGGAGTGTGTTTTACTTATCTTTGTTAGACCCACATGGTAGAACTTAGCACTGTACCTGGCACAGAGAAGGCACTCAATAAATAGAACAAGAGATACATCGAAATGTTCTACATGTCCGATGTTATCATCTTCATTGTTTTCTAGATGAGGGCGCACATCCAACAGTCTTGTGTAATGGTGAGGGGTAGGAGCTTTGGGATCAGACAGACCTGGGCTCTGTCCTTGGCTTTGCCACTCATCATCTGTGGGGCCTTAAGCCAGTGCTGACTTCCTTGAGCCTCTGTTTATACATCTGTAAAATGGGCATGCTGCTGAAGTCACAGGATTGTGATGAAGAAAGAATTGTGAACTGTACAAAAACTGCTCAGCCTAGAACTTGTCACTAGGGAGAGCTGAAAAAATGTAGTTGCTATTATTAGTAAACTTAAACCGGTGGTCTGTTTAACCAGTTCTCTAGAAAAAGGATCACGTAGTTCAACGAGTTGTTTCACAAAAAGCATCACTTTGGGGAAACAGCTAGTCTGTTTCGTCAACCTGCCTAACCCCATGACCGGTTAGCGATAATCCTTTAAAAAAGTTTTTTTCAGAATCCGGAGCTGGTAAATGCTCATGCCGATTTACTATGGTGTCTTAGACTGTGGTTAGGGGGGGTGTCTGAATGCCACCAGTGGGATCTGCAAACATCAGGGTCATTCTAAGTGGGAAAATGTTAGTTCAGGAAAGCCACAAGAATGTGTGTGTCCCGAGTTGAGAGGAGGACAGAAGCAGTCACCAGCAGATGGCATGTATGTAAAAACATGATGGAATTTCATCTTTTCTCTAGAAAACAGTGTGCCCATTGTGTGCCTACGCTGTGGCAAAAAGGCCTTTTCAGCCCTCGCCCTTTGCATTCCGCTTTGCTCAAACCTAGCTCATGCATTCAGAAAGCTTCGCCAAAGGATCCCGAGAGACAAGTAATCAAAGTTCCCTGCTCTGCGATCATGAATTAATATTTTCTTAGAAAGCTGAGGCTGTAGGGAGTCAAAATGAAAAGCATCACATCTGGGGTCAGATGGACGGGGTTTGAATCCCTGCTCTGCCATTTTCGGCCATGAGATCTTGGGCAAATACCTTGCCTGCCCTGAAACCCTTTCCACTTCTGTGAGATCTATTCACTGACAAATATTTACTAAGTGCCTACTATGTGCCATGTGTTGTTCTTGGTGCTGGAGCTACGGGGAGAGAATACAGCATGGTTCTTGCTTTCATGGCGCTTACATTTCAGTGGAGGTTGAGGGGTCAGGCAGGGGACAAACGATGTATCAGGCAAAGATTAAAGCTAGAAAAAAGTAAGGATACGGAGAATGAACGGGAAGTGTTAGCATGCTGTTTTCTCTAGGGTATTCTAGCAGAGCTTCTCCAAGAAGGTGGCATGTAAGCAGAGACGTAAGTGAAAAGAGGGAGTAAAGCTTTGGATGATCCAGAGAGAATAACAGAACCTACCTGGGAGCACTCCATTGCCTAGACGGCTTTTCACCCTTGGGAAATGGAAGGTTGGGGAAGAAGGGCATGGAGAACCTTGCTAAGTGGAGCTACATGAGACCTCCAGGTCTCTGTTTCTCCGTGCTGAGGTCAGGATCTGGAAAGTCATGTGTGTGAACATGTGGGTGAGAGGGAGGGAATGAGAAAAAGAGGGAGAGACAGACATTCTGACCCAGAAAAATAATGACGCTAATTAAGAAAACCATTCCAAATGCCCAAATAGATATGTGTCCAAGTTTAAGAGCCATAGCTCTTGATTTTTAGTCCCAGCTCTTGAATAACCAGATGACAGACACTGGGCAAGTCATGTTCTCTCTCTGAGCCTACATTGCGCCTAAGGGCTCAGGTCTCAGAGTAAAGTAGACTGAGGTTTGATTCTTAGCCCTGCATGATCTTGGGTGTTACTTAACCTCTCTGAGCCTCATCTGTTCAATGGGCATTTTCAACAGTGAACTATACTAATAAGGTAGCCAATGCAGATAAAGTATGCAGCAAGGTGTGTGGGATACAGCAAATACTTGATAAATACTAGATACTGGCATTTTTACCTGCCAGATACCTGTCTTGCCCCCTCACTGGCTGACCTAAAGATGAATCAAGGGATGAGGTAAGAAAACACTTTGAGATATAAATGGCACTTTACAACTATGAGTGTTATTGTTAAATTATCATCATGATTATTGCTTTAAATATTATGATACTGAGCAGGAAATATTGTTTTCATAGAAGTGCCTCTCATAGTCTCTCTGGGTAATGAATGATTGGATTTGAAAGGCTATTGTCCATGAAAAAAAAGGGGGAAAAAAATAGCCACATTCTTGCTTTGAAAAGCTGAGCCTCCTAGCACTGAAACAGAACTGGTTCATTACTCAGTGAGGATTAATTAGCTGTCGGGTATTATTAAACGTTCTAACTCTCAAGATCCACGTAGAACTGGAAACCCTGAAAGGGAGTGAGAGGTAATCATAGCACGGGGAAGAAAAAAAAAAAGCCACAATTGCTGGCAATGCAAATTTCAAGAGCAGAGCATGTTAGTAAATTATAGTCTGATTAATATCACGTCAGCTCATTCTCTGTTTGGAGTCATTGTTCTGAATCTATGGTCTTCAGGTTGCCTGGTTTTTTTTCCTCTACCACGAGAATCAAAAAGGAAAGGAGGCTGGCCTTTTTCGGTGCTCGCAGGGAAAGAAAGCTGGAGGGTGGATGTTTACACTGAAATGCAGGATATTTGAAAGCTTAGGAAGGTAGAGGAGGGGAAATTACATATGCGTATTTAAGATATCATAGCAAATGTGACTCCCAAGTTGGTACAGATAACTGTTGAAACAACTGGAGAGCACCAGAGGCTCATACAAAATGATAGCTCAAGGAGGATTAGAGATGAGAGAGTCCACTGGCCACAGATGCCCTTGTCTCCATCGATCTTGTATTAAACATGCAGATTCCGCTGGACCATCCAACTCGCTGAAGAGTCAATAGGATAGGTCCTGGGAATCTGCACTTGTAACCAGCATCAGGGTCACGGCAGCACCGGCTTCGTCGAGTCCTCTGCCCGGCACCTCAGACACTAAGCTTGGCGAGAGGAAGTGTGATTCTCTGGCCCAGGGTCACCCAGTTGGTTAATAAAAAAGCAAGAACCAGAACAGGGATTTTCTAACTCTGTCCCACCTCGGAGCCTCCTTCCCTGACTGATAATGTACAAGTTTACTTCCAAACTGTCTTACCTTGGGGACAATCTCTGCTTGTCTAGAAACACAATATAGGCCTTCTGCCTCGTCATCATGGGGATGGCGTCTCTAAGGGCTAACCACAGATACATGAAAGAGGACAGGAATGCATAGTGGGGCCTACAGATGGCATCTGAGAAACACCATCGCACAGCAAAGAAGGGCAGGGTAACATCTGGGCAGAAGTGCATGTTGCAAACTCCCCAGGGGCACCTAATCCATCTGTTCCCATAGGACTGCAAAGTCCTAAGGGCTGGAACACTGTCATCATCATCATCATCATCATCATCATCACTATTATTATTATTATTATTATTATTATATTGCCAGCATAGTATTTGCCACTTAGTAGACATTGGTAGAGTTTGTAGAGTGAATACAACAGCATAAAAGTACATGAGAAGAAAGATGAACATGAATTTTCTCATATACGTAGACCTACTAAGAGTAGGGGTAATGACAGCGACGACAACAGCGACAACAGCGACGACGATGACGATAGTAATACTAAAACAGCAGCAGGGAACTGACATTATTGAGTGCTTTCTGTGACACCCCCCCACACAGGCTAAGCTCTTGCTCACACACAGGATAGCACTGAGCCCTCACGACAGTCCCAGGAAGCATGACTGGAAGTGGCATCTCTGTTGTGCAGATGCCACACTGGAGGCACCAGGTGTTTACATAACATGCCCACAGTCACCAGAAAGAAAGCAACGAAGCCAGAATCCAAACCCAGGACACACTAATGTTCCCGCTCCTCCCTGCTCTGCCCTCTGGTCTCTGAGCATTTGGAGCATCGACCCAGTAAGAGGAAGCAGACTTGTATGGCTGTTGTCCAGGCTGAAGGCACGGGCTGACAAGAGGAAACCGAGCAGCCTATGCTTGTTGGCTCAGAAGAGCTCAAGGGAAGACCAGGTACCCATTGGCACTGGGTAAACACGTGGCAGCCGAGCACCATGGCCAGCAAAGTCCGTGCTCAAAAAGCAATAAAGATGAACAAATCAACGAAAAGAATTAATGACGAGCAAGCTAATCAGGCACACGATGATCGTTCAGTTCCCATATCTGCTTCTGAACCTAAAGTGGCAACCTCGTCTCCGTACTTCACAGTCTCCCTGCACATGTGGTCTCCAGTGAGCAGCTGGTGTCTGAAAGCACACATTTTACATGGCTTAAAAAGCCCCTTGGGACTAAGGCTGGTCCCAACATGTGTCTGCTTTACTGCTCACACTGAACGCATCCCAAACTACGCTCATCACCCAGTCCTGAGCTACTTTAACCTGTATCTAGAGAGCCTTCTGTTAAAAGCCTGCTTTTAGAAATCCATTTTTAACACCACTTCCCTATGAGACCTTTCCTGGTCTCTCAGAACCAATGTAATTTCTCCTTCCTTTGATCAAACTGCAACTCTCTCTGACTCTCACTGCATTTATCTTCCTCTATTTAGTGTCATAATCATTTGTATATTAGTCCTACAAATCCTCTTCCCTTCCCAGACTGTGCATTTCTGGAGGGCAGGAAGGAAGCTACTCAGACTAATAGTAGAGATCATTTATGGAGTCCCAGCCACAGAGTTAGGACTTTCCACCCTCACTGCATTTTATCTTCATAAATCCACGGGCAGTAAGTATGAGGTTCACTGTTTAGCAGATGGAGAAACTAAAATAACTTGCATGACTAAAGCTCAAAAAGGTTAAATGACAGTGTGAGAGTCTGGTAAGTGGCAGAATTTGAGCCCAGGCCTGTTAGATCCAGAAGTTCATATTCTGAATCCCAAGCCTCCAACTTTCCATCCGGGGAGTCCTATCCCCTGGACCTTGAGTACAGAGGATGCTCAAGACAATTCAGATAAAGCGAACAGGCAGAGGCTAAGCATACAGTAATGCGAGGCAGTGGCCATGTGGGTAAGTCTTTGGGGTTGAAAGGAAACGCATGGATTTGCAGTTACTAGAACCTGGTGCCTATCCTGCTCCTCCCCTTGCCACTAGACACTCAGGTAAGTTGAGTCTCTCTGGGTCTCCCTCCCTCACACTGCAGGAGCATCCCGCGGGAGCCACCAGCATGTGGCCAAACTTAGGAGCCCTTCCCCTGACCCTGGTGGCCAAGGGAGCACAAAGGCACTGGACTCACCCGCAAGGTTGTGATGGTGGCAGGATCTCGAAGCCGGCCCTCCTCATCTTTCAGATTGTAGCCTTCTGGCCTTTTATCACGCTCGCTGACTTTCCACAGCTTCACAGTTTTATCTGTGGAGGAACAAGAGGAAACATTAAATACAGGAAGGTTGTAAAGGATTTTTCTTTTTTTTTTTTTTTGGCGTAGGGAAAGCAGAGGTGGTGATGGAAGGAATGGCTACCGGAGGCTGGCCCATGTCAAAGGTTTGGGTGCATCAATCTCACGTCATTTGCAGGCAGACTCACATTTTACAACAAAATCATACATTGTGTGGGGACAACGTCTCCTTGACAATGGGCTGTTAAATCTATAGCTTATACATTCATTTGTTCATTCCATAAAAATATTTATTGAGCACTTTGCTAGAGCATTTATTTAATATTCACAATTGCCCTGAGATATAGGCACATTATCTGCATTTTAGTGTCTCATCTCACTGTCCTTCCTACAACCTGCAAGGTCCCGCATGACCTCAACCCCAACTTTCTTGCCCTTTCTAATCTCGCTGTCCATCCTACTTCCTGCCACTCCCTGTGACCCTGCCACTGGCTTCCTTATAGCTCCTTGTACACATTAGTTCCACTCCTGCCCCAGGGCTTTTGCATTAGCTGTGCCTTCTGCCAGGAAAGCCCTTTACCATATTTTTCACATGATTTGCTCCTTCACTTTGCTTTCCCTCCATGGGACCTTTCCTAACCAATCTACACAGAAAGGGTCTCCTCATCATTCTCTATCCCCCCTCTTCCTCCTTTCTTTTTCCTCCTTTATTTTCACTACCAGACAACTTATTTATTACGTTTTCCTCACTAGAAAGTAAAATCAATATAGTGGCAGGGATTCTGTCTGTCTTGTTCAATACTATGCCTCTGGCACTGACAACAGTGCCTGGGATATAGTTGATGTTCAACGAATATGAGTTGGATGAATGAATGAATCTCATCTACACAGTGCATATTGCTAGCAACACTCAGGGAAATAAAATGGTACAGAGAGTCATCAAAATGCTCCTTCCCCCTTGCAGTCTTCTTGGAGTCCCCAGCTGGAAAATACCTTTCTCACCTTCATACTGTTCCCTCACTTGACACCACTTGCTGTCACCTGTCATTCTCTATAGAATAAAACAGGGGTGAGAATGCTAATGCCTACAGGGGTCAGGCAGGCCAGGGGACTGAGTGACAGGGGCTGGAGGCTCTGTGGAACTGGAGAGGGCATGTCCCACCTGCAGGCATTCAATTCCATTTTATAAAGAAACATGTTCGGGCCAAACAGATCACGCCTGTGGGCCGCAGGCCTTTGGCGGCCTTCTTTATCAGATCCAACATTCATTATTTGTGCTTGTTCTAACTTCTCTTCTAGAAAGCAGGGTCTCAGGTGCCTTTTTGGTATCTTCCTCTGTCTGCACAAAGGCAGCTTGGAACCAGACAACCTTGGGCCCTGTCCCATCAAGTCCAGCCGGCCACATGGCACAGGACTATGATTCCCATGCAGTAAGCACCAAACAAGTATTTCTTGAGTGACAACCGAATGGAAGTACAAGATTTAGCAGGGAAAAAAACTATAAAACGCCCAGTTAAATTTGGATTTCAGATAAACAACAAGTAATTTTTTAGTATAAATATGTCCTGAATATTCTATCTTTAAAAATAAAGATACTTAACTTTGCTATGCCTCAGTTTCTTTATTTGTTAATTAAGGAAATCTATGTCTTCCTCATGGGGCTCTTATGAGAATTAAATGAAACACTGTGTACAGAGTGTTTAATACAGTGTTGGGCTTCTAATAACGGCAGCTTTGTTAGGATGATCAAATTGGGCAACTATTCTGCAGTAATAACGTGTTGCTCTGACAGCGTTAGCTTTACCCATGATGACGTCAGCACATCCTATTTCCTCCCTGTAAGACTGCGGGTAGAGAGAAGCCGCCCTTCAACCCTGCCTTTACTAGGATTCCCTTTCTCTTTTGCCCCCTTTGTCTCACTCCTCCAACTCTCCTCACTAAATGCCTTGTCCTCAGAGGTTTGAAATGCACCACATTGTGCAGTGGGCCTTTATGAACCATTGGATAATTTTACAGGTTAAGTGCCCCAGTTTCCTAATACCTGGGCATCACTTGGGTTGGTCGTGTCTGCTGGCAGGGCTGCTAGGTGTAAGAGTTGTGCACGCACCTGGCTTGTACTAGGGCAGAAGGTTTTCCCAGATGCTGGGTTGACTTTTCTATCGATAGAATACTCTGCTGGTTCTCCCCTTTCTGGATTTCCTGCTAACATACTGAACTGTTTTTCAGGATGAGAAAGTGAAACATGGGCCATAGTTATACAGTCACTTGATTAGATACGATCAGCTGTGACTTAGAAGAATCCAAATCGGTGAATTTCCGTATCTAATATTTTCTATTGGTTAGCTTGGGAATGTTTCCTGTCCCATTCACAGGGTAATTCTTTCCTCATATATTTTCATGAATGATGAAGTGGTATGTAGAGAAATAAAGAAGTCATAGAAAGAGTATAGAGAATAAAAATCACCTACAATTCCTCCAGTTGAGGATAATCATTAATAATTTGCATTGATTCTCATAGTACTTTTTCTATGCACTTTTTTTTTTTTGGAAAAACCTATGATACAGGTAAAAACCTATAATAATATTGAATACACAGATTTTGCATTTTCCCATTTTATTTCCTTCTTTCTATTATACAAGTAGTACATATAATTATAGAAAATGTAAATGAGCTTAGAAGTAAAAAAAATTTAAAATCTCCCTCAATTCCACCAGAGATGACTATTAGAAAAATTTTATATATCTTTTCATTATATTTGCATATGCTATTATATAATTGCTTTTAATAGACACAACATGCTATATACATAGCTTATTAACATATTTTTCTCCTAATCTTATCTATCTATTCCAACATCTTTTCCTATAAATACGCAATAATAGTGAGAATTTAATAATTAAAGGTTTAATAATAGGAGACCTATTAGTATAGAAGAATCATATAAGGGAATGCAGTCACTAAAAACATTATGATATTTTAGAAGAACAGTTAACAATTAAGAAGATAGTCCTGTTATTGTTATATTATTAAGTAAAAAATCTGGCTGCAAAAGAGTTTACAGAATATATCACGTTTTTGTTAAGAAAAAACAGATTTATGCATACCTCTTTGCGTTTTTCTTTAAAAAACATTAACGGTGGTTCTTTTTGGATAGGAATACTTTCATTATTTTCATTTTGTTTCTCTATTTTCTAAATTGTTTACAATGAACACATAACTACTCTTGTGGCATAAATACCAAGTGAAATATACCTTCCTTTCTCATCATGGGTATTAGAAAGCTAGGTAAAGCAATGTGTTTTCACCTGGCAAATAATCTCAAGATCGAGATTCATGATTGAATGTTGGCTTTATTTTTCATTAAAAATTGTAAGTTGGAAATATATTCTGGCAGAAAGTGAAAACTGTACCCAACTATAATGAGGTAAGCACAATCTAAAAAAATTAAAAAAAAAAAAAACGATAACTGACAGTGAGTTCAATCCAACTCCCCATGGTTGGGTTGCCCGGGGTCATTCTTGACTTTATTATCACATTTTTTTTTTTTTTGACTCTATCTTAGAGCTTTATGGATTGAAAAAAGTCTGAGGAACATGTGGCTGTTAGTATGAGTAATGGCTCTTTCTATCTTCTGGCTGGCTCTCTGAGTAGTTTATCATTACTTATGGCAGCTTTTAAACACAATCTTATCATCTATCTTCATTTTCTCTTTTGTACAGTAATTCCAACTATCTTCCATTAATTTTTGCATGTTAACCTATTTGGCTTAAGGGGAATTCTCTACCTCAATATTAGTGTAAAGAAGAAAATCACATAAGAACATGGGCATTTTTCTTATAAGAATCATTTTGAGATGCTGTTGGCATATGAAATAGCATCCCAAATGGGAAGATAATATCTTTGGTAATCAAAAAACTATTTAAAAACTCAATTAACAGAACATTATTCTATATAATTAATCTTCATTGCATTTCACTGATTTCTTTCCCTCCCCCACCACAAAAAAAGCTAATACATCTTTGAATTTTATCATAAAATCAATAGGCTAAATTTCATAATATAAGGTAAGCTAGCTATAGCAGATAATCGGGCGCTTTTTCTCTACCTGAAAGTAATTAAAATTATCAGAAGTTTTTTTTATTCTGAGTAGCGTTGAATCTGCAGATCCTTTGAGTAAAACTTACACAGTAAAACTAAAAAGGAAGAAATGGAAACAAATTCATGTGGTTTGGCTTTCAAGAAAACAGAATTGAAAAAAGTAAACAGAACAATAAATACGGTTATGAGACAGCATTAAATTACTTGGAATCTGGGAAAACAGATGAGTGGAAATCTGGTCATGTTGAGATAAGCTATGTTTGAATAACTCTAAACTGGCTGTTTCAGAATTGTCATTTTTTTTAGATTTGTACACCAACTCTCTATTTGAGGGATTTTTTGGTCCATAAGCATTAAAAACTTGTCCCTCTTTTTTAATAAGATTAAAATAAAACTCATCATTAAAACCTAGAAAATGAAAATTATAAAAGTAATAAATTTATAAGTCAATCAAAAATTTATCATGATGAACTTTTCAGAGTGCTTCCTTTTAGACTTTAAAAATATTAATATATGATATATGTTTGATTACATTTTACACATAGTTTGCATATTTTTAATTGACATATGAGCATTACCCTTTCTTTATAAATGCTGAGAGTAAGCAAATAGCAAATCTCTTGCTTTTTGGTTTACATTTAAATGTATACTCTTCATATACTCACACATGGGATGAAATGAATCATTCTCCAGCTTATTTGCTTGGGAGAGAGTATTCAATTTTTATACATTAAATTCTCTTTAATTGTTTTATGCTACTCTCTATTAGCACTTTTTAGTATATGATTTTATTCTGAATTGTTTCTCACATAGATGGCTTTCTTTCGGTAAGTGTCCTAAAAACGTTTAGGGTAGGTAATTCCACTATATAAAGAATTACCAAAATTAACATGGAAGTTGGCTCTCTATTCAACCAACATCCTCTCTCTCTGACCTAATTATATCAACTCTCCCCAAAACAAATGATGTTAGAAATGCAGAGAGGGAGAAAGAGAAAGAAACCACTTCCTGATCAGTTCTGTGGTTGGGGTCTTCCTCTCTCTTCCTGACCTGTGCTCCTAACTGAGAACATAATTGTGTCAGAGACACAGTCATCTGCTTAAACCGCCCCCCCCCCATACATTCAGGGATTAATAACTTCTACTCAGTATATGCCAACCTCACAGGACGACACGTCAAGTTTGGTGAAATGTGTTCCTAGAATAACATTCAGTGAATCTTGAGACAGGAAGTCATATTCCAACAACACCTGGAAACAATCTGCGTTACTTGAAAACTGCAGATAACGTGTTTCACATAATTCGGTCATATATTTATTATTTTTTAAAAGAATAACAACTGTTTTCTGAATATTTATGCTTTGCTAGGCACTCTACTAGGCATCTTGCAAATATTATTTCTAACTTTTTCAACAACCCGCAAGGCAAAAGGAAAATTGAGTCTAAGAGAGACTGAAATATATGACTTGGATGACTCTATCCATGAAAATATCAAATGGGAGATGTCACCTCCACGTACCATTAGTAGACAGAAGGAAGTAGGCTGCATTCTGCTGAGGGAGCCATCTTATTTTATTGATTTTTTTTCTATTTTAAACTCTTCAGGTAATCGAACTCAGGTTCATGGCTCTGGAATGTGCTGTAAACATTGTATTCACCCCTACGATGAACCTGATTTTTACTCTGTAGGAAAGAGGGGGGGAAACAAAACCAGAGATTAAGTCACATAAGCCACCTGCAAATTCATCAGTTCTTTTTTTTGAGCAGAATCATTAGGGGTGGGGTGGGTAGGCCATGTCAGCATGGGAAGAGGGCAAAACCATGACAGCCACAGATCTACCTTAGCTCAGTGGCCTCCAAAGTATCTAATCACGTGCCCAAGTTGGTAAATATTAGCATCTCCAATATGCATGTTTATTTTAAATTTATACATGAACTCTTGCACTAATATACTGTATTCATCATAACATGTGTATATATATATATATATACATATATACATATTATATATGGGAGTTAAAATATGGTTTTAAAATCAATATAATTTAAAAAATTTGTATAAATATAAGTTCTAAAATTTACTTTCTGCCTCCTAATGGATGGCTTAGATGCCCTTTGGAGTAAGCCATCCCACGATGATGTTCATATAAACTTATATCAATCCCTTCAAAGAGCACAAAGCTATAGCATCTGTACTTTCATTGGCCTTTTAAAATCTCACTAGATTCTCAGAATCTCTGAGCGGTAGGCAGAGCACAAAAAAGGACCAAAGAGGCTCAGAGATATTCAAAATACTTCTCCAAGGTCACACAGCTTCTGTGTAGCAGACGTAGGCACTGGATCTTTCCTCCACCCACTCCACCCTTTTTTTTTTTAACATGAGTAACAAAACAGACAGGAGCACAGATGATATCTGTATCATTGGGAGATGGTGAGACTTTCCCTCTGGCTTTCCCCTAGCTCCGATTATGCAAAGCGCAAACAGCAGGAACTAAATAAATGATGAGAGCATGAAACAAAAGGGAAGCTTCTGCAGAAAGGGGCAAGAGAGAGAAAGGTGGAGGGAGAGAAGTAAAAAGGGGGCGTGAAACAGAGAGAAGGGAAAAGAAGGGAGGTTTTATTTCAGGCACGTTAGGACCTGGTTACCAAGAGCTTCAAGGTCAGGCTTTAGAAAACAGTATTCGACAATTCAAATCCGGGTCTTAAACATCGGTCACAAAAGCTTGACTCTTAATAAAAAGCTCAATTAAAAAGTATATTTCTGGGTGGATATCGAACATCCAAACCCAAATCTCAACTTCCAGAAAGGTAGTAACACCCTGGTCTTAAATGTGTTTGTGAGGGCACTGAGGTTCGTTCTCTGAGCAAACTCTCTAGGAGTGTGATTATTGAGAAATCACCCACAAAAGTCAAAAACAGGCCTGACCTAGATGCCGTCACATGGCTGGCTGTGTTTCTCAGGCTCAGTGTTCATTTCAACCCCAAGCCTTGTCACAAAGCTAAGCACTTAACTGCATGTTATCATCTTGGATATATATATATTTTATATATCGACCCAAACCACCCTTCTTTGGAAAATGTGCCCCCCTTCATTCTACGAATGAATCGGGCTTCCCAAATATTTCAGTAAATTAAAATAGGTGAAACCTACAAGCAGTGAACAGAAACGTGGCGTGGAATCTTACCGGCAACATGCTGCCTTGGGTAATTTATGCTAAACAGCTCCTTGGGTTTCTTTTTATCATCGGTATGAACCGAAGTTGGATTTTTTTTTTTTTAAATTGAAGAAGGTTTGAAAATCAGTTTTAAGAGGACTTTCAGTGCTGACATACTTGCTACTAGCCTGCTTACTGCAGAGAGAGTCAGTCCACCTTAACAATAAATTTATGAGTGTTGATTTCCTCCCATCCAAATCAGACTGTCAAGTGTGTGTAGTATGTGCCAGACCAATTAGCACTAGGCAGCTCTGGAAAAGCAGGAAAAATTCCAGGTCACGAAGAGCTATTAGTTCCTACTTGCCAACCACATTTTCATGTTTCCAGGGCCAATGGAATAGGCTGGGTGCCTGATTTAATGCTGAACACTTGAATTTATACAGAACCCCAAGGGATTATGATGCCCTTCTAGAAATTAATTGCAAATAATGTGCAATTACCAAATATATCACCTCTAAATGAGGCTTTCCTTTTTCCAGAGGAGGTGTAACACAAATGGCTTTGAGGCACAAAGCAGGCTTGAAATTGCCAGGGAAGTCTCTTGTGAGACCTTCTTCCTGCACTGAGCCTCCCCCTGCGCCATGCTGGGTGGATCTCAGAGGCAGGCAGTGGCAGATGGGAGAGTTACTAGGACACAGACTGACTGGCCTGCTGGAAACTCCAGGACCATGCCAGGGGAGGCCAAAGAAATCAAATTGGGCCATAATTCCATTCTGACAACAGAGAAGCGGACATCGAAAAAAACTCAAAACGAGAAAAAATTCCCAGTGGAACCCAAGTCTCAGGAAGAGATAGGCTTTTTGAGATTCTCTGGAAGTTAGAACTCCTGCTCAGAATGCACACGACATTCAGTCTAGGGGCCTTCATGTCACCTCCAGTAAAGTGCGTGCCCTGTGCATTGCTCAGATGGCATTCTGTGGGGTCGCACTCCCTTTGGTAGAGCGAGCTGTCACTTTTTCTCCATGAACCCAAGTTGTCCTTTTCACATCTGTTGGCAAAGAACTATTTTTTTTTTTTTCTGTTATGTACTCAGTAGGGGCACCCGAAATGAGAGGAGACTTAATTTTCACAGCTCAAGGAGAAATCTCACTCCCAAAGGAGGAGTGATGCTCAAAAAAGTACTCTGGCATTTTGCAGGTCAGGTGAGAGGTGAGGTCGTTTGGAATGTGTGATACCCAGGTTTGAAAAGATAAGGCCATGCCCAGGAAAGCCTCGATTTTCAGGTGCTTTTATGAGCCTGAACGTGGAACTGTTGATGTTAATGATTTTTTTGGGCAGTTTTTAGTTTGCCAGCAAAGCAGCAAGGTTAAGGGAAACACACGGGGATTAAGAAACAGTAGGAGGCCTCCTTTAAAAAAAGAAGAAAATGGGCATTTTGCATTCACTGCCACTTACCTCCTGCTCTCGTTGAAATATTACAACCCGACCCCCCTTGTCCCCTGTCGCTAGTAATTCTCCTGTGTGGTTGAATTCTACCGTAGAGATAATGTCAGCTGAAAAGAAGAAGACAAAGGCAATTTAAGTAACTGCACACTTACTTTCAAACGATAGATAATAGACATACTTTTCTGTGCATTTAAGGGCTTAGGGCTTGTCTCTGCAGTGGAATTCACAAGGATTTTATATTCTGTATTTTAAGTGCCACTAGAAGTGGCACTTGGGAAAGTAAATTTCTGAGATACCCACACTATGGCTTTGGTCTCTTGGAACATCTGGAGAGAACAAAAGGAAATAGCACATTCAGACCCTTTTGTCTTGGGCGAGGGAAAATGAATTTCTTCACGGCTCAGGGAAATCTCGATTTTTCTTTGATAATTTCTGCCAACCACAGATCCTGTACCCACTTGTGGTGTTTCCTTTCTTCTACACCAAGACACTTCCCAAACAGGTTTCAGTGGTGGCTATGCAAATAAGGGCTGGGACTGTGATGAAGGCAGGCTGGATGCCTGAAGCCCAGACATGGAAAGGAAGGGTTGGAGCATAAAGAAATCACTGGGAAACTCTGTAAGTCATAAATTCAAAGAAGGACCCCACAAACGCTCCAGTTTAATCCATGCTCCTTCTTTTCTGGTGAGTCCAACACACCTTTCTGGATGAGCACGACCTAATTCTAACCCCAGGAGAGGGGTGCTGAGAAAACAGGTTCATGAGGCCAGAGTGGAAAGGGCAATTTGTACCCTGTATTTCCAAACAGAGAAAATACACAGGCGCCAGGGACTCAGATCACAGATAATTGCCAAAGGAATGCCAGCCTGCCAAGTCTTTCTTCAGCGCTGGTTACCCCCAGAGGAACAAAGACAGGTAAATTACCTATGATTGGATTTATTAGGGCTATTTTTAGAAAAATGTCAGAGGTTAATTCCTCTGCAATTATTCCCCTGCAGGGCTCCAACAATTGCTACCAAGAGTGCAAATAAGTTAAAAAAAAAAAAAAAGAAAAAAAAGAAAAAAAAAAGGGCAGGGGAATTGTGACTATGGCCTTTGATAGAGGAACATTCTGAAGATTATGCCCATGTGAGGAGCACAGAGGGGAAACAGTGAGCTGGAAAACTAAAGCAATTACCCCTGAGTAATTCAAATCTCAAATCTTTAATATAATCACCATTTCAGGATTTTCTTTGTATGCCTGATTTATTCCGGTAAGCAACGTAAAATTCTCCACTTGGCGTCTAACTGTCCTTCGCCAAGATGAAAACGCTTCTAATGGTCATTCTTTGTGGAGATGGAACAAGAATAAGGCGCAAGCCATCATTACTTGCAAGGTGGGCACATTTAAAAGAATGATTTATGATTTCTTCCTTGGGCCTCTTCGATGACTGACCCTGGGGGCAGCAAATTCAAAGCCCTACAAGGGCCACTAGGTAACACGGAGTGGCGGAAACCTGGTGAAAGCTTGTGTCCCCTCGTAGGGAACAAGTGGCTACTCAGCTTAAGCCCACTGTGGCCACGTTGCATGCGTTACCAGATATTCTGGTCTTTTAAAGAGAAGTTGGAAATCCAGATTTTTATGCAAAACCTCCTCAGTTTTATATATTGGCAACTATTTTTTTTCAAGGCCATGATGTTAAAAAAAAATATATATATATATAATCTTGTCTAGGGGCTGAATGTGGTTTGTAGGTCACCGGTTTAGTTTAGACTTCTGGTATATGGAGGGTCTTCCGTCATTCAGAAAAGGCCTCCCCATTCCTTCTTTATTGATGATCCCAACTGGAAATGCACTCCGTTCCCTCGGCAAGACCCTCCGAATGAATGCTACCTTAAGGAAACACAAAATAACCTGCACGCTTGTTCAGTCCCCGGTGTAAGGTAAGAAGGCCCATTTCTATGACAAGTGCCCACTGAGGAGCAAGAAAGCCCAGCAGGGCTGGGAAGCCAGCTGTCTCAAGTGAATTATTTGACCGCTTTTGTTTGTTACGGTTGGTGCATCTTGGCAAAGTGCTCTCATGAACAGAGCAGAGAAGAAGGCTGTTGAATGTTTGCAGTTGCCTCAGCAAGCCCCGGCAGAAAAACAAGTGCGTGTTAGGATACACTTCTCATTTAGTTACCGCGTCTTGGGTAGAATCTAAGGCAGGCAGAGCTGTTTCTTTTCACGTTCAGGCTTCTGTCGGGTACTAAGGAGTGAGTCAAAGCTCTCGAACTGCTTAAGACACAAACACCTCCCAGAGAGAAAGGGGAGTGGGGAAGCGGTCAGAGGGTGGGGAGTCCAGGCCTGGGGTGAACAGTGCCTGCTCATGTCTGCAGGGCTAAGATCCTGCTGAAGAGCAGCTTCCACTCCTCCTCTCAGCAGCGGTGTTCACGGAAACCCTGGGATTCCAGGTGGTTCTCCAGGGCCGGGGCTCTGAGAACGAAAAAGTGGCCCTTTTCTTTTGGTGAAGTTGGTTCTCAGAAGGAAGTGTGAAGTAGCTTTTTCCGAGGTCGGCCTCTGGCTCAGTTTCCAAGAAAACATCACTCATTTGTGTGGGGGCGGGGATACCTCCCTTTCTCAAGGATGCCATATACATGGTCTTTTTGCTCAGACTCTCTGTGAAAATGTCTTCATTTAAGCATCTCACTTTTAAGATCTGCACAGGTCTAAACAGGGTGGGATTTTTTAAAAAATCAATAATTCTCAGGCATGGATATGTTCATTCATTTAAACTACCTATCACAATACACGATGCATAAAGCATTCTTCCAGACCTGATGGAGGACACAGAGTTAAAAGCATGGTCCCTACCCTCAAAATCATTTCAACTACAACGTGCACCATCTCCTCACCCCATTTCTGTCACCGTCTTCGAAAAGAACTCATCTGCTCTCCTTCACTCAAGCTTCCACACATGCCTTCTGCCTGATATATTTGTTTTTACTCACTATTCCCTTAGCCTTTATAAAGAAATATGTTTTCTTTTGTATTTGCTAAAGCTATTCTGTCAATATTATTTGAGAATTGTTAGGAACAGTCACTGGGCCCCAACTACCATGGTACCCACAGTCCATTAGAGTGACTCTTTCAGACTGAAGTACCGATCCAACACCCCTCTTAAATGCAATTGATGCTTTGAAGTTAGGGTGCATTTTAAACTGTATGTAACCAGAGATACGCGCGTTGAATGTTGATCACATATAAGATCAAAAAAATGTATCCATGGAAGGAGAAAGATCAAAGAAGCAAAGGCCTAATAGAGAGCACAAGTCTAGGCAAGTGAGATCTGTGACCCAACCAGGTCCTAACAGGAAGGCACCAGGTATGGGGATTTGGAATAGCCAAGCAGAGGAGAAAGGAAACACACACACACACACACACACACACACACACACACACACACACACGTGCACGCGCTAAGATTCAAGCTCAAGTCTAAGTTACACAATTCAAACTGTTGTTATTAGAACTTTGCATTATGGGACATCGGGCATGGTCCTAGCTAATAAAAAAGTCCCTTTTGTTTTCCAAGTGTTATCATTATTTGTGCTATGTCTTTCTCAAGAACCTTGTAAGGGGAAGGGGGATTGGCATGGCAAATTCTGAAATCCCTTAGTCCTCTTGCCAAGTCCTTACCTTTACTTTAACCCTGCCAACCAGCTGGTGTGCATTTGACATTGTTTGTATCTAGCTATCGTATTTGTCCATTGCAGCTTGAGTTAATACCTGCTTTGAACTTTCATGTTTCCCAACTCATTTATCACTGCTAAGCCAGGAGGTGTAACCAGAATACTTTACTGCCCCATCCATCTCTGCATATCTTCATCTATGACTGTGTAATAATTGATGCAAAACTCATGAATCATCCCACATTCCAATTTAAGGTACTGAAACTTCTGATACAAATACTCTTGTGTTTGTGTCTTACTTTTTGGTAGAGTAGTTGCAATTGAGCTGCTCAAGACAAAACGAGTTGTATGAGTATAGAAAGTGCATATGGCAATAACAATAAACTGGCAAACTGGAGATGATAACTTCATCTCAAATCTTGGTCAACAGAAATCAATTTATCAATTTCAACATGACTTTTGCTTTTAAAGGACCAGTATATATGACACCATTTTATTAAATGCCCAGACGAGTCATGCCATTGAGCAAAAAGCTGTAAGCTTAAGTACTTTTCCTCTGTTCTATACAGATATGGATCAAGTACACGTTTTTGACTAAAACCAAAAAAAAACCCCCAGAAACCAAAAGCAGTTATAGAGGTCAAATGCAGTTAATGTGATTTGAAAAAGAAGTATGTTTGCCCTGTTCTACATTTTTTTGTGTTGATGTAATTTCTACAAGATGGTGGCCTGGTAACCCCATTTCTAGTTCAGCAGGCACTGCTAAGACCACGTATTTCTTTTAAAAAACAAATCTGAGCATCCCACAAAGGTTCCATACTAGTAATTTCATATAGAAAGCCTCTATTTATTGGAATAACAGAAATTGACTTGGCAATTATATTCACATGATGATGAGGCTGAAGAAAACAGGGAATGCCCTGCTCCACGCCCTTGTCTCCCACAGCACTGGGCTAGGCTGGAGTCTGCAATGCCAAAGCACTAGGCTGAGGCAGGCATGTGGATTATTAGGCTACATACAATTTAAATAGCAGGGTGAGTGTTTGGACAAAGTGATGACTCAGTTGAAACTTAGAGAGGCCCTAAACCCAAATCCTCTGATGGGCCAAGATCTTACTGACCAGGTCACTAGCACTGAACTCTCAGCATCAATCACAGGGACTGAAATGAGAGGATAAAGCAATTTAGCCTTCAGAGCCTGTCTTATCTTTCATCTAAGAACCTTTTGGTAGATAATACTATAAAGTCATTTACCCTGTTTACATCAGCTGACTATTTTAAGCCACTCAATACTTGGCTTTCTTCTCTATGGTCAGGTTGGCTCTCTACACAGTTTTGTTTCTTCAGCTGGATAAGGATACCCAGCAAGGATAGAAAACAGGTTTCAAAGCAGATGTCAATGGTGAAAGGGTAGTAGTTGCCAGAAATTTTTTGTTGAGAGGATTTTGGGAGGTCACTTCCGGCTTGCAGTGCAGTGATTAATTGGCAATGGGTCCTGCTGTTGGGCAAGGTAGCATGGACCTCCTTTGTCTTCTCTACATAGGGGCTTCTAGCTAGGCTGGCAATGACTTTGCAGATTAAACAAATGGTGTTTTTAGGCTTCCTAGTGGGAATTAAAATGACTCCTTCCAACTACATAAATCTGTGGATTCCTGGTTCGCAGTCCAAAGTCAATAATAGCCCACAGTCCATTTTTTTCAGATCAGGTTTTCTCTGGTAAGTTTTGGCAACTGAAATAGTGTGTTGGAGGATATTTTCCATCAAAATTGGGGGTGGGGTGGAATAAAGTCTGGTGAAAGTCAAAGAAGATAGGCCTAAATACTGCTTCTGTGATTGTGTCAAAATGGCCTTGTTGATGTTAATATATTATAAAATTTTTAAGAGAATCAGGCAATAAAAATGTGTGTAAAATAATTTTGATTTTGTTAAAATATTTTCATTCAAAATATATCTTTAACTGGTAAAGCAATATACATTAAAACTTCCATTAATGCCAAAATGATGCTTAAAACATACAATAAAATTTCCCTCACAATGTGACTCCTCCAGAAATAGTTAACTCTCATAAATATATACACACAAATATTCATAGAAAGAAAAGTCTGTCAGAGAGAGTCCAAAATGATATTATTTTATAGGATGTAAATGATTTATTTTCTTATGGTCTTTTTTTCCTAATTTTTTAGTATTTTCTATTTTTTTTTACCATGACTATAAATAAATGAGTAATTCTTACTTGTAAACAATTTTAATACTGAATCATACTGAATAAAAGATTTTAGCATTTATCTCAGTGACTTTTTAAACTTTTAAAAAATTTCTTTTTAAATTCCCATATAGTGAAACTCAGTGTTGCTGGCATACCCTTTTACGGGTTTGGATAAATTCAGAGATGTGTATCACTAATACCATCATGATAAAGAACAATTTATCATCCCCAAAATGTTCCTTTATATTGCTCCTCTGTAGTAAAAAATTTTCAAGAGGAATAGGGGAATAAAATGAGCTCACAGGTGTATAAGAGCTTCCCAAAGTTAAAAATGATGTGCAAATTGAATCTTATTGTTACTGGTCTCTCAACTCATTTTATAGCCAATGATCATTTTCCTGCTACTGAGAGTCAAAATTTTCTTTTTTAATCTTACTGTTTAGATAGTATCACTATTTTGAGTTCCGTTTTTAGTGTGGTGGGAAGCTCACATCATCAGTATCCCTTTGCCAACCTGTGTCGCAAACTAGTTTACGCATCCAGTTTTCTACCTTTTGATCTTTGCCTTTGTTTTTAAATGGGACGGTGTGCGAATCCTTAGTTCGGCAGTATTGATTTCTTAACTTGACCCTGTTTTTCACGTTCCTTTAGCTTGATCCTAGTGACAGAAGAAGTAAAGCTCTGAGTAGTGACAACAAATAGGTCTGATCTTCTTCACCAATTTTGATGTATTGGCAGTAGCTGCCTATCGAGTGGAAATCTGAGGTCATAGCTGGGCTTGGTGGGAGAGTGTCGTGATCAATTAGTTATGTCTGCTACTGTCATGGACATGCCGCAAACTTGCTCTCCTGACCTACTGTGAGTAATTCACATTTTCTGTCTGATCCAGATTTATTCCTTTGTCAACAGACCAGTGTCTGATATTTAGATATTGAATCGTTTTTCTGTCATTTGAATATAATTAGTTCTCTGTATACTAGTTCTAACTTGGACCTGGTGCTGGTATTTTTCTCACATGAAAGAAGGCAGGTAGAAGGGTCCAAAAGCCCCAGCTCCCTAGGTCTTATCACAACTGCTGCTTCCTATTTAACCACAAGCGCAGTGCTGGAAAATCAGCACTACTTCAATTTGAGTCTGCTCCTGCTGACCAAGCTGATCCAGGGCAGGTAGTGTGTTGTGGCAGACTCTCTTGGCTAGAGCCACTCCTAGCCAGTGCTTGTCTTTCTTGTCTGCCCCCATCGGGGGGAGGCAGATACTGGCTTCCTTCCCAGACTCCCTTATGGCTATGTGTGGCCATGTAACCCAGATCTGGCTAATGAGGCATACAAGAAATTCTGCTGGGAGGTAGAACTTCTGGGAAGGATTTTTCTTTCCCGAATAAGAGGAAAAAGGCAAGTAAGGGCAGGTCTTCTGGCTGCACTGACTACCTCATTGCTTCCTGCCTTTGTATGTGGTTAGATGTGGCCATGATATGTGGAGCTGTGGCAGCCATCATGTGACTGTGATGAGCCTAAGGCCTTTCAAAAGCCAAGAGGCTGAGTATAATCTGGAAGAATGAGACAATGTCTTTGATGATATCATAGAACTGAAAAAACCTACCTTAGGGAGAGCCTATGTCTGAACTTGTTAAATAATAGACAGCTTGTGGTTGAAGCCACCACTACCCCACACATCTTCTATCGTTTGCTTCTAAACGCACACGAAGAGCCATTTCCTTCTATCTTTGTTTTCCTCACAGCACTTTGCACAGGATCAGATTATTAATACACGTAGAATTCAAAAACAGGGGCCCTCATCCAGTGGTTCATGCACTGACTCTCACAAGCACATTTTCATTTCATTTTACCACATGACCAATTTCTCTTCACACTTGCTTGGTTCCCAGAACAGGTATTGAGGAGGTTTGTTTATCCCCCTCCCCCGTGTGGAAATGGTGCATTACTTTTTGACCATTCAAATATGAAAACGGCTTATTGGTATAGAATTCCTCCCCCAGTTAATCATGATATCCATCGTAAAATTATGACTTCAAAGGGACCTAGCCATGCCCTCCTTAGGAGCCAAGTTCTCCTGGCTAATGTGCAGGAAGCCCACCATGCTTGCTGAGCTGTGAAAATCCAGATGGCAGGAAGCAGGTGAGTAATAAATGCCATGCTGTCCCCATTAAAATGCATGCGGCTTCCCCACACTGACCAAACCCCCGGCACTAACCAGCTTTGAGAAAACCCAGGCCATGTGGGTTATGAAGATTGCCCTTCATTCAAAACATGTTTCTACAACATAGAATCTGAGGAGAGAATTTTTTCAGTGGTTGGAATAAAACTTGCCTAAAGGGTAAAGGAGGTTTAAAAATTATACGTCCTCTAAGTACTGAAAAATCCAATGGGAAATTGGTTATAGTCCAGACTTGCCGACTAACCACAAGCCTGTGGTTACAGTGGAATCTGCTGTCAAGGTGTCTACCATCTGTCACTCATTCTTTCAGAAAGCAGAGGAGTAATTAACTGCTCGGGCAATGGGAACTGTCAATCATTCAGATCTATTATCTACACAACATGGGACATCTCCTGCTGACCCCAGTCAGTGGACTTCAGGTCCAAAATGAGAAGGTGCCATCACATCTGCAGGGGAACAGGAGCTCTTAAGCAGGCAGTGTGCCACCCACACACACTTAAAATGGAGTCTTTTGGGCCTGCCTTCGATCAAAAATTTTGTGGTGCCATGCTCTGAAGCCATTAAGACATGGCATCTGCCTTGTGGAAGCTAAAATTCCCCATGTTTGTAGGTTGGCTCTGATGTTACTTCTTCAGGGAAGCCTTGGGTGACTTCTCCCCAAAGCTGGACACCTCCCTTTATTATGCGGCTTCACTGCACCCATACTAGTGGCACTTATCCTGATGGTAACAGAATCAGTTTAAATGCCTTTCTCAGTCTCTAAATTGTAAATTTTGCAAGGAACTTGTTCACCATTGAACCCTCCTTGGTGCCTAGCTGAGCATCTTAATATATAAGAGATGCTTCTCAATTTTCTCCTTCAGTTAGTTGATCACTGAATTGAGAGAGCGAAAGAGAGTCCTCACCAAAATGGACCAACACAGAGAGAATGGTGACCCTTCAACGAAGTACTGATGAACCAAATACATATGCTGGATAAATGTAAAAACATTTTTAAGGTTCATGAGGGAAAGTTCTTATTTGGAGGAGTATTTTATGATTTTTAGAACCAGATAGAGATTAGCAAAGAACGGATTTTATCTTAAAAACTGGCAAAAAATTAAGGGTCGTATGAATTACAGGAAGAGAAAGAGCAGATGGGCTGGTGGCGAGAGTGTGCTAGAATCTGGTGTAATTTGAGAGAGGGCATGGAAGTGGCAATGAGACAATTCAAAGTGTATTTTGAGCAAATAGGTGTGAGCTGCCAGGAATCTATTTAATAAACAACTGTTATGTGATTGTCATGGGGCTGGGTGCCAGGGAGATGCTAATAAACGAAACACATCTGGTCTTTCCCTTCAAGAAGCTTTCAATCTAGAGACTGGGAAGTAGTGGTAGACTGGGATACAGTAAAAAGATGATGTTCAAAGACCTCGTAATGGAAATCTTTGAGCCACAGAATAAGAACCCTTGTTTTGACCTAGAGGGAAATGGAAACCACTATGGGAACTTAAGGTCACTCATATTTCATTCACATCTTGCATTCAAGGTCTTTTGTATTTCTCTGAAGGACAAATTGAGCACTAAATGCAATCTGTCCTTTGCTAAACTGTAGACAGGTCTAAAGAAATGAATGAAGAATAGAGTAAGAAAGGGTTTGGAATTTTCCTCCAAAGACATGAGGTTTCCATGCCAAGTAAAATAAAGATACTGCTACAGGATCACAAGGTATTATGCTAAGATAGTTTTTCAATGGTCTTAGCAAAGAAAATGGAAATTATTAGAACTAAATGTTCCATTTACAATTCTATGTTTCTCTCTCCTTGTCTCCCTTCTTCCCTCGCTTACACCTTCTCTCTTTCTAGCTAGGAGTTGTATTGTTTCAAAAATATAAAATATTATTTTTTTGGATAATGCACATTTTTAAAGCTCTGAATATAATACTTTACACATAGTAGTAAACAATAAAACAATAAAAGATAGAATGAATAAACTATTGTCGATTTTTGTCATCAGCATGACTCAACATTTAATCAATATTCATCAGGCAAAGGCACTATAGTATACCATTACTGCTTTAATACACTGAAAATGGAATATTTAGAAAATCTATTATATTTGATTTCATGTTCATGTAGCTTAGAGACCAATGAATAATATAAAATAGAGAAAAACCAGGAAAGACTAAATGTTCATAGACTCATTCATAGTTCCATTTATTCACTCAACGAATATTCATTGAGCATACCTACTATGTGTCAAGCACTATTCCAGATATTGAATATGTATCAATTAATACAACAGACAAAATATCTGTCCTTATGGACTTTATACTCTACTTGTGGAGAAAAGATAATAGCCAGTGAACATAATGAATGACACTGTATTTTATATACTATGGGAAGCACGTAGCTGAGTAAGGGAGATTAAACAGGGTGCTTGTGTTAGGTCTCTGAGCAGATTAGAAGGTGAGGGAGCTCACTACGTAGGTACCTGTAGGAAGAGTGCTCTAGACAGTGTGAACAGACGGTGAGAAGACCCTAAGTGAGAAACATGCGTGTGTCAGTGGACCAGTGTAGCTAGAGCAGTGCAATCCAGGGGAAAACGAACTGAAAAGAGAGGTTCAGATGATACAGAACCTTGCAGACCATAGCAAGCACGTTGGCTTTTACTAAAAGTGAAATGGCCACAACAATGTGCACTCAAAAATGCTCAAAATGGTAAATTTTGTGTTACATACATTTTTATCACAGTTTCTGAAAGTGATGACAATTGAAATGGAAGGTTGTTGGAGGGCACTGAATAGAGGAGTGATGGAGCCCGACATTTTACAAGTTCCTTCCTGTTTGGCTGCAGTGTTGAGAGTAGACTGCAGGGGGCTCAGGGGGGATCAGGGAGTGCATCGAGATAACCCAGGTGACAGATGGTGGAGGCTCAGACCACGGCATTGGCAGAGGTGGAGAGAAGTGGTCAGATTCTGGATACCTACTGAGAGCTGTCCTGACAGGATGGCTGATGGGTTGGTTATGAGGTATGAAAGAGGGATGAGGAGTGATTCCAAAGATTTTGCTCTCAGTGACTGGCACAATGGAGTTGCCACCACTGAAATTGGAAGTTTGCAGGTGAAGCAGGGTTGTTTTTTTTTTGTGGGAAGAGATCAGACATCCAGTTTCAGGCATGTGAAGTATGAGAGGTTCATGAATAAAGATGTTGAGTCGATAATGGGAGATAAAAGCTTAGAGCTCAAGAAATGGGTCTGAGTTGGTGATATGAATGTGGGTGTTATCAGCATTTCAGATGATATCTAAAGCCATGAGATTGGATGAATGTGTGTCTGTTAAGAGAGAGGAGGACAAAGAGCTGACCCTTGGAGGCATTCCAACATCCAAAAGGGTGGGAGGAGAGAAAGAATCAGGAAAACAAAGGAAGAGCAGCCAGTGAAATGGGAGGAAAACCAAGAAAGCTTAGCAACCTGGATGCAAAGTGAGGTGCAGAAGAGTGACAAATCATGTCATATGCTGCTGATGGGCGGGTAAAAAGCTGCCCATGATTTGAATCATGGAGGCAACTTTTGACTTCGACAAGTTTAGTTTCTGTGGAAGGGTTAGGGTGAATGACTGGTGTGAGTTTCAGAGAAAATGGGAGAAGAATTAGAGACAATGAATACAGACAACTTTTCCAGCAGTTTTACTGCAAAGAGTAGGAAAGAAATGAGGTGGAAGATGGTGAGGGAAGTTGGGTTCAGAGAGTGTTTTTTATAATATCATAGAAATGACAGCACATGCCATATGCTGGTGAGAAAGTTTCCAACAGCTAAGGAAAAAATTAATGGTGAAAATTAAAGAAGAAGAGGGTGAAATTGTGAATGGATAAATGAATGTGTGAATAAGCTAACCAGTAACCAGGATGGGTTCACCACTAACAGCTGAAATAAAATCTGTACAGTTTTCATTCCTACCCTCAACGAAAGATAGATAGGAAGAAAAACGCTATTGAGACCCTGTCTTCCTATAAGGATTAACAGGATTCTCAAAACATGTATAAGAGTTTCTCCCATAAATCAGCATTTCAGAGGCCAATGTGATCATTATGAATGAAAAATAGCCTCTTGGTTTTCTTTTTGTTTCTTCTTTTCTTTCTATCCTTTCTTCCTCTCATTCCTTTTCCAATTCCTTTTTATGTTATTCCTTTGCTCCCCAGCTCAAGGTCCATTACCTATCTGCCTACCAGGCAGAAGGCTGCTCACGTATTTACACTTTCAAATGATGAGAAGCCTATTGCAAGATCACTTCCCCATGGATAGCCTGACCTCCATATGGTCTTACTTGGGTAACTTTCACCATTACTCCTATTATTATTATAGAAACAAGTCTGTCAGAGGGGAAAAAAATAACCACACTCTCATCCTGCCCTGTGGAAGATTTATAGACACTTTGCAAATGGCCAGAGCCAGGTGATGGTGCCAGGAACCTTCCAAGTGATTTGTAGATCTCTTTTCCAGGAAGTCAGTTTTTAATGGAAAAGTCTCTGAGTTGCACATTCCTTTATTACAGTGTGACTACTGGGAGAAGGTTGCAACCATTGTGGATTCGACTCACCGAAGTTAACTCGCTATTATTAACCTGGCCTCAAGGTATTCCAGTCTCAGAAGAACACCAGTATTGCACAGCTTAGAAAAGTACCATTTTTCTTTGAGACTTCTGTTTGAGTTGGCCTACTACATGCTAAGCATGGTACTGAGTCCTTTATATTATATATATGCTCTTTCTAAATCTATATCATCATCCTCATTCATTAAACACCTACTTTGGCCAGGATCTGTGCTTTGTGTTTTATATTACACCATTTAATTGTCACTCAAATTCCATGATTCCAAGATTTTCTCCGATTTTTCAGATGGAGAAATGGTGGCTCAGAAAAGTTAAAATACTTGCCTCAGTTTGGAAGGCTGAGAGTGGAGTGGGGATTTGAACCCAAGTCTGGTTTCAAAGCCCATGTTCTTAACCTGCCTCTTGGGCCTCATTTCTTTCTCCTCCTCCTCCTATTATTTCTTGTCCCCACTCCCTTTTGTCTATCTTCCCCTTTTTCTGATCCTCTCTTAATCTTTCTCTCACAGTGACAGGCTTTATTTCTCAGCATGGCAGAGTGACTCTTCTGGACTCAGCCTTAACTTTTTGATCTCCTGTACTCCCTAAGCAAATCTGGCCTTTGTTGACCAACATTCACACCACTTCATTTCCCTGGGACATTCTGTCCATTACTTGTGCGTGCTGACATGCTACTCTCCTATGGAGTATGCTCTTGAGGGCACGATCTTCACTCTTCTAGTCTGGGGACCTAGCATAGGAACTGGCACTTAGGAGGTTTGATCAAAATTCTCATTGAGTGGCCGAATGAAAAAAATGAAATATACATCCTTCAAGACTTGCTCAAATGCCACTATCCCATGAAGCTTTCTGTGAGACCAACTGATTGGAAAGAATCCCTTCCTCACAACTCCTGCAATGCTCTATACTTTTCACATGCTACCTCTGACATTCTCTTATGTGTACGTGCTGTTTTCCTTACTGATATGTATTCCTATTTCATTCATCTTTGACTCTACTAATAAATTCCTCTTAGAAGAACTAATCCTTATTCCTCTCCTTTCCAAAGGGAAACTTAGTTGACAATTAGTTTCTTTTAGAACCCATGTAAGGACAGTTTCCATTTAAAACTTCACTAAGCTGGCATCTTATGGGGCATAACCCATTTATACTAGATTGTGGTACAAATGTTGACAGACTGCTTAAATATACTGCGTGTGTGCTATCTCCTTAAATAGATTATAAGTTCCCTGAAGACAGAACCATATTCTATCTTTAATACACAGCATCTTTATCAGCATCTAGAATCTCATTCTACGCATAGCAAACATGACATAAATGGTCCACTCTTGGAGATTTAGGATTCTCATGGGAACACTGATTATTGGACTATGTAATGCAAATGAGAGTTCTCCCCCTAAACTTAAGACATACATGCTCTATTTTTGCCTACAGCTTATTATTTTTAATGGCTTATTACTATAGGCTCATAGCCTGGGACTTCTCTGAAATGCAACCAGGACTGGAGAAATCAAGGACCAAGGCCTTTTCAGAAGCATTTCCTTAAAACATAGCGGATGCATGAGGAGTAGGACTATGTCTCTCAGGACTCTACTTTTGGGAACATTTCAAGTACTGATTGCAACAACCTAAGTTACTGCCTTTGGAAAGTATGGAAACGTTTAGGGCATGAAGAAGCCAATAACTATTAACTGTCATAACAAAATTCCTTTCTTTTCAACACACATCATAGCAGGTTCTTCTCCTTGATTATGACACATTGATTATTTCTTGCAAAGTCCATGGGAAGAAATTAAAGGTCAATATTTTATCAGGCAATAGAAGGAATAAAACCTTTAAATACTAAAAGTACAAACTCAACACTGGCCAAAATCTCAAATACACTGCCTGCTCTTAATGGTAAAATGGACTAGAAACAGTTTTGAGGATGTCTTGAGATAATACAACCTTTTAGTAATTTAGTGCTAGGAAATGCTGTGAACTGGCCTTTTCCTACCTCGCAAAACTCATCTTAAATCATCTCCCTGATCTCACTACATTCTAGCACCACCAGTTTACCTTCAGGATCTCATAAATGCCACACTTTTTCCAACTTTGGGATTTGTAAGCATGCTGCGCGTGCGCTCCTCCCCCGACCCCCTTTTAAATTTTAGCTTAAACAGCACTTCTTAAGGGAGGCCTTTTTTGACAGTCTGTTCTAAAGTCACTCTACACTGTTCTCTATAGTACCCTACTCTTACTCTCCTTTAAAGCATCTATCAAATTCATCATTATATGTTTGTTCGGGTGCTTCCTGATAATTTCTACTTCCCTATAGGACTGTAAAATTCACCAGGTCAAGGATCATAGCTGATTTTTTTCACCATGGTATTCCTGGCCTGCCGCCCAAGGTTTGACACAGTAGACACACAATCAGTGTTCAAGGATAGTACAGTTTTCTAGAATATTTCTTAATAGTTGCTGCCTGACCACTTGGGTTCATATTCTCTTTCTAATATTGATCTTACACACAAACAGGTTTGGTGTTCAGTAGAACTGGGTGTAGCAGACCTATGAGACAAAGAAAATTTAAAATCCAATGAAATCTGCTTCATCCTCCATAAAAATCTACATTTGTGTCATTCTCCTGATTCTCTTTAGCTAATCCTATACATGAAAACACATGCACTGTAAAATGGATACACACCCTTCTGATACTTAAATTCTAGCCCTTGTCTCAGCCAGTCTATACACCCTTTCAATTTTCAAGAAGAAAGAACGCCAGAGACTGGGTGGGAAGATCTTTACATGCCAAGAAGTCTGACCCAGTGAACTATTTCAGTCAAACATGCAGTTTGAGTTAGAGTGCCGGATGGCTGAGAAGGGATTAGACAGTTCATTAGTGGCTGAGCCAGCTTCTAGGGCCTGTTGGTCTTTGCTCTGCATGCCTGCAGTTAACACAGTGACACAGTGAAGGCTTCTTGAGTGACAGGAGTCAGTGAGTCATATGGAATAACGGCTGAAATAGCAGCTACCCAGAGGCACCAACCACACCCTTAGGCTCAGGATCCCCAAAGTGTACGCAGTTGAAAAAGAGGTTTGGTGTCAGTGGAAAATTATTTGCTGAGCACCTTCTCTGTGCCTAATCTAGGGCGTTGTTTGAAAAATAATTCTAAGAGGTAGTCAGCAGCAGTCTCCCAACCCGAGTTTAAATTCCAGCTTTACCACTCACTAGTTGGCTCATCTTGGGTATATTTCTTAACCTCTTTCTCCCTATCACTTACCTAATCTATAAAAGGGGGAGGATGCTACACTGAGGATTAAATGAAGACATTTACACAAAACACTTAGGGTGGTGTCTGACACACATAAGCACTAAATAAGGGTTAGAATAATACTTTACCTAGAAGTAATATAGTGAATGGTTAACAACACTACTTTAGATGTTAGAGAGATGCCAGTCAGCTCTGCTGCTTATAACAGATGTGTCTTTGGACCAGTTACCTGAATTCTCTGAACCTCAATGTTGTTGTTATCTGTAATGTAAGAATAATATTACCACTTTGGAGGGGAGTTATAAAGATTAAATGAGATAAGGAAGCTAAGAAGCTTAGCATGATATCTAGCACATTGCAGACACTCAACGAAGATGATAATTTGTTATTTCTTTCAATGAATTACTCCTTTGGATCCCAGAGAAAGCAAAGCAAGTGTCCACTACTCCACATCACAGGAGTAAATGGCCCAGAGGACACCAACAGTGGATGGTCATATCTGACCAGAAGAGTCAGTTTATTTGTGCAATGTTAACCCAAGCAAAATTTTCCACTTTTAAAATAAATTGCCAGCATTTAAAAATTGTGAAGTTTCATATCTATATTTTTTAAAATCTAGATTTCCAGTTTCTTTAGAAAAATAAAAAGATAGGCACCATTGGGCTGGCATTCCCACACGGCCACTCCTGGCTCAAGCTGGGAGGTGGCTGATCCCTGTTAGAAGGGCACAAAGTCTTGAATTTACTGCATCTCCTCCCACTCAATAGTGTAAGTCAATCTTGAGGCCAAATGTCGGCTCTTATCTACGTTCCTGAGGTTTTCCTCTCTCTCTCTCTGCTTTCATCTTTGATGCTACCTGTCCTCTGTGTACATCTGAGTTAGCAGCTGCTGGTCTTGACTGTTCACCAGTATCCTCTGAAAACTGAGTCCTCTACAAGGATGCATGTAAGGAAGCAACCCCTTTATCCGCACAACCGCAGGCCATGTCTGCACTGGCAAACAAAAGTGTCGAATGAGTCAATCCCATAGCTAAAGCCTTGGCCACTCTGCTGAGCTGAGCACAACCTTGCGGAATAGCCTCTGACCCAAAAGTTGAACCCATAAATTCACAATTTACTCACCCTGCATCTTCTCCAGTTGCACTTAGACTGAGGGTGGAGGATATGGAACAAAGGACAGGGGTCTATACAACAATGCTTTAGAGCCAAGTTCTCAAAAATTTAACCTATGGATTATCAGTCCCTCAAGATGTTGTTCTTTGGGGTGAAAAAAAAGTCAAATAGTTTTGGGAAGTAGCTCATACATTATCTCCCATTTTGGGAACTTGTTTTGGCAATTAAAGACTCAAAAATCATGTAAGAAAGACATTCTTCTATAATTAATTCATCTAACAGATATTGAACACTTACTATGTGGCAGGCACTGTTCTAGGTATTGGGAAATCAGCATTCACAGACAAGAACCCTGTGCCCAGATAACTTATTCTAGCATAAAGGAAAATGCTTCACTGTTTCCAAATTTCTGACTATACAATGCTACTGGGAAATGATGTTTAATGCATAGTGCATAGCTCTTTTGCAGAACCTATCTTAAGAGGTCCTTCATGATAAAGGAATGATAGATATTTTTTTTCCCCATTGACACACGACAAAATAAGACCCAGAACCTTCCTTAGAGAAACACAATTTATTTCTCAAAAAGTTAGTGAGCCCACTTGGGCAGCCTCGGTTTAGAAAAAAGCCATAGCCTTATCTGGGACCTCAGATTTGGCAATGGTTTCTGAGAATATCATGGGAAGGGTTAACTTAACTTTCACCTCCAAAGCAGAGCTGTTTTTCTCTGCATCTAATATGACCCATTTGGAAATGTATTTGTTTTTCACTGTTTAATCTTCTGCATCACCCACTGTTGATTAGATTTAATTAATTTATGTTTCTAATGAATTTAGAAACTCACAGCGCTGTAGCAAGAAAAATTTCAGACAGCATCTGGCCACCAAATGGATTGATTACCTTGTCTGCAAAAGTCTTTCGAACATCTGGGGCCTGATTTTGTGGAACATCCGGAGGCTCTTTCAGAGGTAAGAAATGCCCAGTGAGAGGAAAGAGAGGGCGCTAGAAATAGGTAGGGTTTGCTTTGATTTCTAAATCTGGATCCTGGCACTCCCCCAACATGAAATCACATTTTGCTGCTCATTGGCACAGTTTCAATGGCACCAAATACACTGATCTGAATCTATTTTGTTCGACATAATCATAATCTACCAGGCCTGAGCCCAGGCTGCCACCCTGTGAACTTCTTTGGCACTTCCTTCCTTGTGGAAGCTCCTGCTGATCATTAAGATGAAACATTTATAGAAAACATTTAGAGAGAAGCACTTGGCTCTCATTCGCTCAACAAACATTGTTGGGGCCCACTGTGTGCCTGGCACTGAGCCATATGCACCTCTTCAGTAGCTACTCTTGGCCACAACCCCACAAGGTAAGCAAGCAATGCTCCTCTGTTCTCACAGATATGACTGAATACTGTACGAAAATAAGAATTATTAATGTTACATGAACACAACTAATAAAAGACAGATACACACATGCCAGACTCTACATGAATCGCTTTACATGCGTTAACTCCTTTAACACTGACTGTAAAACCATGAGGTAAATGTCATTTTTATCATCCCCATTTTATAGGTGGGAGTACTGAGGCACCGGGAGCTTATGTCACTTGTCCAAAGTAACCCAGCTGGGCTTTGGCAGAGCCTTTTAACATAGGCAGTCTACTTTGAGGGCGTTTTCTCTTGACCACTCTGCTTTCCTACTGCTGGATAACATTCATAGAAAACCGGCTATATGTTAGGCACTATCCTAGGGGATTTGCCGCATTATATTTTAATGATGCACACCTTATAGTATGGATATTATTATTTCCAGATGAGGAAGCTGAAGCCCATAAATATTAACTTATTGGAGTCACGAGGAGAACTGTAACTAACTGAGCTAGGCTTTAACTCAGCTCCGTGGGGCTATCAGGTCACTTTCTGCTGAAGTCCCTGTTGACAGACTAGAGAAAAAGGGATGGTGTGAACTCCATAGCCTTCTCAAAGATGCATAAGAATCTGGTTGGCGAGTCAGAAGAGGAGTGGTCTGGCTGCTTTGCACAGCCCAGAACATTCCAGAAAAAGAGGAGATAAAGGATGTACAAAGAATAAGAAAATAGCTTCATCTTAAAAAGATAAGTGAAAGATGTTGGAAATCTCATTGCCTGACTGGTTTTTCTGGCCTAACTTCAAAGAGGAGTGACTGACAACCAGGTGGGCTGCTGACTATAAAAACAACAATGAAAAAGCCTACCATGCCCAACATCTGAAATTTTCTGAACAATGGATGCAGACTGTTGCACAATCAAGTTGCCACAATTACGTACTGGTGTTGAAAAAACCAAGTTGGACATGGTTTCTGTGGTACAATGTCATTTACTAAGTCTTGCTACTTCTCTCATTAAAAACAGAAAAAAAAGAAAAAAAGGCCTTATTTCCTTCCATTCTGCTCTTGCTCAAGCCTCCGCCACAACACGGCCATCTGTCTTTTTTGGACCTTTGTACACACTCGTTCCCTGCTTGGAGCCATTCCCATATCGGTGTCCTCCTTGGTCTGTCTAACCCCTAGGTGTCCTCAAGCCTCTGACTGGACATCTCTTCCTCCAGGAAGTCTTGCCTGACTTCCCTATTCTGCGCGAGGGGCCCGTTTTAAGTGTAACCTGTTTCCTCCTATGTCAGCACTTACTACGATGTACGGTAACTGCTTGTCTATTTGTTGGTTTCTTCACGGAGAGAGCATATGTTGGTTACTATTGTATGTATCCCCCGTGTATAGGTCTGGTGCATAATAGATGCCCAATGCATCTTTAATTAAAATGGATGGATTGGAGGGATTGTAACATTATAATATTCTCTTGGCTGGTCTTGCTGTTTGAAATCTTTTACTTTTACACTTCATGCTACATCCTAGAAGTCATTAAACTTCCCTGTAAGCTTTCATCATGTCATGTCGTTTGCCTTCTTATCACTTCCCTTTGAACACTCACATGAAAGTCAGAATAGTGATAATCTCTGGGGGAAGGGAAGAATTAAGTGACAGGGGGCATGGAGTCCTAAAAGTGTCCTATACCTTGATCTTGGTAACAGTGACTTGGATGTATACATGTGTAAAAATCATTGAGTGGAACATGAAAAAAATGCGCTTTAAGTAATTAATACTTCAATATAAATAAATAGATCCTTTGAAAATTTATTTCTGTTGACAGAATAAAACTGGACTTCCTAGCTCCATAGTTCAAGCTTCTTCACTCATTGGCCCACTTGTCAACTTGCTTGTTCAAAGTTACTTTTCTAATGCACATGCCCTGATCTTCTCATGTATCCCTTAACTCTTCTTGCCTGTTTCCCCCTCTATGCCTAAAATCATGCTATCTTATCTTCCTTTCTCTTTTACCTTTTGGAAGCCCCTCCCATGCTTGAATGAGCAAGACGAATCCATCCTCCACAAAACCTCATTAACCACTCATCTCAGAACCCGACTTCTGTGTCTGGTTCATTCATTCATGCCAACGTTCCTTGAGGACTGTAAACGCTTTGAAAGCAGAGACTTCATCTCATTTTCGTTTTTTATATTTAGTATAGTACCTGGTACAATGGTAGGTTCTAAATATATATTTTGTTGTGAATATAATGAGAGCCTCCCTATGTGCCCAGACCCTGGGAAGCTATGGGCTTGTGTGAACAGAGATTTAAAAACAGCTTGTTTATGTCCTCTAGAGTGAAAACTCAGTGTCAGTGTTAAGATCATGGACTTAGGATTCACACATGGTTTCAAATCCAGGTTTTAGAACTCATTGGCTCCATGATCCAGCACAATTGACTGTCATCACCAAAACTTAGTTTCCTTATCTATAAAATGGAGACTTTCTCACAGGGCTGTTGTGAAGATAACATGAGAACTTAATTTTTAATTTTATTAGTGAATACTTACTGAATTAGTCATTTTGCTAAATAAAACACAATCGCATCCATATAAAGTCCATGTTCTTAATTATTACCGTGCAAAGGATTCAGCACAGTGACTGACTCACAGGAAACACTTAACACATAGTAGATATTATTATCAGAGCTATTAAATACAAACATATAGTTTTGGTGAGAAAAACCTAGGAATTGGTAAAAATGTAGAAAGCAAGAAGAGTGGGCATCTTGTGAGATATATACATGTGCAAATAAACACTGAATGAATTTAATCCATGAGAATTTCCTTAGGGAAATTCCATCACATCCCATTAACATTGTCCCAAAGGCAAGAATTAGCCTCTGATCTTTACATATTTAATATCTTTGAAAAAATTCTGTAACCATAACCATCTTGAAATGGTATACAAAGGCAACAGTATCTGGGAGTTACATGCAAAAGCATTCTACTGTAGTTCTAGCTGACATAATTCTTTAATCATTGTAATTCCTGGTGCTTCTCTGAAAACTTTTAACCTTGGGATAGCTCTTTGATAGCTCAATAGGATTTTGACAGCAAGGAAAAGGGAACACCGGGGAACAAGTTTGCAGTGTGTTCTTACACTCTCATTTAAAAGACAATAGTTTAATAATTCTAATTCATATATCCCTCTATTCATGCAATCAATAATTCATGGCAATTCCTCTGCAGCATTTTAGTGACAACAGAAAGGGCAAGATATTTCTTCTCTCCCCTTTGCCTTCCTTTCTTCACTTAGTCATGCCTGGAGCCTGGAGAGTACAGGATCTCAAGAAAACAGTTTCCATGGTGATTCTTCCTTTGAGTACCCGCCTGTATTTCGCTCTTTCTGGGGTGAATTAATGCTTTTTATTGCTTTCATGCTAAATATATTGAAGATTAGATTTGATTTCCTCTGCAGTGATATAGTTTTATTAGGAAAATGGAAAGTAAAAACACAGCATGAAGTAACTATATCTTTTTGCCACTACACAATTGGAAAGAAAAGAAACGCATTTCAGAGGAAAGAAAAAAAACCAACCAGCCATGGGGAAATGGATGCAGGTGTCTGGAAGCTGGGATGTGCATGCATGCATCTAAATGCTAGAAAGCCTGCCTTGGGAGGGAATCGTCTTAATTCCTCCACATGTTGAAAGTGGTATAAGTCGACCATATAACACTGAGTTATAAGACATAACCTGCTTTTTTAAACGTACTGTCCTCAGCACAGAAAATATAAGATCATATAAAACAAGAAAATCTTCAAACCTACAATACTGTCCTTACTCTCTATTTTATTAAGGAGAATTTTGCTTTCTACTCACCCTAAATAATTGGTCTTATTTAGTTTTTGAAATAGTTAGGTGACCCTCCTAAGGCTCCCATGGCACTCTGACACGGACCTTATCACACTAATACTTACACCCGCTTGTTCACCTTCCCCATTAGACCCTAAAAGGGCAGGGCCTGAGTCCTTTCTGTTCACTGCTGTACCCTAGAACCTAGAACAGCACATAGAAGAAAAATTATGATGGGAAAGCTATAAGGGTAACTTTGAGACACTGAGGTCCCCCTTGTAAAGCATCAATGGGCTGGTGTGTTGGATGGAGAGGAAGCAAATCTCAGTGTTAGCGACTAGTTTTCACCATCTCTCAGGTCCAAAGCCCTGCTTGCTCCATCCCTACCTTGAAGACCATTGCGGGAGGGGTGGTCAAGGGAAGAATCATGTGGGAGGAGAAGGGCAAAGAGCAATGCCTTCCTGTGACGCCTCCTTCTCCACATCACCCACCCAGCCCACAGAGTCATCACTAGGCACAAAGAACCAGAAGAGAACTTGGATTTGAACCAAGGAATAAGCATTGAGCCTCTATGCCAAACCAGGTACTGCTCCAGGTGCTGCTGGGGGCAAAGTGTTGGGCACAAGAATTTTTGTCCCCAGGAAGTTTAGAGTCCCGATAGAAACCTTTTGGGATCAGGCAGAAGGAGGCGTGGCTGAGGACAAACACAGACATCCCTGATTATTTACAACATTGCCAACAACTAATATTTATTGAACAACACGTTGGGAACTCTTTCAAGTATCACATAGGCATGGACTCACTTGCTCGTCATAAATAATGTATGGTCGGTACTATTATTTTTGTTGAACATACGAAGAAACTGAAGCTTAGAAGACTAGGTAACTTGCCTAACACCCTATAGCTAGTTAGTAGTAGAGCCAAGATTCGAACCCATGCAATATCTTGAGTCCTTGGGTCAATATCTTAGCAACTGCACGATTCTGAATCTCAGCCTCATGGGCTCTCATCTGAAAGAACTACTCTCCAAAGCTGTCCCATAGTCCCTTTTGCTGTGTGAATTACCCAAGGTCCATTATGTTCATAAATGCCTCCGGGTAATTCTCAGGATGCATAGATGGCCAGATAAAATTCCAAATTCCAAAAGGAAAACAAGTTCTATGGCTCAGGAGATGTTTGAACAGAGCGACTTACAAGTCCCTCTGACTATGACATACACTGTGGCAGCACTGCCTCTGGTTCGGAGGCGTTTCCATAGGGACTGGCAGCTTTCATCCTATAGACCTGGCACACTCCAGCGTTCTGAGGCGGCTCTACAAAAGGGCTCTTTGGGAACTCATTTGCTGAACTACCCTGCAGGAAATTAAAAATTCATCAGCTATATACTTAATTTCATCCCATAGAAAACAGTGGCAAGAATAAGGTCTCAGTGTATTAGCTCTTAGGCACTTCTCTTTATTTGGATCCCCCTGACTATGTTAAACATATGCATTAAAAGAATAGGACCAGGAGAAAGTGTTTTAAGGCTTAAGAGCAGGATTATGAGGCTTTAAATTTCCTTTTGCTTCATTGAGATAATTCTATTTTTCAGTTTTCTGTAAAGAGCATGTATCATTTTAAATATTACAAAATAACTCACTTTGAAAAACACAATGACTCAATAAAAGGAAAGCAAAGATAGGAAAGACAGAGACTGATTTAGTGTTATTTCTTAGAGCTCAGAATTACGAAGGGGAAAAAGGTTTAATCTCCAGCATTATCTATCCTACTGTGTGACTCTTATAAGTGGAATATTTTAAGACCCTTCATTCATATTTAGTAATGAGAATTATAACTTACTAAGCAGTGAAAACCGGGGAGGGAGGGAGGGAGGGAGGGAGGGAGGGAGAGAGAGAGAGAGTGAGAGAGTGAGTGAGTGTGTGTGTGTGTGTGAGTGTGAGTGTGTGTGTCTTCAAGGGAGAGATCGAGGCTCAGAGATCATGTTCTTTTCACACCCAGGATCACAGAGTTAACCCACCTCTGGGTCTGCTGGACTCCAGAGTCTGTTGGTTAACACTTTGGTTTCCTGCCCTTTCCATCTGAACAAGGTAATGCTCCATTTATATAGCCCAACAAAAATTAGACATTTCATCAGCAACAGCCTGAATAGTCATGGGGAGTCTGATCAGGAAACACAGATATTCTTTGCATTTTCAGAAGAACTTGATGAGGTCTTTCAGGCACTTGGTGGAAAGAGGGAGGGGGAGAGCTCTAGGCACCTACGAGGTGTGAGTTTGGAGAGAAAGACATGGATTAGATGCGTCTTCCTGCTGGAGCTACATGCGGCATGCCAGCTGGCTCCTTTTCCAATCGTCGCTTTATTAGCAAACCCAACATTCATATTTTGTTAATCTTCTCATAAATAAAATATTATACATGTCACGAAGACATTCCTGATACAGACTCTATCCTAAGTAAGCGAAAATGAAGACGGAAGCAGGGCATTTTCAGGTGTATGCAATGATTGCAAGTACTGGCATTCAAAGTATGCAGCATCACCGGGTCCCGGATGTTTGCTGCATCCCCAGGAATACGGTCTGCTGCTGCAACTTTTTCAGGGTCTGAAGGTATCTGGTTAGGAGCTTTCTGTTTATATTTTGCCAGAGGCTATAACCATACCATACTATATCTGTTGTCAAAAAATTAGCACCTATGTAGCAGAGAGAAGGCTAACTTGCATTTCCGTGTATTCCTCTCCTCTCCTCTCTCTCCATCTTCCCTGTCTTCCCAAAGAGTAATCAAGAGCTTGTGCTTTGAAGTCAGATGCATCTGGGCTCAAAGCTCAGCTCTGCCACAAATTAGGTATAAGATTTTGGGAGAGTCAGTCGCTCTCATTCCCAGTTTCCTTTCCTGTAAAATGGTGAAGAAAATCTTTCCTTTTTCATAGGTTAGTTGTGAGGATGTGATGAGATCATGCAAATAAAGGAGCTAGGACCAGGCCTGGAGTCTGGTATGTCCTTTATAAAAGTTAGGGGGAAAAGTGACATGACGGCAAGAATTTGGGGGCAGAGTAGGTATGTTCATTAAAATTGTTTTATCTTTCCTCTATGAGAAGTTCATCATCTCACCATGAGTTCAAACTAATTTCTCTTATCTATGTTGTTAGCTATGGCTTTTCTTTTCAACTCTGAAGTTAGAACCATAAATATCTCCCACGGACTTGATGATTAAGATAAGGTCCAAGGACTCTTTCCTCATTTACTATTTAAAAACCACCTTTTGCGGAGATTTCTGGTGGATTGCAGAATATTTATGACTCAGGCCTCCTGGCAAAGCTCCTGATGGTGACTCATTTGTTACCCCAGAGGAAAGAAGGCAGCTGAAATCACCATTCATTTATTCTGCTTCTCACTTATGATGAAAGGTCAGAGGTAAGGCACTTAGCACAGGGCTGAGTATGAGAATCAGAATTTCAATAACATCTTCTTGACCACAAGAGAAAAAAGAACTTCTAACAAAGATACACTCCTAAAAGTGTTTGTAAAGTCCTCCTGAATACCATCCTATAGCACTGCTGAATGTTAATATTCTGCCTGATGCCTCAGGCTTTCAGCTCCAAACTCTGGTCCCTCTACAGAGCAAGTGAAAACTAAGTGACAGTCACTGGAAAGGGAGGTCGGATAGAAATAGAAAGGCGGCATGGAATTTGGAATTTCCATAGTGACTTTGGCCTTGAAATTAGGAGTAAAGGGCAACCTTGCAGAAGTAAGAGGAAATCCAAAAGGTTTCACAAAACAATAAAGCCCAGATTTATCATTATGACTGGAATAACAGCATCAATAAGATCATCACTATTGCACTGTACCAACAAAGAACGTCAATAACATTTAGAGCATGTAAGAAGTTTAGGACCATGCAAACCAATGAAAGAGGAAAATACTCATAGCCTCCTCTTCAAGTACTCTTTGTCAGGGGCAGGGCCACAAAGTCTAAATGGATGCTTTCATTTATCCTCAAATGGTCAGACTATGAGATTGGTTCTCTCACACATTGACAGCTGGGGAATTTGAGGCTTAGAGAAGTAAACAACTTGCTCAAGACCACACAGTCAGCCAAGACTGCTCTAAAGCCCACTTTCTGCTATGGTTGCTTCAGCAAAGAAGGGTTGTGTTGAAAACAATGCTACTCATTGCCTATAAATTATTAACATATACTCACTACAAAAATTATTTTGAAGTACTCGACATTCCTCTTGGTTCTAAATATAGAATATGGGAGAAAATCTGGGCCAAATGTGGACTTCCAGGCCACCATGAACTCTTGGCATTACTTCCTTTACAAATGTAAATCGGCGGATGCTTTATAGAGACTCTTACATTCAACTATAAACATTCGAGTAACATATTCAGTGCAAATTATATGGGGCCGTGGGATAAAATTTACTGTATTTACAAAGCCCAGGACTGAGTGGTTAAAAAAAAAAAAAGGCATTTATGGGATTGCTAAAGGTTACCTGAGGTCAGTGTCAATAGAAATATTTTTGCAAGACATAAAATTGGGCCTGTAGGGAGAGCCTACTATCTGGTTTTAATGCGGCAGATGCTGCCATCAGAGCTACCCTTGCCCCACATTTTAAATAAATGAATATGATCTCTGGAGCCCACCCATCAACATTTGATTTTCAGCAAGAAACACATGGGCTCGTAAAAATATACTTACTAAGGTTTGAGGCTAGAGAGAGAAAATGACAGGACACTGAGTTCTCAAATGAAGGCTGTTCTTTCTAAACGTGGGCTACGCCAAACCTTCCTCAGTCAGGCCTCGAGTTGGCATCCAGTATGAGAAGGGCAAGAGTAGCTTGGGGGCAGGGAAAGTGAAACATGTCATCTTTCTCATGGTTAGACAAGGTCTAATCACTATCGGGGGTGAATCCTGCCCTCCACGGCCCTGACGCCTTAAGGTCTTTGCAACATAGTGGTTGACTAGTACCAATATTCTGAGTTGAATTTGTTTGAATCATGACAATAATGGTAGTAATAGTAATGGTAACAACAGCTAACATTTATGAGCGTTTCCAGGTACAATTTTAAGTGCTTTGTACCTATTACCTCATAGGGTTGTTTTGAAGGTAAAATAAGTCGGGTACTATTATCACACCCTTTTTACATATGGAGAAACAGATTAAGTGCCCAATGCATGATATGGCACAAAGCCGATAATCATAGTAATCGTGGACTATAACACGCAAATCGAAAACGAGACACAGAATGGCTAACATGCTCACAGACTCACAGCTAATAGGTCAAAGAGCTGGCATTCACTTCCAGGTTTGTTTGCTTTCCCAGTTCATGTTCCTTCTTATCTGCTACATTGCATTTTCGATACTGATACGGGTGCCCATATCAGACCCTTTCCCCAAGTCCTCAATCCTTCTTTCTCCTGCTCTGTCCTAGTGAGACTAAGATACAACATATTTCAGTATTCTGAGCTGTCCAAATGGGATAACATCAATGCCTATTTCAAATGGCTGGTGTCACAACCAAAATCCTATAATGTAGGGAAAGGTTTTACATGGTGCCTCCTATATATAAACACCTGATACCCATTATTGGAATTAGATCACAGCTCTTATCACCTTCCCCTCTCCCTGCCAAAGGCATTTCCTTCCTGGGCCCAGGAAGAAACTGAGGACGAATTTCCTAGGAGAAGTAAGAGGGCCAAGGGTTAATGTGTAGAAGATGAACTGAGCCAAATGACAGGAAAAGGAGAGGGAGAATTGCTTTGGATCTCATTGCTGTGAACCCCCATCTTTATTATTTGTATAAATCACTTGACTGTGAAGGCATCACAGGCCAAGTCTCCGAATGTGCCGTTGATAATAAACTGGGTAGCACAATAAATAATGGGGAAAACCAGGCTGCCAAATGAAGAAGGATTTAGATCATTTAAATCCTAGGCTATGAGTTGTCAAATCCAGTTTAATACCGATAAGTGTGGGATAATAACTCATAGCAAACATTCTCCCCCCTCTCAACACCTCAACCACAGCCCTTCTAACCCCTTCTCTCATCTCTTGAAAACAGAGGGAACCCCACAGGGATTTGCAGAATGAAAGGGATGGTATATACTGACCAGAAATGAGCCCAAGTTATTACATAATAATCCTAGATGCCTCAGGTTGGGCTTAAAGCAAATACAGAGAGCTAATAGAACGCTGCAAGGTTCGATTAGCTGCAGAGAAGATTCTAAACCAGAGCAGGTTTTATACTATTAAACTGGATGGGGAAAAAAGAGTCTCACAGTTGCCTATGATAGAAAAATGAAAAGGATTAGAGAAACACGAAAACCATAGGCATCACTGGGTGGCTAAGGAGTTGCCTGAGGGTGGAGTCAACTCTGAGGGTTGACAGTAATGTCAAAGCACGGTATCACTTAGTCATCAGAATGACCCATTTCTGGGGTCACCCTTACAGGACTCACTCACACTCAGAGACATGACCAAGTGGGTGACAGAACCAGGATCCTACCTGATAACACTGGAATTTCAAAATGAGAATAATCAGTCATTGCTTGATTGATGACAAATTATTTCACTTATTCAACAAATATTTACTGAACACCAAATATGTGCCTGGCATTGTTCTAGAGCTGAGGGGGACATTATTACACAAAACAGAGCGATACTAACAACTGAGCATTTTCACTGAGCCACATTCTTTGCATGCTTTAGCTCCTTCAATCCTCACCACAGTTTAATGGCACAGTTATCATCATGGACTGAAATGCTTGTGACTCCCAGTTCATATGGAAGCCCTAATCTGAAATGTGATAGTGTTTGGAGATGAGGCCTTTGGAAGGTAAAGAGGTTTAGATGAGGTCGTGAGAGTGGGGACCTTGTGAAGGGATTAGTGCCCTTATAAGAACACCAGAGTGCTTGCTTTCTCTATTTCTGTCATGTGAGGACACAGTGAGAAGGTGGCCATCTGCAAGCCAAGAAGAGAGCCCTTGCTGGGAAAATGAATCAGCCAGAACTTTGATCTTAAACTTCAGGTCTCCATAACTGTGAGATATAAATTGCTGTTGTTTAAGCCTTTGGTCTCTGGTATTTTTTTTATGGCAGCCAGAAAAGCCTCAAACAGTTATTATCACCATCGTTTTATAAATGAGCAAGCTGAGGCTCAGAGAGATTAAGTAACTTGGCCAAGATCGTGCAGGAAGGAATGATGCTGATATCCAAACCCCATCTGTCTAAACCCAGATAATAAACACAGCTTCTGAATGAGGAAGTAAATTATAGCAGCCATTGCAATAAGTGAGGACATCTCTGCTAGCTTTCCCCCAGCACCATCCCCTTTCCAAAGCATATGCATAGCTACCTTTCACAAGTGGTACATGGACTAAAGTAAATTAGAACTAAAGCAAATTATAATGTTTTGGCTCTGGTGTAATCCAGTGAGTATAAGTGTCATCTTATATTCTCTGCTACGTAATTTGGCAGTAAATTATATACTATCTAGATTCTACATGGGAAACTCTTGTGTTTTCAACAGCAGGTTCTCGAAGGAGGAAGCTCACATATCTGAGTGCTAAGCAAATGACAGGTAAACATCTTTTAATTAACTGGCTTCCGCTCTGCCCCTCCCGTGTGTACCAAGTAACTGAGACTCAGATTTATTATGGGCGAAGAGCTCATGGCCGGACATTGTTAAAGTTCTAATCATAGACCACACTTCTCAGGGAATGAAGAGGTAGGAGGGCTCTCTATTCTGACTTATACTAGAAAGCTTAAAAACTAATTCTGTTGAGGTTTTTATTTTAAATTAATTAGTAAATTAATTCAAATACTTATTAACTACTATGCATAGGTTATGACTAGAACTGTGAACATCATAGTCCCTGCCTTGAGGATATCACTGTCTGGCGAGAGACAGAGATATGTGAAGAGGTAATTGTAATATATGTGATAGAACTAAGATGAGGAAAAGTCCTGAGTGCTCCAGTCGCTTTTAAGAGGAGCATCCAACTTGAACTTAGAGAAATCAAGGGAAGTTCTCTGGAGAAAGAATCTAAGTGTCGTTCTAAAGGACAAATGAAAGTCAGCCTGACCAAAGGTCAAAGAATGGGGGAGGGAAGTATACCAGACAGAAGGGATAGCTCACAAGAAGATCCATAGAGTATGGCACATTTGGGGACCAAAGAAACCTTTAATGTGATAGGAGCATGAAGTGCCAGGGCTGGGCAAAAAAAAGAGGTGTATACAGATGACAGTGGAGAAGCAAGCTTGGGGTTCATGAAGAATGTCTTCATGGATAATAGAAAGAGGAGACATCAAGAGTTTTAAGGAGAGAAATGAGAATTATGCTTTGAGAACACTTTATTGTGGACCTGGCTGTGTTTCATCATGGTGCTTCTCACATTCCATGGTTACCATTCTGCTATCTACCTCTACCACTACACTGAGACCCTTAAAACAGGGCTGTCTTATTTCTCTTTGTATCTCTAGTGCCCTAATGCAGAATAGGCTGGATATTTGATGCTCGATACTTATTTTTCATGAATGATGTCTATGGGAACCCTTGGTAGACTTGAGGGGACTCAGGTGGCTGAGGATATATGACCAGAGAGGTCCTTCACTTAGATTCCATGGACCTCCTGAATTACATGCAAAAACTGGAGTGTAAATAGGTGCATTTTTTGAGAAGTAAGGGATCATCACTCTCATCGGATTCTCAGAGGGATCTAAGTTAAGATGTCATGATGATTACGAGGCATTGAATAAATGGTGATCCTTGGGAAATGTAGTTTTGGAGTCTTTGCTAGCCAGGGGAGACCTCTCACAGGTGAAACACCAACGGCCACTTCACCTCAAAGGTAGAAAAATGAATTATCAGAGGTGGATGTGACCCACATGTTTCTAAGTAAAGGAGATGGAGAGGTGGTGAGAGAACATTCCTCTGGTGGGAGGATGTGTCGGCAAACTTCGGAGATGTGCGGCAATTGCCATCCTGAGTTGGCAACTGATAACTACCTAGTCCTTAAAGGAAAGTGCCCTAAGTTGATCTGTAAGGAGCTTGGAAATCACCACGGGAAGAAGCATTCGCAAATGAAGAGAACTTGAGTCACAGAACCCAAGGAAACTTTGAAAGGTTATTGGTTATTATCGATAGAAGAAAAAGATCTTGTGGAAGCCACCTCGCACCTCCCTCCTTTTCTCTTTTAAGGATTTGGGTCTGCAAACTTAATATTTTTAAATGACAGAGATTATATATACATGCACAGGGAGAGACAGGGGGCCCTTGATGGACAGCCATTAAAACATTTATGATAAATCTGTCTCAGTAGAAAATTGATGATTTTTACTTATATTGTCTTAATTTTTTTTTTAAATAATGAGCATGTATTTGCTTTAATAGGGTCACAAATGGAAAAAACTTTTCCATTTTGAAGAAATGACAGTAGGCAAAAATGCAAAACTTAGTGTTCTAAAAAAAAGAGGACCCTAGGAGAGCACAGTACTTCTCGAGTTATCTACCACGAGCCATGGAGCTCCATCACCAGAGGAAGGTTAACATGCAGATTCCCAGGCCCGACCCCAGTTCTACTGAATCAGACTCTGTTGGAGTGGGACCTGGAAATCTGACATTAAAAAAAAAAAACAAACAAAAAACAAAACTCCTTGAGTAATGTCGATGCTCATCCAGGGGTTTTGAAAACACCTGGTCAGTAAGGGTGAGGCACAGGAAGGAAGGTTCAAAACCAGCAGGTGACATATTTGCTCCATCTGTGTGCGCATTATGGATGTTATGAGGGCATGGGTCAGAGGTGAGCTTAATAGACCTTAAACGTCATTTAGTGAATGATTCTTTCACCTTCTAAAACATTTTCACATACATTAAAAAAAATGAACTCATAACCTGACGTTGGAGATGGCACAGCCAGATCAATCTCCCTCTCAGGGAGGGGAAGGTGGGAGCACTAATGGAGTCCCTGCAGACAGCATCCTTTCCTTTTGGACACCTGCGTATGGTTCGCTCTCTTACGCATCTAGAGATCAGGTTGGAATCAGAATCCAGGCGTAAAGCAGCGATGCAAGGAGCTGCCCCTCTCAGGAGGTGGTGACAATTCCCAGCGCCCTGGAGATCGTTGTCAGCTCAGGAAAAACTGGGTTACCATCTCTCAGGTTTCCTCACGCTGCCAGCCGTGCCAGTGCAGACAAGTTGGCTTCCGATACTGAGAGACCACGATTTTAGGTCACCTAATTTTTAATTTATTCTATCATGTCATATTTGATACACCCTTGTATGTCATCCTACATTCTTTTGAAGCAGAGTGGAGTAAAAATATTCTAGTTCAATAATCCTGTTTTGACAGATGATATCGGCCTAGTTTCCAAATATAAACAGGTGGACCAAATGCTGTTTCTATGCTTCTAGGTAAGAAATTGTGTTTTGTTTTGTTTTTTTTGTTTTTTGTTTTGTTAGGTGGGGGGGACACTTGCCTGGGTTTGCCCTCATGCTGATTCTTCATGGAAGTAATGGGATTTACTTAATCGAGCCCATTAGACCATCTTCTTGTAATTATCGCAAGGGCCAATCTGTCTATGTAATGGGCTCTGGAGGAATCAAACCTTCGCGTTCTTACAAAGGAAAATGTTGTATATGTGTCAGAAGGAAATCGTTCTGAAGAATTACTGGATAACCATCTCAACAACAGCCGGGGGGCGGGGGGCTTTGCTGTAATACTGTAGAAAATTGCTGGATGTGAAACTTTACTGCTCCAAAGGGTATTTCTTTTTTTCCTGGGCATTTTAATAAATCTAAAATGCGCACGATGCCAATGGCACAGGGGATTCCACACCATCTGGTGAGGTTGGGCAGGCTGCTGCCTGTCTGCTCACTGTAGGAAGATACCAAAATCTCAAGGTTGGAGAGACTGCCAAAACTCTGGATGGCTTTGGGTGTAACTAATGACTAGCTCCGGCTGGATGGGTTGGCCAGCTATCCTGGTTCCCTGACGCTGTGGACAGGTACAAAAATTTTCAGCCAGTGTTACTTGAAGATAGTCACACTGTGCAATGACATTCCAATTTCTTCATTCCTTTTTTTTTTTTTTTTTGCAAATTTTAATGTGCAGCATAGAGAAGATAGATCCATGAAGAGGTAGTCATGAAAAGCTAAGAATTAAATAATGAACAAAACATAATAATAAATAAAGTAATTGTTATGGGTTGAATTATGTTTCCCCCTAAAATTCATATATTGAAGTTCTACCCCTAATATCTCAGAATGTGACTTTATTTGGAAGTTGGGTCAATGCAGATGTAATTAGTTAAGACGAGGCCATCGAGGTGGGTTCTAATCCAATACCATTGATGTCCTTCTAAAAAGGAGAAGTTGGGTCACAGACATACACACAGTGAGAACGCCATATGAACATGAAGGCAGAAATCAGGTAGATGCATCTATAAGCCAAAGAACACTAGGAGTTACCAGCAAAGTTTCAGAAGCCAGGAAAGAAGCACAGACAGTTCCTCTGTCACAGCCTTCAGAAGGAACCAACCCTACCAACACCTTGACGATGTCAGACTTCTAGCCCCCAGAACTGTGAGACAATACTTTTCCATTGTGTAAGCCACTCAGTTTGTGGTGCTTAGTTACAGCAGCACTGGTAAACTAACACGGTGATACATGAGCCAGGTTCTATGCTAGACATTTTGTTTATGTTTTAATTCCCTTTAATGATAGTCTTGTGATCTGAAGGTTGAATTATTAATTGGTAGGAAATGAATGGCTGGACAGGTGGGGGAAGAATTACGTTTTTCCCTTTTCACCATCAAAAGAACATTCTAAGAGGGTGTTCAGTGTAGGCTGGACTGAAAGGACTTAAATGATGCAGGATTCAAACACTCCCTACGTATGCAACTTCGCTGAAAATGTATAAAACTATCATATGAGGCTATTATCAGAAAGCATCATGTTTTGGACTCTCCCCGATTGTTATGCATGTAAAAGGCCCTTTTCAAGAGAAAGAAAGGTGAGATAGCTCCTATATGCTAATGAGAAGGAACTGGTATTAATTTTAGCTCCGTGACTCTGATCGCATTTTTATTTGTGGACTAAAGGCCTTCCTTCTCCAAGTCTAATTCAGTTTAAATCTCTTAAACACGAAGGATATACAATGCTTTATTTATTTTTTTCTTTTCTGATTCTGCTTAAAACTTATTTCAATTCTCCTCCCCGTCAAGGGAATTTCCCCCAAGCCTCCTCCAACAGGCCCGTTGACTACAAGGAAGAAAACAGGCATCAAACTATGAAGCCCAAAGGAGAAGGAACTGAACACCAAGTCCTAAGCTACAATGCTCCCCAAACATAGTCACAAATCATTAAGCAAATATCACTGCCAATCACTCTGCCTCCGTATTGAGTGGTCTGTAGCCAGGATTACTAAGATTAAAACCAGGACCAATGACATGCAAAAGTGGGTCTGACTAGTCTTATTGATTCTTTCCCACGGAGGGAATCACAGGTTAGCAGGCAGAAATCAATTCAACTGCATTAAGCTAAGCCAAGTGTAGATTTATGCATATCAATCATGCTTGGAAACATCTTTATCAAAATGGCAAAAAATGTTAAAATCTATATACAGATATGTGTGTGTGTGTGTGTGTGTGTATACACATATATATATATATACACAAGTATATATATATATATATATATATAGCTATACTTGTTTATAAATTCTTCTCTATAGATACCTGTTCCTTTTCTTTTTACAATATTTAAAAATTAAACAAAACGGTACAGAACATAAAGCTGTTCCTACATTTCTTCTCACTTCCAATTTTGATTCCTTTTTTTTTTCTTAATAAAGGAAGCTATTTGTGTTGAGATGGCATCAACTTGGCAACTTTAGCTGCACCCCAGATTTTGGGATGCAGTGGGAGAGCAGACACAGATGTACCGCAGCCAAAGAGGCCATGGAAGCCATTTGCTCGTGAGAAAATCATCATTTTTGGCTCTGCAGATGAAAGGAACCTGGCCCTTAGGCTTCAGTGTACCATAGCGAACACAGAATTCATTTTCTTCCCTCCTCCAGTGAGAATGCCCGGGCTGGGACTGAAGAAGGCTTTCAGAATGAACAATGGGTGGAAAAACTGCCCTTCCAGCAGTGAGAAATGTGAAATTCCGCTCCTACCCTCACATGTGTCACCAGGGAACCAGCCTATGTGTACCATCAGTACTGGGCCATGAGCCAGGCAATCATTTGTACTCAGGGGTTCAGCCTTAACCTAAAAAAAAAAATCATCAGAAGAGCCAAAGAGGGTTCCTCCTCACTCCTCATCTCTAAGAAACAAAGAACAACACATTTTACTGCAAGAAACCATGGCTCTGACTGAGAATAGCTTGGAGCTTGTTTTCCCTTAGGCCAGCTTGGGAGCCTTCTATCAACTTCTGAGGCTGCCTTGCCTGCTAAGACATTTATCCTCTGCCTTCATGGCCATCCACAGCCATTCGGGCCTTTTAAATGCAGTGCTGGGCTTCTGGGGCATGGCCTATAAACCAACAAAAGTACCTTCGTCAAACACGCATGGTCAGCACCATGGAGATCAGGCTGTGAGGGGACCAGGGGTCAAGTTTATATGCAGGGTAGAACATAAATTGTCCATTTTCCTAATTCAGTAGGAAAATAAATCACTGACAAAAGCTGGCCACTGTGTCAATAGACATCTGTGTCTTGCAGCACAGTGTGGGATGCACTGCCTTATTTGCTTACAACTCTAAAATGCACCTTGCACAAGAGACACAACAGAGCATGAAATGATGGGCAAAGAATGTTGAATCAGAATCAGAAGGCCCAAATAAGTGGCATAACCCCCCAAATCCCAGCTCCCCCAACTCTAAAATGAGATGGAGAAATTCGACTAATATTTCAAGGTTTTTAGTATTTTGTGCATAAAAATGGAATAAAGACCAGATTCATGGACCTATTATGAAAGACATGTTAGCATTCTAAGCTGTTAAGCGACCTATAAATGTTATTGCCATATGGACAGTAGAAATTTCTTTAAGGACTTATCTGTCTTTATCATAAGCAATCTGGCACAATTATCAGGGTCCTATAATTTGGTAAGTCACCGAATCTCTGAACTTCAGTTCCCTCAACTAGATCGTTCGCCTTCCACACAAGACAAAAATGAGGCAAAAGAAGTACAGATGTGCTTTCAACCCGTAAGTTGTCCTAGTATTGCAAGCAATTATTATTTAGCAAACTCGTTTTGACTTTTGGCATGATGAAGCACACACTGTTAGTTCTTGGCTCAATGACAGATTTTAATTGGGCAGGCTATGCAAACCTTATAGAGCCATTACGTGCTACACCTGTGATGGCCGTGCAGCGTGTTACCAAGACTGTTAGGCTGGGGACCCAGAGAACAGCTTTCCACCACTGTGCATAATCCTCCTTTCTTTAACGGGGGGGAATTAACAGCTGCTTTATGGTCTCTCATATTATCTCACCTTCTTGGTGAGCTATCCCCATCTGATCCACCGCGACTGAGCTACATCTATCACTTGGGCCTGGAATGATACACATCTGTGAAAAAATATTAACTCTCACTTTGAAATGGATTTTGGGGTGGGAATAAAAAAAAAATGCCACATGTGGTACTTGCTGGATAAAACAGCCCCCTGGGTGACAGCCAGAATCAGGGGAAGAAAGTGGATCTCTGGTAAGTGATATGCTTGAGAGGAAAAAAAAAAAGGAGGAGGGGGATGAGCAGATCACTTAGCTCTCAGAGGGTTTATTCTCAAGTCTGCAAAAGGAAAAGGGGAATGAGGCTGCTGGGACAGGGCAACGCGGCTCCTAAGATTCTCACTGACAGTGCAAAATTCTTTGGAATTTTCTTCATTCGCCCTCCTCCCAATATGTCTGTCTCTCTTGAGTAGCATGAGAAATATATTTGGCTGTTTGGATTTCTTTTAAACCTTGGGCAAAGCAGCCTGTGTTGATAATTAGTGATGAAAAAGGAGGCGATTATCAAAGCCTACTATGTGCTGAGCATAACATTCTGAGTTTCCACGTGCTTCTCTCTCTAGATGACAAAGATGCTATGCAGATGTTTAATTCCCATTTTGCTGACTGAGGCTAAGGAGGTCTGACCTGCCAAGTTCACTGGCTGAGTCTGGCTGATTCCGGTCTTTGACTTCAATAACTCTTGCTTTTCCATAAGAACATGCTACCTGTCATCTGTGGAAGAACCGTTACTTAAGGGCTGGGGACCAGGCCTGACTTATGTCTGTGACTCCAGTATCTAGGGCTGTGCTTGTCGCCTTCTACGCATTTACTGTGGAATTTAATTTTGAGAGAAGAGAGGCGCTTTCCAAATTACTTATCATCTCTGGAATGAGTCTGGCACAAGAGAGAACACATCCTAAAGAGAAAGCTTCTGGATGATCCAGCATGCATTCTGAATCACCTCTTCTGCCTTGGGGAATCAGAGGGAGTGACTCTTATCCCCTAAAGGTGGGTAGTTTGGCTGTGAGACCATCTTGGGGACATGAGTATGTACAGCAGCAGGTGGATCACTCCAGTTGGGAAGATCTTGGTGGGGGCGGGGGGCTGCTTTTGTTCTGCTTCTTTGTTCTGCTTTGGAAGAGGTCAAAATGAACCACTGTACCCTCTGTTAATATCAAACTGCCTTAATTACTGTAGCTACATAATCAGTCTTAAATAGATGGATTCCTCTCACTTCATCATTCTTTTTAACAACTGTTTTACCTATTATAGTTCCTTTGACTTTCTATGTAAGTTTTAGAACAATCTGGTATCGACAAAATTTTTTGGTGGCATTTTGATAGATATTGTGTCAAATCTATAGATCAATTTTGGGAGAATTACATCTTTAATAGGTTGAGGAGTGAATGCCTATGCTTCTACACACCAAATAATACTTATTTTGAGACTAAGGTCACAAATTCAATTGCCCCCAAAGGGCTCCATGTACCAGGTTTAACAACATGTAGTCTCCTTTGGATGGCAGATCAGATGTAGAATTATATTTCTCTACTCTAAGAAAACAGTAACCCAATCTGATGTGAAATGACAAGAAACTCTCAACTTGAGCCTTAGAAATAATAGGGATGGTGGTGATTGTGGCGTGCTGAAGAAAGCGTGCCCCGATGGAGAGGGCGGATGCTACTTAAGTCCTCCAGTTGTTGAGATGATGGGAACGGCATTACTATGTCTTATCACTTTTCCACAGAAGCCAGAAATCCAAGTTTAAAAAGATCTAAAATGCTGGCAGCTACGTTGAATGCACATAAAACAAAACAGGTGAAACATATAGCTTGGTAGGCTGGATCCAGATGACCAGGAGCTTCTCTATGGTTTCTGAGTTAGAGAGGGCAACAAGAGAAGGTCTCCAGTCTCAAGGAGATTACGCTCCAGCAGGAGCAACAGACAGAGACACCACAAAGCAGTCCCGCATGCCCTGGTATCAGTGGGAGCTGCAAGGGCATGTGGAAGGACCCTGAACTCTGCTTCGGGAGGTCAGAGATAGCATCCCAGGGAACTGAATTTACAGAGCAACATGAACTACCTGATTCAATATGTGCTATTTAATCCACAGCATCTCAAGCAAACATTGATAGGATCAAAGAAAACTGCAAAGCTCTCTTTCTGGGCATCACAGAAAGTAATATAGAAGAGGTCATATAGTTAGTTCAATGTTTCTCCAAATGCCATGTCACTTCTTAGGAAGAAATACAAAGCAAAAGCTTTTCGGAGGTGAACAGCTTTCGAGCCATCTTAGAATAATTCTGAGATTTTTAAAATCACAAGGTCCTGCTGGGTCTGATACCTGCTTGCCTTTTCAGCCTCCTCCTTTTTCTCCCCATTCCTGTCTTTTTATTTTTCCAACACATCAAGACTCATGTTGTTTGCATTTTATCAGCTATGCATCCATGCATCCATCCATCTATTCAACCACCCACCCATACAAAAAATAGTGGTTGAGGATCACTGTTCCACATACTGGATTACAATTGTGAACAAAGCTGTCCCAGTTCCCACCCTCATGGAGCTTACATTCTAATAGCAGAGCAGACAGACACATATAACATTATGCCTGGTGTGAGGAGATCTATGAAGAAAAGTTAGACAGGGTTGAGGCATAGGGAATAATGGTGACTGCCATTTTCAATAGGGGGTTGAGGAAGGTTTCTGATTAATATTTGAACAGAACTTAAATGAAGTGATGGAGTAAACCACAAAACCATCGGGGAAAGAACTTTCTAACAAGAGGGAACCACGAGTGCAAAGAGCCTGATGGGGGGAACATGTTTGGCCTATTTGTGAGTAGCAAGAAGGGCAACGTGCCTAGGGCGGGAGAATAGTAGAAGATGGGATTGGAAGGGGCAGGTAATGTGACTATGTAGGCCTGGTTGACAATGGGATTCTACCCTCCTCAGTGTAAGCAGAAGCCACTGACAGATTTCAGCAGGGCAGTGACATGACCTGAGCTACAGAGAGATGGTAAGTGGAGCCATGGAAGCAGAGAGACCTGTTAGGAGGTTATTACATTAGTCCAGGGAGAGATGGCAGTGGCTTGGACTAGTGTAGTAGCAGTGAGGGTGGTAAGAAGATGGCCGGTTTGAAACAATCTGAAGATAAAGGTGACAGGAGTGTAAGCAAAAGGAGTCAAGGATGATGCCAAGGGTTTTGCTCTCAGCAACTGATGCATTTACTGAGAGAGAGAAACCTCTGTGCCTACTACTTCACGAGGCTGACTCCTCGTCATGACTTAGATCTCAGTCCAATGTCCCCTCTTGGGAGAAGCTTTCCCTGATCACCCTTCAGCCTGTTTGCAGCTCTTGGTTTCATTATATTACTCAAGAATTACAAATATCTGAAATTACCTTATTTTATTGGACTGATTTATCATCTGGATCCCCCACTGGAATGTAAGCATAAGGCACTTGAAATAATGAACAGGCCCAAGGGAATAGGACCATGCCTATTTAGTTTATTGCAATATCCTCAGTACCTAATTCAGTGCCTGGACCATAAGATATGGTCAATAAATATTTGTTGAATGAGACTTGGAAAATGTGAGACAAATTAAACAGCTCTCCATGTTTCTTTACTGTGCTTCTTTTACTAAGAGCCTTTAATAAAGCAATTAGCTAGTGGACAAAATAATATTATCTAGTCCAAGCTCTGTGCCAGGCTTTGGGGAAAGAGAAGCGAACAGAAAAAGCACAGTCCGCACCCTCAGGAAGCTTACAGCACCCTGGTGGAGGCGCAGTTAGTAATCTCACACACGTGACTTCCGCGCTGTGCCAAGAATTCAGAAGGCAAAGTGTGGAGAGCCCGGAGAGTGTGGAATCTGGAGATCCAGCCTTGTCAGAAAGCACAGGGAAAGTGCCTCTGAGCTGAAACCCACAGGAGCCACACTGTGGGCCTCAGGGATCTCGAGGAACAGGGTCTATGCTTGGACTACAGATCCCAATTTTCATGGTGTTTCTTGCAAGAAACGTGTTTTGGCTAAAGTTGAAGAGTCTGGCCTTCTCAGGCTCTGAGGCTGAGCTGGGTTAAGAACTTGGATGAAGATGAGCAGCTGGTTCATGACGGAACGAGGGTTCTGCATTTAAGGTGAGCTGCCTATGAAGTGGCAACACCACTTATTTAAACTGGGCTGCTGTGAGAATTAACAGTGTTAGCGTCTATGAACAGCTTAGCATGGATGGTGCTTGGGATGCAAGAAGTGCTAGATATTTGGTAATAATTATCATTTAAATAATTATTTAAATTTTAAATTCTTGAGGTTATTAAGCATGTTAATAGTCTTTCCCCACACACATACCAAGCAGCACGGTACCTTACACATAAGAGGTGCCCAATAAAAATACATGATGAATGAATGAACAAGTTGCCTTAATAACACACTATTTTAGATCTGGCCAACCATTTTCATTGATGGGCACAGTCAATAGAAATAGATTAGGTCAGATATTTTTGTGTGTTCAGCTGTCTTAGGGTTGGTAGCTGCTAGTCATGATTCTTGCTAGCCAAGGACACTTGGTAGCTTGAATGAGAAGAAGTCTGTCTGGTCATTGGTTTTAAAGTAAGGATAAGTTATATGGTGGGAAGGACCAGAAAATTCAGTGATTTTATACATCAATAACTCGCAATAGAAAGGCACAGCAAAGGTCCAGGAATAGTTGCTACTAAAATGGCATTCTCCTTTGCACTGAAACCCACGTGCTGGATTTATGCATGCGATTTCTCAGCTGCTACCGTAATAGAGGAAGTGGTTTTGAATGAACACTCATCAACCTGTCTCTCCAGGGGCACCTTGTACCTGAAAACCTACAAGTCCTTTATAAACAACAGTTAAGCCTGCCTGTCTCTAGGGGTGGGATGAGCTCCTGGATTTTTGCTTAAATCAAGCAGAGCTAAAGGAGAGAGCCTGCAATCATGAGCAAAGTGGGTGTCCAAAGGGATAATTCTCAGGCTTCTCACAAACCAAGACTTGAAAAGGGTCAAAACAATCTGCTAGTCCCCTGAGATGTTTTACCTAATAAGGATCTACCACAAGACCCCCTAGTGTCAGGTAAGGAACGAATGAATGGTTGGAAATTAGAACAGTCATTTTGAAGGGCAGTTTGAGACCAACTGTTATGAGAAGCAGACCCTGTGACTCAGCAACTCCACTTCAATGCATTTTTACTAGAGAAATCCTAGTACACGTGCTGAAGTTAAGCATAAGAAAACTCCTCCTTTGCTGTTATCTGTGGGAGTAAAATTCTGAGCTTAATCTCAAATTATATCTATCAGGAGATGATTGAATAGTGGAATAGTATGCAACAGTTAAAGAATAATCCAGTGCATATGAGGCAGATTATGTGAAAAAAGTGCACTATGCCTTGTGTGGTGTGGCATTAATGTGTGTCCAGAAATTCTCTGATACTCTTTTCCTTAGCAGCTGGAACTTGATTAACCTCTGCTTGAATGTGGGCCAGACTTAGTGACTCACTGTAGTGAACAGATTATGGCAGAAGTGACAATGTGTTACTTTCAAGACTAGGTCATGTCATCAAAAGGTATTGTGTTTTCTTCCTTGATCTCGTTCCCTCCAATGCTCTCCTATCGTTTGCTCTAGGGGAAGCCAGTTGCCATGTTGTCAGAACACCCAAGGAGCCCTGTGGAGAGGCTCATGTGGCAGGCCTCCTGCGGACAGCCCGTGAGGGACTAAGTCCTCCAGCCAACAGCCGTGTGAGTGAGACATCAAGGAAGTAGGCCCTCTAGCCCTCATTCTGCCTTATGGGTGACTGTAGTCACCTCACACCTTGACTACAAGTTCAAGGTCATGAGAGACCATAAGCTAGAAACCTCCAGTGTAGCCATTCATAACTCCTGTCACAAAATGTGCGATAAAAAAGTTTGTTATTTCAAATCACAGTTTTGTGACAGCCATTGATGACTAGCATATATTTCTATAAACGCGAATCTTAAAAACTTAATATGTAAATAGAGACAAACATGTAGAGAAAGGTCTGAAAGGAGGTGTACTAAAGTGACTCTAATGGTTATCCCTGAGGACTGGCATTGGGAGAGTGGTGGTGAGATAGAGGAGCTTCGTGTGTTCTAGCTCTATTTTCTGTTGTGCAACACTTTATAAATATATCACTGGCATAATTTTTAAAAGCACTAAAAGGGAAGAAATGGAATTTTAAATTCCACTACTTTGAAATTTCATGGTAAATCAGATAGGGCTGAGGCTTACCTTTGATCATCTCCAAGAAAAAGGTTGCTTAGCAAACTTGTTTAATAATAAACAAGGTAGTTAGTGGAGCTCTCCAACTTCTTTAAGAAAGCCAACTCTTGTCAGTTATTCTTAAAAATAACCTCAGCATAAGTCATATACAGTAAGCGATTATTTTGACTCGTTTCTTATCTATTGGCAGGGCAGGTCAAAGAGACCTTTATTTGCACAACCCCGATTAGCAATATTCTTAGTTCCAAAGAGTAGCCAAATTCTTTTGAACTGTGACAAAGACACCTCCCTTGAAAAAGCAAGTTACACATTAATGCACGCAGGTTGTATCAAACAGTTTAAAATCAAAGAGGTTTTGTTGTCAGGAAAGGTATTTTTAAAGTAACTTTGTATTGGATTTCTTTTAGGCTTGTGTTAATTTGTTTTTCAACTTTGAGCCTGGGGGTCTGCATCATTTCATGGAAGTCGGGTGCCAAGGACCCTGATTCCTGTCTGTAGCTAGAGTGGCTGCAGGCAGCGAAGCTTCATGCATTTTCAGTGAAATTGGGTCCAGAGCTTAGTGCAAAATGCCTTCTGGGTGACTGACCAGAAATTCAATCACGGCACATTCATTTCAAAAATCCTTTTCATGTATCATTTAAAAGCAGCCTGCATATTTAAATTTGCATATCTCTGACCCTGGATTTTGGAAACACAGGAGAAAATGGATTTCTGCTTAGTTTTCAGGATGATGGGAGGGAATAAACCAGAGGCATTTCCTCTCCTTGACTACTGGGTAAATTTAGTGCTTCTGAAAAATTCTGAACCAGCAAGTTCTGTACCATAAGTCACTGTCTCAAGGAGCTCAGGAATAAGAATAACATTTATAGAGCGTTTTATACTCTACAAAGTATGTTAGCATTCACTGCTTCACTTAACGGGCAGAGGGACTGTTAATTACGCTTTCTGATGAGGGGACAATGATTCTTTCAATCCCAGCATCTGCAGAGATTACTCTGGTTTTCCTTTCGCATGGACACACTAAAGAAATAATGATGCCTGCTCTAGCCACCCCAGGCTGGGAAAGCGTGCACTGCAGCAGGTGTGAGATTGGTTAATTCCTCATGGTGCAGCGAGTTCCAACCTTCTTCCCATAAACTCGAATGTTTATGCAACTCTTTGCTAAGGAAGACAGGAAGGTTAGAAGTGACCTGCAGGCACTCCGGGACCTGGAGGCCTGGGTTCGAATCCTATCTGTCATTTTTCTAGCTGCCGAGTCTGGAGCAAATTATTCAGCTTTTAAATATTTTCAATTATTTAACTTCTCAGTTTTCTCATCTGAAAAATGAGGCTGATAATAATCATACAAACTTTATAGGGTTTTCATGAGTTCAGCAGGTGAATTCATGTGGAGTGCTTAGAAGAGGGTCTGGTGCAGTCAATACTTAATAATAAGAACAGTAGCCACAGTCCCTAGGTACAGTGAGCTGCATGGTAGTTTGGATGGTTAAGATGACACATCCAACACTTATTCATTCAATGCATTATTGAGCAGCTCTGATGGGCACAGTGCCAAGCTCTGAAGATGCATCAGATGTGTCCCTCAGGAGGCTTACATTCTGGCAGAGGCAGACAAAAACTAAATTAAATATAAGGCTAATAAGTAATAAGAGGGTTAAAAACAGAAAGTTGAGCTAGAGTATGAAGGGCTGGGGAGGAGGGCGTAGGAAACTCTGATTTTAGGATGAGAAAAGCCAGCCTGCAAAACACGGGGGGCGGGGGGGGAAGAGCTGTCCCAGTGGAGGGAACAGATGAGTGAGGGCCGTGACGGAGCAAACAGCTTGGTGGGTTTGAGGAATCAAAAGTGGCACGGAGAGGTAGGCAGGGTGTGCAGATCACGGAGAAGTGATAGGGTTTTGTCCTGTGTGCAAAGGGAACCCACGGCAGGGTTTGAGGCAGAGAGGTACACGCGGTTTTATACAAATTACATAAATTTATGACGTGTAGTACAAATTTAATGGATATAATTGTATTATATATCCATACCTATTATACACACATACACACATTTTTTAGAATAGCACTGGCTGTTCTGTGGGGTGAGGATTATGGAATGGAGTGAGTAGCATAGGAACATAACGGAAGAGACACGTGCCAGCAGAGGAGTGTGAGTGCCGTTGGAGTTTATAAGAAAGATGTGGGGAACCAAAGAAAAGAATCTGAGGTGATCTTGAGGGGGGCGTGGCTTTTGGACATGCGGGGGTGTCTAGAAAATACAGATGGTTTCTCCACGGTTGGATATTTAGCAAAAAGTCCACATGGATCTTTCCTGGAGTGTCTAAAATTTAATGTATGGACCTCTGAAATCTGCATATAGGTGCGATATGGGGAAGGGCCTGCGGGAGTATCTCTTGAATCCCAAATAACAATGGCACTTAGGCTACCCTTTGGAACCGAACTGCAAGAAAGTTCCTGAAAGAACGATGACTTGATCTGCACCCTTTGCCCTGACCTTGCCTGGGCTTCTGAAGGCCAAGGAAACCTATGGAAACTAACTTCCATTCCACAAGGCATCAAGGTAAAAGCAAGAACTTTCAGTGCACTGAACCGAAGCCGAGTAAACATAGGCAGGCTGATGTCCAAGTGAAAGCAATTAAGGAAGGACACAGAACATACCTGACCAAAGAGCTGGCATCATGACACTTGGCCTCAGTTTGTTTTGCCCACACCATAGTTCTGTTTATGCAATATTTCTGCCTGGTAGGCCACTCCCATCTCTCAATATTCACATCAGTGATGTCAGCATTCTCTGGAATTGCTCACATAAGCATTCTCTTTGATTAGAGCTTTATAAAGGTCAGAAGACTGAAATTCCAAATGACTGCCCAAAAGGTTCAACCTGCAGCAACCAAAGAATCTGCAAACTAGCCTTGAGGAGCTGGGTTCAAGTCCTGACTCTGCCATGAACAGCTTCATGACTCTGGGCAAGAACCCTTATCCTTTGGATTTCAGTTTTGTCTTGGTTCAAAGTTATTGACAACTAGCACAAAGATTTGTTGTGAAGATGAACTAAAATGTATGTCAAAGATTCTCAAATTAATAAGATACAAGTACATCCAATATTTTTAGATGGCATCTTAAACTGTTTAAATATTTTCATTTGCTATAATTAGCCAATTAGCTAATTAATGAGTTCTGCACTGGGTTGACTCTGTGAGAGGCAAAAAATCTTGTCTACTTTTTGCTAACTCTGAACCCCTAGCATCCGGTGAAGTAACAGTACCTAGTAAAGCACTCAATACACACTTGTTGAATGAAAAAAGGAGAAAGAATAACAAACAACAAAAATCACTCTAGGGAATGGATGGGCACCTCTTTGCGGAAGCAGAGACTATCACTCTCTTTTTACACATATGGATTCTCAACAAGCAGACAGGTTCAGTTGTGCTGCAAACTAAAATTCCACAGCAAAATTTATGATGGAACAGGGCCGAATCCTGCCTCTTCAGCCTCCTAAATTTGTCCACTTCCAATCCCTGTTTTCTCCTACATGTAATGTTATTTTTTGCCCAAATGGAATTAAAGCCCAATGTTTTCCTAATGCAGTCTTTCACTTCTCTTCCTTAAGCCATCTGCTCTTTTATCTGTCAAAACATTGATTTTATTCAAAAACTTTTAATTAGAAGCTTCCAGGCAGTTGCAGAGTTAAGTTTAGAACCTTCCAGCTTGTCTCATCCTCAGCAGCTGCAGTAAGGCAATAAGCCTCATGATTTAAATTCATTATCATCTCCATGTTGATGTCATTTTCTTTTCCCCTGCTACTGCATTGTTCCAGGAAGTTACATAAGGCTTAAGAGCCACCAGACTAATACTGCTTCTTAGAAATGACCTTTCGGGGAATTTTCCTTATGTGATCAGATGCTGGTAAAGCTATGATAATAAGTCATATACTTCCCCTTCTACTTCACCTTTTACCCAAGGATTACTGAAAGCTTTACAAACATTAATTAAGCCAACCTCATAACACTCCAAAAAAAAAAAAAAAAAAAAAGAAGGAATTATCTACTGCAGAAAACTAAAACTGAGTTTAAAACATCTTTGTGACATATTTAAAGTCAGCTACTCAGCAAGAGAATTACATCTGCTTTTTTTTTTTTTCACAGAACTGTCCTCCGACTCCTGTATGAACTTGGAAAACTCCTATTCATTCTGCAAGGCCCTGCTCAGGCATCATGTCCTAGGAAGCCTACCTTACCTCTACCCTCCAGGTCTAATTAGGTGCATCCCCCTTCTTCATATTCCTCCAATATCCTGTATGTCTCTTTATACAACCTGCATTAAAATTTTTGCAGTTTTATTTTTACTTATCTCTTTTCCTAAACGTCACTTCACTAAGGATGTGCACTCATTTTTCTCACTGAGGACAAGTATAAATTAAGTATTTTGGTGTCTTCCAGATCTATCCTGGCATGTAGCAGATGTTCAAAACATATTTGGTTAGCTGGACAGAATTCTTTTTTTTAATAGACTATTTTTTTTTAGAACAATGTTAGGTGCACAGAAGAATTGAGAAGGTGGTACAGAGATTTCCTATATAGTCCCTGCCCCCACTTGTGTAGACATCCCCATTATTGTCCCTCCAGAAGAGTGGCACATTTGTTACAACTGATCAACCTGCATGCACACGTCATTATCACCCCAAGTCCATAGTTCATATCAGGATTCACTCTTGATGTTGTACATTCTAATAGTTTAAACAATGTTAATGACACACCTACCACTGTAGTTCACAAAGAGTAGTTTCATGCTCTAAATCGTCTGTAGGGTCCTTTAGCAGTCAACAAAGCACACTTTTTGTAGTAAGGCCAAAAAACTCTTAGCTTATAATGTAGCACCAAATGAATTTTTAAAAAACTACGGGGCCAGCCACTATGGAAAGCAGTATGGAGGTTCCTCAAAAAACTAAGAATTGATCTACCATATGATTCTGCAATCCCTCTACTGAGTATTTACCCCAAAGAATTGAAAAGCCATATCTGAAAATATAATTTGAACACCGATGTTCATAGCAGCATTATTCATGGTGGCCCAAACATGGAAGCAACTGAAGTGTCCTACCATAGATGACTGGCTAAAGAAGCTGTGGTACATATATACAATGGAATATTACTCAGCCATAAGAATAGATGAAATACTGCCATTTGCGACAACTTGGATGGACCTCGGGAAACTCATACTAAGTGAAATGAGCCAGACAGAAAAAGTTGAAAATCACATGATATCACTTATATGTGGGATATAAACCTAAAAGCAACAAACCAACAGGACAGAGACTTATGGACATGGACAATAGACTAGTGGTTACCAGAGGGTGGAGGGGAGGGGGAAGGTAGATAGGTAAAAGGGGTCAAATACATGGTGACAGAAAGAAATGTAACTATGGGAAGTAAACACACAATGTGCGTGTGTATGTATGTGTGTGTGTATATATATGTGTCTGTATATATGTATATATATGCCTTACTGTTAAAATGTACAATTGAAACTTACCAAACTTTGTTCACCAATATCACCATAAAAAATAAATTAAAAATAAAAACTAAAGGGCAAGGCTTTTGCAACCCAATCCATTCTAATTTCCCTGTAATGTACACAGACTAGCACACTGAAGAACTTATGGTTCAGACTAGTCCAGATCACACTGAGTAATACAGCTTCTACTGTCTGCCTTATACGTGTCTCAGGGTCCTAGGAGACTTACGTTCACGTAGAGCTTGGACCACTGGCTCTCACCTTATTTTGCACAGCAACACGTATTAATAATGAGTCCATGTGGGGTGATGATTGGCGAACCCATTTCCCCTTTCTTTTCTCTTTCACTTGAGAGGAGACACAGGGACAGAATTGAGTGGGGCTGATGGCATAATTATCCTGAATCCACTTTAATTTGTGTAAAGAAACAAAACATTTGTTAACTCCAGCGCTACAGCTATTGTTAGTAGTTAATTATTGTGATAAGTCTAACAATTATCATGACTTATCAATAGTGTGTTATAATACCACACTTGTGCCTGGTTGGCCTGCAACGTGACTCCCAGCCAGTGTTCTTAAATAAGTTTTGAGTAAGAGGCGAAAGGTGTGTTTTTTGAAGCTGACAAACCTTTTCGATGTTGTGTAAAAATTAAATGAGATAATTGCATACAAAGCATTCAGCACAGCATATAACACCCAATAAATCCAGCTATTCTGTAAAAACAATAATAACTATTTATTGAGTGCTTATTACATGCCAGGAACTATGCCAAGTGCTTTAAATGTACCCGCTTAATATTTCTGATAACGCTATAAGTTATTATTTTATCCCTATTTTGCAGATGAAATATATAGAATGTATGTAATTTTCACTGGGTTGCATAGCTAGTAAGTGGAAAACTGTCTCCAGAGTCCAATAAGCTACCCTGCCCCTCTTTAAGCAAACAAGTGGCATTTATTAATAACAGTAATGAGAAGATGTATGTAAAGCCCCTAAAATGTACGTAAAGCCTGGTGTTAGTGAACGTTCACTGCATGGTAGTCAATCCTTGGCTTGATTAGGGAGAAGAAGGTGGGACTCACTGATCTGAGATGTGTATCAGGCAGCAAACTGCTCTGAGCTCTCTGCAAAGAGCTTGTGCTGGCCCTGTGGAAGGGAAGGGATAGAGAAAGAGCTGACATGCACCACATTTTCAGTTTATCTTGGGACCTAAACCTTCCAACCTAAAGACATCTTAGGCTGATGATGGCTCTTCTTAAACAGCTTTCACTCCAAATGGCCACTTAAACATAATGGAATGGTATGATTTCATACAAGATGCTCTTGGGACTAGTAGAATTCCTTGGATGGATAAAATGTTTAAAAATGTTAATGATGTTGGCTAAAACACAAGAACAGTTAGTTTACTGCAGGATATTGAATAATTTCATATGAGACAATAAGCAGTTCTGAAGAATATAGGCTTAAAGATATGAGTCTTCCTGAATTCACTCATACATTTCCTGGAGGACTCAGTTTCCCACCTATTAAAAGGGGATGATAACAGCACCGATAGCTCCATATCAAGTGGTTGTGAGGATTAAATATGATGAATCTAAAGCACTTAATGCAGTTTCAGACACATAATTAGAACTCAAAAAATGCTCAGAACTCCTATTATTCCAGGTGCTATTCTAAGATTTTGGTCAATCGAAATGAATAAAATGCCTATGAGTCTCATAACCATTTTGAGTAGTTGTTTCTTACATGTCTGCAAACCCTTTTGGGATAGAGTTCTAGTCGAATCCATTCTATTCATCTCCATCTATGCAAAGTCAGGCACAGAACTTGAAGCACAGTATGTGCTTAACAATTGTGACTTGAATGAATGAATAAATGGAGTCATGAGACCCAATTCTTGTGTTTACAAAACTCATAGGAGGGAAGGGAGATGCAGACAAGAAACTACTTGTCGTGGTCAAGTGCTCTGAAGTCACAGAGGCCTGGTTGACTAGCATCACTGTCCTGGAGGCAAAATGGACCAAGTTCGGGCAGCAGGTAATAAGTAATGTGTAGAATGGCACCAACATCTGACTGTAGTCACTTAGAGTTCTCTAGTTGAGCCTCTGTCATTTGGCTAATGTTCCCCACACATCAGTGCGGTGACCTGTGACCCTCCGGCCCCAGGAGCAGCTCTGTGAACCTGTTTTGTTACATTTCTGCCCAGAGCACTTGGCTGTAACAAAGTGGAGAGGGGAGAAATCAATACAAGCTGAATTGAACGCACGCTTAAAACATCAGCCTTCAACTCTGGAATCACATCCTTGTCACTGATGTCCGAAGTGCTTTTGCTCCATGATCTGCTCAGAGTCTAGTAAGCAAATATGAATGAGGAAATGGAAATGGCTCCGGGCATGGGCTGGAACCGTGCTAGATTATAAATGGGAACTCACACAGCAATAGCTTCCCAGTGCGGTGGAGTAGAAAGTACATGGCCTATTTAAATGGCAGCTGGGGATCACTGGGTATGTTTTTCAAACTTTCTGAGCCTTAGTTTTCTTATTCGGAAAGCATAATAACTAATAACGGTAAGACTGTTTTGGCAACTCAATGAGCATTAATGCATGTAAAGTACCCAACAGAAGACCTGATCTTGGCTGATGCCCAAACAAATGGTGGCTTATTAGAACAGCTTTTCTGCTGCTCATAAGGTGAGCAAGGCCAAAAGCAGTGAAAATCTCTTAATAACCACATAAATGCTACAACCATGTAGGTTTCCATAGTTCTGTGCAGAGAATACTTACTACACCTATCATACGTCACATACCATGTTAAGGGCTGGGGACCAAGAGCGAATAAAACAAGAGACTTTCCTTACAAGAACAGAGATCATTTTAATATAATTCTTGAGAGAGACTTCATAGAAAAGACAATATACAAGGTGACAGGATGCAGAGAGAGGGACACTAGCTCCACATGGAGAAGATGGAAGCGGATTTGAGTTTGAAAGATAAGCACAGAGTCGGTGATACAGGAAAAGGTGAGGGAGTGCATTCGAGGCTAACAACCACGTCGAAGAAAGACAGGCCTCAAAAAAACATGGAGTGAATGGGGTGCAGGGACCTGAGGCTAGTGCTGTGGGCAGGTGCCTGGTGAAAAAGCCTTGTGGGTCTACTTTTGAGAAAATACCCCAAGATGAGGTGAGCCACCAAAAGCTTTAAGTAGGAACTTTGGCTTCAGGATGGAATAGAAAAAGCTGGTATTCCATACAAGTATTAAGAGTGTTATTTGTTTATTCCTTTCCGGCACAAGCAAATACAGAAGTCCGTAGCCTCTCTGGGTGGCCCAAATTAGTGATTAAACAACCAAGGATGACTTCCGGACACTTAATCATTCTCTAATGAACAAACTACTTCAAGCAGGCATCTCTTCGCTCTCATCCTTCCTGGTCCCCCAGAGTCCCTATTCCTTGATCACATATTTGTCCTCTTCTGCTACGTCTGCAAGACTGAGTTCATTACTCTCCATTATGTGTCTCCACTCAGTCGTAAGAAACCTTAACACAGAGGTCACAGGTTCCAGCCCTTCTGGTGTCTGCTAAGGTTAAGATAACTAATGTCCCTCTAATCTTGAGAGGTGATCAACCATGCCAGACAAAAGATGAACTGCCTGTTCAGATCATCTCCATCCCTCTAAAGAAAAAACAAAACTATATATATATATATGTATACACACATTTGTACTCTGCTCTATCTAAACTAGCCTAGTAAATATTCAGTTATTAATAAAATATTGAGCTACTTTATTTAATCACAAATTTCATTGTAAAACAATGAAGAGTTTTATTCTCTCAGATATAAAAAGAGCTCGTGAGGCCAATGATTCGAGTCTTTGGTAGAAAACAAAGAGTTGTAAACAAAGGCTTCAGAAGGAGCAAGTAGATTTTGTGAATAGTCACATGCATTATTTTATAACAAATTTACCTCCTTTATTAAGTCCCACAGTAATGACGAGGATTTTTAATATGTTGAATAAAATTTAAAATTATATTTACAAAGGTCAGGTGCATAGATGTAAATAGCTATATTTCACCTGCCAATGCCCCCACTTATAAATTAAAGGAGTTTTCATGTGATATCTGAATGCTTTCACATGGCTTAGCTAAAGTAAGCACAGGAAACCCATGTCTAGGCATTGAGCGTGTCTACAAACAGTACTAGGATGATTTTGAGAATTACTACCACTCTGGCAAGAAAAGCTTCATAAGGAGGTTTAACAGCATAAAAGCAATAAAGTAAATTTACTCTTTTTCATTTATCTAAGCCTTAAAGCGGGTCTGCATTTGAAGAGCAGTACCCACAACATAAGGGTAACGAGATAAACTTTCAAGGACAAGAAGTGATGATAAACCCTTTGTGTTGGCATCTGACTCATCATGTCAGTATGACATCCATACTATAAATTGTAAAAAGGAGTTAAATTGTGCCCAGCTTGAAAACATTCAGACCATTCTCTCTTCTCATCTAGTATGCTGGCCTCTGTGCTTCATCTGGATTCTTCCAGTCCTGGATACATTATTTTTAGAACTTGGTTTCCTCATCAGATTTATAGAGAGGACAGTTAATTCACATTTTGCACCACAGGAAGCGCTGGGAATAAACTTGATAAGAGAAACTCATTAGTTCTCCCAAACAGCCATCAGGAAGACTTTAATTAAGTCACCCCGACGCAAAGAATGGCTTTAAATGGATCACCATTTCTCATGTCACAACTTTCGAATCCAGCAGTCACCTTGGGAAAGTGTTTAGAACAGCTGTTTTGGGCAGATCTTTTTAGACTCATCATTTGTCATATTCTGGTGATTAGAGAAATAAGATGGTGGTACCAAAATTTAAAAAAAATAAGAAAAGAAAATGAAGAGTAGGTCACTAACAATGAAATGAGGAAAAAAGAAAGAGCCAGGGAGTCTCCTGACGGGCCCTCCTCATACTTCCTGAGATGAGGGCCTCCCATAAAGGCAGAGGAAGTTTTTACTAACCCTCTCTGCTCCTAAAAGTTGCTCTTCCACACACTCAGTAGCCTTTGATGTATTTTGTTGATGGTTTTTTAAAAAAAAAACAATCGTATTCCCTTCCGAAACAGAAAATTCATTCCAGTATTTTTAGGCTTAAACAAGATCCCTGACAAAAATGTAAGAGAAAACTTCTCTAAATTGATGTGTGCTTAGACCATTTTCAGAGATATGACTCTGCAAAATTCCACCTCAAGTAGAAAGGACTGTGTATAAATCACTCAGCAAGCAGTGGGCGGGGAGAGGAAGAGCAGTCTGGAGCCTTGGGCAGCTGAAAAGAGCCAAGTTAACCTCTGACCAAAACCAAAACAAAGGTGGAAAACACATCATCCCTCCTGATAACAGCAGCAAAGCTATCATGATCACTAACCTGCAAAATTCTTTACCTGAATGATTTCATTAACCTTCATAAGCACTTCATGGGGCGAGTTCTATTCTTTCCACTTTTGAATGACAAAACTGAGTTTCAAAGTCACACACACACAGTAGGTCGTGGAGAGACTCCCACAGGACAGAAGTTACTGCACCTTCCTGCCAGAGGCACCCACAAAGAGCTTAGCAGAAGCAGTGACTGCACAAAATATCTTTGGTAGTGTTCTTGAGTTTCTCCTTTCATATGTGGAGACTTCACTAAATATTTAGGTCAAGGAGGCAACCACAAAACAGGCATATTAGAGAGTGTATGGAAGTGTCTCATAGCCTCAAAGTTTGAACCTTATATACTCTCCTTAGTGTGACCTGTTCAAGGAATCCAAAAAACACACAGGGTCTACAGTCATCCAGTTTATAAGCACAAGTCATTTCATTCACACTTTGCCTGCGGCTGGCAGTCCATGTTAGAAATAAACGCTCCTGGCATCAGGCTCCTAAGATGCTCTCAACTTTAGCTGGGAAAGTGATGCCTGTCCCCCTCTACAGCTCATCTTATGTGGGACAGAGTGAATCTTCCCACTGGATGACTGCTGGTGAGGCTAATAGAGGGCCAGAGCTTCGAAGTGGGGGATGCTTCAAGTATTTCCTCCCACTGAAACGTTAATTATGCGAGGTGTTCTGGGGAAATACATCCTTCTAGAGATTCACAATGAATAGTTAGTTCCATTTTAAAGGCTCTGAAAAGTCCAGCAATTAAAAACTGGTTCTAAAGCTGTGGTAGCCAATGGTTTCCCAACAATTGTTTTGGGGGGTGAAACAGGTATAGCTGTATTCCCTCCCATTCTCCACATCCACTGTCACTCACTGCTGCCAGCCTCATCTCTCACTCACCCACGGTCATGGCCTCTAAATCTGGTCTCTCCCCGCAATCATGCTAACTTCATATCCTTTCTCCTTTCAACAGACGAGTGATGTCTTTAAAACATGAACTGCATCTCATTCCTTCTTTGCTCATAATCCTTGTTGGCTTTCCACTGCATCGAGGTAAAATCCAAACTCCTTCCCAGAGTCATGAGGCCACCCCCTGATGTTACCTTTTATCATGTTCTTCTCAGCACCTTTCAGCCTCCTCGCAGCAAATATGCAAGTCAAAACTTCCCTGATTCTGGACATACGCTCTTGTCTCAGCCTGAAATACTGTTTCTGAAATACTTCATAGTTCCTCAACCTTCAGGTCTCAGTCTTGCTATTCTCTCTCCAGACAAAGCTTCTGTAACCACGTGCACAGCAACCCTCTCCCTCCTCAATCGGTTACTCACTATCACAGTGGTTTGCAAGTGTGGTCCCTGAACCCAAAGCATCAGCAACACCTGGAAACTTGTTAGAAATGCAAGTTCTCAGGCCCCAACCCAGACCTGCTGAATCGGTAACGCCGGGCATGGGGCCCAGTCATCTGTATTAATAAGCCCTCTAGGTGAGTCTGATATACACTAAAGTTTGCATTGTTCTGTGACAGTATCCTATTTATTTTCTGCATGTTTATCACATATGATAATTATTTCTTCTTTATTTAGTATGTTTTGTCCAACCTCTTCACTAGAGTCATAAGCATTGGACAGACAGGGCATTTCATCAATCATTATTGTAGTTCAAGACCATAGCTGAGGTTAATTAATATTTCCTGAATGAATAAATGACATAGAACACAGATGGGGAAATACTGCTTTAAATAGGATCTGTATTAGCTTATTGAACTTCAGGTGTCATGAGCCACATGTCAATTTTCTTTTTGTTATTTGACTGAATATTTTATTGACATCTATTATAGGCCAGGCACTGTTTCAGACCATCTGAATTCAAACTTGAACAAGCCCTTGTTCTGAAAGAAGTTACAGATAAGTGACATAGAAAAACAGGTAACCACAATTATTTCACTCTGATAAGTACTAAAATGAAGCCTAGGAAAAACCATCAAAAGCCTTAAAAATACACATTTACTTGTCTTTGACCTAGTTATTCCAGTTCTAAAAAGTTAATTCTAAGAAAATAACCAAGAATGTATCAGATTTATCAAAAAGAATGTTTATCACAGCATTATTTATACTAGTAAAAAAAATCAGAAACAACCTAGGTGTAAAATTATGAAGAATAATTTAAAAATTACCCTGGACATAAGATGGAATACTAAAAAACTTATTGTAATTTAAAAGAATTCTTAGTGACATATGAAATTGTTCACAATATATAGTTAAGTAAAAGACTATATAAAATAGTTTTATATGGTATATATACTGTGGTGTGTGTATACTCACACACACACATGTGTAATGTTGAACACAGAAAAGTACTTAAATATATTGGAAAATATATTGGAAAATATATTGGAAATACACCAAAATATTAACAGAAGTTACTAGGCAGTGTGGTAACAGGTAATTTTTCTTTTATACTTCAATTTTATACTTTAAATTTTCTTTTATATGTCTCTGTATTTCCAATTTTTCTACACTATTATTGTCAGAGAAAAATGTCAAGGGCAACAGGTCAGAGTGGAGGGAACAAGTAAACCTGCTCTGCGGAGCGGAGGGTATCAACACAGGAGGTGTCATTTGAGCTAGGACTTGAGAACACATGGGAGCCAGTGTCAGGAAGACGTGTCAACACAAGCAGGAGTGAGGAAAGCGACGAGTGTGTTTGGGGGGCAAAGAAGTAGCTCAGTGAGGCTGAAGCGGTGGTGGGGAGATTTGTAGCTCTCCACCTACACAGAGAAATCTGTTTATCTTCTTAAAGGAAAACAGAGCCCCATATGGACAGTGGCATTCTTTATTAATCAAGATCAGAGTTTACTTATGCATGATGAGCCATCCGTGCTTCACAGGGCTCTCTTCTCAGAATTTTGAAAAGCCACAGATGGCTTTCTCCATTGTGTAAAGAATAATAAAAATAAATAGAAACCATACCAAGGGTTCTCTCTGGCTGGATTATTATGAGATAACATCAGATGGAAGAGGAGGACATTCAAAGATATTCTTGATATCTCAGAGCTAAAACTCCCAGTGCCAGAATTCTAGAGGAAGGCTTAATCCTATGGTCTGGCTATCGTCAATGGCCAAGATTACTGAATGAGCAGTAAAATATCTCTTTGATGCTCATTCATTGCTCAGCACCAATACAGAAATTTCAAAGGCCATGATAAGTGGCTTGACAACCTGGAGACAGATGATAAGGTCTTAGCTTCTGATCACTAAACACAATAAATCCCTCGTGAACAGGTGCTACTAATTTTTTTTAAAAGGCCCATCTTGTGTTGTCAATCATTTTCAGGTCAGTTATATGGGAAACCTGTTAACCTGAAGCATACTTAGATTTAGCTAAAATTCAGCAAAATATAAATTTTGGGTAAGTTCTATGTTTAAATAGAGGGAATTGTCCAAATAGAGATGATTTATACTGGAGGATACCAACTCAAATGTCAACAGAGCAGTGGCAGATAAGAAGTTGTCTACCCAAATCAGACCTTCCCTTCTTCAACAGGAATCAAATTTTAGCTGGACACATGATTAACAATTTTACAGCTTTCCTTACCGTAGCAGACATGCTAGAAGCTCACTAAACTATTCTTCTATTTTCCTGGGCATCCCACTAATCAATGTTTCCAGTCTTTCTTGAAGTTAATTAAGAGGCCATATCACTGAGTTCTAGCCAATGAAATGTGGCTGGAGATGATATACCCCATATCCTGGCCCATAAACACTCCCAAGCTAAATTCCATCTCTGTTCTCACTTGCCAGGAGAAGAGAAATGATTCCAAGAGCCTATCCATATGAAGTCAGAATGTGTGTACCCTCTGGGCCAGAAATCCCACTTCAAGAAAACTATCCTACAGAAGCAGTGGCACATGCACACACACAGAGTCATTTGTCTGGACATTCACTGCAGCATTGCTTATTACAGAAAATTGGAACAATTAGAATTATATCCATAAGAAACAAGTTAAATTCTGAAATATTCATACTACATAATGCTACGCAATCTTTAAAAAGGATAAGGTAGTTTTACATGTATTGACATAGAAAGATCTCTAAGACCAATTGTTGAACATAAAAGCAAGTTGCAAGATAATTCAGTCCCTAATCCAACAACCATTTATTGATGGTTTATATGTCAGGCACTGTTTCAGATATTGGGGATAAACTAGTCAACACAGACAAAAACCTTTGCCCTTATGAAACTTAAATGCACAGAATTTATATATATCAACACACACACACACCCACACACACACACACACACATCTATATACATATATACACACACACATATAATGCGTAAAATATATGTATTTATAGATATATTTTTAAATCATAAAACTAAATATTAATTAGTAATACAAATAAATGCATTGAAAATATATAAAATATTTATATACACAAAGAAAAGGTCCATAATGAGACCTATCAAATTGTGCCAGTGACCTCGGGAGGACTGGAGGTAAAAGGAGGGATATTAACTTTTTGGTCTATATGCTTGTGCTGCGTAAATTCTCTTTGGTGGAACGCATTCCAGTAATGGAACTCACACTGCTCTGCAGAAGCCTAGCCTTGAACCCAAGGACCAGTGCTAGAGAAGAGTGAGGAGGCCTCTCTTCTCCTTCTTCAACCAGTGCCTTCGTCTGCTTTATTTATTTATATCCACAAGTGAGATTTCCCTTGATCAAAGGCTTCTGTGGCAACAAGTTTAAGAACAATAAACCTTGCTCATTATCAGAAAATTAAATTACACGACGGCATAAGGATAAAAACCTCATTTGGGCATACCACTAGAATGAGCCCAGATTACTTAAGGCTTTCGATGCTCTAGTTCTTTTATTGCTAAGGCTCTCCTGCTTGTAAAGGACAAGATTGTAGCTTTTCAGATGTGAAATGACACTCAGTAAACATCACAAATGAGTTCTGATGTGAAAAATACATTTTCAAATAGGTTTTTTGTTTTGTTTTATTTTATTTTAAAATTGTTTTGGTGCCTAAAAGACCCCTGTAATAGTAAAGATAAAGTTAATCCAGTAATGCATTTACCATAGTAAACCTCCAGAACAGAAACACATTACTTCCCTCTGATGGAATTTTAAATCAGCATAAGGGATTAAACAGTATTATCCAGCTGATGGAAAACGACTTGGAAAAAACATGATGGATCATGGGAAATGACCGTCATGTGTACCACCCGTTTATGTTCCAGGAACTACTTTTGCATGTTCCATGATTAATATGTCTGATATAATTCTGAGTAGGTGGTGTCTTTTCTCCTTTATTTTCTCATCTTTTCAAAAAGTCTGCATAAAGCAGAGCCAGGTTTTACGTTCTTCTTTCTGACTGTGGTTTACAACCCAGATTTGAATCAAAGTGGTGAAATGGTGTCAGGCTTCTATGACTCTTATTGTCATGTGTAGTTGAATAGGGAAATCTAGTCACATTCTTCCTAGTATTAGCCCATCCACCCAAACCATGAATTGCAGCCTAACTACAAAAATATCTTAAAAATACAGAGTGAATGGAAAGACACATGGAACCCCAAAACAATCAAAGTTCATTTCTTCTTTTTTTTTTCCTGTTTCCTTCTACATTTGAGCAATCTCTTCTAAGTTTTGTTTTTTTACATATAAAATGAAGCAACTAAACACTCAGGGAAAATTGCCTATTGACCCAGCTTTGCCTGAAATATCCTAATCATAGAAGCCAATTTTAATTGCTGTTTTAAATGTGAATTATCCAAATAACCTATTTCTCTAGTGCTCAGTGACAATCTGTCTACATATACCATCTCTTTCCCCAAATACTGCATTCTTCCACATTCCCCTCCCTTCTCTGCCCAAGACAATCCCATAGTACTCTGTGGTACAGGGAAAAGTCAGCCACAAAAGCAAATAAAATACCTTCATGCTTATAAACAAATCATGAAAGAAAAATACATTTTGTAGACTTCTGTGGACTCATAAGGATTAGACTAACCTTAAGTAAGATGCAATTTTTTTTTTGACTCTCTGGGATCTTTGTGTATCTACCTCGGTGAGTGACCTAACTGCTTTGTGTTTCAGTTTTCCTGAAAACTGATAGAATAGGATGGTAATACCTACTGTGTGGGGTTGTTAGAAGAGTTAAATGAGATGCTAGCTGTAAATTGTTTCCCATACAGTGCCTAGCATGTGGAAAACATTTAGTAAATGGTAGCTATTATTGCTGTAATTATCATCATACGGAAATACATTTTTATCTTAAAGTGAAGTTAAAAAAATACAATTTGAGATTCAACTAAATAAGAAAGCTTCTTGGATCCAGATTTTAGTAAAAGTCAAGGAAAAACTCCCTAATGTTGGCGGATATAAAAAATGAATACACAAACACTACTACCGACCTTACCGAACGAAAAGGATTATAAGTGAACAACAGCACACCAACAAACTGGACAAATTCTCAGAGACACACAAATTGTCAAGACTGACTTAAGAAGAAATAGAAAATCTGAATAAATGTATAAGAAAAAAGGAGATGAACCAGTAATGAAAATCTCTAAAAATCCAGAATCAGCTGTTATCACCAGTGAATTCCACCAACCCTTTAAAGAAGAATACCAACCCTTCTCACACTCTTACAGAAAACTGAATAGGGAGAACATTTCCTTACTCATTTTATGAGGCACACACTACTGTTGATACTGAAGCCAGGCAAAGACATCATAAGAAAACTATAGATCAATATTCATCATGAAAATTGATGCAAAATCCTCAATAGTAAATCGGGAACCAAATTCAGCAGCACATTTTAAAGGTTATACACCCTAAACAAGAGAGATTTATTCTAAGATTTCAAGGGTGGTTCAATATCTGAAAACCAATCCATATACTATACTACATCAATAGAATGAAGGAAAATACACACGCATCTCAACTGATACAGAAAAGCATTTGACAAAAATCTCACACCTTTCATGATAAAAAAATCACAATAAATGAGGAATAGAAGATATAAAAACTTCAACGTGATAAAGGTCATATACTAAAAACTCATAAATAATATCAGAGTGAGTGGTAAAATTGAAAGCTTTTCCCCTAAGATCGGGAACAAGATAAAAATGTCTCTTTCATCACTTTTATGTGATATAATATTAAAGTTTTAGCCAGAGCAATTAGGCAAAAAAAATAAATAAAAGGCATTCAAAGTGGAAAGGAAGAAAACTTTATCTACATGTGACATAATCTTATATCTAAAAAGACCTAAGAATGCACAAAAAAAACCTATTACAGCTACTAAACGAATTCAGCAAAGTTGCAAGACACAAAGTCAACATAAAAAAATCAGTTCTTTTTGTACACTAGCAATGAGCAATCCAAAAAGGAAATCAAGAAAATAATCCCTTTTATAACAGCATATAAAAGAATAAAATACTTAGAAATAAACTTGTCTAAGAAGATGACAGACTAGAATAGAATATTATTCAGCAATAAAAAGGAATGAAGTTCTGACACGTGCCACAATATGGAGGAACCTTAAAAACAATTTGAGAGGTGAATGAAGTCAGCCAAAGGGCAATTGTTCTATGATCCCACTTATATGAAATATCTAGGATAGGCAAATTCATAGAGACAGAAAGTAGATTAGAGGTTACAGGGATGCAGAGAAGGGAGAAATGAAAAATTATTAACGGGTACGGAGTTTATGTTTGAGGTGATGATAAAATTTGGAAATAGTGGAGACAGTTGCACATTGTAAACGTAATTAATTGTATGATTAAAAGGGTAAAAACATCAAATTTATGTTGTATGTATATTTCATGAAGCATCCGTGTTGAAATCAGTAATAGCATTGTGCTATTACATATACAAAACCACTCAAAAATTTTCTATGCACAATTTAGAATAGAAAAAGTCCCGTTTACATGTTGAAATTTAGAAATACTTTTGGCTACTATAGCTAGAATGTATATATTTTAATGTATTAAATTACCTCCATCAGTTCTAATACATTAATTACTAAAAGTATATAAATGTTAAAAATTTATGTGTGTGTATGTATGTATGTATGTGTGTGTGTGTGTGTGTGCGTGTGTGTTTTTGCTGTGAGGGACTGAACTTTCCAGCACTGAGGATATTCATGAAAAATTGGATGATCGCTCAGCAGAGAGATCCTAAAAGGAATTTATACAAATGGCAGGATGTTGGCAAGACGAGGGTCCACAAACAGAAACATTTCCAAGGTTGAGCCATTTCTTTTCTTCCTCAGGCAGTGGCAAATTTTTGGGTTCCAGCATTTCGATAACAATGAACAGCCCTGGTCTGATGACTTCCCACTCAAAATACTTGTATCAGTCGCCTGTGTGAGATGTCCGCAGAACTTATCAGGTTTTATAAAGCATATAAAATAGTTTCTAAACTCCAAAGTGGATCAGATTCCTCTGTGAAATTGTAATGTAGAAAATAAGTTTTTCCTAACCCTAACTGCCTATACTAGAATGTGTGAATGAGAATATCCAGGGACAAGACATGATTAGGAAAGCCATAATAAAGATGCAAGTGTAATTTGCACACATGCTGCCAACCTCAAACATGCAGTCTTCTTGGAGGTAATTTGAGTAAAAATTGTCACGGCTATTGTGAGTGTTGTCACTTCTTGATTTTCTTCCTCCTGGGGACTGTGCCATATTTATTTCTGGTCTTACTGATAGCACACAGCACTGCCCCTTTCAGACATTCAGTCAAGATCTCTCAAGTTAAATTTTCACTTCTCTTAGACTTTCTATGCCACGTTTTCTTATGACAAAGAGGACTATGAAGAGAGGAGACAGGTCACGGGCTCAAACTTACAAAGCAGGGACAAATGACCGAGTCATCAAAACACAGAGCTGGGCCACAGAAGGCGTATTTAAGTAACGATCTGAAAAACTGAGATTCTAATCAAACACATCTGTGCCTTATATGCTCTACCTGCTGTCTTGCCTGAAATGAAGATGCTTAAATCTCCATTAGCGGGGCAGGGCCACCCATCTATGGAAAAACAGAGCTGGACTCCAATCTGCTTTGTGGGTCCTCAGAAGGACTGCCAGCTGATCAGAAAACATTAAATGTGAAGGATCGAGTGCGGGGCAGGATGAACACAGCTGGCTGACACAGCAAGCAGTTACGAACAACAACAAAAACGCCTTCTGATTCGTGGACTGAGCCTACCCATCTGGGAAATCTCGAAAAGAAAGTAGCTGGAAATGACATTTCACTTCTCATTTTCCTCGTCAACTCGGCACTTTGAGCCACAGACTCAACAACAGCACTCCATCTAGATGATGTCAACACAGTGCCCCTGGAATCTCTTTTCCTTCGGTCTTTTCAGAGTGATTTGTGCTCTTTTGGAGATAACCCTGGACACTGGAGGGGCCGGGTACTGGAAATGGGATGGTACCCACATCTCGTTTCCAGAAAATGGATTACTCTGCTCGCTGTTGCCTCTCGGATTTCCTATCTTGAGATCTGAACCCTGGGCCTGATGTACAGCGAGGCGTGCCACCAGCATTTGCTGAAACCTTGACATCGCGCACGGCCGTTCATGAGTGGTGTCAGAGCGTATTAAATGACTGCCAGCCTGATGATAAGGCCAGTTATTACCGAGGTGTAGTTTCCCCAGGTCTAAAGACTCATAGTGGTGGCACTGAAGCATGCCGGGGAGAAGATAAAATTTAATTAATAATTTCCTTTGAGGCCAACCGTCTATTACAACTATGTTCCTTGCTGTTTTCTACAATGACCTTATAGCTCATAAACATTACAGAGGCATGCTTGGTCATAGTCTCATCCTTCCAGGTTCAATTTATGGCTTAGGTTGCACTGCATAATTAGCTAGACTAAAATGAAGATTTTTTTTTTTAGATGCTACTGTGGGAAACGCTACAGACTTGGCATAAAGCAGGTGTGTGCCTCCCTCCCTCTGTTCAGTCTGGTGCCTGGAATAGATAGGATAACTTCCTGGAGTAATAACACACATGATGGACAAGCTAAGGAAAAAAGTGAAGTCTGTTTCAAGTGATAGGGGGCACATGTTGGCTTCTGTTAGACTCGAAGAGTGAGTCTGGACGACTAAATTAAGTAGTTTTTTTTATATTCCACAGAGTGGCTCGATTGAAATGATTTTAGAAATATAAAATTGCAAAGACTGATGTAATTGGGGGCAGATTTTCTCCCCTACAGTAAAACTTGTTCCTTTACTATGGAACAATTTACTTTGGACCTATTATGTGCTGAACGCTCTGTGGAGGAAATAAGCAAAAACTCGCCCCCCCCTTCCCGCCCGCCACGAATCTTAATCATCTCTGGGATCAGTGCCTGGCATAAAATCTGAGAAACGGAATGTGTTTAATAAACACCTGTTGAAATGAATCAATGAATTAATTTGTGGGATGTTTTCTATTTTGAATTATTGAAAACATGGGCAATATTTACGTAGTCAGAAAAATAATAAAATTCAAAATAGTAGTCTCTACCTTCCTAAAATTGAAAACCAATGTTTGCTGACCGCCTACTGGCAGACCCTATGGTACCAGAGATACAAAGGACACTGAGGTAAGCACTGGTTGAGACTTCAAGATTGACTGTCCACTAGGAAAAGTGACTCCATCGCTTGCCAGAATGAAACCCAACTTAAAAACCCAAAGTATGACACTTTCTGCCTGCATTTTGGCATATTACTCTCCACATCCGATGCTAAAGCCAAATTAGATTGCTCCTTATTTCCTCCCAACATCCCAAGGTTTATTCTAGCACCTAGCCAGAATAGAATCGCACATGCCTGTTGACTGTATAAAATAAAAAGAGAATTAATCACTATGCCTTTTGCTGTTGGCTTTCTCTCTGGTTAGCTGTTCTTTTCCAATTACTGGTCCATTAAAACTCCTATCTGTTCTTCAGAGTCTGCTTCAAAACCATTGAGAACATAGTAGTGCACTGTTGGTGTTCATTTCATTCAGTTATTCATTCATTCATTCATTCATTCATGTATATCTAGCTTCATTTAGAATGGTTACGGCATTGCATATGTTGGTCGAATTGCACGGAAGGATAGGAATATCTATGGCTTTGTGAGGATATGTCTTCAGTGCTAAAGCCATCTTCCTTCCAATCTCATCCACATCACAGATGAAGATGACAGCAGTGAACTTTGGACAAAACACTTATTTGCTCTCGACTGCGCTAACCTCATGTGTAATTACCTCACTCACAGACACCACCACGATACACGTGTCAGTATCTCATGTTACAAGCGAGGATGCTAAAACAGACACATCAGTGAATCTGCATCTAAATCTATAGCTAGTAATGGCAGTGTCACTATGTCGACCCAGCTCTAAAACTTTGCTTTTAGCCACTACATTATTCTACCTCTCTCTTAATTCTCAAGCCATCATAAATAGGTGTGAAAGTGTGTCTGAGTTACAGCTGAAAAAAAAAATTGGGTATTACAGTTGCCTGTTTGATGCCAGCAAGCTATCCAAATTTGTGCAGTCATTTGATCACCTGCATATTTAGTCAAGCATAAGCATCTGGATATTTGGAAAGCTGATGCTCAAGCAAGCATTTCGGATTTTCCTGAAAACAGAACATAGATATCTGAACTGAAAAATAAGACAATTTCAGACAAATAGTATATATTGCTTACTCATTGCCAGTGGAAAAATGAATTTTCTTTATATTCTACTACATCGTTTCATAGAATTGCTGTTGCCCTACTGTGATATTTTATGAAAACAGTGGATTTAAACCAGACATATCCAACTGAGGTTCAAATGCAGAGACAAGGAAGATGCTATGAATGAAGTGAATTAGAGGCCAATCCAGATTCTTCACCATACACGGCCATGACAGAATCAGAATCTCTTGCAGATATTGAGGTCTTAACATGGCTGCTCAATATCAAAATAAAGATACCACTCTGAAATTCCTCTACATTTAGCATATCTGTTTCAGCATTAAGCAAGGAAGCTCAGGATCCAGAAGTTTCCCCTACAGCAGGTTCCCCTGTAGCATACCCACAATCTCTCACTAGCTTATAAAGTTACAGAGTCCCAAGAGATGGCTCACAGTCATGAACACATCCGCCTGGCTTGTTGATGACGACTTAACTCCTCCCATTCTTAGCAGGTTTTTTTGGTTTTCTGTCGCTTTCTCTTGATTTTCACTTATTGCACATATCACATTGTAGCAAAAGGTGTGAGAGCCTCCAAACCTAACACCTCAAGAGTTGTTTTCTTTCTTGTCAATTTTGAGTTAAGTTGGTTCGCAGTTTTCCAACCTGTGCTTCCTGAATGCCAACCACCCTGGTTTCTCTACTCCTTTTGGTTATCTCATGAGAGCCAATGCCTGACTTAATTGAGGAGAGATGAGGTGTGGGTGGGAGGGAGAGGGAGAGGAGAGGGGGAGAGAGCAAGCGAGCGAGCGAGCGAGAGACAGACAGACAGCACACACACACACTACCCTCTCGCCAGATCAGAAATGCTAAAGAGGGGGAAGGAGGAGGAGAGGAAGGGAGGAAGAGTTTGAGACAGAAAAGGGGGTGTATGGATTGCGTGGATAAAAATGTAGATATAATGGTGCCATGGGATAATTTATCAATATTGAAAAATTCCTTTAAAGTGCTGTCACATATTCTGACTCAGATTCAGCATTTAGGAAATTCCCCCCCCCATATGCGAAATTATGTAAAGGTTATTAAGATATTGTAAAACTTGAAACAACCATGTTTAAGCATAGCAGCTGGGTGAAATGCATTAAGGTGCATTTATATGGCAGATTTTTATATTACACAGCTACTGAAAGTCATGTGACAGAAGAATATTTAATGACATATTTGTGATCTATTCTATTACAGATGCACACATGCCAACAGTCTCATCCCCAGGTTTAATTTATGACTCAGGTTGCACTGGATAATCAGCTGGATTGAAATGAAGACTTTCAGATGCTACTGCTGGGAAATGTTGCAGGCTCTGTACGAGGTGTAGTGTGGTACAGTATAAGGCCTGGCTTTTAAAAAAATGTGTATGCATAGAATCAAGGGAAGAGTTTTCACAAAAATGTTCACAGGACATATTTTGGGTGCCCGAAGGATCCCTTGTTTCTGACCTATCATTTTCTCTTTAGTTGTTGATTAAAGAGCATAAATAATTGAAAAGTCTTCTTTTATGCTTTTCTGCATTTTTTCCTATTTTCCGCAGTCTACATATTTTTATAATCAGTTAAACAGCATGCTGTTTTAAAAATAATTCATGTCAGAGGCTGTATATCAATGTTTTTTTTTTTTTTTTTAAAAAAACACTCCTCTAACACAAAAGAAACTTCTCGGAGGTGGGTGCCTTGCTTTGCAACTCAAAAGACAGGGTGTAGGATGTACACACAAGTCCAAGAAAGATGTGATGATTTTCTAGGTACAGGAACCAAGGCCTTTAATCACTAAACATCAATTCTATGCCAGGGCTCTGCAGAATTTTTTTTCATTATCTGGTTGGGGACAGCAGGAGCAAGAAGCTGGTGAACCGCATTAGTTTACATCACATCCAGGGACTATTAGGAGGAAATAAGTGTGCACGCACATCTTTCTACGTGTTCCTGTCTGTGCGTGTGTATTCAGAAGATAATTCTAGGATGTACAGAATTTGGCTCACAAAGAAAGAAGACATTCTGCAATGGTAAAGGGTTGATTAGAACACCTCAAAGCCTCACATGCTGAGGAGAACAACAGACTGGTTAAAAACTTACCCTTTCCTTCTTTAAATGGAAATAAGATCCGACTTCTAGTTTTGTCTGTATTATGGAACCATGCGCAAAGTTTGCTTAATGAAGATCAATCAGTCGATTGATCTACTTACCTATCTCTCTAATCTGGAATTCCATATGGAATCTCAGTAACTAAAACTAAAATGTGAGACGAGTCCAGTCTCGGTCCCCTCATAGAACACATCTTGATGTATCTGTATAAGAAATGCAGTCATTATTTAATGTCAAAGATGTTCCTACATCACCCTGAAAAATCGCTGTGAATGAAAATTCTTCTAGACCTGTTTTAATTAAGTAAGGATCACACCATCACTAGTCACCCTGGGAGAAAGTGGTTTCCAGACAGCACACCTGAAGAGTGATGGACATTTCCCAAAGTACCTAATGCTGAGAGTGTAGGTTTCTCTGCCCATACTCTACCTATGATCGCAAAGAGAGAAGCAAACAGAAAACAAAAACCACCTGAGAGTCTGTAGAATACTTCTGAGGACAACGGCTCACCAGGGCGATTCCTGAGCTTTAGGGTAACTCTAGGATCACCCCCTCCTCCTCTCTCCACTTTTTCTGTGACAGACATTGCAGTAAACACTTCTTGAAATGCATTACTGTGGTTCACCCAGGTTGTCAAGAGCTCCCCCAGATACTCAGCCGAGTCCCAATTATGAAGTTAGTACCTTCCTGTTTATTCCACATCCTGATAAGACAGATACCACCATTTCCCAACACTCCTGACTGCCACAGCCCTCTGTGCACCTGGGGGGCTACAGATCACACCCCTGCGACTGTACTGCTTGCTCTCAGGGGCCAGGAGCCTTACGGGCCACATAAGATTTTCCCACTGCCCTCTGTTTTCTCTGAGCTCTTAGTTTGTATTTCTGTACTGCATTTGAATGATCTGTTTTTTTCTTCACCCATGTTACTATTTCTCAGTATCATTTGGAGGGATTATTTCACTTGATTTTCCCTACCTCTTCCTCAGCCCCCACACTGGCAGATTAAAAAAATGACCTTTTTAAGTATGACGTAAAACCAGCAAGTTTTTCATTACAGATCAGTCTTCGGAGAAAGAGAAAAGGCTCCTAAAAGCAATAAAAGGAAAAGCTCTCTAAAATTTTCTATAATTCAACCACCTCAGGAAACTTTTCTTTCTGACCAAGCTAACAATAACACTTGTTATTTACTTTATGCTTATTACAATCCCAGTCTAATGCATATGCTTTGTAGGGTTTATCTTGTTTCACGACTCTATGAAGTAGATACCATAACAAACCCTCGTTTTGCAGATTTAGAAACCAAAGCACGGACCTTCAAATATTTGCGCAAAGCCACCTGGCTCTTTAGTAGCAGATTTAGGATTTGACCTTTAGGACTGTCAAAAATTAAATAAACAAAAACGGTGCTTAACATCACTAAGTTATTTCCTTCTTATGGTCTATGTTGGGGGTCGCAAACTCAGATGGCAGGCAGATAATATCCATGAGTTGCGTGGGCTGCAGGGGCCTATGGTAGCCTTGGAATTCTCAAATGGGGCCTACTGATGGTTATCTGCTGCCCTGCTCCAGCTAGCTGTGATCATGAAGGATCTGTGTGCTCATTGTGGCCAGAGGATTCAATTTTTCAAGAGAAGATGGAAACAGGGATCATTTGATTTTTAAATGCTGGCAAGTCATTAAAAATTCTTTAAAACATTGGGCCAACTCTCTACTGGCCAAACAAAAGTCATCTGGAGGCAGAGTTCAGCTTAGGGGATACCAGTTTCCAACCCTGTATTTTCCTTTCTTTCAACTCAAACCATGACAGGTGTGATAACATCCTGCTTCCACGACACAAAACATCTCTGACCCAAACACTAAATCTCTTACTCTCTCTATATTCATTGTGGCAGGAAGCTGAGTGGCAAACTCTTTCCCATCTCTGCCCTGGGAGGCAATGTTCCAACTGAGCGGCTTGACAGAAACCTGCTTTTCCAGTCTGTGATGGAAATCTGTCCCCTCTTTCCTCCAGGCTGTTGTGTGGCACCTCTGGAGTTGCCTCTGGCTTTCTCATATGGTTTAGCTACAAACTGGCTTCCACTGAATTTAGCTATGTTTAATATCACGGAGAGAAAAGAAAAATAAAATCCCTCTGAAGCTCTGAAAAATGTAGTTCAGCTTCAACTTTCCCTGTCTGAATTTGAGAGACGATGGTAAATTTTACGCTCACCAGTGACATTTTCTCTTTTGCACACTCTGGTTAAAAAAATAAAAAGTAGGGAGGTTGAATTTGGCAGATAAACCTACAATCTTAGCATTAGGTAAGTTGGAAAAGCACTTTAAAATCTGTAGTGAAGGGTACTCATTTTAAATACAGCCTTGGGTTTACAATTAGATAGACTGCCTGCAACAACAGAACCCCTCTGCTTTGGATTTTAGGCTCGCACAAATCTCTGTATTCATTCATCCCCCCAAGTTCCTCCCAGAGACCTTAGCATCAGCAAATCAATCTTGCTCACTGTTGTATCCCCAGCACCTGGCACAAACATTAAGAAGTATTTGTTGAATAAATGAATAAAATGAAAGAAGGGCTCAGATCAGTTGGGACCAAGATAATATCTATGTTGTGATTTATTCATTCAAATATGTTGGAATGAACTCAGGTCCCTAAAGAGTGTGCTTGAAGAACAAAAGGGGCCGCGGATTCAGATCACTGAGACTTTTGTTTGGCAGTGTAGGGTAAAATCTGAGGGCAACAGCTGATTTTCTCTGAATAAAAAAAGGGGGAAAGAGGATTTCTGAGTGGATGTGTGAATAAAAATGAGGACGAAAAATACCTGGAACTCGGGGAGCAAATGGGCAAGACGTGGGAGCAAGAAAAAAAGACCACGGAGTATGTGACATTACCCTCAGTCCCTCCTTAAAACTTTCGGACAATATTCACTATCATCACAAGTTTGGGAGTCAAGTTCCACAGTATGAAAAGTATAACTAGCTTGCGTGTCCACATGGAAAACAAATATGAATGCAATGAAGTTCCTTCCTTAGAGAAACAAACATTAAGATAACCAGAGAACCCAAACCTTACACTACGACATGAAAAACTGCTCAGAGATTCTTGTGAAACGTGACTGATTTATGAAAAGACCTTAACTGTGGATTGGCTGTGAGCCAGGCTTCTCCTAGGTCTCGGTGATGGGGTGGCAAAGAAGAAAGTCAAGGTCCCCTGCCTTGAAGAGAGGCAATAAATCAAAGGGATGGCTTCGGTATCAGCGATAGGAGCTTTGAAAGGAATAAAGGGGGTGACGTATGATAAGGGTGGATGGGATTCAGCATTAACTAGGTGGTCAGGGAAGTGACAGTTGAACTGAGACCTGAAGAAAAGAAGACAGTTATATGAAGATCTGTGTATAAAGCTTTCCAAGAATGCAAATGGCCCAAGGTAGTACCTGGTAAGGGATGAGGAAGAGGATGTTGAAGATGGTCGGAGAAGGCAGGCAGAGGCCAGACCAGGGAGGCAGAGAACATTACTAGGTCTGTAAGGATAATGAGTGGACGCAAAGACTCAGAGATAATGACTGAACCGCCAAGGTAAAATGTAATCACAACACAAGGGCCTTGCATGCACCATCTCTGGGGGGCCATTTTCAAACACTGGCCCTCCAGGGGGCAGGAAATAATGTAGTCTGGTTAATTGCCCTTCGGGAGGGCTCTGTGTATGAATGTAAAACCAGGGATTATCCAGCCCCAGATGCAAATGAAAAGGGCATAGTGGGTCACTGGTTTTCCAGAAGACTCTTCTCACTAGAGGTAGAAGTGAGAATGCCAATTACCCTCATTTCTATGGAAGGGACCTGTGAGAGGAGAAACACCGGGAGAATTACGCTTCCGATTGGCTTGCAAATCATAACAATCACCCCAAAATTAAGAGAACAGAAAAAAACCCCTTTGCTCTTGGGACCTTAAGTGATTAGAAAGAGTTGTTATTTGGCTGATTTTCACACTTCATTAGCATATGCATAATTTAACAAGGGAACATGCTGGGGGCTGGCACGGGTGAGGGCAGCTCTCCATACCCACAGACTAGAAACTGGGGCAGGAGCATTGGGAGTGCTTAATTACGCCAGCAAGGCAACAGAGATCGGCGTGCAAAGGGGATGAGCGCTGATGAAGCCTTGGAACGAGCGCGGATTCTCTGATGTCTGCTTCCACCCACGAGCACACCTGAGCACACCTGACCTGAGAGCTGTAAGGAGCCCTGCTTGAATACCCCTCCCAAGGACAAAGTCATCTGTTCATCCTCATGCTCCCCCACTTCTCTATCAACACCCTCCACCAGATGGCTACATTTTCTTCTCCAAAAATTTGGAAATACCAAGAATAAAGTCTTATGATAGTCCACGTCACATTTCAGTATGCATCAAAGAGAAGCAGGAAGTGGAGTGATGGTTTGGAGGCTGAATGAAATGAACTCTAGGAGAAGGGTCAGACCCTCCAATTTTAATTCTGAATTTGCTGACTAGACCCACAAGCAGAGCAGCAAGGACAAAAGTCTCAACCAGTGCTTTAAATTAGTTAACTTTTAGGGTTTCTATTTTTCCACTCAAAAAAGTATCCTTTAAACCTCAAAGAAAGATGAAAAAGAATGCACTCCTAGTTTACCTGCTATGGGAGGACTCACTATGTCTCCTTTTGGACTTGTTTCTCTGCCCTTTTAAGGGACACATGGATAACTCAAAAATCGATGGTATGAGTGTTTCTGAAAAGATGTAGCAAGGAATCTTGTGATTCTCACATCACATCTCACCTTATCATCACGTTCAATGTCATATAACTTTAAAATTTTATCTGTATCATATTGATATATCTTGGTCCATTGGTCTCTCTTGAGATGATTTACAGATCATCATCTGCTCTGGTACATTCTCAGCATCAATTTTCTTCTGTTAAGAAAATCCTGACTTACCTTGGTCTCCGTCTGATTCATTGTGAGTACGAGAGTGTGTACGTGTGTTATCTTTCAGGTCTGCAATAACTGACATACTTCATCCCCCTGGAAACAGTGATTGGTTCAGGCACAAAAAAAATAATTCAGTTTGGACCAAGGAGAGTTAGGTCCGGACTTTTTTTGCTACACTGAGAAGATCCCAACATATCATTCTCTCCCTTCGCACTGACTCCGTGCAGCTCTCCAAACACGTCAAATATTTTCATACCTCTGTGCTTTTGCAGGTGCTATTCCACTTCTTGAATGAATGAAGAGATCCAATAGTTCTTCCATATGTTATTTTGGCTTCAATTCTCAAACCTTATGCTATCATATTTAACTTAATAAGCATGTACTCACTACTAGTATCACAGACCTTTGGCTGTTACATCAGTAAGCATTCTCCCCTTTTTCTGCCAACAGCCCTCCCCCCCTGACTTTTCCCTTTGTCATCCTCAAGTAAAATTTGAGTGGCACCGATCCCTCCCCCAACATGAGAGTTAGGCCTCAACTGGCTTAAGTTTATCAGGCATTCCAGGAAACAGATCTGGAATGGGCACAGGATGCAAACGGACCTAATGAGATGTTAGGAGGTATTTCCTAAAGATTTAAGGAGCTGCAAAGCCCTGTACTATGGCAGCCAACTCTCCGTTGTAGAACCTGGAGTAGCCGCTGGGTTTACATAAAGAGCAGAATAGAGACTACACACCCAGGGTGATATAGCTGAGCTCTGAATCAAGCCTTCTCTGAAGCTAGCCTTCCTTTGAACTTTGAAGTTGTGTGTGCGCCAAATTTTTTATGAAGTGCATTTTGAGTAAGATTTTTCAGCCCTTCAAACAAAAGATTCCTGACCAATACAGTGACAGAAAATGTTTAATAGCCCAAGAACCAAAACAGGAACCTGTGGGAAATGATGAACTGTGTTCTAGGTCCACTCCAAACTGTTCATGCATTCATCCATTTGACAAATATTTGAATACTTACTATATGCCAGGTATGGTTCTAGGAATTTTACGGTACAGCAATAAACAAAAAAACAAATACCCTTTCAGGGCATGGATTCTAGTGAAGGGAAATATATAATAAATAATAACATTGATGAATAAGTAAAGCATACAGTATGCCAGAAGATGACTAGGAGAAAACAATGAAATCAAGGCAGATCAGAAGAGTCAAAGGTGGAAGGGTATTTTGATTCAAACAGGTAGGTAATATAGGCTTCACTGAAAAAACATTTGAACAAAGACTCGAAGTAAGGAAATTGGTTACGCAGGAAGAAGAGTAGTCTGGGCGGAATAGCAAGTGCTAAGCCCCTGAGGATTGGTGAGTTTAAGCAGCACCAAGAAAACTGTCCAGCAGGGAGAAAGCACAGGAATGAGGTCAGAGAGGCCACTGAAGGACTGATGATGTAGGGCCTTACAGGCCACCATACTCAGCCTTTTACACTGAGATGGAGACTCATGGGAAAATTTGGAACAGAGGAGTGACATTATAATAGAAATCAATCGGCTACTATATGAAGAATAAATTTAGGGGTCAGAGGCGAGGGTGAAAGCAGGAGACTATTGCAACAATACTTGTCAGATAGTGGCTTGGATCAGTGGAAATGAAGAAAAGAGACTGGATTCTGGATAGACTGAAAAAATAGAGCTGACAGAATCTCCTGAGGCACTGCATGCAGAGTGCGAGTCACGAATGACTCCGAGGGTTTTGGTCTGAGGAACTAGTAGAAGGAAATTGCCATCAACTATGAAAAGCACAGCTGCAGGTAGAAAAGGTTTGTTCAGAAGATGATCAAGAGTTCAGTTGGAAAATATGAAGTTTGAGATATTTTATTGAATGCCTGAATGGAGCTTCTGAAGCAGTTGAATATATAATTCTGAATTTAAGAGAGAGAGGACTGAAGATAAGGATTTAGAATTGTCACCATATAATGTATCAATTCACAAAACTGGATGGAATAATGGAGTAACTAAATAAGAACGGATCCCAGAAAACAATGAAATCAATAAATTCATTTAATCCCCACAATCACCTTATGAAGTCAGTTACTGCCATCCTAATGTTACAGTTGAGGAAATCAAAGCTTAGTGATGTTAAGATCATAGAGCAACTTGACCAACAGCACATGTGCTGTGTATGAACACATGAGTAGCTTAGCTAAGACTGAAACTGAGGCATCCTGGCTCCAGAGTCTGTGCTCTTAGCTAGTAAGCAGTACTGCTGCCTGTTCCAAGTGGGTGTGGTTAATCAACAGATGGACATTTAGGATTAGTGATAAAGAGAGTGAGCAGGACATAAGAGTGGTCAACTGAGTTAAAAGAACTCCGTTTCTGCCTCCAGAGCTAGAATGGGCTGTAAATTCAATGCCAAGACAAAGGTTAGGGCTGAAGTCATTGCATTTAAACCACTTTGCTCAGTGGCCTCATACTTAGATCCACTTGGGGATCCTGTTAAAAGATGCAGCTTCCTACAGAACCATCCTGGACACTGATTCAGTAGATATTGAATGGAGCTTGGGAATTTCATTGAGATGTGTCTAAGGAAATTCTGAACATCCTTTTGAGAAACACTACCATAGGCAATCTATTTTGGCTTGTCTCTGTCTGATAGCTCTCCAACCAAAAAAGACCAATAAAATTGGACTTTAATTCATCCTAACTTCACAGATGGGACTGGACCAGAAAGAAGATCTCTGTATATGGCTAATGACTACAGCGTAGCTTGGAAAAATAGTTTGATCTCCTTCATAAAGATCTTTAGATTTCTCTTGTTAATAGGTGATCAATTTCCTACTTGAACTAAATTGATGTTACTTATTCATATTAATAAATAAAATGATGCTTGAACTCTGCACAGCAAACAGTGGGTCTTTCCTATTTGTTGAGAAGGTAAAATGTGTGAGAAATTTGTATCTTGCATTTTTCAGTGGAGACCCAAGCTTAGTTGGATATCTTCACCCAATGACAGCTGCGATCAAGATGCAACAGCATTTAACTCAAGCTAATAAGTGACTATTCTTTATTAAAAAAATACTGCCAAGTCAGAGCTTTAAATAAATTGGGTTGGTGTGAATGCCTACTTCCTTTCTAATTCTGATCAAATAGGCAAGTACAGAGTTTCTCAGAAATACACATAATTCATGTATTTCACCAGTTGGGTAAGCTCAGAAAAACACAAGGAAAATAGCTAATATTTGCTCCCCATTTGGTTGGAATCTAAAGATAATTGCATAAATGATTTCCTTCAATACCAAACGCCATTGCCAAATGTTTGCACATCCTATTGCTTTCTGATTCTACTTAGGGTTTTGAAAACAGTCCTTACAAATTGTCTTTCAGTGATGTGACTAATCGTCATGTTAATATGGTGAGGTTTCATTTTAATTTCAGAATTTTTTCAGAACCACTAACTCATCAAATTCATTGGTTTCACTGGGAGGCTATCAAATGAAATTTGACTAATTTCTAAAGCAGAAAATTCAAGAAAACAGTGATCTCTACCTCCCTCTCCTCTCTACATTTCTGTACAAATGAAACGGAGCAAGAAGGAATAATTTCTCATTTCTATCCAACCTGCTCTCTATCAATACCCATTCATTTAGCCATGTAGTGTTAAATATACTTAGCAATGTAGTGTTAGTGATTAGGATCATGGACTCTTAGCTGTGTGCTCATTAGCATATTATCAGTTTCTTCATCTATAAATGGGGCCAGTAAAAGCATCCATTTCATAAGGACTGTTAAGAAGATTAGATAACATACAAAATGACTAGCATAGTATCTGGCACACAATACATGCTCTGCCATTGTCAGGGGTTGTCAGTTTTATCTATGCACATGCTCATCTGGGTACAAACATGCGCACGGGCTATCCCAACTTTTTGCCACTCTGCATTTCACTATGACACTCGGTTGCCTAGTTACTGCCTAATAAGCATCTCTGCTTCGCCTCTTCCACTGCAGCTACTCATTCAGTGGTTTTTGCTGCTGATCCAAATGATGGGACACCAATGAATGATCACACCCACATTAAAATGGCCTTGCAGGTCTGACATCTGAAGAGGATTTCAGAAATCAGTGGCATCATCATCTCCATGAGAAATGAAAAAAAAACAAAGGGCATCTTCACGCGGGTCCACTTGTGCTGGTGAAGTGGGCCACTCAGGTGATATTCTCGCCAGTCTAAAACAAAACTGTCCCTTGGCCAAGTCAGCGTAACAAAAGGAGTGAGCAGAACTGAAATTACCCACCTGGTCTCACTATGTGCGATGCGGTTTTTATTAAGGGTTAGGTTCAGGTCGTTAGGAGATAAAATGCTACTTCCTGGCATCTGACTGCTCTGCTAGCCGCACGTGGCAGAGCACTCTTTCCAGTGACGCCCGCAGAACGCCCCCTATGTACTACGCACTGTGCCAAGTGCCTTGGAGGAAAACAGAGGCATATCAGACACTTCCCTGAAGTCAAGGTTATGATAACTCACGAAGCACACTATTTCTCTAGCAAATGCCTACCAGAGGACCTGGCCTGTAACTGATGCTTAATAAAAATTTGCTGAATGAGAACATGTACAACATGAACAGTCCCATCTACAAGTTCAGTGTAGAAATGAAACTAATCAGGCCAAATTTAGGAAGCCTTGTTGGAAACTACCATTGCCAAAGGGCATTTCTTTTTGTCCTGCAGCTCCAAAGCCTGGTCAGGAAGCATGAACTCTTGCTTAGGCCATTGATTCCTGGTGAGCACACTCACCTTGTACTTACCGCCATTACCCAAAGTCCACTCTGGTCTTTTGCAGTAGAGACAGTGACTTGATACAGGACCATTGGCAAGAATCATTTTGACTTCACCAGCTCTGGCCGCATCACACAGAAACTCCGCCTTTCAAAGGGGAAGTAGGAGATCAGCTAAACTCTTCCGAAAATTTTGGGAGTTAACTCTTTGTTAGCTCTTGACATCGTTGCTGTTCTCACGGCATGGAGACGATCCACCGTGACCCATATAACAGGCACTGTTCCGTCGCAATCGATAGAAAAAAGTGCTCTCAATATTTGTAGTGTGAATACGATCATGCTTTACAGGCTTTTAAGACACTCAAGACCTTGAGGATGCACCATCTGTGGATTCTTGTCATCACATAAAGCAAATAATTGCTTTTTAAAAAATCCATGTCAATATTGCTAATTTTTTCATTTCCACAAGCTACTCCACTAACCACCTCTGTAACACAGTTTATTTAATTACATGTGTGTACTGAGCATTATAAAGTAGGTCTGTGTGTACTGAGCACGCCACTTGGATTTTTAAAACCAGCTCTCCTGCTTTGTTTCTTTTCTCTATTTTTAGCAGGAGGACAATAACCCCCATCTTTCTGGCCTCTGGAAGGATTAATGTTTCTAAGAGCTGTAAAGCCGAAAGACGCTGCCTCCGTGCTGAGTATGATATAACAGGATATATTTGTAACCAGGTGCTTAGAGAGACCGATCTGCTGGGCACCTCCTGCTCCCAGCCGTTCCTGTGGTCAAATGGCACTTACTGACATGCAGTTACTGTCTTGTGAGTTCCAAATTAACACAGGACTCCTGAGAACCTAATTTTAAATCATTATCCCTCTTTGTTATCCATATTTGTTTGTTTCAAAGCCTGACACTTTAATTGGCACTGAGGACTCCAGCGCACAACTGTAATTTTCCTTTTGAAAGCTGCAGCCTGAGGATGCACGGTTTAGCTCCTGGACTTCAGAGGTTGGCAGGAGCCTGTGCAGCCACAAGTGCCAGTAAATGCCATGAATATGGAAGAACACTGGAGCTTGTCTCAGGTGCGGGCTGGGAAGCAAACAAATAAGCCATTAATCTTCTTTCAGAGTCACCCATCCCGTAAGTACTCCATCCTCGACAGGCAGGTGTCTTATTTTTTGTCTCCTTCTCAGGAGCTTTCCATTTTTATCCCCCAGTTTCTTGAGGGGTTTGGCAAGTCTGGCTTTGATCCTCTAATTGGCTTTTACCCTCCAATCCGTCTTGATTCCCCCCAGAAGGCAAATGGCCCATTCCATGTCTATGTTATCCCAACTTTTCCACTCTGTTGCCACATTTGGGTTCAGTTCTTCATCTTCCAATGAAATCTGACCTTGTCAAGCCTCCTGTAACCCTGGCTCCCCCTACCTTCCCTTGATGTAGGCTTCCCTAGCTGTCATTTATTTCTGTCACCCACAACTTCCCCAGTCCTGGTTTGCATCTTCCCTATAACATAGTCTATGCTGATTTGTACCCATGAGCTTTTTACCGATGGAGACATGTCGGACGATAAATCTTCACGCAAGAGTACTGAGCAGGAGTACTGAGCAGGTGCTTAGGAAATATTCTTGGACAAAAGAATGCTTGAATTAAATTATTTAAGTACTTAAAAGATTCTATTGATGTTAAAATAACACCTATTGAATTCTAACCATGTGCTGGTATGCTAAGAACAAAAATAATAAAAAATAACAGTAGTAACAATGAACATTTACTCAGCATTTAACAACGTGCCAGGTACATACATGGCTTACAGCTTTGCTTGGGTTTTCTCTTTGAGCCCTCTCAATAACTTTATGAGGGAAACACTAATATCATAGACGTGAAATTGCAGCTTACAGTTAACTTTCTCTAAGGCATATAGCCAACAACTGGCTGATCTGGGATTCAAATCTGCCTAACTCCAGGGTCTGCTCTTTTAGCAACTTTATCACATGGTCTTCTTTTTCCTTGCAGGCCCACTGAGAAAGATCTATACAGGCACGACCAGAATGACTTTGTCTGAACTATAAACCTTATGTATAAGGATAGGTGACAGACACACTGAACACTCAGAGGTGACTTTTCAATTTCTGTAAGGAATGTCTGTTGACTCCCATTCCACAGCAGACAGAACAAAGCCACGGCTAAAGGAAGTTGACCCCAGTTCTTAGGGCGTATAATGATTTCTTCACTAAACAAGGAGGGGGCTAGTCTAGGTTCTTATAGCAAACCTTATTATCTGGCAATATGCATATTTCTCCTGATCTTTGTCTTAGAGGTTAATTGCACCAGGCTAATTTAAATATAAACACAATAAAAATTTTAATGAGAGAGGGAGGGAAGGGAAAAGATTTGGGGTGGTACTGGTGGAGAGCTCTATTTACTTTTGGTGAATGCCTGAACTGCAAGAGTCCAAGGTCCATGAAAGAGGTATGAAACCATTAGGGTTTCTCACCTCCTAGCTGCTTGAGGCTATGAACATTGCATACCCTGATATATGGGTTTGCAAGGAAATATGACTGGGCTACAGTTACTCTGTGACACTGTAGACTGGCACAGTGCCCACCTAGCCTGGACAACACATGTCCACTTTCCAGTCTTGGGTTAAAAGTGCTATAACCAACAGGAATAGAGGGGAACAAAAGAGATTCAGCAAGAATGGGAATAAAGTATGAATCACAGAGCGGAGATTGCCATCAAAAGCTTTTAAAAATCTGCCAAAGCTGTATAGCTCTCTGCTAATGACTATGACTGTAATTTCTGCATATTTAACAGATGTTCTGTTTATAAAACTGCAAACGGGTTTAGGGGTTATGAATAAAGCCAGGAGGCCCTGGAGATGTTTCTTTGTATGATTAACTGACCACAGGCCATTTGTTTTACAACAAAGATGCTCAATGATCCATAGTCCATGATTTATATCAGCCCATGTATACTAATGGCTGATGTCTCCATGGTGCTTCTCATTAGCATCTGAAGGGGGATTGGAGGAAAACAGATTATGGGGACAGCTCCCATTGCTCGACATGATAGTTCATTAGTGGGTGTGGAATCAATATGAACGAAAACTAAGATAATCATAAGCTGAAACTTGAATTATAAATTATAACAATTAAGGAATGCAATTCAACAATGAAAGAAAGAATTGGCATTTTATAACCCTAGCTGTATGCACCTCGTAAGCTGGGAAGGAGAGGCTGTTTTGTATCTTACAAATAAAAGACAAATCACATTGAAATTCTAATAATAATAAACATAACAGTACTAACTTGTATTGATCACTTAACTATGCCATTCTGCTGGGTGATTTACAGAAATTATTTCACTTCACCCTCACAATGATGTATTATAAGGATCTCCACGAATTGGAACCAGAAAGGCATCAAGGTTTGGGCATCCATGGCTACTGGCTACTTTTTCCTTTCTCATGACCCTTCTGCTTCTCTCTGTACTCTGATGCTCTCTCTGCCACATGAGTTTCTCTGCTTACTTATATTTACTACTGTCTTATTCCTTCTCAGCCTGACTGATCTCATGATTTCATTTCATCTTAAGCTCTAAAAGCTAAATAACTTCGTGGTATTTTCTAGTCTAAATTCCCAAGAGAAGGAATCTGGTAGGCTCAGCTCTTTTTGGGGGGGGGCAGGGGGGTTGGAGCAGGGTAGATGGCCATTCTAGGCCACATCAGAGGTCACAAGCCAATCTATTGATTGGCTGTGTTTCTATCCATCTTTTCCCTCCAGTCCAATCTGTTGTGTTTGGATGAAGTGGGGATAACACAGGGCACTAAACAGGGTCCCTCTATGAATGCTTTGAGTGGAGATGAGCACGGCAGATTCCCTTGGATGAGGAAACCACCATCAGCAAGTCAAGTTCAGCTCTGAGGATGAGGAAAGGCATGAGCTGTGGAGTTGGGCTATCTTTTTCTGCCTCTTGGTTGCTGGACCACAAGCAGTTATGTTCTAAGATGGAGCTTTATTCACTCACCCACAAAATGAGCGCATTATGATTACCTACTGCATAAGGTTGTTAAGAGAATAAAAGGGATGTACAGGTGCTCAGCACGGTGTCTGGTACAGAATCCACACTTAATCAATGCTAACTATTATCATAATACTATTAACAAATTATAATTGCAATAATTTCTCCATAGATTAGCCCAAATTAGAAGATTAGTTCTTCAAGTAGCCCCACTTAACCAATGAGAGGAGCATGTATTAGTCATTCAAGTCAACCAAGTAATTTTGTTTTAATTATGAATGGACGAAAGCTGGGTCCCTCAACTGGTTCTAACCTATGAGATTCTTCATGTCTAATTAAGGTTGGAGGTGCTCCCAGACCTTCCTCAATGACCTTCATAAATGCCTAACGATTTTTGGGGTTTTAGAAGTCCCATCCAGCTCTGAGCCCCTAGTTTCATTTCCCCTTTTCTCCCCCTGAGAGTCCTGCCTTCCAAAACCGCTTTCCCTGCTTTTTCTCGAATGTTCAGCTCCTTCCATGTGAAATCTCTGGGTCAGTACCTGACATCTGGCATAGCTACCCCTAAATTCGTTGGATAATTAAATTCTACCCAAGAACGCAACAGGGGGGTGGCAAATGAATACCTGAGGGCACTGCCTGGCTCTGGAAGTTTCATTTGAGTGCAAATTATCACTATTTGTGTATATCTGTAAGCACAAAAGAATTAGTAAATGCTCCTGAAACATCATCTCATTCCATCTGTTGCCAAAGTTCACATTAAGTACCAAATCCAAGGGAAGATAATGAGTTATGTGAAAATGAACTTGTGTTTGGAATTTCAATATCCCCAGGTATGCAAATAGGCACAATTTGAACTTGTTCTGAAAAATCCCAAGCTTTGGGACTTGAACATATGGTCTGAGTTATTTAGCCAGATAAGACAAGGGATTTCCTACAAGTAGGGTTTTGTCAGCAGAATGGTAAACAACTGTCCCTCAGCTTGGATGCTCCAAGTAACGGTGGGAGTGGGACAAGGATATATCAAGGTCATTCCTCAAAGGACACTCTGAAAAAAGAGACCAGGCCTTCAAACTATGCCCCAAGATTCAGGAACCAGCATGAGTTATGCAAGTGCTTTGAACCCAAAGGACTTCTGGGTAATTGGAAGGAGTCCGACCTGGCTATTAGAATTAAGCCTGAGATAAATTTGACGCCTGTCTTCACTATCACCGTTAATAAAGCCAGAGCCACAGGAATGTTCATGCCATAGGAGGCAGAATACACAGTGAGAGAGCAGGAACGAACTGAGCTCCATATGATGCAAATGCTACTTCTCTCTCAGAAACATGTTTACAGAACATGCCAACCACTGTCAATTTCTTTATAGCTATTATTACTTAGCTTAGAGTACTTTTAAAGTGTTCATTAGGACATCAATCTCCTGGCAATTTGTGATGCAAAATTTTCCTACGATGTGTATTTTCTGTGCCACATAAAACCCACCATTACAATGATACAAGCACCATCAAATGCCTTATGTGGGAAATTTTCCAAGACAGTGCTGGGTATTATCAGCTACATTTGTTAACTTTAGTACAATTGAGACACTTTTAAAGATAAAGGTCATTAATATTTCAACACATCATTAAATTTAAATTCAGAACTGAGAACTGTTATAAGTGAGAATCCAACCAGTTTTAATTAGGCATTTAATAAAAATTTTCTATGTGAAGAGAAATACTCATTGGATGTTGGGAGGAAAAAGCCACCAAAGAATGAATGTTTGAAAAATGTTATAGTCTAGCTAAGTCATGTGGCTTAATTTGAGTCATCACTAACAGATCTAGCAAATTAAGTTTCTTAAAAACCCTTTGATACATGTAGCTCTTGAAAACATAGGGAATCTTAGCCTGGTTAGCCTGGAGTAATGGTAAAGAATACGAATGACAGTGTTAGGCACCCGTGTTTAAGCGTGCCACTTGTAAACCATGTGATCTTTGGCAAAGCATTTTGCCTCAGTTTTCCCATCTGTGAAGTGGGTGGGGGGAGTAGGACCTGGCATATAGTTGTGAGGATTAAATAAGGTGACAGTCATAGCTAACATGTATCGAGAACTTACTATGTGCCAGGCATTTTTATAGGCATTTTAAGATAGCGCATATTACTTACTCCTCATGAAACCCAATGAAATAGACATTTTAATCTGTATTTTTAAAGACGAAGCTGAGTCTACTGAAGATCAATAACTTGCCCAGGTGTCATTAGCAGCATTTGGCAAACCTAGAACTAGAACCTAAGCCCATTTATGTCCAAAGTTCATGGTTCTGCCGCCTGTCTTCCCCCCTCGCCCCTACTCCTCACCAACTGTCTTTTAAATAGACAATCTCGGTTACACTGTCAGCCAGGGTTGTGACTTGTTGCTCAATAAATATTCGCCAAGTGAATGAATGTTTTAATATTGTCTAGAAAGACAAAATCAGGCTCTGTTTAAAAGCAACAAGAAGTCCCTTAGATTGAGCTGAAGGTAGGGCAGAAATTGGGGACTTTCCCAAATGAATTCTTTATGTGCTGGACACTAAATCTCTTCAAACTGGAACAAAAAGGGGCCAAGAATGGCTGCAAATTGCGTCTGATGGCCTTGACGACAAATGACAGCAGGTTGCTTGAGGAAAAGCATAATGTGCAGAGGTTCACACCTGTGCTGAGCTCCAGAGAAGAAATGAGCATCTAGAAGTGAAGAAAAGCATTGGAACACTTTATAATTTAAGGAGGGTGCAACTTCCCAAGCTACAAGAGTTGCTTCGGCCTTCAGAATAAAGCTGTCAGGTCCCAAGGTGGTGGCATAAATAGCTGCCATTCTCCTTGCTCAAGCTGCGGGGGTCAGATTTTATGTGCCGGGAAGAGATTAACTTTATTGCAAGGAGAAGGATTTAATTGCAGAGAGCGATTAGCCAAATGATTAGATCAATAGAATGCAGGTCAAACTGTGCTCAGAAAGAGCCGCAGCTCTCATTACACGGAAAGTGAAGACTGGGAAACCATTTGGGGACCCCGAGTCATCTGAGCACGAAGTCATCTGCGGACCTTTCAGGAGACCGCAGATGCACTCTTTTCTTTACCCGGCAATGATGGCGTACTGACTCAAGGAACATTTACTAGCCTCCACCCACCACTCTTGAAACTGGAGAAAGCTAATAAAACGGCTGGGATCATTGAATGCTGTTTTTAAAAGCAAGAAAGAATCTTGCCTGGTCTAGCTCTTCATTCTCTAATTGCAGCAAAAATCAATGGTTTTGAAAGTGGAAAGCAGATACATCTTTTCCATTTATCTAAGCAGATATTTGGGCAGAAGATAGAGAAGTGACATCATCTAATACACTCCAGTTTCTGCACTAGCCAAAGCCCTCTTCTTTGATCAGTTCTGTGCTGGTATTTATCATTGAGAGAAATTCGTGGATAGCAATGGAACCTAGTAACTCAGATATGACTGGACTTCAAACTATACTTAAGAGAAAAATGGGTTGGCTCGAAAATGGTCTTTTATGTAAAGAGTAACCAAATGGTTCATAATCACCAACTAAATGAGATTATGCAGAAGGGAAGTGTCTCAAGGAGAAAGCTGTGTTGGCCAGCTCACCGAAGTTGGGACCCCAAAATATATAGTTCGTTACGTATATCTGATAGGCAGAGGCCACAAATTCATTTAATTAGCAGCACCTCAACAAGAGTGAATTCCTAGTTCTTAACATTTACCTCTTAGAATCCAAACCATATAATGGCGAAGTCCTAGAAAACTGTCTGAACCTACCTTGACCACTGAAGCGGATGAAGAGAGAATATCGAGAGAAAGGCCAGATCTTTCAGAATTCTCTGAAAGGCTTGCTGGAGCCGTTTCACTTAAGACGTTTGTGAAATTAGGCAGATGATAATATGAACCGAGTATGCCACCAAACATATAGGGAAGTAGGGAGGTCAGTGTGTGTGTGTGTGTGTGTGTCACTTGCACTTGCACACACATGTGAACATCCACACCTATGCACACTCATACATGTGTATGTAAACATGCATGGACACACACATACATTCCTTCATCCTAGATCACCTAGTGATCATAACTAAGTTTCAATCTCTTTCACCAAGGTGTTTTAAGAAGCTGTGACAGTCATGCCTAAGAAGCATCTCCTCGTCCCTGACAGTGTGGGGCTTCATTTCCACCTTTTCCACTTGGGGATGCCATTCATTTTAGGATTAAAACACATGACTCCAAGAAATGGCTTGTGCACAGGCTTTAATTATACTCCTACTGCTCAGCTTGTAATGACTGCTCTAGAATCCTCTTTCATAACACCAAAAAAGAGAAAGACGACACACTTGACTCTTCACTCTGTCATTTTTTTTTGCTGTGTGCTTTCCTAAATGCAGACTGACTCCTAATTCCCTGCAAAACCTTATGTCGTCAGCCATCATCGTATCCAGCCTGGAGCTTCCTCAAGAAAGTGGACTGACAGAGGTGCGCCGGTATGATGGAAGGGACTCTGGGGTAAGAGTCGGCACATCTGAATGTTAGCTCCAGCTCAACAGGTAGTCACTAACTGGAAGAGTGTGGGCAAGTGGAGTCATCTCCACCCTTTGTTATCCTGGGCTGACAAATGAAAAAGGAAGTACAGGACAGAAGGACATTTGGCCAACTGCTCACTGTCATGTAATGCGAGAGATGTAGCCGCCTGGAAACGTGCAAAAGTGCACATGACACTGGAGCGGGCAACAGGGGAGGTGAGTTTGAGCCTTGGCTCTACTTCTAATTGTCACGTGACCTTAAGCCTCCCCTTGTAGGTCTCCATCTCCTTATCAGGAAAATCAGGCTGTTGGTCTTATGCCCTAGACTCTAGTTGCCCAACAATCTTGACAGACTTAAGTGTGGACCCAAGGCCAGTAGCATCTGCAACAGTGGGACCCTAGGAGAGATGCAGAACCTCAGTCCCCACCAAGATCCACCGAATCGGGATGTGCGTTTAACAGGACCCCCAGGTCTACTATGAATGGCCCAGTGCCTGGTGCTTTCACAAAACATCCATTTCATGAGACACTGCACAGCTTGGCTGAAGAGGTACGGCAGTGTTTGTTTATAAGTGCACCGTTGCATAGTTAAATGAGTCCAGTCAGTCCTCTCTATTCCTCCCCTGCCCCCGCGCCCCCACTGCCCCTCTTTCTGATCCCAAAGCGCACCGACACTGCAATCCGGTATGGGTTTAGAAACACAAGAGGACTGTCTTTCATTTAAAAGATATTATGCCAAATTAGATAAGAACTGTGCCACAGTATTGCTTCACATAGCATCTCTTTAAAGAAGTAAAGCAGCGCTGGGAAGTAGTTTCTATCCTCATTTTACAGGTGAGAAATGTAAATTTTGAAGAAGTAACTTGCCCAAGAGCTCATGGCTGGAGCTTGGCAGAACTGGGATTTGAACTTATTTCTTATACCAGAGTATGTGTGTGTGTGTGTGCTCAACCACCATGGGACATGCCCTTCCCAGCCACTTGGTTAAAACCCCTGAGGCACCTTCTCCCAGGTGTTCCCACTCACCCCGTGTGCCCTGCACATCATTCTTGCTACTCTGCCTCCCAATCATACAATAGTTTAGAGCTCAGCTGTCCAATGTGATCAGTAGCCACATGTGGCTATTCAGATTTAAATTATATTAAAATTCAGTTCCTCGTTGCATTAGCAACATTTCAGGTGCTCAGCAGTCACAGGAGCCTAGTGGTTATCGTGTTGGACAGATATGTTCCTTCATTAGAACAAGTTCTCTTGGATATTGTTTAAGAGAATGAAATTGCTGGGGTTATTACTCCGTCATTGCCCTGTCCCTTATTTTACTATTTCTGAGACTGATCGCTCTACTCCTAAATGCACCACTCTTAGAAAAGTCATCTCAGCATCCCTCCACTAAGGGGTAAGAGGCCCTCTGAGGGATCCTGTTTACCCAACAAGATGAGAGCCCTAAAACTTGACCCTGATTTTCAGGTTCAAAGACCATATCCACACAGGAGAATCATGCTTTGGTGCGCCTTGCCAGCCTTCCAGCCTTGGCCTTTATGATTCATCGTGACAACTACGCATTTCTGTCAGGGGAAAAAAGTCCAATCAGGCAGAGTTTTATTTCTTCCATGAAATAAAATGGAACTGACTGGCCAAAGTATCTCCAGGGACACCCACTATGGGGCCTTCAATTACCCAGTAACACTTCTCGTCAATCCCACTTCCATGTTGGAGTTTGCAATCAACATTTATCTCTATCTGACAGACCATCTGCAGGTTTCTAATACCACTTTTATTATTACCTTGTAAATGTAAAATCCTCGAGGCAGAAATACCAGCTGCTAACACGGGAGTGTGCATGAGCACCTACTTCTCCAGTGATGAATGTCCCTGGGTCCCAGAGTCTTGGCAAAAAACATACTGAGGATTTGCCTGAAAATTGTGTCTTGTACAAATCCAATGTTAAGAGGCTTTGGGGGCAGGTCTCTCCAGTGATCCCACTGACTGGACCCTTCTCTGTCAGGTATAAAGCCTTCTACTGGGTCGTCAGCCTTTCTACTTTGGAAATTGAGGCAAATAATAGGGACAGAAAGGAATTCTTACCAAATGTCATAACCAGACACACCCTAACAGTCTCTCTCTGACAGGTATTAATGAACAATAACAGCTACTTATTGAGGGCCCTGCTTTCCTTTCTCTATTAATTTAGCCAATGTGCCAAGTGTCTATTTTGTGTCAGACATGTGCTATGATCTGTCGGGTCCCTAACTGCTCAAGTTCAGCCTCATAGAGCCCTCAACCTAGCAAGGGAGCTAGACAATCACTCTGATAAGCATGTAAATAAATATGTAGTGATGAATTTTAATAATGGCTTGGAATGGGAGAAATAAGATGTGGTGGTAGAATGAACAGGGGATGCTTTATTTACTACACTGGTTGGAGAAGACCGTCTCTGAGGAGGTGGCCTATCAGCTGAACCTGGGGATGAAGCAGTTAGCCAGGGTAGGTAGAGTGAGGAGTAGGAGATGAGGCCAGGAGGTGGCTAGAAGCCAAAAGTGCAGGACCAGCTTTAATAAGGAGTTTATACAGTTTCTGAGAACAAGGGGCACCAATTTGAGGGTGTGAAGCAGCAAGATGACATGTGCTTCATATTTTTAAAAATTATTCTAGCTGAGGTGTGAAGGACGAATTGGAGGTTGGTCTGGGGCTGAGAGTGGAAGCAGGGAGATTGGGGACGCGCTGGCTTCCTAGAAGGTAGTTTGGACTCACACTGTACTGAGAATAGAGATAAATGGAGGAATTTGCAGGATATTTAGGGGGAGTATAGAAAGGACTTGTCAGCTGACTTGTGTGGGTTGGGGTGAGGAAATAATCAGAAATCAAAGACGACTCTCACCTCACATTTCCAGCTGGAAAAGCTAGTGGGCAGAGGTGCCTTTTGCATTCATTATTTACAAGCCTGATGATTAACCTTGCAAAAGCTTGTATTAACATCTCCTTTTACAAATGGGGAAACTTGGAGACATCAAGGAACGTGCCCAAAGTCACAGCTTGTGAATGTTGAAGTCAGTGTTTGCCCTGCAACTGTCTGCAAAGGTTGGTATGCTCTTTCCTTTGACTTCACTGCTGAACCACGATTTCTCAGTTGCTGGCTTCAAATCTCTAAGGCTCCTATCTCTGGATCGGCTATATTAAGTGTTTTCTTTGGCTCATCTCTCTGCTCAAAACATTCCTTCTGTCTGGAAAACTCTGTCCCCTACTCTACCTCCACCTAGCTACAGCTTCTCCTTCTCTAGAATCTTAGACTTGGTTTCCATTCTCCTGCTAACTGCTCCCTTAACATTTTTAAACTTTAAAACAATTACTTGTCAAACTGTTTGATATCCTCACTACACTGTAAGTTCTATGAACGTAGGGCATATGCGCAGTGTCCATCAGTGCCCCTCTAAGGCCTGGTACAGTTCCTGAAACTACTCAGTAATAATTCAGTAGTATTTGCTAAATGAATTCTTGTCATTAATGAAGATGGGATGAGGACTTGTGTAATTTAACACAAGGGATCAGAAGCCTGAATTTGTGTTCTCATCAACATGCTGCTGGGAACTGGGACTTAGGAGATCTGGGTTAAGTTTAGGCTTTTATTACCAACTAGTTACCTCCGTAATGTTTGGTTGGTCTCATTACCTCTCTGGCCCTTAGTTTGATTTTAGCTCAAAAGAAAAAAAAAGGAAATTAAAACCTGGCTCTCTGACCTCATGGGGTGAGCATAAATTTCATATATATGTGAAAGGGTTTGAAAGGTATAAAAACCACACATTTGGAGGGTGTCTCATTTGTTACAGCATGAAAATAACAACACTCCCCTTCATCACGGCCCAGAGGTGAAGGTTCTGGAGTCCAGCAGACCTGAGGAGCCACGGTTCTAATACATAGCTGTGAACGTTTGGGTCAGTCATCTTCTCTGAGTTGAACTTATGAGAATTGTGCTAATTTCACAGGGCTCTTCTAGGAGTAAACAAACGAGTATATTGCAGTGTGTGTGTCCATGTATGTGTGTATATATATTATGTACGTGTATGTACATATGTATGTGTGTTTCTATATACATAGAGTATAGAGCAGTGCCTGGTGTATAGGAAGTGCCTAATATAATCCTAGCCTTATTATTCATTTTTTTTTTAAAACTTCCCTTTACACACACACACACACACACAGTCCACATACCAACTTAAATTCCACACCCAGAATGTGGGGGTTAAATTGTCTGCAAATATCTTTTTCAAAAATGTCACCAAGGATGACTATTATGTCACGACCAACCCCAGGAGCAGCTTCTTCAAGCAGTTTCCTTTAACTTTGCACCAAGTAGCATGCCACTTGGAAGTCAAGTGGCATGTCTGTGGAAGTCGAGTGGCAGTCATATTTGGAGGCAAGCATCACAATTCTGTTCAGTGGTGACAAATCCAACTGAGCACTAGCAGCTGCCCGAGTCCTCAGTGAGTTGAAATGAGCCACGTGAGAAGACAATTTTTTAAATTTCTTAGCATCGATAAAGCACTTCCTTTGAAAAATCTGCCTCCTAATTCAAAACCAAGACCGCTCATTTTCCACCGCTCTGCTCTACTGCTGCTCTGGTTATTAGAAAATCTGCCACCTAGATTGTTTGGCTCTCAAATACCTGAATAATCAAAACATAAGGGGACCTGTTTAGCAGCAGGAAGGAAACGTGCTGGGGACAAAGGGCACCATGACAGCCTGCAAGAAGAGCAGAATCCAGGAGTGAGTGGGGACAGAAACTGAGAGAGCAAAGGGAAGAGTCCTCGGAAGATCTCGGGAGTGTGGATGGGGGTGGAGTGGAAAAAACAGAGGAGACAGAACATCACAGTCGGGGGAGGCAGCAGATTGTGGTGGTTAAAGCCCTGACTCGAAGCATGCAGAGCAGAAACTGAGCTCCAGCACTTGCTAAATGTGGACTTTCTGAACCTCCGTCTCCTCATCTACACAACTGTGGTGAGGATGAATGCACTATCAGCAAGAGTCTAGCGCAAAGCATGCACTCAGTAAGCACTTTACAATAGATTATGGGTAATAGAATGGGGGTGAAATGCCCCATTCCTGAAATAAATACTGAAGGAAAGGGAGGCGGCTAAAAAAAAAACCTCTCAACATTCTTCAGTTCCTTTTTTTCAGGACAGTGTTAGTTTTCTAATTTACCAAGCTTTCAAATGCTATTTGCTTCCTTTGAATGAATATTCTACTCTTAGGGCAGGAAGAGGATAGAGAGGCCATTTATACTACTACTAGCAGACCGGAATCTCTCCAACAGCACCCTCAACAGATGTGCCGGGCACCAGTCTGCTGTGGGGCAGGGAGGAGGACAGTGCTGCCCGGAAGGTCCCTTCTCCTTGACAACTCGGTTATAAAAGCTCCCCTTCGTAGTAAGTCAAAGCACACCTCGCTACTACTAGCAACCACTAGTCCCGATCAGACCTTGCGGTTCAGTTTCTGTAGTCCTCTTCTAACCCACCACACACCTCTCTCATAGAGTGCTTCTTGAGGCAGAGACTTGTTAAATCTATTGTCATCTCTAGCATCTCAAAGGATACTCAGCACACAGTGGATGCTCCACAAGCTTCTGAATGAATGAGTGGTAATCAAGGCATCAAAGGACTTGAAGGGTATCTACCAGGGTGGTACCTTCGGAAGCTCAGGCAGGTAGAGTAAATGAAGGGCTTGGTTTGTGCCTAATTGAGGAGCCACTGCTCTGCATTTGAATTCAAATGTTCTGCCTAATGATATTTGAATTTAAATTGTTTTTGAAAAGCCGTTAGCTGAACAAGCCCATTTCCTGTTGCATAGTAGCTTGGGCTGCTAAAGTTTGTGACTCCATTTTAAACCCACTCCTACACCTCATTAGATTTTTGAATCTCCTCAAATCTCAAATACTTCCTTTAGGAATGCTAACTCACCCTCCAGCATCCCCAAGGATGGGGCAAGCAAGACCTTCAAAACTTAATTATTTAAAAATTCATTACCTTCTCTGGAAAGCTGCTCCCTTGCAATTTTACCCAATTGTCCCTTTGAGGCTGGCAAAACAAATTGAATTCCTTTTCTGTTTGACTTCCCTGCAAATATTTGAAGATATTTACCACCCCCTCCAACCCCAGTAAGTCTTCTTCAGATTAAAGTTCTTTTAGCTGTTCCTTGTCAAGATGATGTCAAGATTATGAAACTCATCAATCTGGCCATTCTACCATGTCAATGTTCCTCTTCGAAGTGCGGTAACACATAAGCGTGTACACGATTATTAATGGTGAAAATTTTGGGAAAAGATCCTCTTCTAACCCGCAGTCATCTAACACCACACCTCTCTCATAGAGTGCTTCTACAGGGCAGAGATTTGTTAGGAAACTGGTGAACTTTGGTATATATCCTATAATGGACAGTTTACGCACCTATTAAAAATTATGCTGAAGAGCACAGAAAAATGTTTCTATTCGAATGTTAAATAAAGTCACCAATACTGTATACAACGTGACCCTAATTTTACTTAAACTATGTTATTTAAAACCAACTTGAATACAATGGCAAGGTAGAATGAAAACTAATGATGCCCAAAATTACTTCCATAATCAGAAATAAAAACAAAGGTTATTTTTTTCCAACATGGTTTTTAGAATTTCATTATAAATTTTAGACTCTAGATCCTTTAATACTGAAGAGTCTGAGATGGCCCCTCCCCTGGTCTAGCTCATTTTTTTCAACCATGGCCCACATGGGGCAATGTTTCCAAAATCTATGGGCTTAGTCCCTATCCCTCCTTTCCTCAGACTAGAATACAGTTAGATTGGGGGGTGGGGGCTGAGAATATTTGGAAAAAAGACTCTCAGGTGATTTTGAGGCATACCACTGGTGAAGAATCAAACTAGACACTAGATTTCTGTTAATGCTGCCAAAAATCTCTTTTTCTTGGCAGCCACACCATTCTTTTGACTTACTCAGAATTAACTAAGACCCTGGAGGCTTTTTCTGATGAGCTGTTCTTAAGGGCTACTCCCCTCCCTGCTAGCGTGCAGGTGGCTCTGTAAAACTTCAGGGAAGATACTGGCATTGCTCCCCACACATTTGTCATTATTAGGTTTGGCCCATCAATCTAGACTGTTAAAATTGTTCTGCTCTGGCTCCTCCTCCCAGCTGTGAGTCATCCTACAACTCAATCGGAATGACATTTAAGGTACTTATCTTGCACACGTCCTCTTTCCCAAGGTAAGTATTCCCAATGTCATCAACCAGACAACCTGAGACATTTTTTTCTTCACCATCTGACCTGGAAATCCTCTTACAAGGGAGCTGACGGCATAGCCTGGACACACTGAGGCCAGGGTGTCTTTCTTATATCTAGATACTGGAACATGATTTGCAAAGGTCCTTTTTTTGTTATGTAAAAGGATCTAGGGTTTTCAATTGTTAAAGTAATATTTGTTTATGGTAAAACATGCTTCAAGCGTATGGAAGCATGTAAAATAACCACCTCCATCCCCAATCTCACTCCCCAAAGGTGATTATTATTAAGAACTTAGTGTATACAGAAGGCTCTTTGTGCACCTCTCCACTAGGCTTAGTTTCATCTCTTTGACCAATAGTCAGATGTTTCTGCCATCCATTTCATAATAATTATTTAGTATCAACTTTATTGATCAATTCAGTTCATAGCTTTTGCTTCCCAAAGCACCATCTAAAGCGGCCTATGAGAAGGCAGAGCAAGTTACAACCTTGTGGGTCCTTCAGCAACTTGACTGGCCTAGAAGGCTGCTGTGAGACCTGCATGTGGAATGGTCCAGACCAGTGCTTTCCACATGACGCTGCGTTAGGGTCATCTAGGGAGCTTTAAGAAACAGCTGTCCCGGATTTGCTCCCCAGGGATTCTCACACAGTAGAGTTGGAGTGGGACTTAGGACTATACTAACACTCTAGGCCATATCGATGCTTGGCAGGTCTGAGCCCCATGGATTCAGACCTGAGGCCAACATGCCTGATGTCATGGGCTTGGTGCTCTAGTGCCATCTGTCCTGCCTGCCTCCAGTCACCCTCTGCACTTGCCACTCCCCGCTCTGCCTCCCCCCTCCCCACCCCCAATACACTGATTCTTCGCCTTTCAGTTACACCACTTCCCAGCTGAAAAACTGACATAGCTCCCCACTCTGGAAATTCAGGAGGTCTCTTTAGAAGCCTTTGAAGCTTCTCATACCTGACCCTTACTATCTTCTATGAACTTTCCTTCATACAGGTTAAAATTCAGCCATCCTTTTTGTCCCATTCATCCTACAGTTTCTCTATCTTCACTCACATTGATCTTTTCCCTTGCATTCTCTACGTCTGTGTATTTATTCCTGCTTTCTTCAAGGTTCATGACAAATAGTGCCTCACCATGAAACTTTTCTTGATCACTGCCCACCTATTGCCTCCTCCTAAGAAACTAGAAGTGACCCTCTCTTCCCTTGAAAACTTGTTTTCATATGTTTTATATTTTTGATACTCACTTTTTTCAATTTTGTATTCTAATTTATTGAATTATATTGTTATCTCTGACTAGATTATAAATCAACATATAAATGTATTGCTGAATGAATGAATGAGTCCACAAATAAGCATATAAAGGATAAGGGGGGGGGAGTATGGAAGAAGAATCAGCAGGATCTCATCTGTATCCTATTTATTCCAAGAAAATACTAAAAGTATATAATCTACCAGCAACCAGCCTATTACGTGCACAGACACAGCTTGGTTGATGGGTTCCTATCAGCACATTTGACCTTGAAGGAACTGCTCTCATCTCCTTCGATAGAAACTCACATGTGTTATTCCTTGTATCTTTCCCATAGCCTCAGAGCTTGGAGGCTATTACCTGGAGTATAGGTAAGATACTGAAAGGGTGTGGGGCTCCCAGACTGAGTGACACAAGTTGTATACATGCCTCTTTGCCGGGCTCTGCCATTATCAGATCTGACCAGTGAATACCCTGCTATCTGACAAATTAAAGCTAGGCCTTCAAAAGTTTCTGAATAGAAGTAAAGTACAGCATGCTGTAATTATCCTGCCTCATCCCCCCTACCAAACAGGAACCAACAGATGGCCTCCTCTTCATTTGAAAATCAAACACTCCTACCAAGGTCAGTTATGCCTACAAATCAATGTAGGCTTTTCTTCTCCTCCACAAAATCTCCAGCTGGAAATCAGCTCTAATTCTTTCTCTTGCTCAGGCCTTCCTCTGAATAATATATTTTGAACATGAACTATTTTGGGGCCAAAAAAAATCTATAAATCTGAGCCGATTCATCACTTTCACCATCAGGCTCTGGCTCTCCTTCCTCTTCCACTCTGTCAGATGAAGACATTTTATCGCCATAATTTCTCAGTAGGCTGTGGATGGTTCTCTTGTCACAAGATTCTTTATAAATGATTTAAAACGTAAAGATGGGCAGAGTCTCAAGAAATAAATCGATGTAAATAAAGCACTGGGAAGGATGGAGGTATGTGGACAGAGATACAAGCATAGGACAGCAGAACCAAAATGAATTGCAACACAGCACCTGTCTTTGAATACAGACATGCCAAAACGTGTCGATGTGTGATGGTTTCAACCAGTATAAGAATAAGGAGACAAAGACGACTAATTTCAGAAAATGTACTATTTAAAAACCAGCTCTAGTTCTGGAATGCTTGTAACTCTCCCCTATAAGATTTACCTTTCTAAGATTTATTTTCCCTTCCCCATCATACCACTCAATAATGTCCCTTGAAGCACATATTTTTCCAGATCAAGTTCAAAGTGCCCTCCTCTATGAAACCAGCTTAACTTGTTCCTCCCTTCTCCAGGCTGTCAGATCACTTTGCACATGCGCGTCCCAATGTACCAATAAGATTTGTTAGTGTTGCCTCTCATACTGGGTGTTAACATCCTTAAAGGTGGAACTTAACAGCACCGCGTGGGCTTTGGGCGCAAGCAGATCTGGGGTGAAATATCAGCCATCTCTTACTAGCTTGGGAAAGAAGAATCTCTAAGACCCTGTTTTCTTATATCAAAAACAGACATATTCCCATCACTTATGTGATAGCTTTGGAATCAGAAGTAAATGAAAAAGTGCATGTTGCTGAACACCTACTTAAAACATAATAAAATATCATCCATTATTATTAAACTTATTTAGACCCCTTGCAGCCTATACTCAACCAATGTTTGATTGCATGGATGAGTTTAGCTTTTGGCCCCTTTGATTTCATAAAAAGAATATTCAAGTACACAATTCAAGTCACACCAGAGTTTCCAACATTTATGTGGGGTAAGTGAAGGAGGTATTAACATTCCCAACTGTGAATGCAGATTGAGAACTTAAGTAATATTACTCAGGACACATAGTAAGTCAGTGGCCCAGGTGATACTAGGACTCAGCCTTCAAATGTCATATGACATGTAAAACTTGGTCTCACATTCTAGAAAATGAGTCTACCTAAAAATGGCATGGCTGTCCAATCATATGCACTGTGCTGGGTACTTTTTAAAATATGCTTATTTTACAAGAAATGAAGTTTGTAAAATAACAAATCAGTAATATGCCAGAATAGGGACTGGCTTCCCAATTTAGCCCAGAGCCTTGCAAATGAGAACATAAATTTGAAAGAGCGATGTTTTGGAAAGCGCAAATCAGATTATGTCATTCCCTTGCTTCTCAGCCCTCGAATAACTCACACTGCCCTCAAAATAAAATCACTCTCCTGTCACAGCCTGTAAACCTGTAAACCTCTGCATGGTCTGGATACTGCCTATCTCTGTCACTCTTACTTTTTTATTCATTATTCCTCAAGTCTCACTAGCCTTTTGTTCCTCATACTCCAAGCTTATTACAACCTCAGAGTCTTTGCATGTGCTGATTCCTCTCTGAGTTCTCATTCTCTAGATTTTCCCTAATTTAGTACCATTTTGCTGTTCAGGTATCGGTGTAAAGACCTTCCCTGTCTATTCTAATTAATGTTGGGTCCCTCCTGCCATACTCTATCATTAACTTGCCCTAATCTCTTCATATCATTTATCACCTTGTAAAATGCTTATTTGATTTTAGGTCCTTCCTCTCATGATAATATGACGTCTATAAGAACAGAGAGAGACACTGTTGATCTTGCTCACTGTCCTATCTCTAGCATGTAGAACAGTGCCTGGTACATAGTCAGGAAACATTTACTAAAGAGGTGAATGAATTTTTTTTCATCACTAGTAAAATACTCAGATAAATCCTATGCATTTACAGTCTAGACTGATAGAACATCCTTGAAACCAAAACCAAAACAATCCCTAAAATTAGAACTCATAGGAAGAAGTGAGACAACAATAAACGTTCTTACATCTTTGAGAACAAAAGACTTTTGTTTTTATTGACATCTAAGGAAAGCCAAGTCTTTTGGCAAAGGGGACTGTTTAGAGACACTCCCTACATTTGAACCAAGAGGTCACACATGCTTCTTCTTCAACTTGAAGCTCAGCCCTCTGCTCTGTTTTCAATCTGGAGATTTTATCTGACAGCCTGCATGTCACTGCTTTTGGTGGACTTGCTCTGTTGTCAGAGTTAACTTAGAGGATATACCACATAAAGATAAAACGTGCATCAAGAGAGAAAGAAGGAATCTTTAAAGTCGTTTAATTTCCAGGATTAACTCTAAATTTAATTTCAAGTTTAGATTTGAAAACTTTGTTTCTAGTGTTACAGGGTCTAATCTACCTAAAAGTTAAAGTCCTGGAAACCAATTCAATTAGCCATGCCAAATACACATTCTTCTGATGCAGAAGGATGAGATTCTTCTTCTTCCTAATAATGTGAAACAATAACAGCACATAGCAGCCCACCTGTAATGTAGCAGAGTGACTGTAAAGCCCAGCAGAACAGAAGTTCCTACTGCCTCATTTCAGGTTAATTTTAGAAAGCAAAGTTGGAAAACTCAAACTTACATTGCTTACAAATAAGCAAGAACCACGTAAAAGGCTAGAACTGGGAATCATTTCCTTACTGGATCTCTGGTGGATACTGTGTGTAAACTGAATCCAGGCACAAACTCCAAGCTCTCTCCCAGGGAAGTCCATTTTCCTCTTCCTCATTTTTAAACAGTTAAGCCACACATTCCCATTAGAGTGCCACAGAAAGTTACAGAAAGCAGCAAAGGTTTGGATTGGAGATATTTATTTATATGTAATATATATTATACATATACATATACATAATGTGAAATATGTATATATTTATATATGTCAAAATTTGATAACAGCATAATTTACTGAAGGTCAAAATGCTTACTGAATGTGAGGTTATTTCTATTACAAAAGTTTAGACCACAGAATCATTCTCATTCTCCCATCGCAGCCTTAAAAATCAGATAGAGGTTCATGGCATGAAAAAAAATTATAGGGAAGTTGTCCAAATTGGTGCCCAGAACTCAGGTTGCCTCATTTTATGTTCCTCGTAATATCTCTTTGGTCTTAAGGCCAATAGAGGCAGATGTTGCTTGTACAGCAGCAATATTCTACTCTTTTCCAATTTATGAGTCAACACTTTGACTCCCTAGGGCCCCTTCTTCAATAGCAGCAGGATTAGCATCTATGAATATCCATTTGGTCCTTATCATCACAGAAGAGGGTTGGCCATATATTAAATAGTTAAGTTTTGGGGAAAGCACTGAGGGAGAAGGGTTGTACATTAAAAAAGTAGATTAGTGAAACTCAACTGTGGTAATTATTGAAATGGACTTTAACAGATGGAGAGAAAGCTGTATAAAGGCACTTCACAGCAATTAATTGGACCTCTGCTAGTTTTAAATTGAGAAAAATAAAAAAATCAATAATTTCAAATGTGTCATACTTATTGACACTAATGAAACCTCCTGGATAAGCATTTAATGCAACCCCACTACTATTTTAAATTTACGTTCCTCACTGAGTGAACATCACAAGGTCAGGTCAGCTCCCCTGGGCTTCACAGAGCTGATGTTATCAAATAGACAGGACTCTGTTCATGCTGTATATGGAACAACCCTTGAGAGAGTTGCTGCGCTGTCCGTGGTGCTGAAAAAGCAACTATCTCTTTTTGTTCATCAGGAGACAAGTTTAGTCAGAAATGACGTGGTATCTCATAGTGCTGTGATCCACTCTTCTGTGTCTACTTGCGAGGGCACAGAATTTTCTAATACTCTGATTTCCTAGAAAGCTTTAGTTTGATTATTCTATCCCAATAAAATCTTATTTTACTCTCTGTACTTTCAGATACTAATAACCATATGAAGGTATTAATTTGCATTTTTCTTTGTAATCTAAGTGTTCTATCTCTTCGAATAGACTGGAAGTTCAATGATTGTGGAAATAATAATGGATTTGCTGGGCTATTTGGATTCAAATTTAGCATCCATCGCTTATTAGCTAGGTCACTTGAGTCAAGTTATTCTCCGTTTCCTTATCTGTAAAAAAAATGTGACTACCACCTAGTCACTAACTTTTGGGAAGAGTCAAATGCAATGGTATATTTTAAAGTGCTTTGCAAAGTAACATGTTGTAAAATTGTGAGCATTTATCATATTGATTTTTAAAATATCACATGGAGTAAGATATTCTTGTCACAGCTTTCCTAACTAAAGGTTGTGTCTCCTACAATTTGGAACAGGCCTACAGAAATTAGGAACCCACCTTATGCTTAGGGAATCTTAGACAGTTATGAATGTAAGGAGAGACTGGCTTGGAAGAAGGCAGACAAAGTTGGAGACTGAAATTCAGACCCGACTGAATCATCAAAAACTAACATCTAAATTCTCGGTCATCTCCAGGCTCATCTTAATTTCCTTCCCAGTTCCTGGCATTCATTGAAACAATGACCCAGTCAGATTATCTAATTTAATCCAAGCATTCCCATTTTCCAGATAAAGTGATTTTGAAATGATGAAATAATCTGCTCAAAAAAAAAAAAAAAAAGAAAAGAAAGTGGCATAGCTAGTTTGAAAACAGGTTATTCTGAATCCAAAGCTTATTCTCTTAATCATCATGTCTACAGCTCCATATATCTGAATGTGTCCTTTGGATGTGGGTTAAGAACTTGACAGAATTTCTTGAGTTTCTTCTACTGGAGAACTTTTGAGAGCACATTATCTAGCATATCAGAGGTCATATTGAACACAAATCCTTTTGGAAGCAGGGAGAGACAGGGAAATTTACTGTAAACTTTGCCTTGTAAATTCTAACCTAGGGTAAATCTGCCAGATTACATGATGCAAGAAATTAGAAGAATAAACTGGAGTCACAAATGCACTGATTTACAAATGACAAATTCAGCATCTGTCAACCAGTTAGAAATGATTTCCCTGCATAATGATGAAATTCAATTAAGATGTATTGGGTGGGTGTTTTGTTTTGTTTTTCTATTAGAACTCAAAACTCGACAGCGTTAACAATGTTATTTTAAAATTACATTTATTGTGCAATTCCTTTTCCTTCTACTTAAGTCTGTTCCATTCTTAAAGAGTCAGTTGATATTCCCTTTCCTCCATGAATATTCACACATGGCCCAACTCACAGTAATTTAAACTTTCTTTATATTCATAAAACTTCTGCCTGTAACATAAATTTCTCAACAAATCACCTATCGTCCTGGGATATCTCTACATTTTCTTACACAGGTATGTATGTGTGTGTGTGTGTGTGTGTATACACACACACACACATACATATACATACACATACATATACATACACATACATATACACATATACATACACACATATATACACACACACGTACATACACATACACATATATATACACATATACATACACACATATATATATACATACATACAGATATATATACACACACACGTACATACACATACATGTATATTTAACATAAATTATAGATAAGATATTAACACATTTACACCTTATTTTTTCACCCTTACTGGAGACTGACTCATAGTAAATACTCAATAATTATTTGAACTGAAGCTGGCACTTGCTACACTTCTCTGACATTGCTTGTTGAATGTGTTTTCTTCCCACCCTCTCACAGGCTCCATTAGCTCCATGAAGTCAGGACTACTTATTCTGTTATATTCACTATTCTATTTTTTTGTGCCATCATAGGAGTGTGTGTGTGTGTATTTATGTATGTGTGTGTATGTATATATATATAAATATATATAATTGAAATAAATATAAATGAAGAAATGAATAAAGGAGCCATCTGAATTGACAGAGGTGATTATCCTACATTGAGTGCTCACATCCCTGCCCCTATCCCAACAGCTATTGGTAAGAAGTTTCAAATTTAGTTCAAGTGGATAAACTATATTCCTAAAAATTTTATTTGACATGAGAATCACTTTCAAAGTAGAACAGGAGATTTGTGTTTGGAAATTTTGTTCCTAGGTATACAAAAACAAAAACAAAAAACCAAAAAGCAGCATGGATCATAAAACTTACATGAGAATAAAAGAGAAAGAGCTAAAAAGAAATTTATATGAATACTTTTCAAGGGCATACAAGATGCCTTAGCTCTGTATATTTATATATTCAATAATATTTACTGTGGTAGATGCTGGGGTTAGAGGAGTGAACAAAACCACTGTGGTCCTGCCCTCACAGAACCTATATCCTAACATAATGAGAACATAAAGGAAACCTCTCCCTCTTATTTACACAATAAGTATCGATAAATAATCAATTCTATGCACAGTATTGGCTTTTCACTATCCTGGCCTCGCTGCATCTCTGATATTACTGAGTGTAGAGCAGATGACACAGCAGTTAATCTGATTTAATAAATCCTTTAATTCTCTTGGTAAATACTGGGAAGCAGGGGGTCATGAAGAAAGAGGGTCCAGAAATAGACTTTAATCCCTTTTTCCATCTTCTTTCTATACTCTTAAATAGAAATACTAAGACAATTCTTTGAGAGGGAGCAATCTCTGCCTTGCTTAGGAGAAAAAGAATTGGGAGTTTTCGTGGATAAAGTGTGTGTGTGTGTGTGTGTGATAGTCAAGGATGCTTTCTTTCATGATGGGTGTGCTGGCCCCTGCAATGGTCACAGTTCAAGGAGTTAAGGAGTAACCCACATACGTGCATATCTTCATATCCTACGATCCACAATGCACTTTTCTAGTTCAAAGTTTTTTTCCCCCTTTTTCTCTGTGGTGATGGAATTTTCTATTCTGCTTTCAAGTTAAGTATTACTTTTTTTCTAAAATAGGACATTCTCTTATAATTTCATATATTGTGTTTGGATTAATAGTAAATTCACACATCATAAAGGAGAACCTTACATGTGATGGACTAAATCAACCCGTGAAATCCACAAACTAGAATCAGAGGCTGGTGTCTTGCTTTTAAAACGTTCCTTATTTATAGAGAGCTTAACTGCATTAAGTGCTGAAGAATGTACTGCTTTCTTTGTAATGGGTTTTTATGGCCTTAGTCTTCAGAAGCTCAGATTCCATCTGTGACAGCAGACTGTTGTAGAATTCGGCTATTAATAGCTGCTGGTACACACTTAGTCAGAGCTAAGAGGCCCAGGGCTGTAGAGACAGCCAGATGGAGATAATACCAGAGGGCAACTGTATGGACAAAAAGATGATCTATTTTTTTTTTTCAGTGCAAAACAGACAACACTAAAAACACTGTTGACAACCCTGTTTTATTGCAAGCGAAATTCTGAGGAAACATTTTTTTTTTCCTTTGGAAGTCTCAGGTCTGATTCTAAATCAGATGTAATTTACCCGTTTCTGTTGCTCAAATAACTCTTTACAAAAGGTACAAGACAAAAACATCCTGGTGGGTTAACGACCCTGATTTAATAAAATGTAATCTTGATACCAAAAATCAGAGAAAGACAATTTGGCAATTAAAAAAAAAAAACTTTGACAGTAGACAGTCTTCCAAATCATACGTATTTTTCCTAACACAGAGAAAAGAGGACAAGAGATAACTAACACACTAGAGATATCTTTATAGGAAGAGCAAAAGAAAAAGCCTGTTTAATGCGATTTTATATGATTGTGGTCTGAATCTAATGAGAATAAGAAAAACATAGTACAAGACAAGAATGACATAGCTACTGTACTTAATGTCATGTTCTGATTCTTTTGGCCAAAGTTTTAAAAAACACCAAACTTTCTTTTTTTTAAAAAATTATAATAACCTGTCAGGTGAATAAGGGGAAACTTTTAATAACAAAGTTAAATGGCTAAATTATATTTTGGTGGGGATACTTTTGTCAGTTGCACAAAATGTGGGTTTAATCATTTTTTCATAGAGATATTAATGGGAATGCTTGTATGTGACGAAAATAATACCTTTAAAAGGTAGACAAGGGATCATATCTTCTTGTTTGGTCTGCAACATGAGTAGAATCACGTTGTTCTCACGAAGCCAGGCACAGCTAAGGGTGAGAGGTACAGCCTCAGCTAAAACACAGCGGATTCTATGGGCACTTTCTGCTCTCATGCTGTAAGGAAATTCCAGGCAAACTGGGGGATGGTGTATTAAGTAACAATGACCTATTTCATTGAGATACCATAGAAAGAGTCCTGAAAACAAAACCAACCTATATGAAAGAGGCAAAGGTGACGAGTTCGAACAGAGGGTGAGGCGGCCAGGATGGCTCAAACTATCCAAAGAACCCAGAGTCTACCTCATGCACCCCTGTTTATCCACGTAAGTATCCTTACTCTACAGAGAAGCTCTCTTTTCCTTTTAAAATAAAAATAGGCAGTCCTAAAATTATGATAATCTATTTGGATTACAGGCAAATAAGTTAATGGTTTCAGTTCTAGGATCATACTGCCTTGAGTTCGCAGTCTTTGTCTGCATATTACCAGTTGCAGAAAGCTGGTCAAGTTCTTAACTTAGTAAGGTTCTATTTTCTCATCATTAAAATAGGTACAGTAGGATTATGAGGGTTACATATTTCATGCAAACCATATAGCCAAGTGCCTACTATAGTCAATATTCAATTCCTTTTTTTTAAATTAAAAAGAATTTTTAAATTGTAGTAGGTTCATGAATTTATATTAGTTTCTGGTGTACAACATAGTCATTAGACATCTATAGTCTTACAAAGTGATCTCCCTGATAAATCTAGTACCTGACACCATAGTTATTTCTTCCATTAAAAAAAATTATTTATATTTTATTTGTATTACTATTACACACACAGTGCTATTATAAGTTAGAAAGACCTGAGTTGAATCCTGGCTGAGGGACTTTGATCAATATTCCCATTTACTCATCTGTAAAACGGAGCTAATCATATCTACCTTATAGGAACGCGAGAACTAAATTAGGTAATTTATGTCAGATGCTTAACGTACTATCTGACAGGCTAACTCCTGTATGGAAATTAGCTATTATGATTTCACCATCATAATCATTCCCACCCAATAAGGTTGATGTGACACCTGAACACAACGACCATAGTGCCTGACCTTAACAAACATCATTAGTTCACTCTTATTCCAGCTTGGTTAGCCAGGCTGCATGTATCACATATTATAATTAAGCAATGATCTCTTCTGTGTATCAGCTTTAAGATTTCTTGTCTCCAGGGCCATTAGGTGACTTGCTACCATACTATCACTTTACAAAGTAACTGAGTTATATGTCTCGAATGCTCTCTGCAAACTAGATAGGGGAAGCACATTCATCCTTATTGTCACACTTCTGTTAATATCTGAGAGCCAGTTACTTAAAACATTTCTAGATACTTACAGCAGGTACTTCACACGCTGCTTTTGTGTCTTACTTCATTTCTAGCATGATCATTTCTAAAGTTTCTACATTAGAACATCAGTTTAAAATGCTTTCAATGCAATGTATCAAGCTCATCATCAAACAACATCTTACGTGCAGCATGAGGGGCTCTGAGTGAGCACGTTCTGGAATGGGATTTTTATTTACATTCCTACGTAGTAGGGAGACTGTGCTGTGCTACTTTCCTTCTCATGGAATGTTTACTAACTAGCTAATCATTTCGTTGTTATCTATAAGCCTTTCACTAGCCACAGTGAGAGTATGTGCAAGGATCTGAGTAACCAAAGCTCTTAGGCTGCCATGCAACCAAAACCCCTGTACCGTCATCCCATAGTCCCTCAACCTGTTTGAACACGGCAATGGAAGCATGGCATTTTCCACTCAGACTCTGCCCTTAGTGTGACAAGGTGGCATCTAACTTCAGGGCATTCAACGGTTATGAAATCTTGACACCTCACCTACTGTGGGAATGACATGTTGAAACAGTTCCTCCACTCTCCCATTTTCATATTAAGCTTTGCTGAGCAGGAAGTAATGAGACGGACCATGGAGTGCTGTTAGGCAAGCTGTGTGTCTGTCTCTTCCACTCTCTCTTTCACTTTTCTTCCACTGTCTCTCTCTCCTCCCCCATCCTCCCTCCAGCGGCGCAGCTGACAATGTCGAACATTTATTAATATCGATCCTCTTGCCTCCTAACAATCAATAGTTCATGTCCAAAGAACCAAATACTATTCGATGTGCAGAACTGCATTTATTTTCACATAATACTGCAGGGAAATTAGAGATGACTCATTATATGAATCAGTTTATCTCTTTAAGATGAAGAAATGACTGCCATTTCTATATACATCCCAAGGTTTTAGCTAATGTGGCTTTAAAATAGCCCCAGTGAAATGCTCTTACTACTTCTCTAGTGACATTTATCTATTGCCTAGTGATTTCCTTGGTAAAACATAATTTATGATATATAGAATTTTAAAAAGGATGCTTGTTATACATGGCAAATTACTTGTATTCTAATAATAGAAATAGCTAACATTTATTGAGGGCATGCAATGCACCAGGCAAGGTCTAAGGTGTTCTACTACATAATCCATTTCATTCTCGTAACTCTTTGGAGGTAAGTCCCATTATTATTATTCATGTCTTATATGGATGAAGACACTGACATTTTGTTTAGGTGACTGGACTAACATTATACCTAATTAGTGGCAGAACTAGAATTTAGAATTAGTCCATCTGAATCAAGAGCCCAAAGTCTTAACCACTGTTATACATGCTTTTCTTGGTAAATTGAATTATTTCAAACCGTTTTTATTTCTACTTAGCTATAAATATTTCACTTGTGTCAACTCATCTAACATTCTTATTTCAGGTTTTATCCACTATCAATACTCAGACCTCTAACTGGTGCTGTAATACTGTTTTTTATGTGAAAAGTCGTAAACCTTTATGATTTTTCAGAAAGGTCAAACTCTTTTGTTTCAAAACTGGATTTCAGAACTCAGGATAAAAACGGTCTCAAAAATTTTGTAAGAATTTTGTAGTTATACTCTAGCAGAAAAAAATTTAATGACTATAATAATTCAATTATTTTTCACATATAATATTTGGTGAGAATATAACATTATAAGTCTCCTTCAAGAAAATATCAGAAATATATCAAGAAACACACTGAAAACTGTGAAACGTGGTCAAGTCAAATAGGCATTTCTGAGACTGATTTCTCAGTCTACCACTTTAAGAGGGAGCACTGAATCATGTCAGCAGGTGAGCGTGCCTGGGCAGGTGTAACTGTAAAGATGATGTCCATCTTTGGTTTGTCAACTGTCCACTCTAACCCTGGGGCAAAATGGCCATTGCTTCATATCCCTCCTTTTTCTCAAGTTTCTAAGACTTAGAGGATAAGAACACTGCACAAAACCTTAGAACTCAGTGTCTTCTGACCCTCATTTTATCGGTGGGGGTGGGGGTGGGGAAAGAGTTCCAGAAATGTGGCGTGCTGGTAGAGCCTGGGCAGACCCAGATCCCTGTGCCAGTCCTATGCATCTCTACCACCTTATGCTCCTTCTTCAGCTTAGGCTGCATGGTAGAGATAACCAGTAAAGGATTCATCACTGTGAGTAAGGCTGACATAGTGTCCCCTTCTCTTAATGTTGTTAACCAGATATTGCTTTACTGTAAGAAAAACAGATGCTAATTCAGTATTAAAGATATCTTGTATGTTAAATATAGCCTAATGATCTGGGTTGGAGTCCCAGCTCCAACAGTAGTAAGCTGTGTGACCTTAGGTAAGTTATAAAACCTTCCTAAAGCCTGGGTGAGAAGGTGATAATCTCAATAGCAACCTCATTGGGTTGTGATGTATAAATGCAATAATTCATATTTGATACTCAATATGTCTATCACATAATAAGCACTCAATAACTATTATTTTTGTTATCTTATTTTGCCAAACTGTGACTGAAGATCACTATTAGGTCTACAAGTAAGTTTGCCCACTACTCCTTACTCATTCATGTGCCAGCAACCCACTGCAGCTGATATATACCACTCGCTAAATTCTCAAACAGATGGAAAAAAACCTAACTCACTCCCCATCCTTACTACATGCATATCTTCCACCCATTTGGAGTATAAACTGAAACTACTTATAATGTATACCTTGGCTATGGGCCACCACAAACTTTTCAAGGCTCTTCACTGGGAAATGTCTCTGGCTAATGTAATGAGAAAGGCCCACCCGTAATAACTTGGTAGCGATGCACTGATGAGTTATACAAGAGTTATTTTGTCACGATTACAGTATCAGGATCCATGGCCAGAATTGCACTTATTTTCTGACTTCCTTTGTTCAAGGTGCTGAGTCAGAATGAGAGAAGACACTTCCAAATTCTAAGTAACTGGACTCTCCTTTTATTTTGTAAAGTTGAGCTGACTCTTGGACCCTGTTAGCTCCTAGAGTATGCTGTTTGCCTGCTTTCCTGAGCTGAATCCTTTAGAGGCTGCTGCTCTCCTATTTCTGAGCTTTTACTTTTCAGAGAGGCAGATACCTTGGAGGTTCTGCAGCTCTGTCTAAGGAGTGGCAGATCTGTCTTTTGCAAAACACAAACATTTGTGTAGCTCTGAGAACATTCCTTGTAGAGACAAGTCATCGCCAAAGGTCACAAAAATAGCTGCAGACACAGATGAAGTGTTGGGACACATTCATCAGTGTCTGATTAAATCTTCTGTATGTAATTGGTGAAACTGACATTTTCATGATTTGCAGTCATTGAATTTGCCCTCTGCATCGAGACATCAGGAGACCACATTGCTCTAAATTTCCCAAAGCCTCATAATATAGTTCTTGACCACTCATTCAGCCATCAGTCTGTCCATCCATCCAACAAATCTGTATTGAAAACTTGGTGTTAATGTCAATAATGATGGCAAATAGTGTCCTGGAAGAGTTTATAATTTAGAGGCAAATATCTGTATGACAATGTTAGAGAGTCATGTGGGGAATGGGAGAGAAAATGATGTGGCTATCAAGTCACTCTGAGAAGTATGAGGACAACATGGTCCGGCAGAAATAAAATGTGAACTGAATATACAATTGAAAATTTCCTAGAAACCACATTAAAAAGTTAAAAAGAAGATGATGTTACCTTTAATTTTATTTTTTAATCAGTTTATATTTTATTGATCCCAGTGAACCCTAAATGTCATTTTACATCATTTTTTTTCATATTAAGTCTTTGAAGTTGGGTGTGTGTTGACATCTCAGTTGATTTCTGGGGTATGTTTTCTCTCTAGCACCATGTCCCACCCTGCAGTCAAAGAATGTCTTTCTCAGTATTTTATGAGCCTCTGGTGAGAAGTTTCTGTGTTTGTATCCCTAAAAGTGAGCCTAGCATACACCCATCCTACTGTTCAAGTTTTTACCTGTTAAATAAATACATGCAAGAAAAATAAAAATAGCCACCCACCTCTTGCCAGACTCCATGTTGGTATTTTGCATACACTCTTCTCTAACATGTATAATGAATTTGTAAGGAGACACTAATATCTCTATTTCAGAGGAGAGGAATCTAAAGCACGTAGCAGTGAAGTGATTTCCCAAGAGGGAGAACATACAGAGGAAGGGAGGAGGGAAGACTGGACCTAAAGATGTGCTGCAGCATAGAGGTAAGGTGGATGCGGAACAAGGCCTAAGATCTCTAAAGGGTCTGTCCTCTGTCCCATCCCCATAGAGGTGGGAGTGTGTGTGTGTGGGTGTGTGTGTGTTATATTAACACGTTTATGACTAGATTGTTGAACAAATCTTAAACGATCCCTCATATAGTTTCCCTTGGACCCCCATTCTCTCCAGACAGGGTTTCCTTGAAATAAGAAACAAAAAACACATTACTAGTTCCCAAAGGGTATTTTGGGAAGCGACAATCAAAGAAACTCTCAGAAGAGGCATTAGAGGTTGACCCCAATCTTTCTCTCTCTCCTCCCCTTTCAACGCTTTGGAAAAATGAATACCCATCCTCCCTGTGAACAGACCATCTCCCAAGACCATCCCTTCCACTCTTTGATAGGCTGGACATCAGATTGTCCACATACTGATCTCCAGTTTCCCTCTCTATGGCTTCTAATGAAATAGAAGCTGGCTCTAATTGTGCTCCATGCAACACTCTCTTCAGATAGGTTCACGTGCCTCGACTCTTTGATGCCAGTGAGGTGACAGAAAAGCAGACATTACTTTTGAGGACCCCCAGAAAGCATACCTTCCAACTGAGTCCTAAAATGCAGATGCAATTTCTGAAAAATTTAAGTCATGTATTCGCGTCAGCTGAGAGGTAAGTGTAAAAACTAGAGCTTGTCCCTATAAAACTCATATTTCCACATTTTTACTATAGGTTAGGAAAAAAATGTATTACATCTGCTGACCAAGTTAAATAGTCCCGAGCAACTTGGAGAGCCAGGATTCCACTAAAAATAAGTATCAGTTTGTTCCCTGTTTCTATGAGTCTGTTTTTGTTTTGTTTGTACAAGACAGTGCAGTGATCACACCATAAAGCATATAAATATCGTACACCTGAAGCTAATATATCGTATGCCAGCTATACTTTTATTTTAAAAAAGTGCAAGCCAGAATGATAAAACACGATAAAGTTCTAATTTGCTAAGTTCTTCGCTGTGTTTCGACAGACACTAGCCAGTGGGGAGTAGAAAGGAGAAAGGGAATAAAATGCAAATAGTGTCATCATTTCTGCAACTTTATTCACTCTTTCTTCCCAAATGTTTATTTTTGCTTCCTTAGGGTATCAGGAAGAGCATGTTCTAACACAATTGTTCTGAGTTGTTGCCAGGAAGTCAAGTTTATCTTTAGCATCATTCTGAGCAAATAGCACAGACTGAGGAAAATGATGTTTGGGGCCAAATGTTGAAAACTTGAGTCTTGTGTAGCCTGAGCTGAAAGAGCAAAGAACTAAAATGAAAAGCTAATAACGTGGGCACTGTTTTTCTCTACATGAATTTCTATTTAGAAGTGAGGTGGTAGTGAAAAGAGAATGGGTTTCAAGTACCAACAGCTGCAGGCTCAAACTTAGCCTTGAAATTGCTGCCCGATTGAGTACCCTTGGACAAACTTAATTCAACAAATATTTAATCGAATGACTACTCAGTGCCAGGCACTTGGCCCTCACAGAGCTTAACATAACTTGCTCCCGGAATCTGTTTTTATATCTAAAAGAAGAATGTACATTACTATTTGCAGGTCTCTTATAATAATTAAATGAGATAACATATGTAAAATTGTAAAGCTCAGTGCCTAGCACATAATCATTGCTTAACAAATCTTAGTTTCTTTTGTCTTCAGAATAACCAAATTAATCTTTCCTTTGAGTTAACTTGTGATTTAAAAGTACTGCTCTAGTACAGAACTAAAAATAAAATCAACAGATGGTTCCATAAATCTAGACACTTGCCAAATACCCCAGTTTTTTGGGGAGGTCCATCAACTCTGACAACCAGAAACTAAAATTCAGTCTCAGATACTAACACTTCCAATTGTCCTACTTTGACTCCAACTGGGTTTTGTGCAAGACAAAAATAAATGGCTTTTCTTGTCAATTACCAGCAGGTATGGTATATGTAGCATGAAAATCAGAGCTATAAATGATGCTGAAATATTAGAACTGCTCATTTAAAATGTATTGATTGCCTGTAATGTGTGAGACATTGTGGTGGGATTAGTAATAAGAGAAACAAATATGTCCCTGACTGGATAAAACTTACTCTCTAGTGGGGGCAATGTAATGTCAGCCCTCAGGGAGGCCACAGCCAGGAAAAGAAAGAAGACAAACATGCATTAAATAATAATGGCCAATATGCTACTGTACCAAGCATTAAATGATGAACTGAAGTCTCTAATACAGGGATTCAGAAAAGATGACATAGTCAAGAAGGCTTTCTGGGAAAAAAGTGGAAATTGAGCTGAGGCTTTTGAAGGTTAGCGAGGACTACTGAAGGTCTTCTATTCTCCCTGTACATAAAGGTCGAATGCACCAAATCTCCAGGGAGAAATTAGCTGTAATAAAGTCTGCTCTTTCTGAATGCGTATAATCTTCTCTCAGTTCCTTAAATGTTCACTAGTACAAATTCTACCTGGGTTCCATCTCATCCAAAAGGCAGTTACTAACTACTCTCAAGTAAAAGATAATGTTTTGATATCACTAGCATTTCTAAAGGAGCTGTTAAGTCTGACTCTGCTTAAAAAAAAAAAAAAAAAAAAAAGGAAAAATAAAGAAGAAAAGTTTGAGTTAAACGCACTTTTTGCATTTTCTTAGTTCTGAGAATCCCCCAACTTCCCTATGGGCAAGAGGTAATCACAACCCAGATAGCTGATGCTGTCCCTCCTGCTACCTGAAGTCAGATCCATCTAGTAATAAAGAGGTTTGATATTAGGAAGCTTTTAAAATTCTAAACCTATTTGACTGGACAAGCTTCTTCGGTGAATCCTGAGACGGGGCTTTGTCCATATTCCCCAGCCTCATCATTCCGAAGCCAGAACCACCACACTGCATTCTTGGCACAGAATACAGTACCCTTCCCTTAAAGCACTGCGCGTTCATGCCTTAGCTGTGTCCCGCACATCTGTTCACCCTGACTTTCTTCATTCTTCTAGTTTAGAAATACTTGGTCAGTCACTGAAGGATGAACTTCATGGGAACCTATGATCTCTCTGAAATGCTATGGCCATTATGTTGATCTTTCTTAGCATTTTTTTCCACTGTGGGGAGTAGCCTTAGTTTTCATAAAATTTTCCAAGGCTTTGTGAAGCCTCAACTCTCCTCACCCCTCCTCCCCCAACTTCCCCGCCAAAGAAAAGGTTTACGAATCTGTATTTTAAATCTACTAGGGTCAATTTGCTATTTATATCATTTCCAAATGGCTACCCTGCAACTATAACTCAAATAAAAGAAAAAATGACACACTGAGAAAAATATTTCAGTGTTTTTATCTGCTAATAACAACTAACTGTTGGAAGGGTTGGCTTCTAGACTCTCAATTAGTAAACTGGATTAAAATAATTTTAAATGCAGACTTTTTTGTCTTAATGCTTGAAAAAATCCAGGTGTCATAGATTCTGAATGACCAACCTGGGTCTGATTTCATCATTTTTTCTTAGCTATCTAACGACACTTGGTAGTTCCTACTATATTAGGATATAAACCCAGTTACTTTAGGTCTTGCAATCGACTTGCTTTATCAGTAAGGGAAATTATAAAACCGCCTCACCCCTCCTCCTCCCGCAGGAGTTTGGGTTTCGAAATAATCCCAAGGGAAATGAGCTCAGATCCTATTTTATGTATTTTATATATTCCTGAATGGCCCTTGTAATGGATTGGAGTAGGATCAGAAAAGTCACTGGTGTTTTCTCACATGAGAGAAAAAGAGTGAGTTAGAAGATATAATTTCATTGTCCATTTTGGCCACATTCTATCATTTGGAGGTGGCTTTGCTTGTTTTGTCTATTTTCCAGAGTTATGACCATGAACTAATAATTTCAGAAATTTATTGAAATTTTCCAAAATGCCAGACAAATAAAAGGTCATCTTTTCCCCTGGCCTTCTCGATTCCTGATCTTTCTCTACTGGCAGGCCCCCGCAGGATGTCACTATTCACCTATGAGTACTCATGTCAAGAACAGCCAACCGCTCACCTGGAAATCCTGAAACCACAGGCAGAGCAGAAGACCTGCACGCCTGGGCAACTTAATTTTTGGAAACAAATTTGAGATGCCAGTCACAAAGCACCCTGGACATGGAAAACATGCCAATTCCATTACAAAGAAGAGTTTCACAAAAAGCTAACTGGGTTTAGCACCTGGTCTTCTTTCCAACATTTTGCATCTACGGATTACATAGTTTTCACAGAACTTTCACATACCATATTTCACCTTTCATTGATAACCTTGTGAAGTGGCAAAGTAAACTTTCTTCCCTCTTTCACTTGACTTTTGATCTTCAGCCTACACAGTGATCTGGGATTAGGGCAATATGCATAATCGACAAGTTCCTTTCCCTAAAACCCTCTAGTTTTCAGAGCACTTAGAATAATATTCCCAATCCTTACAAAGTCTCATGAGATCTGACCTCTGTCACCTCTACAGACTCATGCCAGGCCACTCTCTCCTTCCTTCACCAACCTTCAAGCATACTCATTTTCCTTTGTTTCCTTCAACATGCCCCAAGCATCAGGGCTCTTGCATATACTATTTCCTCTTTCTGATCTCCTCTTTCCGCAATTCTTTGTGTGGTTGCCTCATTTTCACCCTTTCTCCCTGTTTATGTCAACTCAACTGAGATTATCTAAAGCCATCCCACCAAGGTTATCCGATGTCTCAACCCCTCATTTGTTTTCATCACAGCATAATTTATGATTATTTCATTTACCGGCCTTTGTTTTGTTTTCGTGTATCTCCTCCACAAACCTGTAAGCTCTGTGAGGACAGGCACGGGATGGGGCAAGTCACAGTTAGAACTCCAGTGTGTAAGCCAAAGCCAGTGCTAACAGAGCAGATGGTCAACTACCATATAGTGGGCGCTAGGTAAATATTCATTGAGGGAAAGAAATAAGCAATTTGAGTACGTACACTAAAGTTTGTTTCCCACGTGCATGGGTTCAAGCATTAATGTTGACTAACTTGTTTTAAAAAGATCTCTCCAGCAAGGGGAAAGCTAAAAAGAAATATCTGTATATATACAAACCCGTTACATATACATATTATAAATATTTCTATATATGATCACGTGGGTTTCTACCAATGTAAGCATGAGTTCTTACTGAAGTCTCCAACTTTAATTCATTACCGCATGGATCATTTTAACCTCCGGCCCTTGCTTTCCTGTGAATTCCCACTCAAATACTGAGAAATGACTGTTAACGGCTAAAAGGCAGCATCAGTGCCTTATTCAGCGCTGTATCCCAAGTACAGTGCTTGGCACACGAAATGCACGGTTGACTTACTGGTGAGTTTACCCAATAATTTCAATTCTGGAAGGGACTACAGCTAAATTTGCAAATGTTACTAAATATGGATTTCCAAGACTAAAAATCACAACAGTTTATTAGGGCAACAGTACAAGAGGGTGCCCTAACAAAGGTCTGATTTAAGTGTGTTTATGCAACTCTGTGAAGGGAAAATGACAGTAATACATCTAAGCCACACAAAAAGGATTTGGGCTTTCCTGAAAAGGATTCGAGTGGCATCAAATGGTTTGTTTCTCCACAGCAATTTACATTTATTAAAATAGATAATAGGCACAATCATTGTCAAAATAGAGCTTCCACCCTGTACAACATCTTAATGTATTCTTGAAATTCCTGACAAATAGGCACAAGGCCGTGGCAGATTAGACTCTAAGTGGGGGGATCGCTCTAATAGCACAGCAGAAAAACCAATCTCACACTTCTGGGAAGAAAAATAAGACCTGGGAGCAGCCTTTGAAGGCAAAGGGTATAGCACAAAGGGAAAGGTGCTAAAGTGATGCCTCGGCTGGGAGGAAAACCGGGCTGAATGTGACACTCTGCATTAGTGATGCTAATTTATGTCTGGGTAAGTGTGTGTGTATGACACAGAGGAAATTTGAAGAGGTCTCTATTATACCACGGAGGAGCTCATCTTGAATCTGGGAAGGGTACATGCTTTATACGGGGACTGCCTCACATGGGCACATGCTATCTCGACTCTTTGTCAGTTTCCTATGAACAAATCACTTGTCACCTGAAATTTATTCTGGATTGTTTCCGGTCCGTGCTTTACACTGCAGCCAGAATGATCTTTTTCGAAAACAAATTTGGTCGCTGCCCCCCACCTTCCTCACATTGAAACATTTTAAGTTTCCCTTTCTCTAGGATGAAAAGCAATAAAGGCCTCATACACGCTGAAGGTTTTGCAAAATGTGGCTTCTCTCTAATGCCCGCCCTGTGGGAACTCGACCACGCGGGTCACCGTCTCCTTCTCTGAATACACACTCTCTCTACCGCTACTACTGTAGGGCCCTTGTACTTTCAGTTCTCTCTGCCTGGGTCAACCTTCCATCTCCTACCATGTCTTCTGGTTTAGCCCAATCCCCTTCATCAAGGAAGCTTTGCCTGCCCAGGTCCAATCCTCTTATCGCACATTCCCACAGCACCACATGCTCTGCCTTATAGTGCTTGCCACAGTTTCAATCCTACATGTATCTTTGTTATTCTTTGATGAATGTATTTCCCCAGAGGGCTTTGTGACTCCATTCTTGGTACCTAACCCCAGGCCTGGCACACAATAAGTGCCCAATAAATATCTACTCATCAATTGAATGAAAAACGATCACACCATCTACCCACACTATTGTCAAGCCTCTCCAGAACATTCGAGTTCTTTGGATTATGAAGAATATATCATTTCACACATTTGATTGGTCATTCTTGATCATAGAGGATATATCACTGCTAGCCATTATAGTTTCCAAAGAAACAGAAGGTCCTTTTTATTATGTGGGTCATCAATATAATGAAATGAACATTGTATGAAAGGGACAGGAAAACACCTATCCAGAAGTCAGCTATGGTGCTGACCATCTACTCATCTAATCCTTAAGATAACTGCTATCAAGTAATTCTGCTTTACTTCACAACATCTCAAATGCTACTATTGGTTTTCAAGCTCTAATCATGGTGCCTGGATTTCACTCAACACATATTTGCTGAGCATATTACATGCCAAGCACTGTGTTAGACTCTGGGATACATGCTGAGCAAGAGACAAAAGGTGCTTACCTTCAAGTAGAGGAGAAAGACAACACAGACTGATAGCCATTTCAGATTAGTGAACTTCGGAAGAGTGTCTGATTAGCACTGAGAAGAAGTCATGTTCTATGAGAGCGAGATACACCCATTGTTTCACCATGAACTTAAGTGATCTGCATGCTTCACCAGGATAACCTGTATCATTCTTGCTCTGTGGTGTCAAATAGATCACAGTGTTTTCACTGTGATGAACATTTAAAGGATTTTATGTCCTCATGTCATGGTCTCCCAGAAGGATTTAAATGTATTCACTTCCTCAAATTAAAGAGTAGGCAATACACAGGTATATATTTCCTAAGGAGTTACTATAACCCCTCTAAAATCTCTATTGCTGGTTCTGATGTACCTCAAAGGATCTAAGTGCCTTGCTCTCTAACATGTATATCTCAACAGCATCTGTTCCATGCCAAGAGATTTTTCATATGGTTTTAGTAGCAAGTAATGCAAGTAGTAGTTAGTGGTACAGAGCATCTTAAAGACATCTGTGGAGAGGGTATAAATTTTGCAAATATTGAGTCAAGACTTACTTGATAACCCTTATAAACATTAAGGCCTAGGATAGTGTTTGGAGCATAACCGGCCCTCAGTAATTATGTTAAATATTTGCTGAATGAAGGGTGATACTTTAGAAAAATTAGGCAGTTGAAGTATAGGAGTTGAGTGGAAAGAGAAAAATTAAAATTGAAGTGGCTTGCTTATCAGGAGCGAAAGCCACAGAGAAAGGGCACTGAGAACAGTACCCTCTCATCCCTTTCTGATGAAGACCAGAGACTTATGAGGGCTGGGCAGGAAGCTGGGAGAATCTCAGGAACTGACAATAGCAGCCCTGAGGTGTCACGGCTCAAGACTAATGCTCCAGCCTACCGTCTCCAATGGAGAAGAACAATCAGCAGATTGTTTACACTCCTGAACAAATAAACTAATTGTGTCTTTGTTTTAAACCTAACAAATCATAGCTTGATTACAGGTCATTAGTGACCATTAATACACAAAACTATTTGCATTTCACTGGTATATCTGAATTACACAGTCTTGCCTTTCACACTAGCTCAATCAAGCTTGCAAAGGGAATCCCCCTACCCCTTATCGGGCCTCAAGAGGGACTTAAACTAACAATTAGCCTCTAGAATTAAACTATGATGCAGAAGAATTCATTATTTTGGTTCATTGTTGATCTCTTTCTTGTCGAACCAGCCATTCATTCCCTTTGTAGGGAAGACATGTGCTCTGTGCCCAAAGAGTGTGCAATCGCCTCTCCCTCCAAGTTCTTGATTATTCCCCATGACTCCCAATGCATTGGCCAACACACAAACCTGCTTATGGATACTAGCAAAGACAGTCCTAGATGCACAAAGTGATGGCTGATTAGAGTGCAGATAAATGCAGGAAGCACATTGGGGATTGTCAGAAATACCAAGGTGACAGGAACAGAGTTTATTTGGTAAAAACGTGGGGGCAGGACAGAGAATATTGAAATGTACAGGTCAACTGGGTAATCCAGAATTTTAAAAAGTCTATTTGGGGCTCTGGATTATCTGTAGCAGAGGCCAAGTTTCTTGAAAAGAATTGGATAATTGCCAAGTCTCTGTTTCATTTTGTGCCGAGCAGTTACGGAGTGATTAACAGAGATTAACGATCTTTGCAATGTTTGAGAACTCTGTAACATAGCAGTTGCCATTTTGGAGCAAATCCATGGTCCACCTCATCTAACAGTTGGTTGCTTCAAAAACATTTGCCTCAGAGAATGCCACTTTTGACTACTAACGTGCTGCGGCCACAGAATTAAGAGGAATTGCTAACAAGGCAAGTAACGGCAGCCCGAATATTGCTGAAACCATTTTTACTTCTATTCTAGGCTTGCTCTCCAGCCCATGAGTCATACCTCAGCTCCACATGCATCATGACAACACAAAGCTCTGTGCAGTTTAAAAAGCTCTTTCAAATGTGTTCTCCCACTCATCTTTCTATGAGCCCTACGAAAAAGTTAGATTATACACAGTGTAGCAGTTGTGGAAAAGGCAGGCTCTAGAGTCAACTTGTTTTCAAATCCTGGCTTTTTCACTTACTGGCAGGCTGACCTCGAGCAAGTTACTTAGCCTTTCTAAACTTCACCTGTAAAACGGAGATAATAATGGAACCTACCTTACAAGATTATTGTAAAACTCAAATCGTAATGAATGCATGGAAAGTGCTTAGTATACTTAAACGTGGCATATAATAAGTGCTCAAGAAATCTTAATTGCTACTGTTTATCTCTTTCTCCTCCTCCAAGACCACCACCACCCACCATGGCCACCGTCTTTGCCACCACCATCATCCTCACCGCCATTCCCCTCAGGAAGATAAGGAAACTCAATCCCCAAGATAGACTTTTCCTGAAGTCATCAATCTACTAAATAACTCAGGTAGGATTAAGCCATTATCTTTTGACCATATTTTTCCTACCTGGAACACTTTCATTCCTCTCCCCTGTACGTGAATCCTCCTCCTCATCCAGGTCTCAGCTTAGCCATCTCCTTCATGAGCCCTCCTGAGGCCTCTGACATCTCACAATCCCTTGTACTTCCCCCATCACTGAACTTCTCTACTACATTATAATTGCCTGGTTTCCTGTCTGTGTCCCGCATGAGGCCCTGAGTTCCTTAACAAAAGAGATCAGGTCTATGTTCCACACCTTTCCATCCCCAATGCAGAGCACAGTATCGGGCACATAGTAAGTGCTCAATAAATACTTAATAAAAGATGGATGACAGACTCTTTCATACCAATCTGAAGCCACATATTAAAGTATTATTTCTTACTGGAACACTTTTGGAAAATCAGAGATAGTCATACATGGCTTCAAACTTATTATCTTAACCTCAAGTTGAAAACTCAAGGCAATCTTAATCAAATTTTCATGCATCCCATTTCTGAAGAAGGTAGCTTAACTTGTGAAAATAATGCCTTGAAGTGACACACTATGTTAACACACACTCATTTTACACCTCACACTTACTCATGAACTTATGCACAATGCTGATACAGCTCCCAAGCCCTTAGCATTTTAAAAGGGACACCTTCTTTGTACTTTGAAAGGATTTTTCAGAAACATTTGCACTTAATGAGGCATGGAGAAAAGCCGGCATTCATCCTTGCCATTCTTTCTCACAACAGGCTCTTAAAATTCTGACTCTGAACTGTCTCTTATTGAGCGTTTGTATTTTTGAGAAGTTTGAGTCTGGCATGACATAGACGAGAAAAACACAACCAAATAACAAAGTACTTCAATCCTTCCCCTCTCCCCCCACTCCCTGGAGCTACAGAGGGCATAAAAGTTGGAAGTTCCAGGGAAATCCATCCAAAGTCTATCTAGTCCACTCTCATTAAGGAAGCATCACTGAGGCAAATCAGATGAAACTCAGACCCCCAGTCAATACCATATTCAATGCATTAAAAATGTTTTTTGACTGGAGAAATGAAAGAAAGGTACATTGGAATTACAACAGATAGAAACTCTTTTTAAAAATAGGTCAGGCAGAAAAAATAAAAGTTTCCATAGCAAGGGCTGAACTCCACCTCACATCACAAACACTCCAAGGTATTATTTAAAAACAAACCCGTCTACGGCCATGCCACCCTGAACAAGCCCGATCCTGTCTGATCTCGGAAGCTAAGCAGGGTTTGGCCTGGTTAGTACTTGGATAGGAGATCACCTAGGAAGACTAGGTGCTGTAGGCATGAAAAATAAAATAAAAAAATAAAGGATTGTAAGCTGACAAGGTCCTTGCAATCTGTGAGGTCAACCAAGGGCTGCCTAGCCTAAAAATATAAATATATAAAAATAAAAACAAACGCTACTTTCTCATCTTATATTAAAAGCACTTTAAGAGAGATAACCTATGTGGAATCTATATACGTATGAAAGTTGCATAGTTCTCTTGGGACAATGCCTGACACGCCTTATCCATAGGCTGATAGAGAAAAAACATTATACACATACATTTCAGAAAGATATACACCGCTCTGTTTTCTTCCTTTAAATCTTTGACCACCTTTTAAATTTCATTTCCCTGTAATAAATATTCCTTTGGAAATGTTCCTTTCCCCACTCCTTCTAAAATAAGCCTTCTCTTCTGAATGTCTTACTCTTTGAATGCCTCCGAGTTTTTACCTACCTCTGTTACAAACTCCACCCTCAAGGGAGACATTCTGATGATTCTTAAAAAAAAAAATCTATAGTTCTTTTGTACTAAATTTTATTTTCCAGGGCCCAAACAACAGCCAAATGTATAGGGCTATAAAGCTAAATAGCTCACCACACAGCTTCAAGAAATGAATTTTAATAAGCTCGCAGAAATCATGTCACCTCATCTAAATCAGGTGGGATTACTTAAGTGTCACATTGAAAGGCTTCCAACATTTGGGAAGTTGCTGTTTTACCTACATAGAGATTTCTAGATCTGCTTTCTAATTCAAAATTACTCATTTAGTAAGACCCTCCATTCTTCATAAAACACAAAGTATTTGTCTTTTTCTTTGCATCCTAACCCCCCCCCCTTCTTTTTGGTTAAAGCAGTTAATGTATAAGTCTGGTCCATTAACTTATTCTACATACTTCTCTAGCATCTACAAAGCAGAGGCTGCTCTTGTCTAGCCTACTCTCTTCTCTCCTGGTAATTTTATAACCAGCCACAATTTGCATTGCTGTGTACCAACATGTTTCATCTAAATGTGTTCTTGGTTCTTAAAACAGAAAGTCAAACAATGGTTCCTACCTTTACTTTTTTGAATGTGAATTGGTTTGGGTCCCACAGAACATCTTTTAAGCATTTGGAACTATTCAATACTTCCACATGGCTACCTTATCAAGAATAGTAGGTATAAATAACAATACTAATACCTTTATTTCCATAGGTGCTTTCATCTGGATAATTCATGCTTCATTATTGTGCCACTAGTCTCTGTCTTGGGTTCTCCCTTGGCTCCTGTGACAAACACGGGGTTCAGATCCAGACTCCAGGAGGTAGTGGTGTTTCAACTTTTGGTAACATACAGGTGCATAACAGACTCCCCCAGATTCCCCTATGGTCTCTCTGTGTGAGGTTGTTCCTGGGCTGTGACAATCACCAAATAAGGTGACACGAGCAACACTACGAAGCCTTTCTGTGCTCCGGCCGCCTTGGCTCAAAGCGGGCTGCCTTCAGTTGTGGAAGACAGGCATTCTTAAAAGGTCTCTGGACTACCAGCAGCACCAGCACCTGGGAAATCCTTTAGAAAGCCAACCAGCAGGCCCATCCGGGACCTTAAATTAGAAGCTCTGGGAGGAGCCCACCAAACACTTCAGGTGGTTCTGATACACATTACCGTCAAAAACAACTCTCATGGGGCGTCTCAGGAGTGGATAGGAGCACTATTGTCCTAGAGTGAAGGTGGGGCCAGGTGCACAGGACACCACGTTTTTCAGGAAAGGAAGGCTTCACAATGTAGGGCTAGAGCAATGGGTAAAAGATGGAGAGACCGCCCTGGTACACAGAATAACTCTGAGGCAATCATAAGCATTCAGAAACAGGAGTGGCTCATTTCACTGATTAGAGGGGGCTCCCTTTCTCTTGAATTGTTTGGAGGTGTAAGATTATACTGTAGGGGAATCTATGAATAAGGCAATGCAAACAGAAGTCCTAAAAAGAAAGATGCAAGATTTAAAAAAACAAAATTAAGCCTTAATAGGAAGTTTCGACACAGCATTAATATAGAGAGGTTTATAATTAATCCATTACCATTAATTTAATAGCTCAAAGCTATTACCTTTAAAAACTATCCTACTGATGGTGCATAGAGCAGATAATAGGTTTTAGTTTCCAACGTTTTATTCCATATTCGGAAAAGAGCAGCAGTTGGCTTAGACTCTCATAAGATTTCATTTATTATTATTTGAGATTATATTATTTAAAGGGGATCACCACTAGCCAGAACTGGTACTGGATCAAAGATGAACGTTGGGATGTTAACTTATTTCTCCTTCGTTTTATAACCAAAACAAATGTCTTTTGAAAGGAATGATTATGCTTTAGGACATATACTGTACTAATATTCATGAAAATACAGCCTACTGTTATTTAACAGCTACTACATACTATGTACCTGGGATTGTCCTGAGCATATCACATACACTAGCATATGGAATGCAGGCATACCTCAGACATATTTGCACTTTTGGTTCCAGACCGCTGCAATAAAGAGATAATTACAATAAAGCAGGTCATAATCTTTTAATGGTGGAGGGTCCTGCCCTCAGTTTTTAAAAGACATAACATCTGTGAGGCATAATAAAGAGATGCACAACTAAACGCTGTATGCCTGTGCTCACAACCACCTGAGGATGTTAAGCATTGTTATCCACAGTCTCTAGCGGAGGCACCTGGGCTCAGAGAGGGTAAATAACATGCCCAAGGTCATAGATCTAGCGAGGGGTCGAGCCAGGACACAAACCTAGCTGCCTCCAGCCAGTGTTCTTAACCACTTAACTACAGACGTAACTCATTTATTGTGCTTTGCTTTATTGCACTTCACAGATTTTTTTTTTCCCTACAAATTGAAGGCGAGACCCCCAACAGCAAGAAGATTGACTCCCTTTATTGCGGTGGTCTGGTACCAAACCTGCAACATCTCTGAGGAATGTTTGTATAATTTTTAGTATAATCCTGAACTCTAGGGATTTGGAGGGCAGAAAGAATGTATTGTTCAGTGCAAATAATACTTATGACCATTTAAGGCTTCTGGAAATACTAAAAACAACAAACAACCACTATGGAATGTTCAATTTATGTCAGGCACTTAACTAACCACTGTAGAACTACTGTCTCAATCCTCACAACAACCATAGGAGGTGGTTACTATTATTGTCCCAATTTTAATATGGGCAATTATGGTTAGAAGATTTAAGTAATAAGCCTATCTTAGTAAAGAACTCACCGCTCACACCATCAAATAGAAATGAAGCAAAAGACGAACATAGTGCATAAAAACCACTCAGTGAATGTAGCTTCCCTGCCTTTACGTTATGTTTCCAGAGATAACCATGGCGCTGATGATGATCAAACCATTGTCTGTCTTCCCTATTTTCTTGCTTGGTCCACATGGATGTTTGTCAGTTAGGGATTTGAGTGCAGTATGTAGTTGTGATGTGGAACTAGTTCACTGGCTTTTCCACATCTCTAAAAGTCAACAAACCCTAGTGCTTCAAGGCTTGTATGACTGGCCAGGAGTGTGGCCCCAAGACTCTTCCACTGGCAACTGTGACAATGAATGACTTTAGGAATGAGACACATCTCACACTCAAGCCCAGCAATCAAAGGGCTATAATACTTGTTCCACCCAAAGAACCTTATGCTAAGGATGTAGGTGACCAATATCTTGCAAGATATCGTGTCAGCAAGAACGAACTCTGTTTTCCAAGACTACAAGATTTGACCTAGTTGGGAGTTCACTGCAAATTGGTTTACTCAGTTTTCTAGTATCGTGGGAAGAACTCTATTTTAGGAGTCGAAATCTCTGGTCTTCAGTCTTGTCTTCACCGCAATCCAGCCATGTGATCATGGCAAGTTGATTAAACTCCACTAGACCTCCATTTCCTCACTGAGGAAATGAAAAGAAAACATTCTCTAAATTTGTTGTGCATAGTCGGTAAGAGCTGTAAATACTTTGCAGAAATATAAAAACCATTCACAAATATAAGATGGCATTGCTGTTTTATGTAACTTCTTTTTTGATTCAAATTTGGCTGCTAACATATCAACCTGGTTAGCTAAGTTGGTTCACTGACTAACTTACCAGTGAAGAGGAAAGGGGACTGTTTAAAACTGATAATTATTAGCTATTCCAAGACATCCAGGGAACTATTTGTTCAGTTATTTTGATGGTCAAAAGGGATTCATTTCCAACGACCTTCCCTGTAAGCCTGACAAATGCCTAGGTCAGTGAACGTTGGTACGAAACAGCCTGAGAACCTTTCTGAGCAAACAAAAGGAGTATCACTAAACTACTATGTTACTAAATAAGACAGACACACTCCAGGTAGCTCAACAAAGGGGTTTAATGTATCTGCCAAAGATACTTTTGGGTTTCTATTCAGATTTCAAGGTACCAAGCTTTTCTCCCTAGCATGTCCACAGAGAATAGAATTTGGGAGATTAGTTGGGGGAGCAGTGAAAGGGGATAGTGTAAAGGAAATTTTTATGCAGGGAGAAAAAAGAAATTCCACTTGGAGTCAAATTTTGAAAGATGAATGAAAGGTAGTATTTAGTACTATCGACTGGTTTTACATCTTATTGGAAGAAGTCAACCGAGAGACGCAAGAGCAAAGATGTAAAAATCAAGGAAATGATTTCTTTGGTGCTTTTACATTTATCTTGGACTATGGTTTGCCTCCAATTATCTGACAGATAAAAATGGCTTTGTGATGTGACACCATCATCCTGCTTTTCTTATTATAGTTCTTTTCTTAAAATATTTTGTAGGTCAACATAATTAGGTGAAACTAAAGACCATAAGTATATATCTTCCTTGGGACTGTATTTGGAAAGTCGTATTAATTCTCTCAAGTCACTAGTATTGGGGCTATAAAGCTGAATGTTTGATTACATACTCAAACTCTGGCTCTAGATCATCTTACCAAGTTTATTTTCAATATACCCGAAACAGGTTATGGAGGTTGCTTAGATCATGATCGAAGACTGTAAAGGAAACCAAGAATTCTCAAACATAAAACACACCATTCTTTCCAAAGCCAAGATCATCTCATGAGTGGATAGTGGCATTTTCCTGCCTCCATTTCTCTGATAAAACATACGTATGCTCTGTCACAAACAGTCACATTGCAATACACTACACTGGACCAGCTGTCCCTGTTTGCAGACCTCTCCAGTAAGTCTGGTTGTCACTAATCCACTGATTAAACATCTTAAGACTGGCTTTGGCAAAACATGCCAGAAATTCCTTCAAGGCAATTAAAACCACCTTCGGTGTCAATAAACACAGACCGTGAGATCTTTCACGTGCAGTGGGGCTGTCTCTGACCCATGGGCTCTGGGACACTTTTACTTAGATGACTTTTCCATCATTGCAATTGATTTCCACTGACTCATCTAGACCCTTTCCAGCTCCCTTATAAAATGATTGCCTGAGGTCAGAGATATCATCTTACCTTTATTGTTTCAGCCAAAACACAAGGGCCAAAGAGACTGTGAACCTAAGGGCCACCCAACCTCACTGCCAAAGTCCTTTTGCCCAGACCTACAGGTAAGAGAGCCTGAAAGAGATTCTCACTACAGAATGTGCTGTTTGCTAGTGTCCACTTATCGCTACGCTTCTGGGGTTCAAATCTGATTTTCCTTTGAAAAATGTTTAATATAACTTCAAAATAAAAGGAAGAACTCAGGTGAAAATTACTACGTTGATATTCTGAGACTAGTTCTTTGCACATAGTACACACTCTTGAATTGTTTTTCACCAAAATGATGGCTTAATAGTTTTCATTATGTAAACAATATATATATATTTATTTTAAAACTGCAATTCATTATAGAAAACATAAATGTAAATAGTAAAAATTACTTAAAATTCCACCAGCCTAATAATTCCACCCTAATTGTTAATATTTGCTAGCCATTCTTTTCACGGAAACTTGTATAAGAATCATACTATGCATACCCTTTTTATCATGGAGGAGACTGCCTTTAATTTTTTTATAGTCTTTTTTTGGCCCATCCCCCATCACCAATGTTAATAACCTTTTGTGTATTTTTTTCATACTGATATCTTCATATACCAACTCGTATGACAGCAACAAGCTTTCAGTTGCTCTGTCAATACTTGCTGAATAGGTAAAGAGCACAATAAAAGGACAAACGCATAAACAAATGAATGGAATAAAAAATAAATAATAGGCTATGTTTTTATTTAGCTGGCCCAGTTTCCAAGTGATTGCAAAAATAATACAGCACATCTTTTGACATCTCCCGTATGTATTTCAATTGCAGTGGGAGGTAGAAGAACCTCGCTTTAACATGTTTAGATGGATGTACAAGATTAAACTCCCAAGACTATGTAACTGGCTGTTGTCCTAACTATAGAGACATTATCAGTCTACCCTCAAACTCAAAGCAAGTTCAAAAACCACTCCCTAAGCCCTCATGTGCCAAGCACAACACTGTCCTCTGTAGGATAGACTAAAGAGGAAAAATGTGACCACGCCTCCCAAGGGCTTCCTCCTGGTTGGGGAGATAACATACACGGCCACCTCTTTCTAGTGATGATGTGACTAGTTCTAAACCTCCAGCATTAGGTGACTGGTAAAGTTATGGTTTAATTATAAGAAGTTACAGAAAAATGTTCACGGTATTGTGTTTTGGACAAAACCAAACAACAATAGATATCATTTTACTTATAATTCCAATATTCATCCATTACTTTCTCTTCCTCTCTCCCTTCTCTCTGACTGAACCTGCGCCTCAGGTTTTGCACTCGTGAAATGGGGATAATACCTGTCTAACCTCAAAGGACTGTTGTTATAAAAACTTGAGGAATTCCGGGAACACTTTATGGAAAAATGGGGATTTGTGGCAGGTCTTGTAGGCACCAGGGAAGAGGGATAACATGTGGGGCAGGGAAGCAGAGGTGTTTTGGGGATAGTGAGGACCCCAAATGAGCCAGCCCGGCTGGTTTGCAGATCAATTAGGACAGACTCAGGAGATGAGAGGACGAGCAGGAACATTATGATTTACAAAGACAGGAGAAAATTGCGAACACACGAATCTTCTTAAAGGGTCAGACAAAGGTTGGAAAATAAGTGTGTTGCCTTTCAGCGTGTGCCAATGTCTAGATCAAGGCCATCCACATGAGTGACTCAAAGGCAACCTTCTTGCAAGTCACTGGAAAAGAGAAAAACCTGGCCTGCACAATGGGCTTGAATCCAAGTTTCTAAGACTTATAGGAAAAATTCTGATGGGAAAATTTCCATCTCAAATTGTGCCGAGGAAGCAAAGGTACTGAGTAAGCATGTTGGCAGCAGAAGCACAATGTGGCAATCGGGCTGCTTTTGCCTTTTCACCACTGTGCACGGAGTTCTTCAGGTCCTGGGGAGACCTTAGCAAGTGTTTGATCTGACTCTGCAAGGCATCAGAGAACCTGTAGAGAAATACACCTCGTTCCCAAATAAAACTGTGCCAAAACCTTGCCCCCGATGTCCTATGAAGTGGCCAGAGGGTTCTACCTTCCAAAGCATATGACGGCAGTTCCACCCGGGCTAACCCTACAGCACTGGGATGGAATTAGATATCTGTCATCGCAAGAGATGTTAGCGGGAGCACTGAACTGTCATGGGCTCTTCTGTCAGCTCAGGGTTCCAGGGCAGCTCTGCTCCCCTCTGTCCCATCTTCTCCTTTTAAACTGGTACCATTGATGAATTCCTGGACGCATGTCCCCATGGATCTGAATTGCCCTAATTACATCCTCTCACCCCATCTCACCTGCCCTTGCCTTTCAGACAGAGGAGAAAGGGGATGAGAGGTAGATTTTAATATTACAATTCCAAATCATCATTGAAGCTTGATGCTTCTAGAAGCTGCTCTAAACAATTTCCTACTAACCACCACAAATCTTCAATTGTCTGTCCATCTGTCCGTTTGTCCATCAGTCCATCCGTTGGTCCGTCCATCCATCCATCCATCCACCCACCCACCCATCCACCCACCCATGCATCCTTTAAATTTTATCTTCTAACCACTTATGTCCTAACCTGTGTATCATTTTTAAATCTTCATAAAATTTTACATGAAAAATGTCTCAAAAACTTGGTTTTCTCATTGTAATACCTCAAGATACTTCAGCAGGAGAAAAATGCCCTAAATATGCACATAAAATGAGCTGAGACTTCATTTTTTTTTTTGACTCCCAACTATAATCCCGAAAGATTGCAGAAATGCAGACAGCCAATATACTTTGAAAAGGGACCAAAAAAATCACTAACTAAAAATATAACCCCAGTGATAGTTTTCATTTACTTCAAATCATGCTCCCAATTTTGGGGAGAAAGCTAGAGATGTCTGGAAGTCTAAAGCCAATGACAGAGTCGGGTTTGCTCAGATTTGCCTGGGTTCAAATCGCATTCAACCACATATAGTATTAACAACACAAAATAGTTAACATAGCTTTCGGAAATGTCAAATTTGAACCCCATGAGAGGGTAGGGCATTAAACAACCATGCTGGTTGTCATAGTGGATTAATCATTCTTTGAAGTTACCTACTCACCAGTTTGAGGGAAATTAACATTTCTGGGTCATTAGGTTCCATGTACTTATCCACAAATGATGCCCCCAAACCAACATTTTATTTAACATAGGTGGGCAACTCAATCCCAGAGAATAAGCTCCTCACCCCTGTATGTAATGGCAGAGGCTGAGGAGAGAGCTTCCCTCCTTCTCAGACTAAGTTAAAGGACCTGGGGCTTTGGAGAAAAACGAGGGCAATGGGATCAAAGTTTCATGCTTACGTCTTTATGATTATTTTTTCTGTTCTTCACCCCACGTTTCCTGATCTGAACTTAAACACTCTGAAAACCCGTGACAATGTGACTAGACCTAAACCTCCAGCATGAGGTGACTAGTAAAGTTATGGTTTAACTATAGGAAGTTACAGAAAAACGTTCACGATATTGTGTTTTGGACAAAAACAAACAATAATAGATATAATACTATTTTACTTATAATTCCAGTATTCATCCATTACTTTCTCTTCCTCTCCCTCCCTCCGTAACACATGCACGTGCACGCAAACACACACACACATGCGCGCGCGCGCACACATGCACGAACACATGCATGGGAGAAATGCATCAAAGAGAGTTTATGTTTGGGGCTAGAGGCAAATCTGATTTTCTTTTTTACGTCTGTCTTTACAGTCCAAGTTTTCATTAGTGAACACATAATTTGTTTTCACATAACCTCTTTTCCTATGTAGTATTTAACAAGATTTGCATTCGTATTATTTAATGTTTGTGCTTATTTAATATATATCTTCCCAAAAGAATACAAGCTCTATGAGAGCAGGGTATATATCCGTTTGTCTCTATTTCATTATACACCTGGGTCTTTTTTGTTTTGTTTTGTTTTGTTTTAGCATGGTGCCTACCATACAGCTAAGTATTTTTAAAATGATCACTAAGTAAAAACTGGGGGATGCTGCTTAGAAGAGGTATGGTTACGTGTGGGGATTCTAACAGGCTATAGAACAGTCAGGTCACATCTCTAGTCTCCCACGCATTTTCTCAACATACCATCTCCCTTGTTCACATTTGCCTCCTATCATCACATGAGACTTCTCCATCAGAAAGCCTTTGCCACTCCTCTCCACCCATCAGAATCCCACCATCGGAATCCCACCGAGGCCCAGCTTTCCCCAGGAGTGGCTATTCCTGTTCATTTAAACTTCCCTCAAGCACTTACTGCCACCACTTGCTTGGAAAACAAACAAACAAACCATTTTTTGAACTTCTACTAGATGCCAAACACTTTTTTTTTAGAACAAGGTCAGCAAACTACAGTCCACAGCCACCACTGGATTTCGCAAACAGAGTTTTGCTAGAACACAGCCACACCCACAGGCTACAATGGCGGAGTTGAGCAGTTGAGACGCAGACTGTATGGGCAGCAAAGCCTAAAATATTTACTATTTAGCCCTTTACGCGAAGTTTCTTGACCCCTGTTCTAGAACAGTTATATACATGTACAAAGAAGAGATAATACAGAATTTTTATCCTATTAGAAGGTTATTCATAGGGCAATATGCAACCCAACATATCTAAGAGCTTTGTAAAAAATGTTGTAATAGACCTAAATTTGTTTTAAGAATGTATTTTTTGAGTCACATATACCTGCATTCAAGTCGTGAGTCTGCTAATTGATTACACAAATTCTCTAAGCCTCAGTTTCACCATCAGGAAAACAGAAATCCATTCCCTGGTTTAGTTAATAAACACGTTATATGTGTTGTTTGCCAGGCACTATATAAGGAGACGGATAGACGATGGTGGAAAAGTCCTAAAGGACTCACCTAATTCAGCTTTAATTGTAGATACGTCTGACGGTGGTCGTGAGCATTAAATGATATAGATACATCTATTCATGTATCTGTGTCTCATATATACACATCAACCTACAACACCATACATGCATATACACATAATACATAGTACATCTGTATAGTACAGGTAGAGTACTTAACCCAATTCCTGGTACACAGCAAGCATTCAGTGTATGGTGGCTCTTCCTCCTCATCATAACTACAAACAGAAGCTCTTTTAACAGACCTCTAAGTAGCTGACTCACTAGATAAAAAAAAAATGCTTTCCATTCTCTCTGTAAAATGGGCCTATCGCAAGCTCTACACTCACAACTACTTTAGCGGGCTGATCTCTGGTACACAGACACACTCCTGCTTCTTCTGATTGAGTGGCATGTTTACTGAGAGTCAGTGTGTTTGTTCCCAAATCTCCTGAAGCCAGCTACACTTGTTCTTTAATTAAATTTCATGGAAGGTGATGAAAAGAATGGTGTGAAAGAGGATGATTGTGTCATATGAAAACGAATTTAATGTTTTCAAGAGATGATAAAGAATTGTTGAATTAAATGTGGGAAAGATTAAAGATTGGAGACAATCTTAAAAAGCTAGAAGGGTCTGTAGCAAGATTGTTTTTCGGGTGTCTATGCTCTCAAACTCAAGAAAAGCAAATTTAGACATGGTTTTTCTCATTCTGGGTGTGGTCTATGCAAGAAAAACATAACCAATTGGCAGACCCATACTCTGGGATCAAGCTTTAATTCTTCAATGGGCTCTTCATCAAAATTAGGCAATGATGTTTAAAATAGGTCTACCATGTTTTATGATTCTCTGCCTTAACTTTTCCAATTTACTGTCAACTATTGCTCCCAAATGCCTGGAGTAAGAGAGGGCTTTTTTTGTATTTATTTAATTCTTACATATAAACAATCACGTTAGAAGGAGGCATGTTGCCTCATTACCTGCCGTATTTTATAGGTAATAAGACAATCAAAGCCTTCTGGTGGTGACGACCTCCCCACAAGAACATACCTCTCACAAAATATCTCCTTCAGAGAAGAGGAATCACAATGAGAAATGCCTAGTGAAGAGCCCCAGTTCCTACTTCATGAATGTGAAGTGTCCAGGATGCTATAAAATCACCACCAGCTTTAGCCATGCACCAATGGTAGTTTTGTGTGTTGTCTGCTCCCCTGTCCTGTCAGCCTACAGGAGGAACAGGCTTACAGAAGGATGCCCCCTCAGAAGGAAGCAGCACTAAAAGCACCCTGAACCAAGACGAGTAATAAACCATCCCAATAAAATGCATTTTAGATACAAAAAATAAATAAATAAAAACAATCAGAGATATGGCGTGATCTGTCTAGGCCACAGAGCTAGCGCAGCTGGAGGTGGGTCTAGAGGCAGGCAGGCCCTGATTCTACCACCTCAGCTACCTGGTGATGACAGAGAGGCAAACACAGCACTGACTCACACGGTGTGGCATAAGTGAAGTACATTTTGAGGACAGAGTGTCATCTGCCCCAATAGATGGAAAGATGCTTGAGAACAAGAACTTCTGCTTTAGTATAATCCCCAGTACAACCTACATAGCAACTGACAAGAAATACGATAAACAGATTTCGTTAGCATTGATAAATTTCCTACTTTGGAACCGAGGGAGAAATTGCAGTCTTCTTGATTTCTGAAAGAACCCAGTTCACACGGGGTTTACAACCCCTTCCATGGAGTATACGCTAGCAAGGGAGAAATTCTATTGTGCCTGTCGGATCGTGTCACTGAGAGCTCAGCCTCACTGATTGGCACGTGCTTTTCCCTGTCAGTGTGGCAAGATGAGCAGCGCCCTGTTCAGCAGATGGTTATTTGTTCCACCAGCCACCTTTGCTGCATCCCTGATTCACTCCAGCCCAGGACAGTCTCCAGCGTTCATGCTGCAAGGCAGCTCCTGCCAACAGCTTTGCCAAATGGCTCCTCTCAAAGTCATGGGCCGCCCAGACAGACTGGCTCCTCCATCTGCAGCAGCTTTTGGCAAAGAGAGGCTTCCCTTTCTGGCTCCACCTCTTGGCTGCACCAGAGCCTTCTTGCCAGAAGGATGATCTGACCCATCAGTAAGTATGGCCAGGCCTGTAATTCTGGAGCCATTTAAAGCCTATACCTGTGTCCCCTAGACTCACCCCTGAGCAAAACATCAGAACGTACCAAGGAGATATAGATGATCACAAATACAGACGTAGTGTGTCACAGAAACTTACAGCCAGAAAAATCTATAGAGAATATGCCTCCCCTCCCCCATCTTCAACCTCATTTTAGTAGATCAGGAAACTGAAGCCCAGAGAGTAAAAGTGACAAATTATGGTGGCAGATCTGGGAATAATACCCACTTATAATGTAACCCACATCACTGCTTAGAATACTGCATTGCCTTCTAATTTTCCCTCCATTCATTTCCAAAGTCTTGATAAAATGGGACTCCTTGTATCGGTACTGATTCGAAAGCATATTTAATTATAAAACGAATAATCTTTGCTCTGCATCAACATCATGACTTTTGTTTTAAACAGCTGTGTCCATACACTACACTGAGAAGATTTGCTGCAAAGTTTAGGGATACGGGCTTGAACATCAGACAGTCCTGGAAGCGATTTCTGTTCTGCCACTTACTGTTGGGTAACCGTGGACAAGGAATGGCCTCCTTCTGCTTCAACTTTCCACTGACAGGGATATAAGGACCGTATCAATCTAGAGAGTTTTGAGGATTAAATGAGAAAAATCCTTTAAAGCCCAAAGTCTGTCGCTGGCCCATAGTAAGCACTCCACAGCTGCCAGCAATCAATGTTATTTATTATTAACACTCAAATGATTTTGGTATAGACAGTACTGTGCATATAAGTAGGTATGCCAAGTATTCTTATTTTCACCATTAGGAAATTCAAGTTCATGAGTTTAAATGACTTATCTGAGGTTACTTAGAGAATAAATGCAGGACCAAAGAGTCCTTCTTGCCATTTTGTTAAGAAATTGGCTTTAAAGATGATAGAATCAGGAAGAAAAACATTTGAACAAAAGTGTATATACATAAATAAACACTGCAGCATCTTATGTAATATAAAAAGCTGAAAACAATGATCCATCTACCCACAAGGGAATTACTAAAGAAACTATGGCATACAGTAATACCATGGGCACTATGCAGCCATCAGAAAAAAACAAGGCAGACATAGGTGTCCTGACATGAAAAATTCTTTCAGATACACATAAATGAGTAGGAGGTTAAAAAAAAAATGTGCAAGGAAAGCAAACAGTATGCATTCTGTTATTAGAAGAAACCATCCTTCCCCCGTGGATATCTGTACATATATATTTAAATATATAAGTATACATACAAAGGTGGCTCTGAGGAAGTAGACCTAATGGCTGACAATGGTAGCCCCTGGGAAGGTAGGTGTGGGGATGAGAGTTTTGAGGATTAAATGAGAAAAATCATTTTTTAATTTGTTTCATCTACTTCTGTAATGCTTGAATCTTTCAAGTAAGAAGGCATTTATATATTATTTGCCTTATAAATAGAGAGAGAAAGGTGAATGACAACAATACAGATGTTGTGAACCTACAGATCTAAATTGGGTGTCCCTGGCTCCAACTTGACTTCTACAAAGTTGCTTAAGCAATGTTACCCTCCTCGCGTTTCTGGTACAGCTCCGCTCTTTGGTAAAACACTTCCTGGTGATATTTTGAACTCAGGAATCCGAGTTCCGTCTTTCAGACCACTTGAGAATGCTCAGCATCTCGCTGCAACAGTCCCTGTTAAAGCCTTTTTTAGCTTTTCTACCCCATGCACCCTGTTGAGAGTCACAGAGCTGATGTCACTCCATTAAGTAGAGGAGGTGGCCTGCCATTCTGGGACTATGTCAGGTTCATTATGTGTCAGGAGAATCAGCAATGCATGATGGAGGAGGCTGTCAGTCTCCTAGAATCAAGCCCAGTAAACCTGGAATATATCCTCTCACAGGTAAGGCACTTTTTGGTGCAGTCCATCTAGCAGACTTCATCTTTCTCAGGTTAAAAATCTGCCCGTAGGGGTCCCTCCAGATCCTTGCCCCTTGCCGAAAGAGTTCTCATCATTTTACATTTGCTTTAAGCAGTTATGTCTGTTCCTTCTCAAGCACAGAGCTGAGTCTGACTTCCCCTTCTACATACCTCTCTTTCTATTACCCACCATGACCCTTTCACCAAAGAAACCAATTAATACTAATTAGTTTTCCATGGATTGCACACATGCATAGTCTACCGTCATTTCTCCTCTTTCAATAGTGAATTTGGAGCTTAAGAATTTAAGGGTTCCTAGATTATTTAAGTCAAAGGTCCAAGTGGTCTTGTAAAAAGAATCTATCCAACGAGATAGTTATGCAGAGCTGATTTTGGGCTGATTCTAGAGTTCTATTGGAAAGGCAGAAGAAGGAAATTTGGCAGTAAAGATGATAAGTTTAGTGAAAGTGAACACCTTTTATTAATGGGGGATGAGAGGAGCAGCATTGGCAAGCTACCCTGGATAAAATGAGGTCTTAGACACCTTTTATGTGCTAAAAACATTGGCCATCACACAGCCGCCTCTCTGTCCCCCTCCTTTTGCTCTGCTCCAGGACATCAGATGAGCTGCCACAGCTCTGGGGAATGGGTGCCTAGATGGCCCAGTGGGACCATCTCAGCTCAGCCTGGAAATTGCGCTGAGTGTGAGAGGCATGGAGAAGGCTATAAAAACCCAGCTAATTTTCACATTTTAATTGCTCGATGTGATAAATATTTTCCTCCTCTTATAGAGTAGAATAAATCTGCAGGTGCTAGGTAGTCCATTCGGCTCCCTCTCTGTGGGACCAAGGGGAAGGTCCAGACACGTGCACGACTGTACTGGGAAGAGGTGGACCAAGTGGATCAAGCAGCATCAAATGGGCACCACGGGATGTATGCAGAGGGTAGAGCACAACCTGCATCTCCCCAGCCCCCGGACATCTGACAAGAGGCAGCAAGAGTGGACAGTGAGCACATGCCTAGAGTCCAGGCAGTCACGGAGTCACAGCTTCCAACCTGGTTCTGCCACTTACAAGTATGTTCCCTTACCACAAGTTTCTTTGTATCTCCAAATCTCAAAATTTCATTTTCTGAAAAAAAAAATGGGGCTAAAGCGATCATTCTCTCATGGCTGTGGAAAGCAATTCAAGGAGTAAACACATGAGAAACACTTAGGAAAAGGCCTGGAATACAGACAGTGCTCAAGAAACCTTAGCTCCTGTCCCCCAGCTAAGTGTCTAAATTGGACCCTTCGTTTCCTCGTAAATGCAAATGCCAGAGTCTAGGAATGTCAGTCTATAGCTCTGTTCTTTTCATGGCGCATTACCAATATTTTGACAGGACTGGCCTAATATTATTCACCCCAGGTTCATTGGTACGTTTCTGACCAGCCCTCATAAAGGGCTTGGGATTGCCCCTGGGGACCTGAATGCTAATAATGAATACTTGCTAGTGATTTTCGATGCACTCTGGTTATTATGTTTAGTAGCAGAACACTTCCCATCCCCAGAAAGGTCATTTATAATAGTATAAGGCAGCTTCTGCCCACCTTCCATTTCACATTTTTCTGAGAACAGCATAGAACTCAAATATTCATCCATATGCATTGGAAATACTATTCAGACCTGGCATTTGCATACGAATGTACCAGAGCAACTTCAGGAACTGCACGGCAGCTCTCCATCATCATACCAGCTCCGTGTATTTTTTTTCCACTGCCTTCCCAGCACCTTCGTATCAAAAGCCATTTTCATGTACCTTCCCAGTTTTATTAACCATAGTTTCCCTCTTTCTTGAACATGCGTGTGGAGAAAGCAGGGACCATTTGCATCCTCGTTTTTATTCTTGTGCCCCTAAGAAGCTATAACACTTCACAGATCACACAGATCTCAAGTTTAGAGACCCTCTAACCTCAACCTACCCAAGACAGGACTCTTCCTAGTCTATCACATCGCTGAGACATGGCCATATAGTGTTATTTGAATAATTTCAGTGTGTGGTTAATTATGCTTAGCAAGGCATTCATTGCGAGGTACTTTTGGTTACAATTTCTTTCCACCAAGCCAAGATCAGTTTCCTCATAATTTTTCACTCAGTGGCTCACCTTCTGCCCTGGGTGCTCTTCTCCTAGGTATCTCATCTGTTCACGGGGTTTTAAATACCTTAAATATGCTGGTGACGTCCCAAATTATATATCTAGTCCATACCTTTCTTCTGAGCATCAGACCCAGATATCCAAGTGCTTACTTGAGAGTCTCACTGTGAGACTAGATATTTAACACGCCCCTCAAACTAATCAATTCCCAACGTCTTTTTCCAGTTTCGGTGACATGGCCCACTATGCATCCATTCTTATGCCCAAATCCTGGGAACCCCTGACATAGTCTCCACTTGCTTCTCTATTTCTACCCAATCTATCACACCAAGGAAATCCTATCCATTCTTCTTCACAATGTATCTCAAATCTATCAAATTCTCTCCATCTCTACTGCTGCCACCATCCTAGGGTCCAGCCATGGCCTCCTAATTATCTCCCTGCTCTGCTTTCACTCCTGTCCACTTCCGGCCCAGCCTTATGACCCCAGCCCACACAGCAGCCAGCCTGAGCTTTGAAAAATCAAACCTGATCACAGTTTCCCCCTGACCAAAATCCTTTAATGGCTTTTGATCCATCTTTGGATAAAGTCCAAACTCCTTATGGTCAACAAGGCTCAATGTGATCTGGTCCCTAAAGGCCACTCCAGTTTCTCTTTCTGGCATTTTATTATGAAAAGTTCCAAACAGACAAGCAAAGCTGAAAAAAAAATTACAGTGAATATCCAGTGATTACCACCTGGACTTTATCATTAACATTTTCTACTTGCTTTATCATATATCTACCATTTACCTATCCCTCTATCCTAGCCTTAAACCTTCTTGTTTTTGGTGCATTCCAAAGTAAACTGCAGGCTCCAGTCTCACTTTTGTCGCTCTTCCTGTTCCCTCCATTCCAGCCATAAGTAGCCTTCCATTCCTTAAATCTGCCCAACTATTTTATAGCTCTGGGCTTTGTACCTGTTGTCCCTTCTACCTGAAATGCCTTTAACTCTTAATTCCTGACTTATCCTTTAGTTCTCAGATTAAACTTTCTCTGAGAGGCTCGTCTCTGAGGCCCACTCTAAACTAGATCTGCCTTTCTGCCTTACATATGATCTCAGGGCACCTTATGCGTTTCCTGAACATCGCTTATCACAAGTGGTAACTATATATTTATTTGCAAAATTATTGGTTTAGTGTCTATCTCCTCCACTAGACTGAAAGCTTCATGAGGACAGAGACCATATCTGTACTGGAACACACTGGAATACCTCTGCAGAAAGTCAATTAACATTTGTTCAAGGAATAAAGGCAGAATACATCAATTACTAGAAGGAACTACATGGAATAAGTGAATGTGTTCTTCCTTTAATAGATACAAACAATATGGGTTTTTAAAGGCCTCTAAGAGAAGACAAATCTTACTTATTGCCAGACTATAACCAGCAAGCACATTAAAGCAAATTAATAAATGGCAAGATCTATGGCTCATGGCTGAGCCATGAAGGGACTGGTAGGTTGTAAGGACCTCTGCTCCATCTCCACTAGCTCTTCCTTTCAAGTTTGGTCCAAATCGACACACCAAGGAAAAACAGTGCTTGCTATGTAAATGCAGCTTCAGCAATAACAACAGCTATAATTATGAGGTATTTACTGAGTCTGGCTTTATCTCAGGTACCATCTCGAGTGCTTCCTCTGCGTTAACTAATTTTTCCTGCAGCACAGGCTCTATTGTTATTCCCATTTTTACCCCTTAGGAAACTGAGAACAGAGTAGTTGTTTGAAAACATGTTATTTGACTTCCCCCTTCTAACCAGATTGCCATGCCTATAAACTCCATCTGTATAGATTATTCTGTCCATGGCCCCATTGTGTGAGTGGGAAGATAAATCTAGAAAACTCAGACTGCTCTAAAGAAGAGAGTTCTAGTTGCTTCAAACAATCTTTAAAATATAGAAAGAAATCCACATACAAATCAAATCTGAGAGATGAACTCGTGGTTAGGAAACTCACAGTTCCAGATCTGAAAAGTCAACAAAACCTTTGTGCCTTTGTTTTGCGGTTATTCTGACCCCGCCCATGCTTTTCCTCATATATAACCATATACATCCTGCAAAGAATTTTACCCTAGATGGGAATACAGTTTACATACAAAGATAAAACTATTGTGATCTCCCCCAGAACAGTAGTAGCTCATGGTTATAGGAAAACGAGGCAGTGAGAATCTCCTAGTGAAAGAGCACAGACTTCAGACAGTCTCGAGTTTGAAGACAAGCTCTTCTCTTGACTGACTGTGTGACCTTGGCAGATTAGGAATATCTCTGGGCCTCTGTTGCTTAGTTTCCTTATTTAAAAATGAAAATAACACCACCCACTTAGAAGGGTTTGGATATATTAAAATGCTAGAAGCTCAGCGCAGTTTTGGAACACAGGAGATGCTCAAAGATGGTCATTTTAAAAAGGGAGGAAAGTTAGAACAAAGTAGGGAAGGGTGGTAGGTAACTTTAATGAGCAGAATAAGAGTCACTGGAATGTCTTTAGTAAATACACATCATGCATTTCTTTCCACAGAGAGGGAGAGAGAGAGGGAGGCAGGCGTAGATAGACACTTGGGATCTTGGGTAAAAGTGTCCTTTAGCATTTGCATTGCTCTTAGCTGGATGAACTTGCCTGCAGCTACCACTTACAATGCAAATTGAGCTTAGAGTCCTTCACACTAACTACACAGCAAAAACCTTTCAGCTTTAAATAGAATACTGCAGTGTGAAATGATCTGAGCCCAGGAAAGAAAAATTCAGAGATAAATGGGAAGATCTTGGCGGAAAATAATCTGACATATCTGGGCAGGTTCGAAAATACAGAAATATCAAAAGAGACAAAAAGAAAAGCAAAGTCTATAGAAGAACCTAGGAGCTAATTTCTCGGAAAGTTTAATAAAAAGGAAGAGAACTTTGGGGGCAAGCCCCCCAAAAGTGGATTTTAACAAAGAATATGTTGATTGGCTGCTCTTTTAAGCTGTACTAGCACTTCTAAGGTATTCATCAGAAGAGAGACCCTTTCCTCTCTGGCCTGCATGGGAGCACAGATGTCCCTTAAAATAAATAGATTAAGATCATAGAGAACTTCCTCTCTACCCAGTGTCTGCTACTGACATTGTCTAAGTTCCATTTATTTTTTCTTCCCAGACCATCACCAAGATCAGGTGAAGAAACCTGGAAATCTTCTGTGAAATAAAGGTTTGTTTAGTTTTGAGTGTGTGTGGGGGGGGGGGGGGCGGGGCGTGGGGAAAGGGAGGGAGGGAGAGAGAGAGAGGGAGGAATAGCTATCTGAAAGATTGATGTAGAAAGATTTTAGAAAGCTCTTTGCTGTAAACTCATGCCTCATTTTTGACTTTATAAACCCAAACATTTTATCTAGAATCAGAGTTTACAAAAATTACATAAAATAGGAACAAAGATGAGGTAGTATTTAGGGCCCAGGAAGTGATAAAGAATGCCATTTTTAACTCATTTCTTCATTCTACAGATGACACTTCTATACTCGTGGCCCCAATTTACCCATCTTCCCAGCTCAGTAACTTTCCTTTGCCTGCACTTGGACGCATAATGCAATATAGAAGAAAACATGAAGGCAGCCCTCTCTGTTGTCCCAAAAAGAAAGAAGTGTCCCCCCCAAAAGCCAATAGACCCAAGGCCAACTTCCTTCTTGGATGACATGCTCAGCACCAGAGCTAATCACATTCTACCTGGTAACTGAGTCGGTGACAAAGCACAAAGACTGAGAAAGAACATCTTATAACCACGTTGTCATCACGCAAATAAAAAGAGTCAGCAAGTATGGTGTTTGGTATCCGTGAGGGACAGGCTGAACACATTAAAAGCCATCTCTAAGTCCCTGGAGGCCAGAGCTCACCCGACTCTGCATAATCTGTCTAGCACCATGGACGTAGTAGGCTTGCTGCTCTCCAATCATAATGATGAATGGAGAATATATTTTCAATAGTGCTGGGCAGCCTTTCGATCTAAAACTTCCAGGGATGTTTATAGAAGACGACACCTTTACCCCCAAATTGTGTCTTTTAATTTCTTTCAGAGCTCGAACTCTTTTCTTCCTCCCACCTCATGTTTCTAGTGGTCTTGATGTGATTCAATATTATCGAAATTTTAGCGTCAAAGAATAAGAAATCTTAAATGAACACACCTTGCTACATTACCCTAAAGCACATTCACACATAAGAAATCTTAAATGAACACACCTTGCTACATTACCCTAAAGCACATTCACACACATTTTTCTCACATGGATATGACAACGTGATAACAACACTTTATATGAGTGGCCTACCAGTAGCAAATGAAAACAAAAATACAAAAGTTTTGGTCTTAAAAAAAAAAAATGCCTCCACTCTTCACACACAAAAGGCAGAATGAGTTCCACCTGCTGACTTTCCCTGCCTGCTTGCCAGGCACTCAGGCGAATGTCAGAACAAGCGGGGAGGGAGGGAGAAGAGGAGAGAGAGGACAATTTCACCTCTTGGCACAGCTCGGCTTACTGAACCCTCTTGCTTTCTGCTGGCTGTTGATTCAGCAAAAACTACTGCTGCAGAATTCATAATGGTGATTTTTAAAGGCCCTGATCGCATTGCTTTCCCCACGTGTCAGACTCGTTCGCTCGCCTCTGGAACACCGTTTCCCCAGCCACCTTTTCATTTCTTGCTAATGCACTTTCAAGGAGAGAGGGGCTCGCCTTTTTTTGCAAAGGGCGTTTTGGGGTTTTGATTGTCTGAGCAGGTAACCCGGCCAGAGTGATGAACCGGCAGGAAATGAAACCATGCCCTCCCTGCAGCCACTGAGAGACAACATCATTTCACTCAGGCAGGGGAGGACCCACGGTCCTTTTTTGCCCCCTTCTTTCCTCTCTCCCCTCAAGACCTCTGCAAACATCGCGGGGGGAAGGGTCATCTGCCTTCGAGGGGTCATTTTTTCCAACCCGGAGCCCCACCCCGAAAAGCTTAGCCCCTGAGGGCCATTTTTAACCCCTGGGCGCCGGGTCCACCTGCTGCTGAACGCCGGGCTTGCCTCGCGGAGCCCGGAAGGATGTGGGGCGCACTGGCGGACGCCCCTGCGAGCGGAGCCCCCGCCCCAGCCCCGGGGCCCGGAGCAGTCTCCGCCACTGCGCGCCCAGCCGCCCGCGGAGCACCGCGATCCGCAACTTGCTCCCGGCCCCAGCGGCGGAATGCGGCGGGGCTGGCGTTACCTTCGGTCGCATAGCTGTGGTCGCGCAGGAAACTGTTGTTGATTTTGCGGGTATCAATGTCCTCCTCCATTGACAGCAGGTTTACTTGCGTGGGAACCAGAAGCCGGCAGACAAGTATCCATGATCCCTCCCCGCAGCCAGTCTCACAGGAGAGGGGGGCAGGGGAGCCAGTGGGACTGCACCATGGTCCGAGCCTGAGGAGGAGACGGGGAGGCGGAGAGAAAAAAATAAAAACCCGGCAATGGAGCTGTCACCTCCTCCACTCGGGATCTCCGAGGCTGCGGCGGCTCCTCCCGCGGTGCGCTCACTCCAGCTCCAATTCCCAGCGAGGATGCTGCGCCTGCCTCCGCTGCCTCCGGTGCCAAGATGCGCCGTGCCCCGAGGGGCTGGTCCCGCCCGCCGCCCCGGAGGCGCTCAGAAGCGTGGCTGGGGAGATGCCCAACAGGTTCCCCTCGTTGGCAGCCGCTCCGAAAATGCAAAAAAAAAAAAAAAAAAAAAAAAAGAGCCGTCCTCCCCCTGGGAGAGCGGGCAGCCGCGACAAAATGGTGCCTTTCTGGACCCGAGCTGCAGTGGCGAGATGGCAGGGGCAGGATTCAGGCTGGCCCGGCCAGGGTGAGGGTGCTGGTCCCACGGGAGGGCGGCTCCCGCTGGCGGGGGCTAGGAAGCCGGCGGGGAGCTGGGCAGGTCGCTGCGGCCGGCGCCAGCGCACTCACCCTCACACCCACACGCGCGCACTCGCAGCTGCTGCTGCTGCGGCTGCTGCTGCTGCTGCTGCTGGAGGCTGGAGGCGGCTGGTGCATTAAGGCGAGGCTCCTCCCAACCGCGTCAGCAGCCCCAGGACTCTTCCCCAGCAGCGGTGGTGGCCGAGGCAGAGGCTGCGGCTGCTCTCTGCTGCAGTGGGGCGCACGCAGCCGCGAACCGGCACCCGGGCGGCAGGCAGCGAGCTTGCAGACCCACGTGAAAAGCATAGATGCACACTCGCAAGCTCCCACCTCCTGAGCCACGCAGCTAAGGGCGGCGTTTACTCTAGCACCCACAAGCCGCTAGCTCGCCGCCTTTCCCCGGACACCTGCGCTTCAGGACAGCAAAGAGAAGTGGGTTCCCTTGGGCAGGCAGGAAGCCTACCTACATCAGGTCTCTTTTGCTCCCTTATATATGATGCATGCAGCCCCTTGATGAAGTTAAAGGGCCAGGCCTGGGGTTGCAAGCCTCAGAAAGAAAGGAGAGAACGGGAAGAAGAGGGGTCAGCGCCTAGTTTAAGCCCCCTGTGCTGGGAACAGAAGGGGCAAGAGGGGCCAGAACTTCTTTGCGATCGCATCTGACTTCATTCATAGTCATAAATATCTTCTAATTGTAGGCGTCTATGTCTACACAGGCAGAGGGAAGCAGAAGGCTGAGTTGTGAATCTAGTTGACCGCAGTCATTCTCAACGAGTCCACCTTCCCCTAACCCTTTGCACTTCGTTCTGGACGAACTGCTGCAGGCCCCCTTGTAGGTTTTGCTTGTGAAGACAGGACACTTGCAGGACCCCTTTACATTTGCTGTCAACCTGCAAGGTATCTGGGAGCCCCGTGCCAGCTGAGAGCCACTGCTACCCACAGGAAGTTTCCAACATCCAATGAACACAAAAAAAGAGGCCTGTCTTCCTTCTTCAACTAGGAGAAAATATCAATTTCTCTACTCTCCCCAAATTTCAAATTCCACATTTGACAGAAAAGTAGATCATTCGGTTATGAAACAGCCAAAATCATTTATGAAGCAAACCAAGTCACTAGGAAGTCGGTTTGGAAAAGAAATTGCCCCAGTTTCCTCTTGTAGAAAGGATTCATTTCAGTGGGTGTCACCGCAGGGAGAGATCAGCAAATGTCTTGCTCAGTTAAGCTCCACAAGTTTAGCTAGATGAGCCCAGAGGGACCTGTGAGTTAATTATGTACATACAATGCTTCGGCTAACACAATTTAGAATGTATTTGAAGTTCAAAAAGATGGGGAAAAAGTCCTTAACTGAGGCTGGGAATTGCCACTAGATTTCCAGGAAGAATAGATACTTCTAGTAGGTGGAAAATGGCATTGTCCCCATCTCCGGAATGTGACTGGCATGTCTCTGCAAGAAGAGAGTCGGAATACTCTTTGGTATAATTTCTTGAAGGTCAGCTTACAACAGATTCCATGTTATTCTCATCTGGTAGTTAAGCCTTACATGCTTGTTTGACCGTTTGTTCAAAATTCATATAGAAAATTCCAGTAACAGATGAAGACTGGTGCAAGTTGATTTAATTCACTTCGGCACCTGTTGCCAAGCTGGTTCTTTCACATGATGATGAACGATGAGGTTCCTGAGGTCAGCTCATCTGTAGTTACTCAGTCTAGCTTCTCTTGCAGATCAGCATCATGGGGAATGAGAAGAGAGGGCGGAGGGGGAAAGTAGCTAAATGAATCTGAGAGTGGTGAGTAGACATCTTGCTTTCAGCTGAAATGAGCTTCGCTGTGACAGGAGACCTTGGAATAAACAGTATTTGGGAAATTCTGCCACTTATCTTCTTGGAATGTGACTAGATGGGAACAGAGCTGCATGATGAATCTCGTAGGCCTAGGCTCATTGGCCAGGCTGTGCTTGAGGAATTTTCCACTGTAACCAATGGGAGGAGTAAATTTTCCCTTTCGTGTTTCCTGAAAAATTCCTCCCACATTTATTCGATGGTGCATGCACTTTTCCCCCCTAAGACACAATTTCTGGATTAAGTAGATTCCAAAGTTTTTTTTTTTTATTTTGTGGACCAGTTTTTTTTCTTCTGTGGGCAACAGGAAACTAGGCCCTCTGCCTAAAACCAAGAAAAATAAAGCTGTTGGCTTGGTGCTTGAATATGATGACGTATAGTAAGAGAGGGAAAGAAATGAAAGAAGCCCTGCCCAATCCAGCGGTGGCAAGGGCACTGAGAAGACTTGCTGACCTTCTTTCTAGTCCTCCAACATGTCAGGTTCTTTGCTAAAGCTCTTGGCATTTGCACATGTCATTCCTGTGCCCCTTCCACATGTTCCTGGCATTCTTCAGTATCGTAGCTGAACTGTTTATACTTCACTGAGGAATCCCCTGAGCACACTGTGGTCCCTTCCTCTGATATTTTCTGTCACTACATCTCTACTTGGTCTTCTTCATGGCACGTGGCATTTTGCAATTGCTGTTTACCTATTATCATCAACCATTTCCAATGCATCTCTGATATTAAGTGTCTAGCACTTATTAGATGTGCATTTATTGAATGAAGATAAATATTTTTTGAATGAATGAGTAAATTACTGAACTTTTTCAGTGCGATTTAGATTCAATAGCTCTACCTTTATTAAAATGCTTGCAAAACATGCACGCACACACACACACACACACACACACACACACACACACCAACAAAACCTGTTGTGGGCCAGTAATTTTTTAGCTTGTAACTCCTATTCCTATTGAAAAAATTGTTCCTACCCATTCTTATATACATAGACACCAAAAATATTTACTGAACTTAAATATATGTCATGAATTATTCTACGTGCTGGGAATACAGTTAAAAGAGTTCATTCTTTCACAGAACTAAAATTACATGACCTGATTTTAATAACATGTACTTTCTTAGAAATACAACAAATGCATTTATAAATCAATAACAAAAGCTATATGTTACTATAGCATAATGTTAAGTGCCAAGGCTGTGATATCAGGCAAAACTGATTTTTTGCCATTCATTACTGTGTATGTGAGCAAGTCACAAGATCTCCTTGAGCCATTTTTTAAAAATCTATAAATTAGAAGAACAGTATCTATTTCAAGGAGTTATTGTGAGGATTAAAAGAGATAATGCTTGGAAAGGATACATTGCTTTTAATTGTTGAGTATTTACTGTCATCACCATCAATAGTGAACAAATATTTAAGCACCTACTGTGTCAGCAGTCACCAGGACAGAACTAGAGATTCAGCAACATCAATGTATAAGATGTTTGGTCAGTCTCTGCCATCATGGGACTTAATGTCTAATTTACAGTTTATGTAAAGGAGGCCCCAGGCTACAAAAGGGGCTGCAGGAGATACTGAAAGGCTGACCTAATTCAGGCTTGTGCTTTACACAGAAAAGGCCAATTACAAACACACAGCCTTCTTAAGTTACACAATTGAGCATGACAGCATGTGGACACATTCTTTTTTTATCACCCTTGGCATGGTCCCCTTCCCCCAACACTCCCATATACCTTTACCCGAGTTAGGCTAGTACTGCCTACCCTGGAACCTTTTAGGTCATCCTGTCCAATTAGCACATTAAATATCTACAATTTTATTAAAACCTTTGACCTAAGCCAGTCTGGAGATTCTTAATATAGGCTTTAAGTGTCAGACAGTCCTGGTTTGTGTCCCAGCTCAGGCATTTATGAATTTCATGACCTTTGGCAAGTAATTTAACATCTCTGAGCCTCTGTCTTTGCAAAATGGAAGAAAATAATAGGAATTACTTCATAGGCTTGTTGAGTGGCTTCAGGGACAATGTAAGGAAAGTGCTTAGCTCAGGCTTGGCTCATAGCCAAGCCTCAACTAAATGTCGGTTTCCATCCTAGTGGCCCATCGGGGCTTCCATCTGCAGGGAAATGGGGAGGCACTGCAAGTCCATCACTCATGTGAACAAAAATGACCCAGAAACTTGAGTTGCACTGCCTATCGGTTTGTCTTAACAAGCAGTTAAAAACTGGATGCATGAAATTTTACCATCTTGCAAAAATCCCTTTGTAAGCAACAAAATCCTGTGCAAATGGGAGGAATTAGGATGATCTTCTCAGGATTTTTGCATTTTGTGTGTGCAGAACTAACTAATCATGTTTCTCTGTCGAAGAATCCCTCTCTTGGATCACTAAGCACCAAATGCACAACTATTTCTGAGGTGGTTTATGTGCTAACTGCCCAGAGGATGACCTCTTGAATTTTTAGCAAGGTTTCCAATTCCTTCTTGGGCATGTTGTAACATGTAATACCTCACGAGTGACCCTTTAACATGGCACTTAGACTAGGAAAAGAAAAGAAAACATCTCGCCCTTAAGATACTGTATTAGCTTTAGACTCTGGACTTTTAATGGATTTCGCCAAGTAAAATGTTCCTTCTACTATCCACGTAGAGCAACTTATAAGAGTACACAGTGGTGTGCTGGAGCTGATATGTACTGGCTGTTGAAAACCAACTGTGATGATTGTATGCATCTCTTTTCCTGTTCTGCTTTGAGTGAGGTCACAATGGTAGCTTAAATCTGAATTTTCCATGGTGAGAGAGTTATAACATGAAAATGAAAATAAAGAACCTATATAAATCAGGACTTTTTTTAGGACCTTTTTTTTTGAGAGCTGATTGTGATTGTTAAATGTTTATTAACACACCAGTCCAAACACATTACTTGGTGATACATCTTCCTACTCATCCTTGTTATCTGTACGAAGCTCTTTTGAATGTCTTGACACTAAGTCTCCCAGGCTGTGTCAAATTCCAGAGTATTCCACCATCCAACCACACTTTGGCCATAATGTTAAATAATTTGTAAAGTCCTACCTTTGCCATTGAAGCTTCCCCATGGCCATCAGAGGAAACCTGATGCCCTTGTTTGATCCCTTCCAGGCTGGATATGAAATTGCTATGGTAGATCTGTACATCATTGTCCCTATAAAGCTCCTAGGTCTGACAACGTGAGGAGTATTAGGTGTATGCCCACTCACGGTGAACATTCTTTTCTACTGTTTAAGCTCCACGGTCACCTTATTTTTGTCTTCAACATGCCTAAATGTAAAACAAAATATCCACTGTGCCTGAGTTCACAGACAGCTTCTTGTCTAGTTAGGACATTGATGCAGTGAAAGAAGAGGTACAAAAATTCAAGAGTCCAAATCAGATGGTGTAGGAGAAATTATCCACCTGTACCTTTTTTCCCTTTTAATGATTTTAGAATTAAATTTAGGCTGTCCTGCCCAAGTCAGTCTTAATTTGCATGATATCTGTCAGGTATAAGGTGAGGATTTATAAAACTAGTTTAGCAATATTGTCTAGTACCTGATTATATTTCTCGAAGTAAAATTTCAGAATAATTTCAACAGGACTGTGTATTGGGAAATGTTTTTCAAATTTCTTTAAAATATACCAAACAGTGACACTTTACAGAATTCATTCTAAGAAGACAATCATGGATGTGGGCAAAATTTAGCTATAAGGTTATTTCTCAGAGCACTATTAATAATCGTGAAAATCTGGAAACAAACCCAAATGTCCAACAATAGAACTAGCTAGGCAAATTATGGTGTGTTCGTATAACAGAAAATTATTGAGCCTTTGATATATTAGTAGCTAATACTTGTTGAGTATCTATTATGTGCTAGGCACTGTGTAAAAGATTTTACTAGCAATATCTCATTTAAATCTAACAACAGCCTTTACAAGGTATAATTATTACCTCCATATTACTAAGGCTAATAGAGATAAACAATATACTCAAAGTCAACCAAATAGAAGCCTGGTGCTCACGTGCTCTCATTCCCCCACTCCTACCCCCGTGTGTGGTGTGTGTGTGTGTGGTGTGTGTGTGTGTGTGTGTGTGTGTGTGTGTGTTGAGGTCACAACACAATCTTTGGAGGTCTTTTTCCAAACCATCCACTACTAGATTCTGATTTGTCTCTCTTAGGAATGAATCTTCTCTTAGTTGAAAACCACTACTATTGTGTCGGCGAGCAGGGCAACATTGGAACCCTCACACACTACTTGTGGGATCACATAATGGAGTTAGCCACAACAGCAATTTCACTTCTAGGTATATACCCAAAAGAACTGAAAACACATATTCACACCAAAACTTGTAAACAGATAGTCACAGCAGTATTATTCCTAATAGCCCCAAAGTAGAAATAACCCAAACATCATCAGCTGATACATGGGTAAACAAAATGTAATATACCCATTGTATGATATGATACACATAAACATTTAACATATTCATTGTATATCGTATCATTGTTATATCATGCATTATTCAGCTATAAAAAGTAATAAAGTACTGACACATGCTACAACATGGATGAACCTTAAAAACATTATACGAAGTGAAAGAAGCCAGTCACAGAACACCATACATTGTGCAATTTCATCTTTGTGAAATGTTCACAGTGGGCAAATCCATAGAGACATAAAATAGATTAGTGGTTGCTAGGGGCTGGGGTAGGATGAATGGGAGTGACTGCTAATGAGTTTGGGATTTCTTTTCAGAGTGATGAAAATGTTCTAAAATTAGATAATGGCAATAGCTGTGCAGCCCTGAATGTACTAAAAACCACTGAACTGTATATGTAGAAAGGATGAATTTTCATGGTATAGTATCTCAATAAAGCTGTTATTAAAGATTTAAAAAATCACTTCTATCGTAAACCACAGTTACTTCTGAGAGTACAATATATGCTTCAGGTATAGCAGCTCAGAGAAAATTTAAAGGCATTTAAAGACAAGGACTGACATTCATGTTACGTTGTTAAATAGTCATAAAACAGCATATGCTACAGAAAGAATACATAAAACCTTTGCAGTGGTTATGTGTGGGGGTTTTTTTCATATTTTTGTCAAAGAAAATTTAAAACATGTATTATTTCTGTAGTAACAAAATTTTAGGTTTTTTAAAAATGTCTTGGTATACTTTTTAGGATGAAACCTTGTATTGTTGACAAGATCAAAAGTCATTTTCTTCACACCAGGAAATTGAGAAACACTGATATAAATGTATACGCTACTGAACGCATAGAATACAATTAGAAGCCACACTTGTAAATTTTTCAAGTTGCCACAATAACAGATAAAAAGAAACGGATGAAATTATTTTTAATATTTTAAACAATATTTTTAAATTTTTTGAAAATAAAATTTTATTTAATCCAATATTTCAAAAATATTATAATTTCAACATATAATCCATATAAAATTATTGATGATAAATTTTACTCTTTTTTTTCCATGTCGTCTTTGTTTACAGCACCTCTCGAAACTAACCACACATACAGGACTCAGTCACCACACGTGCCTAGTAGCTATGGCACAGAGGAACTATTTCAAAAAGTGTTATTTCATTTACCAGATGTGTTTATCATAGCCTTTCAAAGAGAAATTTCTTTCTACTAAGGACTTGAACTAGATTGTAATGCTAAAACCAAGCTAAGCAATGTTAATCTGATGAACCTCATAATAATTTAACGTCATACAAACTGAATCTGAAAATATATACATACCACCGTACATAGTATCTCATACGTAATAATAAACTTGAACTCAGTCTGCAGTTCCCCTAAAACTAGTAAGCTGGATACACAGAATTAAAAAAACGACCAAAATTCTAAAAGCGCTAAGAAGATAACACATGACAATACATAACAGATAGTGAGAAAGCTGTATTTCAGTCACTGTCACAGTTGCCACCCTACTGGGCCAACTGTTTAGTCCAACACCTGTGGTTCAATTCTAGGTAGGAGAAGAAGCCAAGCAGCCAGATGTCATGGCCAAAAAAAAAAATTTATTTTATTTTATTTTATTTTACTTCTGGGTGTCTGGACTCTGTTACAACCACTAAAGGTAGAGAAATTTAAAGGTACAGTTAGAAGAATCTGGCTGAGCATGCTTTGTATTCTTTTAGATTGCATTAGAGAGTTGAATTTTGTGGTCAGGTGATCAATGGGTTAATTTCTGAGGACTTGTTGAATTACATAACACCACTGCCTTTCCTGCGCACATGTGAACAGTTTGTGCGCACAGCTGAGCACTCCCTTCTTCACTGATTCCCGGGCCCCACTCTCTCTCGATCCTCCTGCTACCTCAATGCATGCTCCTTCCCAGGCTCATTTGCTGGCTCCTCCTCATTGCTTTGACCTTTAAATGTACAAGCACACTAGAGGTCAAAGGTCTCAGGCTTTTCTATCCACAGTCCCATCCAAGGTGACTTCATCCAGTCTCATGGCTTGCCACTCACATGAGGACAAAACCCATACTTGAATTTTGAGCACAAACCTCTACCAACCTCTCAAATTAACACCATAGACAGCGGATCTGACATGTCACTGGTCATCTTTCTACAAGGCACCTCAGTCCCTAATGCCACCCCACCATACCCGCTCCTTGGTTCCTGTTCCTTGATTCCTCTCTCCTTCTCCACATCTTTCCAGTCCATCAGCAAATCTTGCCAGCTGTAACTTCAAAATACATCCAGAATCCAACTATTCCTCACCATCTTCGCTGCTACTACCTGCCTACCATGGTCCAGCTACCATCTCATCTCCCCCATGATTGTTGCAATAGACTCTAATCGTGTATGATCCCTCCTCCCCCTACAAGCAGAATGGTTTCTATGCAGCAGGCAAAATGGTCCTTTTAAATGCAAATGATTTCATGTCACTTTTCTACTCAAAGCCTTTTATTGGCTTCCTACACGTTCAGAGTAAAATTTTCTCAAAATGCAGAAAAGATTTGGCTCTTGCTTAGCTCTGTCCTTATTTTTTTTCCCACTTCTCACCTGTAGCACCCCCAACTCGTCTAAACTCCCCTCCTCCACCTCATACATAGTGGCATCCTTACTGTTTGTCAAACTTGCCAGGAAGAACACTCCCATCCCAGGACCTTTGCATGTGCTGTTCCCTCTGTCCTGAGGGCCTTCCTTCAGACAGCAGCAAAGCTCAGTGCTTCACTCATTCAGGTGTCTGGTTCAGTATGACTTTTCTGAGCTGTCTTCCTTTCCCTGCTCTAATCTGGCACCTAGAACACTGCCTGGCACATATTGGTTACTTCGATGTATTTTTGAAAAAAAAAAATAAATATGTGTTTGCTTAATAATGAAGATGAATCAAGAGGGAATCTCAATTGACAATAAACCTAGGATGCTTGTGTAGCAAAGAAGTTGGTCTTGCCCCAAATGAAGTCTGGCCTTTGTCCTAGGCTTCTGGGTGACAATCTGTATCATACCTGATAGCAATGTCTTTGTTTAGAGTGGGGGCTGCCCACACCAGAAAGACCATGTGATTTAGGGTGGGGGAATTGGGTCACATGGTATCAGCTGATCTGGAGACTAAGTTCAATCAATCTTGCCTGTGTAATTGTACTCCAAAAAAACAAAAACAAAAACAAAAACTGAATACCAGGCTTGGATAAGCTTCCCTGGTTAGCAATACTCTATACATGCTGTCATACATCAATGCCAGGAGAGTAATATGTTCTGAGGACAATGAAAACTGTGATTTAAGAACTCCCCCGGACTCTGCCATATGCATTTCTTCCTTTGGCTAACTTAAATCAGTATCCTTTCCCTGTGATAAACTATAACCACAAGTATAATAGCTTTCCGTGAGTTCTGTGAGTCCTTGAGAATTATTGAAATTGAGGTAGTTTTGAAAGCCCCCGATTTTGGAGGTATCAGAAGTAAGCACAGTCTTGGGAACTCTGCCCTTAAACTGTGTAGTCTGGCTAACAGACATCCATAGGTGGCTTAGAGATCATGAGGTCTAGCCCATCATTTTGCTGATGAGGAAACTGAAGCCCAGGGAGAACAATGAGTTGCCCAGATCACCCCGTTGATTTGTTGACAGACTCAGAGCACAAACCCTGGTGTCCTGGCTCCAATGCTCAGACCCCTCCTTGCAATGACTCTCCTCAACTTTTTCTTAAGAGAGTAAATAAAAAGTTACTGGACAACTAAAAATTTTAAAACATGACTTTTTCTTAAGAGGGTAAACAGAAAGTTATTAGATAATTAAGTTGGCTTACCTCCCTGGCATTTCAAGGCCAGTGTCAAGGGGAGAAATGACTACTCATTTTCAAAAGTCATGGGGGCCAACCCTAGAAAGACTGAGGGAACAGAGCACCTCTTCATCTCCTTCATCTCTGCTTTTCTTGTTGTGAGGTGGGCCAGCTCGAGCTGTGGGGGTAGCTGCATCAACCCTCCTGACCCACAGCCTCAGAGTCTGGGAAGGAAGTGTTTGTGATCACCGAGAAACAGCAGAAATCCTCCTCTCCTTGCAATGCCACGTTCTGTCACTGTCTCCTTCTTTGAGAGGAAACTTTTAAGTAGGCACCGTTTGAAGCTATAGGACATATCACACGGTAAACTGAGCCTGTTATGTGGGAAAACATTTTGACAAGTTCGAAGTACTATGGCAAGCAAGGTTGCCACTCTGGAGGTTACTATACTAGTGAGATAAGGTACAGAGGCCAGAATTCAAAGAGCTAGATAGACCTTGAACTTGTCAGCAAGGCTGTATATATTTTAAAACTCAATAAATATTAATGGAATAAATGTAGAGTAAAAATAATTATATTAAACATCCCTCAAATAGAGACCTCTGTAATTTCCATTTGGCATCTCACAGCACTACAAGGGTGAACAAAGTATGATGACCAAAGTTTATGAATTTATATCTGAAAATTAGCATAGGCCCTGAGTAGTGACTTTAATATTTTAGGGTCACAGATCCTTTTGAGAATTCAATTAAGGCTTAGGACTCTCTCCCCAGAAAAAAAAAAACATAGTCTAAGAGTATTTCCTGCTTCCAAATGCGGCTCATTGTGTCTAACTCATGGACAGATAAAGGAAGTGGTGTGAGGGGAGAACAACCGGGATCCAAGAAATATACGAAACTGAATGCAAGTTTCAAATCATAGTGTCGCCACCTCCCGAGCATATTTTTATATAGAGGATAGAAATAGCTATAACCTACATAGCACTTAATGGTGATGATGCAGGCCAGATGTGAGCCGCCTTGCTAAGATGGGTCAGTAAAGTGTACTAGTCAAATGGCTGAAGGCATGACTTTTGAGAACCAAACTACTTGAGTTCGAATCTTGGCTCATATTCCCTAGCAGTACAATTTTGGGCAATTTTTTTAAAATCATTCTGTGCTTCAATTTCATTTGCAAAATACTGATACTAATAGTACCTACTGCATAGGGTTGATGTAAGCATTAAATGAGTTAATATATATAAAACATTTATGTATATAAATGGCACATGGCATATAATACCGACCCAAGCAATGTTAGCTATTGGTAGGAGGGGCTGCATACTGTCATTACATGCTCTGTTGTTGTCCACATGAATGACAGATTTATTTACTTTTCCAGTTTTCATCTTTGAATTGTTTTGGCAGATCTGCTTCTTCTCCCCACCTCCCCCCACCCCCACCTTTTTTTTTAAGCTAACTCAAATACATGGTTTCATTAGAAGGGAGTATGAAACTGTTTGTGTCAGTGGTTCCTAATAAAAAATCTATTCATTCAACATTAAACATTTACTACCTGCCTACCATATGCTTAGTACTAACCTTTTTTAGGTGTTGGTCAAAATCTCACAACTTGACTGCAGAGATAAATGCTAAAACCAGGACTTCACCGTCTAAACTGGAAGCTAAAATGAGCCTTTCAGGATCTCCCACATTGCCAAGCATTCCTTCACCTCTGGACCTTATACAATAATTTCCTTTACCCACAGGGAATACGTTCCTATGCCTGAAACTGAACACTATATACATTATATTTTTTCCTATATACACACACACCTTTTTACCTAAAGGAAGCACTTCTTGTTGGCATATCCGAATTGTCAGCATTGCTACCCATGCACTTTGGTGCCATTGTTAAGTAAAACAGGGTGACTTGAATACAAGTACTGCCATACCATGACAGTCGGCCCGATGACCAAGATGGCTACCAAGTGACTAATGAGTGGGGAGTGTCTGTTGTGTGGAGACGCTGGGCAAAGTGATGTCTCATGTCGCCATCAGACTCCCAGTGCCCAATACAGTGATTGACACACAAAATGAAAGTTCGCTAAATGGATGCATGGATTAAAAACAGTCTCATCAGCAGTTTCTTGGTTTGTTTCAGACTGTATACACAGTAGGGCTTGACAAGTAATAGTAGTTTGTTACATGAAAGACTAGAACTGATTTTCTTTGCCCAGTTTATAATAAGCAGTTGTTAGCCAGTATGGTTTAGTAAATAAATTAATTTCTACAAATTTAGCAACATTTGCGTATTTCCACACTACCTTGTAACATGCTTCCCTTGAAATGAATGTGAATATCGTCAAAAGAACATTCTGCCCAGCTCCTGGACTCACCTTATTAGGCAAATGAGAAGTTGCAAACTCTATTTCCGCCACAGGAAAGGACAACAGTGTTAACTCATGGATTTCATAATGTGCACATAATTGGGAGATGTCAAAACTTGTCATGTCATGAATTAATCAGCAATTCTTCAATAAGTAATTATTAAAATGGCAAAACAAACAATCCTGAGGAGTCATTACTGTTTGTCAATTCATTGGGCTAAATCATATTGACTAGGTGATGGCCTGGCTCAGTTTCCTAATACTCTCAGGGCTGAGCAACATAGAATGAGCTTAAACAAAGGCAGAGACACTGAGAGACACTAAAGCCAGCTACGCCTAGGACAGCCTTTGCTGTATCTGCAAAGAAATGCTTTTTCCCCTATGTTTTTGAGAAGATGGAAAGCAATGACATTATAAAGGCTGTTTACTTCATAATCAAATCAGCTACCATTTGATGGTACTTACCAACTGCCGGGCATTATGCTTATTTTTTATATGTACAAATTACTTCTACCTCTTATGATTACTCCATAAAGGAAGGATTATAGTACCACTTATCATTGAGCAACTGAGACTCAGATGTTAACTATCTTAGAGCAAGTAGAATGGGCAGATCTGGGTTTAAACTGTTTTATTTGACTTTTAACTAACTACTTCATAATGGTTCCATTTACATTTTCCCATGAAAGTTCTGTTCAAGGTCTTTTACTCAGTAAATACATACTAAATATTTGTCAAAAGAACAAAGCTATAATTCCTATAATCCTTCAAAAAGAACACCTAAACAGTACAAGAATGCTTTTTCTCTCAAAAATTTATTCATTTTGAAGTGTCCTTTGATGATGAGACTTATGAAACTAAAAAAAAATCCTTGGACTTTTTGTTGTTGAAAAAAATTTTAAATCCACTGCTGTGTTTTTTGGTGATTCACTTTTCTATTACTCAGAACATACTACACCTACACATTAAATAAAACTGAATATTCGAGGATTAAAAGGCATATGAAGGAGTTGTCAATGTCTGAAAGCCCAAGAACTTGGTAGAACTGGGGAAAAGCGGGGGCTCAAACTAAGAAGATAACTTTTCTACTTTAAAACAAATTTCCAGAATATAGAAGTAGACCAGCTACGAGAGGCTGGCTTTGCCTCGTAAGAAGATAACGGTCCTCCTTGATTTAGGACAAGCAGAAAAAGAAAATTAATGGTAACAGTGAACTAAATATATAGTTATCAACTTTTTTCCCTGAAAATCTCTTTAAAATGGGATCCAAACAGTTGTAACCTTACAATAATGAAAAGAATTTAAGGATAGCCATTAAGCAAACTGTGGATTGTATGTGTTTCTGGGAGAAGAAAAGTAGATGGATAGATGATGACAGATGAAAGGGAGAGGCGAGACAGCCAAAGAGAGCACTCATCTACCTTGCAGAAACCTGGGGAGGTTCAGGACTTAGAAACATCAAAAATAACATGAGATGAGGCCTGAAAAATGGGGTATTAAAATGAAACTCACAGAGAGAAAAATCTATTTACCTGCCTTTCATCCCCACTATTTAACTCCTCTCCCCACCCCACACTTGGAGGATACAATAGAAGGTTATCCCCTTTGAAAAATTTAAATAGTCTGGGGTAGACTAATGAATGAGAATGGGAGTTGGGTCTTCAGTTAAAAGATTTCAAAATGCAAGATCATCTCTCTGCTTGCTTACTCTACTATGAAACCAGCCAGCAATAAGCCCTATTGATGTTCATTTGACTTTTCTATTGATTTGTTCTCATCTATGACTGGGCAATGTGAGATTATCTAGATGAGTGAGGAAAACCTATGATGGAGAACAAAAAATAAGATAAACAAACATAAAAACACTAACATACTAGAGAAACAAACAAATATAGTTTTAAGAACAAATCTAAACAAATCCTAATTAGCACATGAAATATTTAAAAGAGAATAGGTATATAAATCGTGTTCTACAAGCATCTCAAAACCGAGAGACAGAGACATCATCTCCCTTGCCCCTCAAGGGTCCACTTCTTCCCATTCTCCCCCTCTCCCCAACACTGTCAAAATACTTCCCCGTCTCTACATTAGTCAAATGGCAGAGTACCACCACTATCTTCACGTTTTTAATTTCCTTGCCCCCGCATCCAGTCAGCCAATACCCATGACCTTTATTGCAAAATGTCTCTCAATTCTGCCAAGTTCTGGCTTTTATTAGTGCCCATTTTATGTAAATAATAATAGCGATAGCACTACTGCTACAACAACGGCTAGTATAAGTACTCCTAACACAGTGCTTACTAGGGAGCAGGCTTTGTGCTTATGCATTTTATGCAAATTAACACATTTATTTTCCATAAAATCCTAAGAAGTCTGGCTCCAAATATACTATTATATAGTACACTGCTTCTTTATAGGATTCTTGTTGGTTGCCATTTCTTTACTCTTTCCAATCCATCCTACCCATTTCCTTGACAGACAAATTTCCCCCACACAAAGCTCTGATCATGCTAAAAGCCATCTAGGGTTTCTCAGTGCCTTCAGAACAACACCCAAACATCTAAACTTTAAACTTGGTAGGCACCTTTTCGTGATCTGGTTCTACTATACACTTCCCAATTCACAGCCCACTTCTCCATGCATAATAGGTTTTTGCTACATTGGATTAAAAAATACGTGTAGTTATCCTAATGCAGCAATTCTCAAATTGTGGTCTAGTCACCTCTAGGGACCCCAGAAGTCCCTTTAGGGGCACCACAGATCAAAACCATTTTTATAATACTATGATTTTACTTGCCTTTTTCACTCATTCTCTCACGAGTGTACAGTGTTTTCCAGAGGCTATTTAAGGTTTGATATCACAACAGACTGAATACGGAAGCGTGTGTGAGAATCCAGCTGTCTTCTATTGAGACAGACATAAAAGAGATGTATAAAAAATATGAAATAAAAAAACAATATATAAAGCATTGCTATTCTTCTTACTAATATTTGGGGAAAGTATAGTAATTTTTCATAAAAGTATGTTACTGATGTCAATATATAATGGATTTTAAGATGAACTAACAGATATTTCTAAAATCTTTTTTAATTTCTAATGAGGAAAATATAAATAGATATTACCTACATAAATTAAGCGCTTTGGGTCCTCAATCATGTTTTCCCTATCTTATTGAAATATAATAGACAATTAGTTGCTTGTATTTACATTGTACAATTCGATGAGATTTTTCAATTATAATCGGCATACAATAATGTACCAGTTTCAGTTGTACAGCGTAGTGATCAGAGATCCACATAACTTACAAAGGAATCACTCCATTAAATCTGGTTCCCCTCTTCCCCGTATATATTTATTACAACATTTAAAACCATATTCCCCATGTTATACTCTATATCTCCATGTCTATTCTGCAACTACCATTTGAACCTCTTAATCCCTTTGTCTTTTTTTGCTGTTCCCCCAACCCCTCTCCCATGTAGTAGCCCTCAAAATATTCTCTGTATCTATGAGTTTATTTCCACTTTTGTTGTTGTTGTTGTTGTTGTTGTTGTTTTTTGTTCTTTAGATTCCACATGTACATGAAATCATGTGATATTTGTCTTCCTCTATACAACCCATTTAATTCATTGCAATACCCTCTAGGTCCCTCAAGGCAATATCTCTTTCCATCCCATTCCTTTTAGTCTGTGTGTGTCTTTTAATCTGAATAACTTTTAAGATAGTAGAGGGGCCTCAAATAGTTTGAGAACCACTGTCGTAATGCTTAAGAATATATGCTTTAAAATCAGGTTGACCTGGAGTGTAAATCCTGGAGATGCTAATAACTTTTGACCTCAGGAAAGTTAAAGTTGCATCAGATTCTTCAGTTTCCTCAATAGCAAAATGGGGATAATATTATCAGCCTTATAGGAATAATAGATGCAAAATGCATGAGCCAGAGTTGGCATATAGTACACTCACAATAAATGGTAGATTCTGCCAGTATCATGATCAATATAACCATTTTTATTGTCATTTTCCAAATATGCTCTGACTTTTCTGTCCCTGAGTTATTAGCGATATTCTTGTCTCTGCAGGTACTATCCTCTTAGAGACTACTTACTTAGCTAACTACAGTAAGATAATATTTTGTAGAATTAAGAGGTAACTCTCTCTCACTGTCTTCCTCTATCATTCAGGCAGAACAGATAGCTCTCTCTGTGCGCTCAACTCAGGATGAAGTCAGAAACAGAAAGACCACAGTGTTGTATTCTTTGTTTCTTAGTTTCTAACTATATTTTTATAACTTAACAGCAGGAATAGTAAGTAATCTTAGAGTCTGGTGCCTGAGCAAAGACTAAAAAGGACTTTTGAAGATCAAAAGCTTGGCTTTAAATACGGAGCACCAATGCTTGGACAATTGAAGGCTTGGCTTTCATTCTATGAGGAAGAAAAAAAAAGGAAGAATGCAGGTTGATTGCATAAGAGCATTATTATGAAAGAAGAGCAAAGTCTGACCAAGTGGCAGGAAGCATGAAGATGAGAAGGGCAAGTCTTCAAATTGGATATCCCTTGAGACTCTGACTCGGCTCATCAAGCCTCATCCTGGGACAGGTGGATGAGTGATAGAAATTATAGATTGGAGGAAATCTCACAGCAGCGATGGGAAGTTATCTCTCAAATTCTAAAGTATAGCCCAGAGAGCTCATAACCTTCTTAGAGGTGAAGAAACTTCATAACTAACCAATGTGGGGCCTGAGTGACAGTTGCAACAACTGTTCATGTAGACTGGCTAAGTACATCTGCTCGGAGTCCTGCGACCTCAGCATAGGATGAAAAAGACTGCTGGAAGTTCCTACAGCTCCCTGACAGAAAAGTGGAAACGATTAAGGACACGTTGGTGGACCCAAAGGGGCCAGGAGTCAAAATGAGTGAGTGTGTGGGTTGGAGGTCACTGTAGGACCACCATCATCAGCAGCAAATAACAACATTAACACCAGGAAACATAAACAAGTCACACCTGAGCAAAGATTGAAGGAAACTATAAACTAAACATATTTGATAAAGAACTTGAATCCAACCTGTTTAAAACAACTCGTACAACTTAATGATAAAAAGGGGGGCAAAACAGTTGAAAATACTTTACTGAAGAAAATATATACATGACAACTAAGCATGTGAAAATGTGCTCAACATTATTAGTCATTAGGGATGTGCAAACTAAAACCATAAAGAAAAGCACTGCATATCTACTAGAATTGCTAAGACCAACTATATCAAGTGACAGTGAGGATACAGAGAAACTGGAACTCTCATACACACCTGGTAGGAATGCAAAATGGCACTTTGGGAATATTTAGTAGTTTCCTATAAAGTTAAACACACATCGTTCTATCTACTCCTAGATATCTATTCAGGAGAAATAAAAACATATATCTATACAAATACTTGTACTTTATTCATAATAGCCCCAAACTGGAACAACCCTAATATCTACCAACTGGAGAACGCTGTAGGACATCTACACATTGTAACATTATTCAGCAATTAAAAGAAACTAACTACTGAAAACGCAACATACATACATCTCGAAGTCAATGTAGTAAGTGAAAAAAGTCAGAAACAAAAGGCTCTAAATTGTAGGAATCCATTTGTGTGGCATTTTAGAAAAGGCAAAACTATAGTGATAAATGGCAGATCATTGGTTGCTAGTACCAGATAGTGGTAGGAGGGGACTGATATCAAAAAAGCAGAGATAACTTTTTGGGGTGATGGAGATTTTCTCTATGCTGTCCAATATGGTACACCCCCTAGCCACATATGGCTACTGGACATATGGCACATAATGACTTGAGGGGCTGGATTTTTAATTATACATCATTTAAATAAATCAAGTTGAAATGGGGAAACTTTATGTCTGGAATAAGTTGGGCAATTTAATTTACTTTTTCAACTGTGAATTTTTTAAACTCTAAATACAAGTCAGTGATTCTGATGAAGATTTAGTCTGAATTGCAATATCTTGTATGTGTAAAATACACAGTACATTTCAAAGAATTAATGTGAAAACAGACACAAAATACCTCATTAATATATTTCCATATTGATTACATGTCAACATGACAATATTTGAATACAATAAGTTAAAGAAAAAATATTGTTGAAATCAATTTTATCTGTTTCTCATACTTTTTAAAATGTGGAGACTGGAAAATTTTAAATTGCATTATGTGGTTCATATTTTATTTCTATTAGACAGCACTATATACATAATGACTGTGATGATGGTTATAAGACTGTATGTCCTTGTCAAATCTTATTAAATTGTGTATTTGAAACTAGCAAATTTTATGATATGTCAGTTATACCTCATATAACAGATTAAAATAAAAAAAAGACAATCCACATCAAAGAAGAGTCATAAAGATAGACCAGCCAAGATGAATTTCAATTGGAGGGGTTACAAGATGAGTTATAGTTGGATGGGTTGGCGGGGGGCACAGGATGAATTATACCTAGAGCAAAGGATAAAAAGAATACTTAGAAAGAACAGGAAGGGAGATGCCTGTTGGAAATAAAGTAAGTTATATCTGGATTGCGGGCAAGATAAGGTTATACCTGGAAGCGGGTGCTGCAAGGGTAGAGGCCCACATGGAAGACCAGAAAAGGTGAGGTTCTGGTCTGAAGCAAGGGTGCCATTCTGGTACGGGGCTGGTGGGGAGGGAAGGTTAAAGAGGGCTGAGTGTGTATACAATTGAATTATTGGTTTAAATATGAAAGTCACTGGATTACCATGAATTTGCGAGACTATTTTCTGCCACCAGCAGAAGCAGAACTTAAAATCAAGAAACGATGCTGCTTTTTTGTACTAGTAAGTATATATTTTATGTGACTAGATATTTTAAGCCATCTACCTTCTCTTTCCCGAAGGCCCAGCTCAAGCAGCACTTTCTCCCAGAGGTTCCTCTAGGACCCTGGTCCAAATGAATATGTCTCATATTAGTGTTGTCAAAAGTTGGCTTATATTCCTATCGGAGAAATTTCACGTAGAAGTACTTAAAGGGTGTTCATGGAATTGATGTCAGTACAGATGGGCCAAGTCAACAATAGCATCTAAGTGCTGCTCTCTTCACAAAGTTAGAGGAGGTGCTAAGGACAAGGAAGGGAGACAGATCTGAACACTTTCACAGAGGCTGGTGGAAACCCCCAGCCTCATGATTGCCAAGTTCCCTTATTTGGGAGAGCCCCTCTCTCCTGCATTATCTAAATGCTGTTCCATGGTCAAGGCCCATCTCAAGTCCTTCCTTCTCCCATACCACTTTCACTTTCCACTCCTTTGAAATCCTGTACTACTTTATACCTTAGCAATGGTGAGTTGTTTACTATTGCTTCATATGTGCTTAGCCTAATTGTTCTTGGGGGCACATATTTAATCCTCATAGTATTGCATACTAGCAGCACTTCATTGGGCATTCAAACCAAATGATGAGGTGTTGGCAGCATTTACTTCCCTGGGAAAAAAACCACATTTTTTTCTTGCTTATAGAGAAAATCCATAGAGCAGAAGAACAGCAGCAGGTAGCATTTTACGAACATGTCCAAAGTCAAGTTCTTTATAGATGTGCCCACATTTTGACCTCTAAAATCAAATGATAGGATCTCTAAAATCATGGTACCTAGGTGACATGAGGTATCCTCAGGGCACCACAGCAAACTCCCAAAAGTGCTATGCCAGATTTTAAATTTTCTGAGGGAGATATGCCTGTTAGACACCATGCAAACTAGTAGCTTGAGGTAGATCACAGTTTCAATGTTAGATTGTGCTATGTGTCATATCTTCACAAAGCTTGGCTTTCAGTGTGAAAAAGCAAATCTGGTACCAAGGTTCAAGAAATTATGCAGTGCTCAACAGGTACATGCCATGGGCAGGTATTTACTGTTAAATGTTAAATTTAAAAAATGTCTTATGTTTTTTCAAAATTCTGCTAAATCGTATGGATGAAGATATGTATTAAATTGTTTAGACCTAACTATTTAAGAAAGGAACTGTGGGATGCTTCTTTTGGCCTAGGGGCTCCGAGAAACAATTTAGACAATGAGGTCTCTGGGACCTTGGAAAATTTAGACACCTCTGCCCTACAAGGTTCATATCTTCATTCCCAAGCTGCAGTAGAAGAAGCTGATAATCCAGCTTGCGGAGGAATTCACCCAGGGGCATGTACTAGTAAGCACCGACCTGGGATTCAAGTCCAGTTCCCCTCGGGTAAAACTCATACTCTTAGTCTCCTGGGTTTAATTTAAGATCTTTCAACTTAGCTCCTGGAGACAGTCACCAAAGAAAAAGCAGATGGTCCATGGAGAAGTAATTGTGGGAGAGGTGTTCCCTTGGGGCTAAGAGGGGGCAGTGGGAAGGTCACAGAAAGAAGCAAGGTCAGTGACCCCAGCTGTTTCTAACCACCAACTATTCCCACAACAGAAATTTACACTGAAAGATTAAGTGACTTACTCTAGGTCCCATGAGGAACTCATTCATCCTCCTAGGATGTGATCTCCTTCCTCCATGAAAACCAGAGGAAAATGGAGTAACTTAGCAGTAAGCTGAGCAGTTCTTGAATTCATTAGTTTCTGGAGTGTTCCTAGATTTTTATGCTGACCTCAATATACTTCAAGGAATGACAATGTGACCCTTTTCTTATCTTGATGATCTGGGAGTATTTTCCTCATGATTATGCACATATTACTATCCTCTTAAGAGGTCAGTAAAATCTTTCATCTAAAAATCTGATTTATTTGCATCTATCATTGTCCTGTTAGTGAAACAATCTGCATAATACCCTGGAATGAAATATTTTTAACTAGGCTTTCCAAAATATAGAAGGAAGCCTCCTTAATCATGGAAGGCATTAACTATCTTAAACAGGAACCCATTTGCAGATTACATTTGCCCGAAGGTCAGCCTGCAGCTGCCACTGTGTTGCAAACCCCACGTGTCCTCTGTGTCACATACTGTGACATAGCTCGAGAAGAGTCAGGGTCTTTTCCACTCTGCTGATTCTCTGTTTCAATTAGAATAGATTTAAAAGTCCCCAAGCTCCGGTTTCTAGGTGGCCTTGCACAATATTATTAGTAATTCAATCATACCTGTGCTGATAACAGATTACATTTCTACCATCCTACAAAAAATTAAAAAATTAAAAAGAAAACCAGCCCAAACAGATTGAGTACTTGCCCATGACTAATTTCTTTAGTAGTTTCATATCTGATTGACATCCATTTATCTAATTGCAGCTAGAAGATTTAATTTTCATTTTGTTGGCTTAACATGAATGGGAAAAACCTGTTTACTTTTTAAATTTTGACTCGTTCTTTCTCATCTTCTAAGTAACATTGAGATAATCTGTTCCATGAGATGAATCCTATATTTCATCAGTTTCATTCTCTGAATTTATTGCAGCTGACTCCGGCTATTTACAATTTGAAGCCTAATTTGAAATTTAATCTCTCATCACAAATCATTTCATTTTTATGAGAGCCCCCAAATGAGGAGGGTAGCAGAGTGTTCACTTGGAAATTTAGAAAATTTTACAGACAGAAATAATGTTAGAGAGCTCTACAGGCCTGGGTTCACGACCTCGTTTGGTCGCTTACAAATGGTGAAGGAACCCAGGACAGGTTACTCAAGCCAGATTTGAGACAGGGCACGGCAAGTGAGGTGTCTAGTGTGCAAAATTTAAGGTGATCACTCTCAGGGGTGTGGCACGGCCCTCTGAGGGGGTACCTCCTTAACTTTTGTGCTGTGGGCTTGTAGCTTGCTTCCTCTGGTCCTGGCTCTGCAAAATTGTGCTGATACTAGCAGCCTTCCTTATAGTGGTGTAGTGAAGATGAAATGAAGTGATTCAGATAAAGCACTTAGCATATTGCCTGGTACGTAGTAAGCATCTATAAATGTTCAGCGATGCTGCTGTTAATAATATATTATTGTTATGGACTGAATGTTTTACCCCCTTAATTCATAGGTTGAAACCCTACCCAATGTGATGGCATTTGAAGAGGGGATTTTGGGGGTAATAAGGGTTAGATGAGGTCAAGAGAATGTGGCCCCACAATGGAAGTAGTGCATTAGCGTTGTTAGAAGAGGAAAGAGAGATTGGAGCTTGCTCTATCTCCACCATGGGAGGAGGTGGCTGTCTGCAGGCCAGGAGAGGGTTGTCACTTGAACTTGATCACGCCTGCCCTCTAATCGTGGACTTCTAGCTTCCAGAACCGCGAGAAATAAATGTGTTGCTTAAGTCACCAGTCTATGGTATTGTGTTATGGTTATCAAAGCTAACTAAAGCAGTTACGCTGTGTTATGCGATTTGATTGTGTTACTCTCAGCCTTTCCATGGTTTCTTATGCTCCTTTATATTACACTTCAACAGTTGTTTCCTTAGGGCCTAGATCAGAACTGTCAGATGCTTTTTTGGCTTTTAAAATAAATCACAGTTGGGTACTTATGCACTTATTTGTCTGATTATTTCATTTCTCTCCCTCTCTCTTCCCTTTCCATTCTCCTCCTTTTACTCCTCCTCCCTCTTAAATTCCAAGAGGGCAGACATTCTTTCTGCTTGGACTCGTAATTTATCTTCAGTATAATAGCTTGCAGTCAATTATACCATAAATAATTACGTAATGATATAAAAAGAATATTGCCACTGCCCCATCTTTGATAGGGCTATGCTCTCAGGCACAGGGCATACATTAACTCATGTGGGAGACCAGTGCCTTTGTAGCAACAGTTCCAAAAGTTTCTAAGATCAATTTCAACTTGTGTGTGTGGTGGGGAGGGGTGGTGAGTTTCCTCACACCAAGTGATGCCTGGACACCAGCTGGGTGCCTACTATTCAACTCAACTTTGATACTGTCTTCATCAGCATCAAATTTCACATGTTAATGGCTTAGTCCTACAAGATTGGCCTGACCCTCCCCCCAATTCAGATGCCAGTTGCAAGTCCAGGTGGTCACCTGGGCTTCTGACCCTTCTATAGATTGGAGGTTCCAAAGACCCACCCCTACCTCCTTGGATTTGATTAATTTGCTAGAGTAGCTCACAGAACGCAGAACAACATGTTACTTATCGGGTAACTGGCTTATTGAAAAAGAAGATGGCTCAGGAACAGCCAGGTGCAAGAGATGCATAAGGACTATGTGTGGAGAAAGGGCAAGGGTTTCCATCTCACTCCCAGAGTGCCACTCTCCCTGAGTCTCCAGATGTTCGCCCACCAGGAAGCTCTCCAAACCCTGTCCTTTTGGGATTTTATGGAGGCTTCATTACATAGGCATGATTGATTAAGTCCTGGCCGTTGGTGATTGAGATCAATCTCCGGCTCCGCCCCTCCCCAGAGATCAGGTAGTAGGACTGAAAGTTCCAACTCTCTAATCACATATTTGGCTCCAGTGGCAACAAGCCCCAATCCTCAAATACAGTCCAAAAGTTACCTCATTCGCATAACAAAAAAGATACCTTTATGCTCTCATCACTTAGGAAATTCCAAGGGTTTCAGGAGCTCTGTGCCAGAAATGGGGATGAAGGCCAAACAGATATTTCTTATATTGTAAGAAGAAGACTTATGTCACTATATGACAAGTTCTTACTGCTTATTTTTCCCCACAGTGAGCTCAATGACTCCCCTCTCTCTACATGGCCACTCTTCGGTCCTACTTTCTTCCACTTGCAATCATCTTCTCTGCATATTAGTTCTCAAGCTTTTGTTGAGCACCCAGAATGGGTAGCACACTAAACTTGGATGGGTGTATACAATAAAGACATACTCTCTACACTTAGGGTTCACTCAACATGGTGGGGCGAATCACATGCGCAAAGATCTAATTTAAGCAAGTGCATATTAAGTTTCCTAAAAGAGGTAAGGTACAAGATAACCCAAGGGAGTCATCCTGACATTTGAGGAATCAGAAGTCATTTCCTGAATGCAGTGAATTTTTGAACTAACACCCAAAGAATGAGTAGGAGTTATACACATGAAGAGTGGAAGGGAGAAAACTCATATTCTCAATGACTGAGCAAGGATAGAGGAAGGATGTTGAGGCATCCTGCACACTTGCAAAGAAGTGACATAGTCCACAATCTCTTTTGTTCTTTCATTTGTTCATTTGTTAATTCACCTATTCATTTATGACAAACAGTAAGTCCCTCCAATGTGCCAAATACTACCTTGGAATGGAAATATGGTAGGAAAAAGAAAAACAGACAGGTCCCATGCTCTTTGGGGAATTATATACTGGTATGTTTAAATCCCATTTGTATCCAACAAATTATCGCTTAGCATGCAGAAAGTATTGCTAAAAATACCATGTGCTCAGCTCTGTAGTCGGATACCTGCTTAACGCTTCATTTTAGGCCATTCTTAAAATACAATTGTCCTGTGGAGACTGTCCGCTCATGAAGGTAAGGTGTTTTGGAGCCAAGACTGAGTTTAAATTTGGCTAAAAGTGTCTTCTTTGTTTTAAGTCTGCCAAGTACTTAACATAAAAACAATGCTAAATAAACGCTTGTTTTCGTTATCATTATTTAGGATGGTGAGAGAAGGCAGAGAGAAAGAAGAATTGGTGTTTTGGAAAAAGTATTCACATGTGACTGGCCAAGAGGAGGGGGCCCTGTGTTTGAGAAAAACAGGGAGGGAACCCCTGGGGCTTACTCTCTCTCATTAGAATGACCGGTCATCTTAACCCAAACTTTCAAACTATTCCTACCCCCAAGGCAGAAGCACTGAAATAAGATCTGTGCTTAGTAAGAATGGAAAGAAATAGAGGCCGATATGTATTTTCGGGAAGGCTGAATTGCTCTGTATTTTCTGATTTTTCTAGTTTTCAAAGATTTTCCTAAATCTGCCACATGAAAACAACTCTCTCAGCCTCCCGATCTAGTTACTTTTACCTGAGGACCCCAAAGGACATGGTCCTTGACTTACATGATTCTATTTTGAAAAAATATATATATGAAAATTGAATTGAGACATGGAGAATTTGAGGGAGGTGGCCGTGATCTCAAATAAATATACTGTGGTTCCCACTCAGTCATTTAAGTTCAGGGACTAAAGGCTAAACTCCAATCCTTTAATGAGTTAAACTGTAAGGCGAGATTTTTAAAAGCCATGCTACTATACTATTTATACCTCATTTATCTCCTATGTTCTACCGAAATGGAATCAGCTCCTGCTTTCCACTCTTTACTTACATGGTCTTTGGTAGAGTTATCAACTGGGGCCAACCTAACTCCAAATCTATGACTTATAAAGAATCAGCAGAGAAAATGACATATGGGGGAGAGAGAGCAGGTGGCTCTGAGAGGAAATATTTACTATGTATATATGAAATCACAACAAGTATAAATATTTAATTTCCAATGTTTGGAAGAGAAAAGAGGGTTGCTTTGAAAGTGGACTTTAACGCGTATGTAAATTAATTAGAATTCATGACATTCCTCACACAAATCATTATTTCAGGAAATGATGCAATCACTTCAAATCAATATTGACATTTTGAATGTTACACTTCTTTTAAAGATTTACTGCAGTATATTTTCTCTTTCCCCTAAAGAGGGCCTTCTAACATGAGCCAGAGAAAATACGAAAGAAGCCACATGGTTTTTATTTGGTAAGCTCCGTAACATGGGCTCAGAGGAGACCACCCAGGGGGTCCTTTGGGAAGCAGTGGTTAACATGGTGGCACTTGACACAACTTTCCCACTAAACCGCATCTTGGTACCTCATTGCAACATGCATAAAGGTCACATCCAAAAACAAGTTAATGATCTGTGTGTCTTCCTGGGCACCATTCCTCGTATTTGGTGATCTCTAACTTCAGGGTGTGTTCACAACTGTCTCCAAATTTAATCTCCTGACACAGATTGCTAAACAAAGCACAGTTGACCTTGAATAAGGCAGGGTGAGGCTTAGGAGTGCCCTCCCACTATGCAGTTGAAAATCTGTGTCTAACAGGCCTGCCCTCTACATCCTTGGATTCCCGACTGTGGATCAAAATACAGTTCTCCATATCTGGGAACCTTACTGGGTATCAAAGGGGTAAATCAGCTGTTGTTGCAAAGAAAAAAGTTATTGGCCAGGTTGGCGCTAAATTAAGGATGAAACACATGGGAATGGGGACACTGACAAAGAATAAAGATCATGTGCTAGTGGACAAATGTTATAGGATTGGGCTTTATAAATAAAGCCATCTTCTTTGTCTACGTGACAATGCAGAAAGCAGGTTTTTTGTTATCCCCAATGGGAGCTGCAAAGAGACCTAGTAGAAGCTGGAACATTTTGTTTGGTACGGTTTGGGGGTCTAGATACTTAAAGTTCTTCTATAGCTCAGAAGTATCTTCCTAGCTAATCCACTCCTGTCAGTATTAGAATATCTTTCACGAAGGACATTGTCTCTGGATGTTCTAAGTTAAAATGCACAGATTCTAGAACTCAAATCCAAAGTGTCATTTTCCTCTTTTCTCTTCCATTATATCTATTTCATCAGCAAATCCTACCTTCCATACAGCTCTTAAATATGTTCTTATCTATTTTCACTGCCACCATTCTGGTCCAAGGCACCATCACCACCACTTTTCCTGCGTTTACCTTGGCTCCTTGAAATTTATATTTTTCCAACTATCTGGAGGAAAACATGGTAAAAAATGTGAATCAGATTATGTCATCTACTTAAAATCCTCCAATACCTTCCTTTTGTTCTTAGAATAAAATCGAAATTGCTTATCCTGGCATTCAACTGAAAACATGCTTCCCACAGCTCTTTGCATACCTACCTCTCTCGCATTCATGTATCTCCTCCCCATCCCATCCCATCCACCTAAAGAAGTCATCCTACACACTCAAACACATACACAACACACACAAATATATTCCCCTCCCCCCATTAGCTTTTTTTCATAACAATTTCCACTAATATGTGAAATTTCAACAATCTAGGCATTAAAGCTACGTCATGAAGCTGATTCTTTTACCCCAAAGTTAGCTGTCACATCAGTACAGACTGACACAAGGAACCTGTTCTAATCATTACACCTCCCTAATGACTGACTCACGGATTCACTGTCCTTTGTTCTCTGACAGGATACCGTTCTGTTTGGTCCATATATGCCATATTTTGAGTGACTACAGCAAAAATCAACTTTGTTGGCTCCTTCCCTCTGCTCAAATTATCGTTTGTCTTCTCCTCGTGAGCATTTAAAAATCATTGATAAATATAAAAACAAAGGAACCCTCCATCTCACCACAGTTACTACATCTTTTTCTTCTCATCCCTTTTTGCAATCAAATCCTTTTAAGAAAACTTACACCTCACTTACTCCAAATGCCTCTTGTCCTTTCAGGGATGGTGGCAAAGTCCTGCTTTTAGAAACTGGACTTATCACAGACTTGACTTTCACTCTGGGGCCAGCTATGTTTCCCCACTGAAAGCTCATTGAGGACAGTGTAGTAGCATAACATATTTAAAGGCAACCAATAACTTTATTCACTTTCAAGTGGTTTCTGCAGCATCTGGCCCATAGTTGGTACTCAAATATCTGTTACAAATATCACATTATCTACACCAAAAAGATGCATAATGTTAACATTTTAAAAAGGTATTTGAGTTATTCAAATTCTTTCTGACCCAGAAGAATACAAAAGGAAATTCTAGCCAGATGTTACCTAGAGGTTTTGACCATTCAGAGAACATTCTATCTCTCTGAGGGTATAGTATGGTCTCATCATGTATGCAGTTAATCAAATGATTACAAGCATGCCACTTGGCAGAAAGCAACAGGGAAATAAAACAAGTTGTTTCCCTTCATTCCTCTTTCTTTGTCTTAAAACTATTGTACCCCAAGAGCCAAACTTGATATCTGACATATGACTGGCATTTAAGATATATGGAATAAGTAAATGAACGCACGCAACTAGTGTGTGACAGAGCCAGTAACCTAAACCAAATTTGCCTGATTACAAGCTCGTGTCCCATAGCTAAACTGTACTGACTTCCTTTTTCCAGTGCCGTTCCTTGAGCTGTGTACTCTCCCGGACTGTCATTACCTGTGTTTGTGTTTTTCTAAGTGCTTGTCTGTGCCTCAGGGTAGGGTCATTCCTTTTATGACAGTCTTTGGAACAAAAAAAAAAAAAATGTGTCCTGCTCTTTGGTTCGATCAATTATTCTACATTCAATTAAGAAATTCATTGTATAGATAAGAGCCCTTATTTATAGAGAGGTTCAAAGTTATTCCCCAGGACATATAATTAATGGGAGAGTTGGTTCCAGAACCTAATTGATGTGTCCCCTTCACGTGCTTTTGTGAATGACAAGGGTTACAAATAATCTGTCCCTTGGCTCCGGTCCATGTTGTTAACACAGTAGTGACTGCCAACTTCAACCATTGTAGTCCTTTAGCTCAATCTTAGTTCATAACCAGATGGAGCAGGATCAGAGGAGAAGGAAAGTGAACAGTCTCATGAACTCAGAACTGTTACGTTCTTCTTTCCTCACCTGTGCGGAGCCCTGTCATTATATTTGCTACCCAAGAGTACAAATTATTTATTTAATAGTAAAGTGCCAAGCAAGGTGACATCTCCCCCCAGTCAAAACGGAGGCTATCATCTCAGACACATCCACAGCCGTGGCATTTTGCAACGCTCTGTACTTTTCACAGGCGCTCTCTAAACTTTGCGCATTAGAATGCCATTCCCTCCCCGCCTCGTCTTGAAAACACATAATCAGGTCCACCTGCATTTTTGTATTTAGGCTCTGGCAAAGAAACCATTATGAAAATGACAGAACTGCCAGAAAGAATGATGATTCACTGCTGAAGAAGCACATGAATCCACTGAGGAGGCAGCAAGGCAGAGGAGCGGAGAAACAGAGGAAGAAAGCATACGTGAAGGGAGACTTGCCTCTGGGCTGCCCGCATCTTCTGCAGGTTGTCGGGAATGGTTTTACTGGCCTTTCAAAACGAATATTTGCTCCATAAGAAAATGCCTAAGTCTCTTTCATAGCACAGGGCAGGATTTGTGCTTTTAACTAAAGGTGGTAATACTGAGAGTAAGAAGTCAAAGAAGAGGACGATGATGATGATAGCACCTACCATTTATTGAGCGGTGACTTGGTAAGAGCACTATGCTAAGCCTTTGTGTATATTATTTTATTCAGTCCTCACAGCTCCTCCATACTCCACTCCACTTAAATTCTTTAAGGACTCCTCACCACCTTTAGGATAAAATCCAAATGTCTTCAAAGTTTACAAGACCCTCTAAGACTCCAATCAATCTTTGCCTCTCAGCCTCATCCTGTACCACACTGCACCTCTTTTGAATGGTCTGTTTTCATTTATACACAAAGACTGTGGACTTTCTTGTGTTTCCACGGGCCTTCAAATATGTTCCCTTGCAACCTATTTCTTCACCTGGCTAACTTGAACTTTCCTTCAAATCTTTAATATCTTTTTCTTGGGGAGGCTTGTCTCCAATTTCACCCTTGTTGTTCTCCTTGGTTCATCCTTCTGCCCCTTTTGTAATTCAATACCTGTGGGGACTAGTTAGATATGCACCTTTCCTGCCAGAATTAACCTTGTGAAGGCTAACAGGCCCTAGGCCTTCTTATTCACAGTTGTCTCCCTAGCTTCTAGCTGAATGCCCACCACATGAATAGACCCTGGCTAAACAAAACGAAATTAATTATATTCAAAACTTATAGATGAGCATTTTTCCACTTAAAGATGAGGAACACGTTAAAAGGAATTAAATAACTTGTCCAAAGACACACAGCAAGTGGTGGAGCCAGCCTTTGAACCCGAATTTCCCCACCCATGTTTGCAATCACCCTACAGCATGGCCTTATCAACATTTCCTCCGGCTCTAGGGGGAAAAATAAAGATAATTTCCACGGAATATTTATCTTAGAGGAAAATCTAAGCTGCTAGGGTTCAGGGAGGTGCTCTTTCTCCTATCTAATTTCAGAGCTACACAGTTGAAGAGCTGGGTGATTCTGCCTCTTTCTGTACCCTGGGCAGTGATGACGTGGTCTCCCCAAACCCTACTTCTGGTGGATAACAGGCAACTTATAGCTCTATCTTTCAGTCCTTCCAACGGATTGACATGGAAAAAGAGAAAGCGAGTTTCTCACCCTCTGAGAGAGGTTGCCCAGGCAACAAAGGCAGAGCCAGAGCCACAGACCACCCAGCTGAGATGTGCTGCAGCGTCTGCACATTCTCCCTCCCGGTCCCACACCCACTTCCGCGGGGCAGCAGCCAGCTGCGTTTGTGCACATTAATGAGTGTCACTGCAAGTTTCACCTGTCTCGATTGGACATAGTTTTTTAAGGTGACCCATGGGCAGCCAGCATCTCCAGATTCTGGCTATGTGGTCAGGTGAAAAGCCCAATGTGTAATCTGAAGACTACTCAGTAGTCCCAGTTTTGTGGCTTGTAATAAGACAAAAAAAAAAAAAAAAAAAAAAAAAAAAAAAAAAAAAAAAGCGCCATTGAATTAAACATTGATTTTTAAAATTAAGTTAGTCCACTTTGTATGTAACAGCAGCCCTGTCACTCTATAGCTGTAGGGTCTGTGATAAGTTACTTAGCATCTTAGGCAAGAATTTGCTCTTTTGTAAGATGAACTTCTAAGTAATTACCAAAGGATTTCTTTTTGTGAGGAGCAAGTGAGAAAATGTATTTAAAATGCCAGCATAATTAGGCTTTAATAAATGAAAGTTATAGCCATTATTAGGGTTTGAGTTTCTAAAAAGGTAAGTGGGACTGAGAGATTAGCAGTCTCTTCTTTTAAGTCTGTTTGCTAGTTTTAGCACAAAAGCAAGTCAGCATCATGTCTGCTCCCGTAATAACCAGTGACGTGGGCTGTGAACCCCTCCTGGCACAGTCTGTCTTGGCCAGGCACTATAAAGCCTTCACCAGGCCTAATACAGTGTGAAGCACACCGTAGGTGCTCAAGAAGTGCTTGTTGAAGCTGTCAGCAATGGGATATGCAGGCAATTCAAAGCGCCTTAGGCTTCTGGATCTTTAAAGGAACTTGTACCCTCCTAGGAGTCCTTAAATGAGTTCTTCAGGAGGGTGGTAACAACATGCCACCTGATTGCTTTGTTCAGAAATACTTTCCGACTGAATTACCCCAGAAGAGAGGCTGTTCTTTGCTACATAACAGCAGGCTTGCCAGTTCCCAGTAGGAAGTGTTTTTTATGATGGCTTATTGGTGCTCACATGTATGGAGAGAAGAGGCTGGCCACGCGGCAGAGATCCACGGAGCAGGATAAACTTCTACCAACCTGCCCCCAGCCTGTGGTACACTGCGTGTCCTATTACACTCTGTGTGTGCGCATGCATGTGTGTATGTGCACGTGCACACGCACGCACACACACACTGATGGGGGAATGGATATATCAGCAGCAACATCCTGCCTCCAAAAAACAGGTTCAATTCTTATTTAGTTCTATTAGAAACTTATTCTTCAGACATAACTTAGATCCTCTGAAAGTATCTCCTTTGCACACTAAAACCTCTTTGGAGAGAAGTAAATGGAAAATGTACGAATGAGCACTTCTCTAAATTAAAGTTTCTTGCCGAGTAGACCACATGAGACTTTTCTGGGGTGTGGAGTACAATTCAATGGCTCAAGTCTTTGTTCTTGAGTAAAAAAATCTGAGAGGAAACCATTCTAGAATGAATAACCTCCAAGTGCTAATTTTGCAAAACTAGAACTTGTGACGCATTAATATTTGTAAATCATCTAGTGTTCACCATTTTGAAAAACAAACCAGGTGAAGTACTAATTAATAAAAGATATCATGTCTTATTAACATTTAGATAGTAATTACCAAAATCACAAATCCATCTGCTAAGTAGTCAGCAAACAAGACAAATGACTGTGCTCCGTTAAAGAGATTATCAAATGCCTTTGGGAGTATAATCTAATAGCCTGAACTAAACTATGAATCAAGCGGCTACTCCTTTTACCATGTGGACAAGACACACATTTCCATTTCCCGTGTGAGGGAAGAGAAAGCGGCAGAGGCATCCTGCACCTCGCTCTCTCTGCAGAGAACGCACTCTTAACGCGTGTCAGTGTGACTCACATAGCTTCGCTTACAGCCTTTGTACTGGCACTTAAGATTTCTTTAAAAGACATAAGAGAAGAGACCCAAAAGATGTCACCTTAAGTTAAATACAAGCTCACTAGCTTCCGTACGTACAATGCCTATCACTGAGGCTTCTCGGCTCCCGACACAGAGAAGAAATTTCATCTTTCTGCAAAGTTCTATGCGTTTCATCTCTATTTCTCTTCCAACATTTATTAGCTGTACACATTTCATATCTCCTCTCTTAGATGGGCATCTAAGGAACAGAAACTATGGCTTACTGGTCCTTCAAGTATGATGATAACAATAACAACAACAACAACAACAACTGTGATTAAGATGTTTACCATTCCTTGTGAATATAAATGTGCCAGTCACTTGGATAGGTGCTTTGATTTATTTAATTTCTCATTTAGTATTCACAAGAGATACTTGAAATAGGTACACCCTCACTTTACACATGAGGTAACTGAGGCTTGAAGATGCTGAGGGACAGAGCTGGAATTCAGTTTTAGGTCTGAAAGATTCCAAAGCCTGTGTTCTAAAATACTACATTGAATGGTACCTGTCTCATAGAGTGTCTTGGTCAGGACCCAGTACACAGTGGACACTGATAAATGTCAGTAGAATAAAGGAATATCTTAACAGTGGTTGATTCCTACATCCCCTGGGTCGTTAAGGTTGAATCTTTGCAGTACAGCTTTTCTGTGTATTTTTTCCAAGGTGTGCATGATGTTAAGGGTTATGAATAGTACTGGGTGCCCAACAAATGTCAATAAGAGCTCCCCTTACCTTTTTTTTTACATCAGAAAATAAACACCTCTCCAGGACACTACCTCCTAGTTCAGTGCCAGGATGATATCCGCAACTGCACACACTCGAGGACTTCTCATTGGTGTTGGTGTTACTCACATGCTGGACTGCAAGCTAGATGGTAGGAGGCAGCCCAGTGTCCTTGGCACCTCCTCTCAGCTTTCTTCAACATTCTGGGCTCTACAGTCACACGGGGAGGGAGTTCAGGGCTTGGTGGCCACTGACTTCACAATAGTCCATGTTTCCCACTGGTGAGAGTAGTGGGCTTTCGCTGGTTTAACCCTCTCAGCACAGAGTAGTTTCCCTCTGTCCAGTGACAGTCTTCTACCATGAGGCCCACGTGTTGGGAAGAAGCACACTCCATTCGCAGGTCTCAGAGTGAACTCTGGTGGTTTACGTCAATTAGCACATCACAACGGCCTTGCCACAGTTGATTAGTTTAAGTCAGAAGACTCAGCTCAGGACAGTGAAAAATAAGGAGATATTTGCTGGGGGTTCTAGAGAAAATGCTCCTGGCTCAGAGAAGAAAGAGATTCTTTCCTTTGGATGGGTATTTATGTATTTATTTAAGAAAGATCCAGAAGGTTCAGGAAGTCCTTCTGGAATTATGCTGGAATCCAGCCCTAGGATTAAGCAAGATACCGCAGAAGACCCAGAAGGAAAATGGAAAGTTTTGAGACATAGCTGAGCCACTCAATCAAGCCTTATTTCAAAGCTTGGACTGCTTCTGGATTCTTCAGCTACTTGAGAGTCTAATTCCCTTTTCTGATTAAGACAGTTTTAAGCCAGATTTTTCTCTGATTTGTAGCTAAAAGATTTGTGACATAGATGGGTGACAGCTTTGACTATTTCATGTTCATTATCATATTCACTTTTTCTTTTCCAGAACAGCAAGTAAGACAGTCACATGAAGGACGTCAGAAACCCACTGCACAGGTTATCATAAACCTTAAACAGGTAAAATTTACCTGTCAAAGCCTGAAGAGAATTAGCCCACATGATTTAGGGCCATGATGTCACAGAGTCCCCTCAAATGTGTTTGGCACCAGTGAACTACATTCCAGTCAACTCTTTCTGTGGTAGTCATAATGGCTAATTATGAAGACAGGATGAGATCACTGTACAACTGCACCAAGAAGAGATTTGTACTCTAACAAGCAGCTCAGTTCCTCCAAGCACCATCCCACATAGATTCTTCTTGGGTTTCATATATATTAAGCATTTTCAAATAAATTAATAAATGTCACCTACTCAGAAAGTGACGTTTTTCTCTGAGACCTCTATGCTGCCCCTGCTTACAAGGACAACTACTCCTGAAAGCCATAAAGTCAGCACAAATAAGGAATCACAGGTTTTAATGCAAATACATCTACAGCACAGTGTCATCACGACTGCCTCATGCTGATACGTCAGCTTGGATCTGATCTCTTGGACTTCTAGTTGTGAAGCATGGGTCCTTCCCAACTGCTGAAGATACAAGGATGAAAAAGAAGATCACAGGGAGAGACTGGAACAGGAGTCACTGGATCTCCAAAGGAGATTTCTTGAAAGAGTGATAAAATGGGATATGGCTACCTCTTGTTGTTAGCTCCAGCTTCATGGATGAGCAACTTGTGCAGTTACACAAGGCCCTGTGCTTAATCTGCTGTCACCATCTTGAACTTCTTAACCCTTTTTGAATAGGGTATTCTGCATTTTCATTTTGCCTTGGGTCTAGTAATTATACAGCCCATCCTGTTTGTCATAGATCTTCAGTTTCTTCTACTAAAATCTCACAAGGGCAAAAAGAATATAAATTTGTCTAAGACCTGCCTTAGATATTCTATGTGTCTCTTGTCTTTTATGATTATCTGTTCCTCATTGACTATGTTGAAAAAATATTTTCAGTGTGATATTATAATTCTGTGGATTTACTATATATTTGTGTGTGTGTGTGTGTGTGTGTTATTCTCTTAGTGGATGCTCTAGGCTTGAAACATTCATTTTAATTTTTCTCAGCCTTCTTCACATTAATACTAACTTGATTCTAGAAATACAGAAACTGTGCTCCAATATAATTCCATTTCCTCTTTCCCTCTTCGTACTGTTATTGTCACGTATATTAAATCTATATACATTATAAACTCAATAATATAGTGTTAATATACTTGTTTCACATAATCTTATATAATTTTAAAAAGTTGAGAAAAGATAAAAAGATATATTTATGTAATTTTAAAAATATTAGCTCAAATGTTTATTATTTACAGTGCTCTTATTAACCTTATTATTTATTATCTGTCTCCTCCCTCTCTAGAATATAACTCAAAAAGGACAGGGATTTTTATTTTATAACACTGACATGTTATCTCAATTTCTAGAAAAGTGTCTAGTATATAACAGGCATTCAAAAACCATTTGTTGGATAAATGAATCAGTTGTGGAGTTATGGTTCTGATATGTTTAGGTATTTAACAAGACATGGGCTGTATGTGAGAACAGTTTCCAAAGAAACTTCAGGGCAACACAATTCAAAGAAATGTCAAGATAATCTCCATGAAAAAGAGGAGTCAGTGGTTTGAAAAAATAAGGTTGGGGTTTTATGGTCAGTCTTGGGGGTATATTAGCACATTAAAGGTTCTGAGAAGTCCTGCATATAAAAAATGGGCTTAACTTTATTTTTCTTTCAGGATTATTTTAGAATTTCTGTGGTTTGAAAATGATATGCCAAGGTATAGTGGGCTTTGTTTTTGTTTTACCTTTTGTTTTTGTTTTTGTATTTATCCTACTTGGTATTCATTAGGGTCCCTGTTCTGGTGTCTGATATTAATTTGTTCTGAGTCATTATCATTTCAATATTTCTTCTGTTCCTTTCTCTTTCTTCTCCTTCCAGCATTACCATTATGCATGTATTGCACCTTCTGTAGCTGTCTTCCAGTCCTTGGATATTCTGTTTTGTTTTTCAGTCTTTGTTTTCTTTGCTTTTCAGTTTTCAGAGATTCTAGTGGTACATCCTTTAGCACAGATATCTTTTATCGGCCATGTCCAGTCTACTAATAAGCCCATAAAAGACATCCATTACATTTCCATTACAGGGCTATTAAAAAAAATCTCTAGCATTTCTTTCTGGTTCTTTCTTAGGATTTCCACCTCTCTGCTTACATTGCCCATCTGTTCTTAATGCTTTATCCATTAGCACCCTTAGCATATTAGTCATAGTTTTAGATTCCTAGTCTGATAATTTTAATATCCTGTCATGTCTAGTTCTGATGCTTGCTCTGTCTGTTCAAATTGTGGGGTTTTTTTTTGCCTCTTAATATGCCTCCTAATTTTTTCTCGATAGCTGGGCATGATATACCAGGTAAAAGAAGCTGGTATAAATAGGCCTTTAAAAATGGTGGTAAAAAACAGGGAGGGGAAGTGTTCTATAGTCCTATAACTAGATCTCAGTATTTTAGTGAGCTTATGACCCTGGGCTGTGAGCTTCACAAGTGTTTTTAAGTCCCTCCCCCCCTTTTAGGTGGAACAGAATGGTTACAGCAAAGGGGAGTAGGTATCCCCTTTCCCCCAGGTCAGTTAGGCACTGGTTAATTGGTTTATTTTGGGAGCAGGCATTAAGAACAGAGTGTGCTGGCATGTTTCAAGGTGATTCCTTTCCCCTCTTCCTACTGGGAGCGTAAGGGGATCTTTCTCTGATATTTACTATCAGAGGACCTAGTAGTGCTCCTGAGGGTAAATCTCATAAAATTGTGCCTCCTGGTCTCCCATGACTGGCTTTCCTCAGAGTTATAACTTTCATTGTTATCCACGTTGAGTCTCAAGCAACTTATCAACTACAATTCAGGCTTTCACACCCTGGCATTTGTTCCTAAAGCAGTATTTCTATTTCTGAGTCTCTGTTCTGATAAACTGAGATTCTTCGTATTTGCCTGTCTGTTTCTCCAACCTTGGGGACAGTAATTATCCCTGTTGCCTATCCTCTCTTACAAGCCTAAAAAGATTTATTAATTATTCAGTCTGTTCGACTATTCCCTTATTGTTAGGATAGAGTAACAACTCCCAAGCTCCTTATGTGTGGAACTAGAAACCAGAAGTCTTAACTTTTTTTTTTTTTTGACGCAATCTCAAACTTCAGAAAAGGTATAAGTACAACAAATAGCACTGTGAGTGTGTATTCCAGAGAGAGATGGTCTGGGTTTCTATTCAGCTTTACCATTTACAAAAGTTATTCCATGTCTCTAAGCCTTAGCTCTTTTATTTGTAAAATGGGGATGGTATCTATATCATAGTTTTGGGGTTAGAATTAAATCAAAATAATGTAAGCAGTGTCTAGCAAATTAATAAGCACACCCATAATTTTTTAAATTGACAATTATTTGAATGCCTATGGCCTGCCAGGTATTATCCTAGATGCTAGAAATACAGAAGTAGAAATCAGACCCTGGCCTCATGCAGCCTTGTGTTCTAAAGGCAGGAAACAGACTAGAAATACATAAACTAAAAAAAAAAAAAAAAAAAAAGAACATTGTCTGATAGTGATATATTAAAGAAAATATGGTTGTATGATAGAGAGTGGGGGATGCAGGATTGTTGGATACTTCAGAAGTTTTCTCAGAGGAGGGAACAGTTGTACTGAGATCTGAACAGTGAGAAGCAAGCCAAGCAAAGATCTTTTTGGAAAAACAGCATCACAGCATAGGGAACAGTAAAGCTAGAGGTTTAAAGGCAGTGAGTGGTGACTTTGGCTTGGTCAGGTGGCTGGTCATAAGGAATACAGGAGAGAAATAGCATTTGGATTGCTTTAAATAACACCAATGCCTGTGGGCCTGTATTTAGTGGATGAACTCTCAATTTATAATCCTCTTTGGGGCTGGAGAAGAAGAATGATTCTAGAAGGATTCTAGTGATGACCCAGAGGTCTGGAGAGGAAGGGAGATGCAATTATTGGAGCCCTAGGATTCAGGGAGAATTGACCAGCCTGATTTAAATAGGTTTTCTAGGTTAAGATGGTGATCTTCACCCTTCACTAAGTTATAAAAGTGGGGCAGGAGAGTTAAGGTGGATATGAATGATCAACTCAGAGATAAAGGGATATGAATTAAAAATGCAGAAGAAAAGGTCCATACATGGGTCTCACTGACATTGTGTTTTTCGCTGACCCGTAATGCTCTCATTCTTGTTGAAGCCTATGCTTATTTCTCTCAGTTGATGTTAGTCTAAAAATTCTCTTTTGTCTATTTTTTCTCCACCTCCCTCTATTTGGAAGGCACAGACCAATTTCTTGGGTATAACTAAACATCCAGGAAAATGCTCAGCAAAAACAACATGCTATTTTAATTTGTAAAAGCTCTATCACTCACCATACCATAATTAAGTCCCTTTTCGGACATAAAACCCTCCCTGCATGCCCAGAGAATATAAATTCTCATTGCTGTTCACTTGACCTTTGCCAAACTAGCCTGCAAATCTTGTCTCCTCTCATGCCAAAGCTCATTTATGTTAGTGGTCTTCTCAATGACTACAATTGAAGGAAGAGAAAGTAATATCTCTGGAACTCAAACCAGAGCCTTCTGCAATGTTTTGGCAAGTGACAGTGCGATGAAATTGTTTTATGTGTGCCTGTTTTTGTTTCCTATCTTAATGTTTCTGAATGCAGAACCGACCTGTTAGTTATTATTCTGCTACACAACGGGAAAGGTAAATAAGAGGATTGCTGACCTCCCTGCAGCTTTGAGAAAAAATTGTACAAGATCCCTAGCTGGAAACAGGCCTCCTCGGAGATGTCAGCGCCCCCTCTCAATAACCTCTCCTTTCTGCATGAGGAGCATTTCCTTGACTGACCTCAGTCGGGTCATGCGTACCTTACAGAATCACTTGAAGATTCAGGATTTGTTTGCCTGCAGGGATTTACTCAGATGCCATCTTCCTTCTTTCTCCAATTCTTGGTTATTGAGGCATTTCATTATTCTTAGCAGCTGTGGAAGGAGGTAAGCAAGAGGCATAGGGGGCAAAATTGAGGCAACTTTTAGCTTCTCATTAACAGGTATGGGAAAGCCTGGGTGGGTGGTAGAAAGGACAGAAAATGTCCCAAGTGAAGTTCAAGAATTCTCCATAGGGTTTTGTTAGCTCCCACCTTAGCTTTTTCTTTCATGGATAAATGAGAGTTGACCATAAATGAGAAACATGTCTTAATTATCTTCATGATTGGATAATAAAGAAGTTATTTCCTCAAATCTTCAATGTTGACCATAATTTAGAGGTGAATAGTGTGTGAGTACACGTGTGGGCACACACGGGTGTATGTGTTTGCACATGTGTGTGATTTTTTTTTTAATGTGGATGTGAATGGATTATTCTAAACTCTTTTTTCCAACCTCCAGTAGCTCATCCAGGTCTGGTCTTTAGGAACAATCTGGTATATTCCCCATCATTCTTCCCTAGGCTTCAAGAGAGGGCCAAACACCCCGGCCTTCCTTCGTGTGTTTGTACTCAATTGTTTAGACTGGCTCAATCCACTCATTTGGTCACTATTCACAGCATGTCACTCTATCCCCCTTTTTTCTTGTACTACACCTTCACAATCATCTCCAGGGAATTAGGATTCTCAATTCAAATCCTTTTGAGTTCTAGAGCTTATCAACTTATTGGCCTGCCCTTCAGTTTTCTATCCTGGTTGTAAGAGATCAATTGAATTACCTCACATATGAAATCTTTGGACAATAGATGTCTGAAGAGTCTAGTGGTCCAGTTGGCTAAATCCTTTCCTACCAGCTACGAGTTTCTTTATGCACAACACGTTTGTGATTTGTGATAAACAAGGTCATAGAGCAGTGAGAAAAAGAAAACTAACTGCCTAATGCATGCCAAGAGATAATGCTGAAGTGTATGAAGGGAAATGCCTGGAGGAGGAGGACAAGTAGAGAAAGCTACATCCATCAGACATTACAGCTGCTGAAGGTATGAGAGAGGCCTTGAGAATCTGGAAGGAGAGCCTAGGAAACTGTGTCTTTACCTGTACCAGCATTAAGCATCCTAAAATGTCTGTGTGAGAATTATATTGTATGCTGTTTTAATTAAACTGAATCATATTCTTCCTTGGAATTGTAACTAATTCTGTTTGTTCTTTGAGAATTTTGATTAAAGAAAATATCCTTTGCTTCAGCAGCTGAGATTTCAAGGAAAAAGGATTAGAAACTAATCCGATGTGTTTCCAATTGGATAAATTGTTTGCTTGTAAAGTTATTTCCTAAGATTTTTTTTTTCAATTAACATATTAGATCCTTGAGGAGTACTCTGGATAAATGCCCAAGTCGCTCTTTGGTTAAGTAGAATAGCACAGAGTTTGTGTTCAGGAAAAGCAATCCTCTGATTAGTGAGTAGGTCGAACCTCGCCTTAATTATTTCTTTTAAAAATCAAAAGGTTTTTTATGATTATTTGAGAGGATTTTTTTTTTCATTCTCAGTCATATAAGCATTTTGGTTATGGTACCCGATTCTTGAAGAAAAACAAAAGAAAAAAACTTATTATCAACCATTCTTGTGATGCTGTTAATAGTTTTGTTCTAAAATTTCCACTTTGGGCAGATTTCCAAGCATCCAGATAGAAGTGAAATGAAACGCATGTAAACTAGGAGCATGTGGGTTATGGAGACAAACAGATTTAGAGGAATTAAAAGAGGTAGTCTTTCAAAAGTGAGGGGGGAAAAGTATGTGTATGGCGGGGTGACTAGGGGAGATTTAGGCTTCAAAGAATGTATGTATATCTCTTCTAGGTTTAACTGTAGCTGAAAACTTAAAACCAAGTATTTGAAACTTATATCCTATTTCTCAAAGCTGAAAGAGAAATTAGAGAAGAGAACAAACACTTTTTCAGGAATCGAAAGTGTTGTTAAGGTAAATTAGATGTTAAACGGTAACAGGCAGGGTTGGCCTGCAGACAGAATTATGGAGAAGGCAGGATGTGCCTTTGGTGTAGAAAAATAGATAGCAAGTCAGCACTCTCATATTGCAATGCAGTTCTATTCTATCCTTTACTGTTGATTTATTTATGAATTTATTTTTTCATTCCATTATTACGTATTGAACTTCTAGCAGTTGCCAGACACTGAAGGTACAACTGTAGACCAGTTTTACACCCAGTCTTTATGCTACTTACAGTCTAATGAAGAATGCACACAATGACATAAGACGTAACTATATCACATGAGCCATGCTAATGTAGGGGAAGGCCATGTAGCTCTGGAGCACCTAGAGGGGCCACTGAACAATTTCTGGGGATGAGGCTTAGCTGTCAGCAAATAAATTCCTTGAGGAAGTGGCATTTCAGTTGAGGCCCGAAAGTATGAGCTAGATAAAGATGGATGGAAAGAGAGAGGGAGAAGAGAAAAAGGATTTTGATGGTATGCTGGAGGAACTAAAAGAAGTTCGGTATGTCTTCAGTGTGAAGTTTGGAAGAGGGTTGTAAACAACATAGCCGGAGGAGTGAGCAAATCTTAGAGACATGCCAGTTTGAGACCTGACTTCTGAGGTCTGCATAGGCTTAGAGTCAGATAGCACTGGGTTTGATTCTCAGTTCTGATCTTTCCCCAAAACTTGTGCAAATGACTTCACTTCTAAGCCTCATTCCCCTCGTCTATATAATGGAGATATAGCTGCTTCATGAGATTGTTTGGTAAGTTAAAAGACAGAAGGTGTCTCTATCTGGCAGAACAGAGGATTCAATAAATGGCAGTTATAAACATTCCTTCTACAATGGTCAAATACATTGGCATTCTAATAAGGAATTATAAAGAGAAAGTAAATTCTATCTCCATCACTTTAGGCATCAGCAAGGCTAGGCGTGCTGGCATTGTGAGATGAGGTAACTTCCTGATGTATCTCAGTTACTTATTCTTTATGAGCAGTTAATCCCATTTAATACCACACAAAAGAACAAACATTTCCCAATATAAGCAGTGAAGTCACTTGATAAAATATTACTTTAGGCATTGTATCCATCCACTATTATGCTCATTGTCCTGGTCATTCATGCTGCTTAATCAGGTCCTCAAATTATCATCACATTCCCCTCTGCGAGGACACAGGGAGTAAATGAAATAAACTAATGACCATATGCAAGGGCCATTAATACATGAGATACCTTCTTTTGTCATCAACCATAAGATTCCTGGTAAGCGGGATTAATGAAAAAAAAAAAGAAGAAGAAGAAAGAAAAAAACCAACCATAGACAATTATTATGGATGGTTTCTTAAAAAAAAAAGAAAAAGAAAGCAAACAAAAGCAAAAAGTAGGTACACTGAGATTATTATAGTCTTTTTGATTGCTTTTCACATCACTAGGTTCAAACAATGGAACCTCTCTCTAAAGACAGATAGATAGTAGGAGGGCACTTACAAAGCAAAAAAGCTCTTTCTGAGCCAAAAAGAGAAGCCTGTTGTCTAATCTCTTTTAACCTCTAAGGCTATGGGCTTGGCTTTTCAGTATGAGTACTGTAAAACACCTGTCCTGGGGAATTTCCTCCACCCAAGTACCTGGGATCATGGAGATAAAGCACATACATACTTCATGCCCTCTGGAGGTCCCTGATCTGCTGGGAATGACAGCCACCGACCTAGTAGTTGATTCAATGTTTTCCAATGGCCAGAACCTGTGCTAAGTGCTTCATATGGTTTATTAGAGTTGATTCTCCAAACAACCCTTTGAACGGGGCAATATTAACTTCAATTTGCAGATTATAAAATTCAGATTTGAGAGTAGTTACTCATACTTGCCCAAGGAAAGATAGGTAATAAGTAGCAGAGCTGGGATGGCACTGGAGCAGTCTTACCCCAGAGATTTGCTTTTGAAAGCTGGGCCCTAGCATCCCTGCAATCATATGGTCACTATGATGTGTGGTGTTAAGTGTACTAAGTACCGTGGAAGCAATACTGACAGAAGGTAGGGAGAGAGGAGAGAAAAGACGAAGCCAAAGCAACTTCTCAAGGGAGGTGGCCTCTATATAGAGTTTTGAAGGCTGGGCAGGAGTTGGTCGGGTGATGAGCATGGGAAAAGGAGACACCCTTTGAGTTAAAGGGAGCAGTATTTGAGGAAGAGAATGCCTTCAAGGAAATACAGGTAGCTCAGAAGACCTCTCGGTTATCTGTGCCAATAAAGGAAACATGCAGGAGAGAGAATCTAAAATTCATGTCTATTTGGCTGCTTGTATGGATAATGTTTTTATTTATTTATATCCTGCCTTGATCCACAAAGGTTTTGAGGTAAAATTCATTACATGGTTTTTATGCAGTGACCTTCCTAATTAAGTTTTTCTCAGCACTGTCATGTTCGTCTTTGTATTCCCCGAGCCATATGCAGAGAGACTTGCATAAAAGTTGAATCGAATTTACATACTTTGAGCACACTGTATGCAGTTAGCAAGGGCAACTGGTCCCAGAAGCTTGGTGGGTGGCAAGAAAAGCTGGGCCAAAACAAAATTGCTTAGACAGAATACCGTATTTCATTGAATCCAAGATGCCATTGATTATAGGGCATGCTGTTACTTTATGCACTACTAAGAAAGGAAAAAATGCTTCAAACTATAACACAATGTTAGATTGCAAAAACGCTAAAAGTATGCTAAAATAAGAAAAAAAAGTGTGTCTTTAATAAGAATGATAAAACCCTGTCCCAATAGGGAAATTCTAAAAGTAATGATACTCTGACTGAGTGAGAGGAAATGAGGACTCTTACCCCTGTCTGGTCTAACAATCCATACTCTAAAGATTCTGCAAACACTTTGACTCAGCAATTGTATCTCTAGGAATTGAACCTAAGGAATAAATGTAAAAGCTCCTAAGGATCATCGAATTATTTCTAGTTATAAAAAATAAATAATCTAAAAATCTTCATTTTGTGTGTTGTGTAGTGTATATTAGAGTATATACAATAATGATAAATATCTATTTAAATGGAAAAGCATTTTATAATACATTAAGTTTTTAAAAATCAGATAATAAAACATTTGTTACAGGACAAAATTACTCCTGTGAAAATATGTTTACATTTCATATTTTACGTAGAAAAAGTCTCAATGTTATATATACACATATATATGTGTGTGTGTATATATATATACATATATATATGTTAATGGGTTGTCTGGATGTAGGAATTTATTTAATTCCCCCCCTCTAGTTTTCAATTTTTTTAAAAAACTGGAAAACTGAATACTAGGTAGAAGTAGACTTTGAAATAGATAATATGCATGTGAATCATGGAAAATTAACTTCACTGGCTTAGAAATTTCATTTTCACAAAGCAGGTTCTTGACCTTTCCTGTTTTCAGAATGAGCCTGGTTGGTGGTTCCAGCTGAGGGTCCCATCTAGGACCAGATAAGTCTGGTTAAGAGTAGGTGGCAGATATACACATAGCTTAGAGCTTTTCCTCAAGGTTGATACCTAAATGGGAAAGTAAATACCGCAGACCAACAGCTACACCAAAGGGTCTGGGGGACTCCAGCTTTGTGAGGTAATCTTAGTCTGAGGCCAAGTAGGAGACCCTGAGCTCAGGCAAGGCAAGTTCCAGGTCCTACGAGTAGGAGGGAGGGTGATGGTCATAAGTCAAGAGTAGGCCTCAATTTTTTACCATGGCCAACATGGTAAATTCTCTGAATCTGTCTCTAAGCTCCACATGTGCTAAAAATTCACTTTTTTTTTTTTTGCAAGTCATTTATAATTCGTCATAGATGAAGTCATTTTCTGATAAAGCCTTGGTGACTTAGATCTCACTTTCAGGATAAAATCTAACCTACTGACTGTATCTATGAAGTGAACTGTCGTCCCAGAGTTCATAGGCAACACTTTTTATGAATAACAGAATTTGAATTCTTGCTTGAATAGGCAAGACACTAACTATGTATTCTACTTGTATATTTTATCCCCAATCTCATGAGTTGCCTTTTGATAAATTTTTTCAATATAGCTTTATATGTATTTATAGCTTGCTTTGAAAAATAAGCTGTCTTTCATCCCTTCAAACACTATGTATCTAACTCTTCCTTAATTTAAAGCTCAGTTTATGTAAAAGTTTCATTTTGCAATCCATTTTTATTTACTTGTTTATAGACTTAGGTTTATCATTTCGTTTGACAGCTCTGCAAGGTTTGATTCATTTGCAATCTATCTACTTATCAATCTTCTCTTTCTTTTAAATAATATTAGATAGTTATAACCTAAAAGAGTAAAACAAAGATTTCAATGACATGGACACCTCCCTAGGAGGGTAGTTTTTGGGGAATGTTTGGGTGTCATAGGAGGCATTTACTGTTTGTCTTTCTTGTATCACTTTCCTCTTCTGGATAACAGGACCTTCACTTCCTTGGGGAAACTTAATCCTTCCACCCTACACGATCTTAATGGGGTTGCCAATCCCAGTGCCCTGCCTTTCTAGTTGTGGCTCTAATGGCTGATCAGAGCACCCCATCTGCCTGGCCAGGATAACTAACTCAGGCATGGGCACCTAATCCAAACCTAACAAAGAGAATTTTCTGGAATTTATTTATGCAAGGACACAGAGAAAGGAGAATGTTTCTCTTCTTTTACATCTTGGATTATGAGCCATGGAAACACAAGTCTGGCTCTGACTCCTATTTGTTCTTTCGTGTGGGAGAAGCCTGTTAACAGGAGGGGAAATGAGGCCACCTCCCAAGGAGAACCAGACTAAAAGGGAGCATGGTGATAGGCAGACACATTTCATGATAAGTCCCCAGAGACAGGACACTGCCTTCACCCTTTGATTTCCCAACAAAATCTTTTTCTTTTTTTGGCATAAGCTTGTTGGAATTATGTTTCTGCCATTTGCAAATCCCCAAGTTCTGGACTAATCCTTGGTCTTTGGATTATCTACCAAATCACACTAGGTGCATACAAATGTTCTCTATGCATGTAGCATTGGCTGTACTATGTTGAATTCTCTATCATAATAAGAGCATCCAAATAGGCACAGTTTTATCAAACTAGCATTAGAGCTCTAAAAAGAACATGAGTGACTTCAGCCCCAGTGCTACATTTTCCATAAGCTGTTCCTTTACCATAGAATTATGCTTTGTCTATTGATTCCTTGACCCTCATGTTCAGATTTTAGTCCTGAACTGGTACATTTGCCTACTTCTGATGCAATTAGACCCTCCGTTTGAACTTGCCAATGACCCAGCAAAGTCAGAAGGAATGGGTTTCCAGGATTATGACTTCTTGGTTCTCAAGATTATCAAAGACCACTGAGAAAAAAAAAATGATCGAGAAGCTGCATAAGATGCAGTAAGATTTTACAGAAATTCAGCTGACTTTAGAAGGCAGCTGGAAAACAGGACACTCCTCCTCCCACCACCTCCTCTCCCAAACAAATGCCATATGTCTGTTCACAATGCACTCTGGCTCACTGCTATGCGGTTGACCTTCGATACTGAAAAGATGCCAAAATACTTGGGACCTAGATTTCCTTTCAGCCCATTGTTACAGTCATATTTAATATGGTTGAGGAAAAAATGAAAATCATGATAAGCAGGCTTGAAATTCTTTAGTCTATCAATGAGCCAGATCTCTAAATATTTCATGATATTAATGATGGTTCACAGAAGAAGGAGCTTTTTGGTGGCTTTGGAAAATGATGCTTCTGTTATCTGCAGGTGTATTCAGAACCATTTCGGCATTTATGTCATCTGTATCACATTTAAGAAGAAGGATATTTCACTCCTTTTTTGAAGTACCACGAATACAATTCCAGTTTAGTGTGTTGGATGCAGAATTATTAATAGTGGGTTTGCTATTCTATGTGTGGCATAGTATAATGATGAATCTTCTCACTATATTCATAGAGCACACTGAATTTCCACTTAAAGTTAAAACTTTTATATTGGTTTCCTAGGGCTGCTAGGAAAGTACCACAAAGTGAGCGGCTTTACACAAGCGGAGGCTAAGGTGTCTAAAATCAAAGTGTCAGCAGGGCCATGCTCCCTCTGAACCTATAGTGGAGGACCTTTCCTTACCTGTTCTAACTTCCGGTGTTTCCAACAGTCCTTGGCATTCTTTGGCTTGCAGATGCATCCCCCCAATCTCTGACTCTATTGTCACAGAGCTGTCTTCCTGTGTGTCTCTCGTCTTCTTTGAAAGACATGAGTCACATTGAATTAGGGCCCACCCTAATTCAATATGACCTCATTTTAATGTGATTACATCTATAAAAATCCTATTTCCTAATAAGTTCACATTCTGAGGGACCGTGGGTTAGGGCTTCAATGGATATTTTGGGGGGACACAATTCAACCTGTAACAGCTTTACTGTTGCCCCTGATCATAATACTAATATATGCTTGTTAAAAAATATTAAATTATTAATATAAGTATAATTAAAAAGTTTAAAATCTTCTAGATTCCTACCCTACAACCAAAAATAAGAATGCTAACAATTTGGTGAACATCTTTTCAAATATTTCTCATACAAATCAAATAGTTTCTTTCTTTACCATCAGAAACAGGTCAGGTTGAAGGAAAGGCAGTTAAAAATGTCTGGAGTTTCATGCAAATTATAATAAATGATGTTGTGAAAAGCCTTTTTCTTCTTTCTCTTACTCCTTCCCTCCCTCCCTCTGTCTCACTTGTGCAACTACCTATTTGGGATAAATGCTTACAAATAAAATATCTGTATAGAATAAAAATGCACATTTTTTCACATTACCAAATTATCCTTCAGAAAAGATGTACCAACTTTTATTTCCACCAATAATGTAGGAGAGCTCTGGTTTCTCACACCTGCCTTGCCCTGATGATTACAAATATTAGGAAATACATAAGTTTAAAAGCTCAAACTTATGAATATTTAGAAATATGTTATCCTTTGTGGAATTCCAAATTATAGTTCTTTTTATTTTCAAGTAATAAATATGAGTCCATAATTTTATCTAATATTTTCATAATTTGATTTTTTAATCTTTAAATCTTTGACTCATCCAGATTTTTTTGTGTTTTTTTTCTTTTGCTGTATGATGGGGAGTTGCAACCCAGAAATTCTGATAGAGTTGCGGTTCATTGCTTGTTGTTGTTGGTTTTTAATTCACTCTAAAAATGAGTTTTGTTTAGCAATGTCAGTGGGGAAATTCAGTGTGTTTCTTGTCCCCCTTTCCAAGGGATCAGGTTTATTTAAAAAAGATCTTACGCTAATTCACAGAAAAGTGCACTTTCAAAAAGCAATCAGGACATATGTTGAGCACATGGTAATAAGCAGTCATTTTAGCCTCGATACTCACAGTTAATTGAATTTCTCAGCATTCTTGCTATAAATACCTCCTTTCTCTCCCACTCAAAATAGCCTATGAGATTGTGAGAATAAATGACATTATAGGGTTAATCTTTAATCCATTCTAATTTGATTTTTTTAAATTGCAATATTGGAAACCTTGGGTCTTTTAAATTACCATTAATTCAAATTACTTGCAAATCATCTCCAAACTATTTAGAATGGGCTTGACTGAGGTTAACATCCCTGGTTCAGAGAGGCACTGAAATTTTTTTGATGTCAAAAGAGCTAAAAGTCAGAGGGAAGTGTAATTTCCCCCAGAGAAAATCTGTAGGAACCCACATGAGATGCCTCAAATCGAGCTTACTAGTACAGTGTCTTCAGATAAAACGAAGACAACGCCCCTGAGTATCTCTTTCTTTCCCAGGACGCTCACATGGATTCAGATTGAAGAACAACACTTGCTCACAAAATATACCATTCTTCACAATAGCCTTTTACTGGTCACTTTCCATTAGGTTGGTGGGTGAGTCTTTTCTCTCAAGGAGGGGCAGCCCCAGTCCCTAGTTTCAGAGGGACAGCGTTTTTATGTCAGTGACTTGCTATTTAGCTGCAGAGATCAGCCCTGTGATCCTTATCTCTTTAAATGAGTCAATGAATACAATTAAAGTTTTAATCTCAGACTGCAACATCAATGGTATTTTCACTACAAGTAGTTTCATAATGGTCTCATTACTGTTCTTAAGTGCAACACACTGCGACATTTAAATTGCTGAATTGCTACTACATATATTCTTTGAAAACAGGTATCCAGGTAACCATGGCAATGGTGTCTCCAGGCAGGATGGGAGTGGGGTGGGAAACTATTTCATTAACTGAAGTGAAGAGATTGAAAAGAGATTTCGAAGCTGCAGATGGGGTTGGGGGGCGGGCAGAAAGAGAAGGTAGATTTCACATCTTATTTTTCTCATTATTAAATTATGCAACCCAGAGAAACTCCAAATTACCTGAAAGATTTAAAGAAATCATAAGATTAAGTAAAGCAGCTGCTTAGCCTGTCTACATGGTTACAGTGATTGACCTATACTAGGTTTTATTTGGTTGAGCTTTTAAATAGTTTGATTGAAACTCAGTGTATCTCCTGAGAAAGCAAAATTGTGTCCTGTGATTTAAAGCAAAAGAAAAGGAAGAATATTCACATAAGCAAGAAGGTCATGTAGGAGATATAGGAACTCTGTTTATTTCAAGTTGATAGCACCTGAGAAAGTGGATTTTATCAGTAAAATTAATTTTAGTCATACTTCCCTGCCCTTCCCCAACCTTTGGTAGTCAACATTAAAAAATAATTTAAAGGGTAAAGAATACTGCGCAGAAAAGACAGCATCTGGATAATTAAAGAAAAAAACAAATATCTGATATGATTTCTTAGAGGAGTCTAATATTTTGCTTTCATTTAAAAGTGCTGTTCGATGGCCATGCTACCCTGAACAAGCCTGATCCCATCTGATCTCAGAAGCTAAGCAGGGTTGGCCTTACTTGGATGGGAGACCACCAAGGAAGACCAGGTGTACAGGCATAAAAATAAAAAAATAGGGATTGTAAGATGACAAGGTCCTTACAATCTGTGAGGCCAACCAAGGGTTGCCTCACCTAAAATATTTAAAAAATAAGAATAAAAAATAACAAAAGGTGCTGCAAATTTGTAACAAGATTCATTTCTGTTATTTAACCAAATGTGCCCTCGTGTAACTTGCTGCTTCAACCATCTGACAGAAATGTTCTAATGGGCAACTTAGGATTCGTAAAAACCCAATTACCCAGGTAGATGACCTGACTTCTAATATACATAGAAATAGTCTATAGACCATAGTTTGTAGAATTTCTTTTCAAATTAGCCCATCATGGGGCACCTTAGTGACCCATGTTGAATCTCTAACTCCTGACGAATGCCCACTTTGGTTCTCCCTGCATCCATCTCATCTAATTAATTCAGGGGCAAAAATAGCCAGAAAACATTCATTGTCACTATTTCCAACGGGGGAAATGAGGACTTGGCTATATTCTTAGGATCCGTTCCTCAAAGGGTAAATCCATTTTCATCAATCACTGGGAAAGGCAATGCAGGAAATTCTATTTACAGAATTGTAGAAAGCAACCTAAAATTGGGTGGCTAATTATTAACCAAATGGATTTCATTTTAAAACAAACATTTCTTTTTCTGCCAAACAGATTTCTATCTTGGAAAGCGGCTAGTTCCCCAGAATTAGGCCGGAATTCATGGTCTGAATTATAATAGCTGTTTGGGTAGGTCTAAGCACAGTGCATTGATTACCTTGCTCCTCACTGCACCCCAGAAGCTTCTGGTTACAAGGAGCTGAAGTTGTGCAGCTGCAGCTGCTGGTTTTCAAGGGCTGTGTTTCCAGGGTGCACCCACGGGAGAGCCAATGGGACCCAAAAATAGCAATGTGTTTTCCTGAAAGTTTAGAGGACAGTTGGGCATTTTCAGCCTTGTCATCATGGATAACATGGTATTATATTATGCATACATGAATCTCCTTTTAGAAGGCGGAAAATCATGTGTGGAAATCTAATTCGAGAAAGAATATTGCTGATAGAATGGAAGAAGAACCATTCTTTCCAATAAGGAGCTGAGGGCTAGAAAGGGAGGTAACACCTGTGCCAGGTCTTTCAAATAAGGAGGTGTTACTATGGACCCCTGCCTCATTCATCGGTTACTGGCAACGCCTACCATACAGACCAGTGCTGTGGTGACTGTGCAGTGGCTGAGGGGTGACCAGAAAGCTGAGTGGGATTTCTTACATTTGGGTTGTTAATTCTAATCCTCATTTGGTTTTTGAGCCAATCTAGTCATTAGTCATGTGGATTCTATTAAGTGATTCATCTAAAACCTCTTTCTTCTTGTGTTCCAGTTCCTAAACTGTAGCCACTTAAGCAGCAGTCTTACACAAAAGGCGTACAACAGCAAATAGCTAGTAGAGCACCACTCCCCCAGTGCAAACTTAAGCATTCAACTTGCAGGCGGTACCAGATTAGGAGACAAGTCCCTTTTTTATTTCTTCAAAGGGGCTCTGAATTTTTTGCTTGGAGTCTAAGCCGACACCAGCAAGAACTCGCATGCTAAGTGATGCTTGAATTCATGGCAATGAATTCTTCTTTTCTGAGTTCTAGGGTGTAAGTTAGGGTACCCGTTCAAAGTCGTCCCTTCAAAAGACAGTGCAATTAAAGGTTTTACTTTCCGAGCCCTAATCTCTTGGTTAGTCTGAGCATCTCGGATGACTGTAAGTGGTGAATATTTTTATTACCCAAAATCACACTAGAACTGACAGGCCAAGAGATTACAATTTGTCACTGAATGTGGATGTATCGAGTATTATATGTAGAATATAGAAAACCTTTTCTATGTCTGATTTGCATTGCAAATAGAAGCTAACCAGCCGTCTTGAGGAAATAACATAAATAAAACATGGCTTCAGTACTGTAAATGCTCAATTCATGCCAGAGGAGGCCAAGGCCATTGCAGAAGGATTGTTTCCATCTAAACAGTTTTCATCTCAGGCACTTTCCCTCTAAAGTGGCTGCCAATAGGACGGGGATTGGGTGGGTGGGGGTAGGTGGTGGGTGGTGGGAGGGTTTTTCAGGCAGCTTTGGCAAGTACGCAGCAGAGGGAGCCTGAGAAGCTTTCTCTAGAAATCCAAAGCATGGTTTGTAATTCTGCAACCTGTTCCGTGTCGAACATCCTCATAAATGAAGGAGAGACAGAATCCTGCTCTTCAACTCGGTTTGAGTTCAAAAGGACAAACCAGAGCTCTCATTGCTTGAGCTTGAGAAACATACTCTACGATATGATGCCAAAAATAAACTTGGTCAGTTTACAGACAACATTCAAGGTCTTTTAAAATCTGAAGTCTTACTCTTGTGAACATTTGTTATGTTTCTGCCCAGCATTTTCGCCCTCTTCTGGTGACGACCATGCCCCAATGGTACTAGAAAGACACTAGGTGCCCACACAGGTGGTTCAGAATCTTACACCATTATGCCTGAGGCCAGCCCTACCCTGTTATTCTGTTTAATGCATTGGGTCTCTTGTCACGATGTCGGTTTGGATGGGACTCTCTGTTAGATATCTACTGGCCACCCGCACCTTTCCTGTTTTATTTCACCACTGCCCTTTCACATTTACCCACCATTTCTTTCTTTGGAGCCACCGTAAGTGCACTCAGCCTATCCACGTCTGCCTGTGACTCTGCACCCCTCAGATCTAAGTACTGGGTCCAGCATCAAAGATGTGTGGACTCCTTTGAGACAGTCCTGTGCTTCACAGATGCCAAGAGAGGCCAGGCCTCTTGCCTAAAGATATGTCAAAAGAGGGTGGCCAAAGTTATGATCTATTTCAAAGTTATGATCTATTTCATTTCACAAATTAATGCTTTTTAGTGCAAAACAGGCTACTGCATAGGTAACCCACATACCAGGTAATTGACAGATATATAACAAATATTTAATCCTCGGTGCCAAAATATTTAGGCAGTTTGGATGCAACATTAAAGGGTGTGAATGCTGCCATCTCTCAACCCTGGCACTGTAGTTCTATGATCATATTCAACTTCATGTGGCGATAAGGCTGCTCATTGAAATTTGAGACTCTCCGTGATTGTGAGGCCCAGGTGAATGGCCCTTCTATCTGAGGCTTCTGCTCACCAGCTTGGCAGTCCTTCAAATTTACTTCTGGGCTTGAATTCCAGTTTCAAAGAAAACACTGTTTTTGGAGTGGGCTCTGGAATCACTATTTATTTAAAGCTCCCTTGTGACAATACAGCTGGTCTACCCTAGCGTTTGAGAATCACTGAAATTGATTACCTTTTAGAACTTTTGTAACTCAAAAGTTCTAGAGGTAAAGCTCTACCTACCAGAATTAATTTAAACTATTGTTATCATGATTTTCATTATCTTTCCACAGGAGGAAGGGAATAACTCTCCCATCCTTTATAGTCCTTTTGATTCTTTTCCTTCTCTTGGGTGTCTGCATTTTCTATAATGATCGCTTATTATTATAATCCAGGTAAACAACACCATAAAGTGCTGGTGGTGACTTTTTTTTTCTCCACACATTCACTCACACTTGTGGCTGGTAACATCATCTGATGGCCATCTCTTCATCACCATTACCTATGATCTCAGTGAGACTGTCAGTCAAGATGCTCTACATGTGATCCAAGCTAAGATAATCAGGTTTTCTCTCTCATGACTTTGGACCATGAGTTGAGCAATGCAAGGGTAGGAAAAAATAATAATAATAAAAAAGGGTTGGGGCTGATTCATTCTGAATTGCTTCCAGGTGACATTCAATTAGATACCTAGACATCCTGAGCTGCCCTGATGCCTGCCCTTTCTCAGCTAGATTTTATACTTGCTAAAATACCATGTTTTGCCAACAATTTCCTATTTTGCTAAAGATAGCCAGAGTTGGTTTCTGTTGTTTGCAACTGAAGAACGCTATAATGTACAATGTTACAAGCAGGCTTTGTGTTCTGGACTGGTGGTAGATTATAGCCAGGGCTCGGAGAGAGTGTAAGAGAGTGACTATTATGTGACTAACCTTGGCTGTTAGGTGTGTGAATCACGATCTTTGGGAAACGGCTGACCTGGACGGTTATCCACTTCAGACACAATGTTAGCAAATGAATAGGAACCAGCAGATAATAGTGAGAGGAGCGGGAGACTATAATCACAGTACATTTGGGGGTATAGCTGCAAAGATGAAAAAAAACCTCATACCTGCAGTTAACAGATGAAATCTCTAAAAAACTGTCAACATTATTTAGAAGCCCTGACTTCACAAGACAAAATCCAAACGACTGGTACCAAGTTATATACCTTCCCACTAATCAAAACAGATCACTGAGTTGTAACTTAGAAAATACAATAAGAAATGCTCATGAATCTACATCTGAATAAAACTACTGATTATGAATAAATTTGCAATGCGACTTCTGATAAAGTATTTACTCCTTTCATTTACTTGGCCTATAGCTGTTGCATTAAAAATCCATACATATATATTTAGACATATTTATATTTGCAATTTACAATGGGTCTGAAATGCAGTACTGTAAGTCATTTACAAAACTGTTACCAAGGCATTCTGGGTAAAGTTTTGTCATCCAGTAAACAATGGAAATTGCCTGGCTGCAATCATGGAGCTCAGCTGAGTTGCCACATGTTTCTTTGAATAACATTTCACTTTGAACCAAGGGGAACTGCCCATCATTTAGATGGCAAAAGGCAAAAATGAATTCAGAGGTGTCAGCTGAACTGGCCAAATACTTGTTATTTAAGTCACAAAGTGGTATAGATTGATACAAAACTGAATTTGATGAACTGTCAGAAAGAAATGAACCCTATCTAGTGAAGGAGTGAATATAGTGTAAGGGCCACCGTTTCTGGAGTGCTTAGTCTGTGTTAAACTTTGCACTGAGCCCTTCAGTAAACACTCTCTCCTTTATTTTTATAATCCTGTGAGGCAGTTATTATTCCCATTTAACTCTCAAAGACAGGCTTAAATGACAGCAGTTCCTGAGTGCATGTCCAAAGACAAACTTCTATGTAAAAACTCATACATCTAGAAACAAATGTTGCTATTTTAACACAACCTTCAAAGCCAGAAACTAGATAGAGGTGTACTATGAGAGAATTGCAAAAGCTCTAATAAATAGCATGCATGAGTTTGGTCAGCTGCAGGGAAGAACTGCGGTCTCCAGTCTTTTTTGGTTTGGGTATAAGTGGTGGTAACAGAAGCACTGGGCACTTCCTTCACTCAGCTCTTACCCAAGGAGGCCTGTTTTTTCACCAGTAAAATAAACCAAGTACACTGACATGGTGTAGTGCTTCCCAAACTCCGCTAACCATCAGAATAGAAATAGCTAGCATCTCTTCCATTACTTACCATATACCAAGAACCATGATAAATCTCTAAACCTCCTAATCGTCCTGCCAAGGTTTTGTTTCCCTCATTCACTGATTAGGTAACAGACCCAGTCGAGTTGTATTGTTTGGCTGTTAACACATCTAACACATCTAGTAAGAGTCAAAATTATAATTAAAACCTAAGCAGTCTTCACCAAGAGCTCACACTCTTATTCATTAGGGAATGCAGTTAGCATTTATATGATGGCTAGCTGGAGGGCCAGGGGAGGGAGGGAGCAATTGGCAATTGGGGGTATTGTTTTATGAACTATATACCAATGTACTGTATACTTGAAACTAATTTAAATGAATATTATATTATATATATATTAGGGTTGGGACCTAGGAATCAGAATAATTAAAAGTCCCCAGGTGACTTATGTGTCCAGCTCATTACCAGTTTAAGAATCCACTGGTAAGTCTTTAATGTGCATATAAATCACCTAGAGATCTTGTTAAATAGTGAATACTGATTCAGTACATCTGGGTGTGGGCCTGAGTGTCTGCATTTCTAACAAGTGCCAGGTGATGCTGACAGTCCTCAGGCCACATTTTGAATTACAAGTCAGCACAGCCTAGCGTTCAGTTATACAATGCTTTAAATTTTTCTCTGATAAAATCATGAGTTCTTGTGTCCCCAGATAAATTGTAAGTGCCTTAAGTATCTTGTCAAGTATCTCTATCCCCTTGCAGGGCCAGACCTGTAGAAATAAAGCCATTCAATGAGTGCCTATTCAGTAATTCTTGAGAGAAGTATTCTCTTTTAAAACTCAACACAAGATGAATTGGGACAAAGAGCCTGCTCTCAGACTGCAGGTGCCTTGATTTATTTCTACGTGGAAAAAGTTACGAATTCTGTTCTCGTATCTGGTGACTTGACAGGTTATAACTGACAATACTCATCCTTCTCAGGAGTCCTGGAAAAATGGGCTTTAAAGAGACACCAACAAAGTCATCAGAACTCTGAACAGAGGCAAATGACTTGTGTTCTTTGGGATTTACAAAAAGGTCTAACTTGAATAAAACCAATTTTCTGGCAAATGCCATATATCTGTTGTTCAAAATGTTTCGCATCGGTTCTTACGAGGTCCTTGCACAAATCCATCTTCTATGCGCTCTAAGGCCATGAATGGGACACCTCGGCCTGAGTTCTCAACTGTGCCCTTCATTTTCCTATCTGATCCACAACTATGTGGCGCTGTCACCACAGAAAACTAATTGCCCTGGTCACTCCCCAAAGAGCTTGCTCATGATTTTATCAACTTTTATTTGACCAAAGATTAGTCTTTTGATCTTGGAAAGAAAAATATGTCCAACTCAGTCAGCCAGCTTTTAAAATAACCCAGGACATTGTCATCATGCTTATTTTTTTTTTTTGCGAAGCGCTTGAAAGAGTGTTCACCATTCCTCTCATGAACTCTCCCCATGCCCCTCCCCATCTCCCCGCAACGTACACATACATTTCATAGACCTTAGAGTTAACTGGTTTCCAGAAGACAATATAGACATGTATGTAAATATCCTAGAGTTTCTAATACATTTTGGGACTCAAAAACATTTCTTAGTGTTGGAAAGGTATGAATAGCCAAGGATTTCAAGTGGAAGGCCTGATATCTTGATGCCTATAGGGAATACGTGCCCTGTTCTGTAGAGAAGTGAGCTTCAAAATTGAGAGGACTTAATCTTCCTCTGGTAAGAGTTATTTAGAAATGCAGCTTTCTAGATTCTGTGCCTAGCAATGCTGATTCAGGGGATGAGAAGTCAAGCTCAGGAATCTGCATTTTTGTGAGCATCCCAGTCTTGCTCTTGAAGCTCACGGTTTAGAATGGGAATCCATCACATAAGCGAATAATTCTAATCCAGAATGATAAATTCAGTGACAGGAGTGTGTACGGCACATGGCACTAACAGGCAGGGTGGAAAAACAGTAAGAATTTTTACTTAGTCCAGAGTAGGGAAGGGTGTTAGGGATGCTTTCTCAAAGAGTGTGTTTAAGTTGAGTCTTGAGAGAGAAGTACAAGTTTAGCGATGCTGGTTGATGGTCTATAAGCAAATGAACACATCTTCTGAAATACAACTGTTGAAGATAAATTTAGGGGGTGATGGGAGAAGGTCGAGGCAGCTGGCATATAACATTGTGTGGGTTATATGCTACTCAACCTTGGGGGCACCAATCGCATTATAGTTATAATTTTGCAAAGTTTCTGACACATGGCAACAAAATATCGAAGAAAGTGTGTCTGTTTCTAATTTCTGCAAAGACCAGTAGGCTAAGGTGTCCGGAAGTGCAAGGACCATATTCCCTGGTCACTAGTTTTCAGTCTCACAGATATACATATCACTGGAGAAGGAAAACAGGCAATCCTGGAGGGAAGAATGCAGTCCATCCAACTATGTAACTGCTTGGCAAGGGTTACATACCTGTTCAAAATGTAAAGTGAATTTCGGACTGGGGAAAATGGTCAAATTGCTGGACAGTGGGAGAGACTGAGCTAGGGGATGATCATGAAACATCTGATTTCTTGGTTTCTTTCTCTGAATGTTGGTGCCAAGACATTAATCAAATAACCAATATCCAGAGTTCCTCAGATAGGATGCCAAGGAGCCCTTAGCCACAGGGTCACCGAGGGCCTCGCCTTTTCAGACACCATCTGTGAAGAGCACACCTTTCACTTCCCGTGAGAACCCTCAATTTTTACCTGTGTCTTTCCCAATCTTTACTCTGTTGAACTGAGTCTTTAAATTGATTCCAAAGACTTCGATCCCAGAGAGCTGTTTTCATTCTATTTTTGAAGGGAAAAGCACCTAGTTCATCTACCTACACAAACATTTTCCGGTGAAACATATTTTCTAAGGAGAGATGATGAATCTGTACATGCAGTAGCCTGTACTTACTTCATAACTATGAAAAGCATCTTACTTTATAACTACTAAAAATAACATTTATGCATCACTTTCCATGTACCCATCAATTGTCCTAAACCTTTATATTTATGATTTTCATTTAACCCACACGAGAACTCTGTGATGTCGCTATTTATTAAATCCCATTTTAAAAAAGAAAAAAAGAGAAAACACCAATGGTTTTCGGACAGGGTTTAAGTTACTTATTCTGAATTACACAGTTAATAAACGACAGAGCCAGGAAACAAACCCAGCATCATCTGACTCAAAAAGACAATTTTAATCAGTATTTAATACCACCCCCACCCCCTTTGCTTCTGTCACCCTGTGCTATATGGTCACTATCGTCCTGGTACCTAACCTTTTACGAGCTAATCTCTTTCTTTGTATGAGCTTATTTAAAGCTTACACCAGCCTAGTGAGGTGGGTAATATCCCCATTTCGGAGATGAGAAAACCAAGGCACAGAAAAATCAAACTATATGCTCAGGATCATTTAGTTAATACGTGGTTAGAAAGGAGACACGAATCATTCATAATAACTGTCGAGATATTGTTTAAAACTCCCCCAAGTTTTGTATTTTGTACTGACATGGCAGTCTTAATCCAATTAAATCCAATGTTTTCAAGTGTTTTAATGAACATCTAGAAAAATATACTGAGTTATTCAGCTTATGTTTCAGTTCAGAAGGAGAGTGTAGTAGGAATCTAGAAATTCTAAGTGTAATGTCTTTATCTTTGAATATAATCCTTGGAAGCCCAATAAAGTTTTGTAGTACATGTACAAAACCTGCCTACCTAACATGTCTTGTTGGCATTAACTTCTTCATTAAAATTTTCAGTGATTAACTGGTGTTCACTGAATGCCTGAGGTTCTGGGAAATAAAAGTGGATTGAGACACCATTGCTGACTTTAAGAAGCTTACAGTTTGGTGAAGGAGATTCTTATTTTTATTTTTATTTTTTATTTCTATAAAGTTTATTGCGGTAACATTGGTTAATACAATTATATGATTTTCAGGTGTACATTATAATTTGACATCTATATATTCTATTGTGTGATTACCACCAGAGTCCAGTTTCCTTCAGTTACCATATATTTGATCCCCTTTACTCTGTCTACCTCTTTCCTCCTCCCCCACTCCCTACCCTCTGGTACCACTAGTCCATTGTCCATGTCCCTGAGTCTGTTTGTCCTGTTCATTTGTTGATTTTAGGTTTGTATCCCACATATAAGTGATATCGTGTGATTTTCAACTTTTCCAGGCTGGCTTATTTTGCTTAGCATGATTATTTCAAGGTCCATATAGGTGGTGGAGGAGATTCAAAAGAAAAGCAGTGATTACAGTGTGGGGTGTAAAGTGCTTCGAGAGATTGGGAACTCCATGAGGACAGGATCTCTGCATTACTCCGCTTTATCTCCCCCCAGCTCCTAGTCCAGCACCTGGCAGAGCGCGAGAACGTGAAGATTGCATGAATGAATAGATGGACTAAGGTGGTGCCGAGACCACGAGGTGTGGGAGGCGCCACGTCAGCGAGCGAAGGGGCAGAGGGGACAATGAAAAGGCTTCCTGAAGGTGGTACTTGACCTGGGCACTGAAAGCTGAAGAACCGGAGTGAGCCAGGCACGGGAAGGAGATGGGGAGAGAGAGACTGAAGGATCAGACAAATGGACAGGAGCGCTATGAGTGAGTTGTGATGCTCACGGTGGGCCTGTGAAGGCCTTTCCAGATGTGGCTGGGGGACACACAGACATGTTCCCTAGCTGACATACTGACGAGGAACCAGGAGGACTAGACGCAGAAGGCAGAGGCAGCAATGAGAGAGAGAGAGAGAGAGAGCGCCCAATAGGTCAACAGGTGCCAGGTGTATTGTTTCTCAAGCTAAAATGTTTTGACCTGACTGAAAGCTGTGGGCGAGCCAATGATAGGTTTGGAGCAGGGAAATGTTATGACCAATTTTAGTTGACTGTAAAAGTTTTAACTCCTTTTTCCCTAACCCTCCGTAGGATGACTCTGCTGGAAAATGCTACAGATGGTTGTGTCAGGAATTAGTGAATAGTGCTTATCCTACCTCCAGCTCAGTTCTAGACCTGACTGACTACAAATCTCCCTTCAGCATTTTTCCTTAGGTTCTTCTGGCCCTACTGAGAGTAACCAGGATAAGCCCGAGCTTTTTTTTTTTTTTTCTGCTACGAAGGGCATTTTATCTATCAGATACTATCTTCATTCCATACCCATAGAAATTACTGGGAGAGAAAAAAAAAAAAAAGCACACACTCTTTTAAATGAAGATCACCCAGACTCTGAGAAGAGCAGAAGAGGAATAGTAACTAGAATGGAAAGCCCCCAGGCCTAAATGGAGATGGGCCAGGTAATACAGACACATTGAAACGAATCAGACTCAAGAGCTCAGGTCAACATCTTTTAAGCACAGCGTCAGTTCTAAATCCCAGGTGACAGGCTTTCGCATGTTGCGGGATAATAGGTAGTAACTTTCTGAAGCCAGTAAAAGGACAGGTTTTATTTCTAGCACGTTGGAGCTGCAAGCCCTTTCTCACGGTGTGGTGACTTCCGTACCACCCGTGGTTTGATTGTTATTTTTCTTCCTTAGTTGCTATTTTCTTACTATCAAAGCAAATTATGCTCATTGTAAAGATTCCAACAATACACAGGAATAACTTTAAGTAACAATTATTTTCATTTCACCAACCAGAGTCGACCAGGCACAACTCTGTCCCAGCTCTTGTCCTTGTATGCACACAGTGTTACTTCGTTATCCTGGTTCTTTTTAAAGGAATATTAGCTGTATCATTAGCTTTTTTTCCTACTTAATGTGCTGTGAGCATGTATTTACATCATGATTTCTAAAGCCTGCAGTGTGTTCCATTATGTGGATATGTACAAAATTTTCAATCTTCTCTTCATAGACATTTGGATATTTATAAAAACAAAAAAAAAGCTTATAGAGGGGAAGGCTATGGTGAACACCATGTAGCTAAATCTTCTTACATTTCTATTATTATTTACTTAAAACAAAATTCACGAAGCAGAACAGCAGAGCCAAATGGCATGCACATTAAAAACTTGGGCTATATATTGCCAACTTGCCCTCCAGAAAAGTGAAATCGAAATATACAGTCTCAACAAAAGTACCTATTTTGCTCCATCTTTAACAAATTTTAGGGTTTACCATTGGTTCTAACCTTCATCTACCTGATAGGTGAAAATTAAGATCACATTGTTATCTAAATTTTATAGTTCTCTGATTGGTAAGCTTGAAAATCCTTTCCATATGATTATTAGGCATTTATTCTTTTTATGAATTGCATTTTTGTGTCCTTTGCTCACACTTCTGTTTAGTAATACTTTTATGTATTAAGAGTATCAGCTTGTTGAAAATCCATTCTATAGACAGAAAATTGTAATTTGGTCCAGTCACCAGTCACCAACTTAGACCCTGCCTAATATCAGTATTAGATGCTTAAACCTTAACAATCCATAACCAGGAAGACATCAGTGCCCCGGGGACAGGCTTTTATTCAGAGGAAATGAAACCCAAGCCAAAGGGATTTTCTATGGTGACCCAATTAGTAAAATGATCTGGTCTGTGACCACTTAACTTTTGGCGATTTCTGCTCACAGCCTGTGTGTGTCCCTGGAGAACTGAGGTGTTTCTGAGAGAAAGAAGTTTGTTGGGCGATAGCTTATTTGGCGAGTTTGAGATTCATTTGCTTAGGAGGCAAGTTATACGCTTCAAGGAGAAAGGAAAGGGTTAATAACCTCCTTCCCTACCCCTTCACTCCCCACTCCCAAACTCCCACTCCAAGTTTGAAACCTGGTCTTATGAATCTGCAAATGGTGCAGCCTCTTCTTGATGCTCATGTGTTCTGAACCCTAGAAGCACGAGAGATGTGAAGCGTGTTATGCTTATTTCCAACCCCCTTTGGGTCGGTCCAGGGTTTTGCTTATGCCAACCCTTCTCCATTCCTTCTCCTCACTTTTCTTTCAATGCTTCCCTTCTTTGCTTTGCAGGAGAGGGGAGAAGGTTCTAGCAGAGTGTGTGTGTAAAAAACAGATAAGCCTGAAGAATAAAAAAAAACCCTTAAAGCTAAAAGTTTTAGAAGTCAATGCCAACTGGAGACTCAATCAGAGATACCATTTTAAAATTACGAGCGTAGCCTTATTTGATTCTGACCATCCTCATTTCACAGGTGATAAGGAACTTGCCAAAAGCCACAAAACTAAAGTGTGGCAGAGCTGAGATTGGAACTCAGGTCTCTATGACTCCAAACTCACTTTTGTGAGGCTACCATATCTCATAAATCACCACGGCTTCTCCCTCTTGTTTCACAGGTGAGTGAACCAAGGCCAGGTGGACTGAGCAAGTGGCCCAAGGCACTCGGACTTCCTTGGAAAAGCTGAGTGGAGAACGTAGGGCCCTGACTGGCAGGCCACACAGCTGGTCCCCTTCACTGTGTTGACTCATCTTCTAGACTGATGTAATTGAATCAGAAAACATTATTAAATGTGTACAAATTGGGTTGGAGGAATTATTCAAGAACATGTTGTATAAAGTGAACTAAATGCTATGCTCTTTGCCCAGCTCCCTGTTTGTAAGTATTTCTGCTAAGTCTTTACTAGAACCCTCTGGTACTTATAATCTAATGTCAGATACCTTCAAATCAAAATCAACACGAGCAATCGTTATGCAAGAGTTGCTGTCTTCATCAAGCTTTTGTGGGGTTAAAACTTGGGCTGATCTTACACAGAGAATTTCATATGCAAATGCCTTCAGACATTCTCTTCCCCCCATCCCTCCTCTCAGCACCACAGGAAGTAGGGATCTATCCAGTGGGCTGAGTGAGGTCTTCCCTCTCTCCCGTTCCCCTGCCTGCTCTCTGCCTCACCTCTCCCTGGCTCCTACCCTCTGCCAGGTCAATTCTCCACCTACACTTCTCTCTTTACCATGCAGAGCACTCAACTGAGCATGTTTTGCTCCTGGAGCTTTTTCTTGGGGCCCCACTTTCCTCCCCAAGTGGTTGATCAGCAATTAGTCTGAACAAACATGGCACCCTCCATTTCTTTCTTCCTTATTTTCCCATAGGTAATGCTATTATCCCAATTTCTACATAATGTGATTATACTCGTTTTTAAGGAGTTTGAAGATCAATGAGGGCAACCCTTCCAAAGTCACACTGCTAACGCATCGCACGGCCTGATTGAAACCCATATTCATCTGACTCCCCAAATTCTGGCTTTCATGACACTAACTCCCTCACTCATTGCACTGACATCTTACCATTTTTCTGACTTCCAACATATTATATAAAGGGGTTGTCCTCCAATGAAAGAATTAAAATAGCTTGGTCTTTTACATTTTATTCAGAAGGTGTCACGTGTCACAAAGATGGCTTTCTACTATGTATAATTTTTCTTTCTTGAGGCCATATTTCCTCTGACGAAACTTGATCTCACTTAGGGAGGTGAGCCCTCCAAATGCAGCCTTTAAACTAGTTGGACCTTGGGACTCAAAGATTGTTTTGTTTTATCTATATCTCAGGGAAGCAGCCCCTAAGTGTGCTCCCAAGACATTTATTCTATGAGATACTCTTAAACACGGGTTCCATGACCAAATACTTTGGGAAAATGATATAAAAATTAAGTCATTGCTTCCCAGTGTGTTCTATTGAATACTGTTGTATAAACTGTTAACAGTGGCAGTAAAAAACAAACAAAAAACAAACAAAAAAAAACAGCTTGAGATCAAATAATTCTGTTAAACTCTAAATATTCTATTTCCTGTTGGAGATTTGTGATAAATAATGGTATGTTAAAGGTTCTGACAAGTTCTGTTCAAATGTGTTTAATTTTGTTTGACTTGGTGCTTCTCAGATTTATCTGATTTCAGGGCCTTCTCTGATTTTTTGGGAGTATCCCACAAGATGCTCCTCTGGACAGGCCTCAGGTTTGAATTCTGATCTCCAGTGTTTTGAAGGGAATTAATTGGTGGGGGTCCCTGTTTTGAGAATCTAGGCCTGGTCCTGCTATCAGCCATCTGAGTGACTGTGAGCAAGTTACTCCTCTCTGGGCCTCAGGTTCCCCATCTGTAAAAGGAAGGCATTGCACTGGATTGTATGTAACTTCTCTTCCTGTCTAGCACACCATTACCTAAGCATGGGCTGGTGGGCCACAAATCAAAATGTTATAATAACTTATATATTTATCTCCTTAACCTCAGTCTACCATCCAGAGATAAAAAGATAATAATCCTCTTCAAGTTATAGAAATCTTAAACATATAAATATTAATTCGTCCCCATCTGCAAGTAAATCAGAGGAAGTATTCTCTGGAAATCCACAATCGTTTACTTGTTTAGAGCTCCGGGTTCTGCTTGATCAGCCGGTTTCCAGGATAATGAGGAAGTCCCTGGAATCTCCAGAGCGGGTCTAGTGAACTGTCGTGGGGCCTTGGGGAACAGCTTCACCTCTCTGTGATTTATTTTCTTCATCCACAGAAAGAAAACAATGAGGGTTTGCCTTCATTCCTTTAAGATACCTTGTGAGGACTGTCAGTAATAGTCAGAAAAACAGACAAATAAACAAACGTCTGTCTTCTGGCCATACACCTGCCCCACCATTCATCCTCAGAAGGGTGACTGTTCCCACCCTGGTCCTCAGTTCCCAGCCATTCCTAGAGCTATATGAATACTCCATTTGATAGTACTAATACGAATATGGTATGGATGAGAATATGATGCCTTAATACGAGAGACAATTTTCTCTAATTCAGTATAACTTATCTTAGTATTAACCATTCTTCTTAAAATACAGAGCGGGACAGTGTGATGGTTAATAGCTGGACTCTGATATAGAAAATCTAGGTTTAAACCCAGCTCTCTCATGTCCTAGCTGTGCATCCCTAGGCAAACTGCTACCCTCTGACCCTCAGAATCTTCATCTATAAAGTGGGGATAATATGACTCATTGCAGAGCTGGTACAAAAATACAAGGTAATAATATTTGTAAAGCTCCTTGTACAGTGCCTGGGCATGTGTGAGTTCAGTTATATCAGTTAAAAACATTACAATTAATTTCAGATATACAATGAAAAGAGGTTCAGAAGAAAAACTGTCGCCTACCAAGGCCAGGAATCTCACAGTGCCATCAGGAAAGATAACTGTAATTAGTGCTCGTAGCAAATGTTCATTAGGTGGCTTGTAATAGTAATGCTGGCCAGAGGCCCTCTTTAATTAATGCTATCATTGTTCATTATTGAACACTGCCACCTTGTGGATGAATGGGCCACATGCAGGCAAGGAAATTGCTGAGGTTACATCAGGTTGCCTGCCAGGTTATGCAAGAAAGAGGCTGTTCTGACCGCCTTCTCCACACCAGTCTCTCAGCTTTTTGATTCGGAGCTCTGCCCACGGAGAGATCAGGGAATTCCTCCTTATGCAAACCCTCCTCTCCTAATTTCATACAATCGTCAAACGGACGCAAAGACATGAAAACTCCGTTTTGTCACGGAGACTGATGCCGGCCATGAGATGTGAGCCGAAGGATCAGCCTCTGACAACATGATCCAAAGTCAATCCCTCCCCATCACACTAACTCATCATACCCTTTCTCCCCCACTTAAAGCATACTGTTATCTAAAAATATTTATTGATTTATCTATTTCCATGTCCTCCCCCATTCTCCCCTCCCCTCCAACTGGAATGGAAGAAGTTCCCTGAGAGCAAAGCCATGCAGGCCTCATCCCTGACAACAAACCAAAGCCTGGCACATGGTAGATGCTCAAAATTTTTGCTGCTTATAGGATAAAAAATGGCAATAATAAAGCCAATAATCTCAGCATTACTGTTTATAGGTCTTTCTTTATTTGCCAGTCACAGCTAAGCTCTGTACACAGACCATCTCATTTCATCTTTATAATCACCTTGTTGGGTGGGGAAATAGTACCACCCCCATAGAATTGGAAATTTCTAGGGTTTGGAAGTGATCTTCCCATTTCAATAATCATAGCACCCCTTTGTGCAACATGATAATGCCGCTTTATTTAATCCTCTTTCTTGTAATCTGTACTATATAGTTTCACCCATTTTACAGATTTGAATGTTGAGTCTTGTGGGAATGAAGCAGCTGTCCCAAAGTTACTCCATTCATATTTAAAACCCAGATCTTATCTAATTCTAAAGGTCCTGCTCTTTTTACCCCAACACACTGCCTTCTATTAGCTACGCGGATCAAAAGAGCTTTCTTAATTCGATTCTGGACCTCAGTTTCAGTTAAGCATTTGAAACAAGCCTTGCACCTAAGCTAAATCTCAAGCTGGATTCTTCCGTAACCTGGTCTTTATTGGTCCACGGATATCTCCTGCATCCTCACGTCAAAGAAATGGCAGGGTTTGAATGATCTCATTTAATTCTTAGAACAGCTCTGTCAATTAGGTTATGTTGATATTATTCCCAGTTGACAAATGAGGAAACTGAGGCACAGAGAGGGTCTAAGCCAGAGTTCTGACTTGAACCCAGGCCATTTGCCTCCAGGACACACTCGTCAGCACGAGCGGTCCCTTTAAGGCCTCATCCTGGTGCATTCTCTCTGCTGCAGAAAACCTCGGGGCACCTTTCTTAGTACAGCGCTTCCTGGGAATTTTCAGCTCAGAAACGATGTGGAAGCAGCAACAGACAGGGGTGCCAGGGCCCTCTGCATCTCCCCATCCTTTTTGTTTGCGGACCTGGCCTACAGTTACTCTTCAATTAGTTGCCATCTGTAGGAGCAGCAACTCCCTCGGGGTACAGAGCCAGAAAGAGAGACCGACTCAGCCAAAATCCAAAAATACCTTTGCTGCAGCGAGCAAACCAGTAAAAAACCCCCTTCCAAGTCCTGGACCTTTCTCAAAGACGGCCCACTCAGCTTATGTAAGCGGCATTCACCAGTATGGAATGCATCCGAGGCCCCAGGAATCTAGAACAAACCTGTCAATATGTGTTAATGAAAAGTTATTTAGGGGTCATCCACGGGCACTTTGGGAAGTGTGACCCCATGCTTATTAAATTGTGTGCACTGGCTCACGGGACCTGGGCACAGAGGCTCAGACAACACCCCAAGGACAGTGGCAAAGTTGACTCATGGGTATCAATTCAGACAGCTTCCATCCTTCCTTGATCCTTTCCTGCAAAGCTACAGGCAGTGGTAGGGTTCTGGGAATTCTAGGCCACTTTATATTCATCCACTCATGCTTTCAGACATTTATGCCTTTTCAATAAATATCTAGTAAGCACTTCTGTTGTAGGTCAGCACCAGGTGCTGGCAATATCACAGTGAGTTAGACACACTGGTGCGTCTGGACAACCAACAAAATTATAAGTCAAGCCCTGGCTTGTGGCAGTTGCCATTTTCATGGGGAAATAGGCCCATCGTGACCAATGCCAAGCTACCAATATTTTGTCACTGAGCATGGGGTTGGGAGAGGAGGTTCTGACACCTGGGAGGCCTCCCCCGGCACCTGCCTGGACGAAGGGGTAGGACTTCCCTGTTACTGCTTCCTTTGATTGACATGGTGTTTAGGGGAGGGTGACCTGTTTCTGCCTGGCAGTGCTGAAAGTCCTGACTCTCCACTAGGTGTCCTATGACCCACTCCTAGTGGGGCGTGGTAGGGGGGGTAGGGTGGAAGTTCAGGGACCTCCAGTCATCTTCACCTCACCTCAGTGCGGGTGCTGAGAATCTTCAGCATAGACTACTGAGGCAGAAGTCTAGGCTCCCCACTTGGCCTTTGCCGGCATGTGTACTGTGATAACGTGTTTCTTGGAGGCAAGACCAAGAAAAGGTGTGGAAGCTCTGTCTCTAGTGAACGCTTTCATTTTCGGTCCTTATGATGATCACACAGAGGATGATTTAGAATGTGAGTTTAACGCTGTCAGTTGCTACTGTATGATGTTGAGCGAAAGTGTAAGCCTCAACTTTCTCATTTGCAAAATGAGGATCCTAACAATGACTTTCTAAGACTATTCGGAAGCCTTGGATTGGTAGGTCTGTGACGCTCGTAGCGGGGAATTCCAAAAATGACACTCGCTATCATCATCGTTAATGTCATCACTGGCATTGTTACACTAATTAGAAATGCCCAACGTAGTTTTGCATGAATGCAAGTCACATACAAACCAAATTCCAACTCCCTGTGACAGTGAGAACACTGTCATGGTGAGTAGCCATTCTCCATGGGTCCAAAGCTTCTACTTAGGACAGGAGACAGGGGCAGGCCCCAGAGCTACGTGTGACCTTCAGAAAACTACCTCTCCTTAAAAGCACTTCTGGGTATGGACCCACTTCAGGAATACCTGAGCAAAAGGGGGGGGGCAGTTCTTGAGGTCAAGACAGGCAGTCAGAAAACCAATTCCAGCCACTTGCCTCTCACTCTGCTGTGCCCCAGCTGGGTTAGACGGGCATATGATGCATGTCAACAATTCAGTACAGCGTGGGCAGGCTTTTCATGCATCATATGTCACGGGAGCCAAGCAACAACCTGGCGAGGCAGGAAGGGCATTTTGCAGGGGAGAGAAGACAAAGGTGAGGGCTCGGAGGGTAGCAACTTGCCTAATAAAGCAAATAGGCAGCTGTGTAAGGAAGGGACTCGGTCATTCAACACATATTTGGTGAGTGTCCTCTTAGTTGGGGTCCCTCTAACAGCCCACCCTGAATTAAGGACCTCATTGTGAGTGGTGTATTGGGAGGTGATCCCGAGAAATCCTTGGTAAAGAAGCGGGGACAGAGATGGGTAGGTTAGGTAGCCAATAAAGAAGGTATTGTTAAGCAATTTAGTTCCGGGGGTCAGTGGTGCTTAACCTGGCTGTTGGGCATGTACCTTGGAGCTAGCCCACCTGAGGGGCAAGGGAGCTGTTGCTGCAGTATTCACCCACCAACCCCAACAGTCCTCGGCTATGGCCCTGGGAGTAGTAATTCCCTGGTGTCTGTGACTCTTTGGGTGCAGGGCCTGCTCTGTGCACACTTCAGGTGCTGAGGACGGGCGGGCAGGCAGGCAGGTCGGCCCAGCAACGTGAGTGGTGAGGCTGTGTGCTGGGTGCTTACGTCAAGATGGTCCATACCCAGCCGTGGGCCAACTGCAAGAGATGCAGCCATGGGCCAGACAGACAGAAGTTTCGTTCTCATGGATCTTACTGCTTAATGGGAAAGACCAACAAGGAAGCTGGTAACTACAATGCAGAGCAATAAGGCCTATGATGATGGAAGAATAGACTGCATGAGAATATATAAGATGGGCCTCATCCTCGGATCGGGGGGCCCAGGGAGACTTCCCAGAGGCAGTGATATCTCAGGGGTTAAATGACCACTCTCTTGCCTCTGAGCTTCCAGGATCCTGTTCCCTTTGCACAGAACACTACCCTCCATCTTCAGCTTGGTGTCTCCCACACAGTCTTCAAACCTCCACTTATATGTCACTCCTGGAGTGGCCTTTCTGAATGTCCCACTGGGCTTTACTCCCCAGACACATGCTTCCATAGTAATCAGTACTTATATGAAGGTCAAATAGGAGGAGGGCATGCATTTCTCATTGTAGCCCTAGTATTGGGCCCAGTTTCTAATACATGGTGATTATCAATCATTATCTGTTGAAAGAAGGGATAGATGATCTAAGAAAAAGCGACACTCTCTGCTGAGGCCCCAAGGAAATAGGCACTATAATTGGAGGTATACCCAGTAAGGGCTCTGCCTTCTGAGAACTAATTCTCTAAGGCTGAATGTGTGGATCTGACTTCACAGATGACGCAGGTACTTCAGAGTTCACTGAAGCAAACAGTGATGCTCCACCTTAAAGAGGAAAGGAAAGATTGTCTTCGTCATCCACCTACTGGCTTTCCCACAGTGTTGATACTGCGCTTCCTGAGTAGCTATTACGTGCCCAGGATCATCTCCTGGGGACTCAGAGGAAAATGCACTGCAATATCCATTGTAGTGAGCAAGACTGTGAGCTCCAGAAGACAGTGAAAACATGCCCAAGAGGATAGAACTAAGGCTGGACTACGGGAGATGTCTAGGATTACGAGCATAACGCAGGACGGGCAGGGGCACAGGAGGGCACGATTTCCTTTTCCGGACTTCTTAGAGGTGGCAGGAATGAGCTACTACTGTTGGGTAGAGGAAACTGTTCTACACTCACAAAATCGGCTATATAAATTGTGAAATATGTCGTATTTCAATGTGTTCTGAGGCGAGGTCCAAATCTCAACTCTCTCATCACGAAACAGAATGAAGACACTCAACGACAATTTTAGTAAGTGTTTGGGTAGGAGTCACTGGAATCCTGGGAGCAGGATAAACAGCCACTGTTACCTGTGGTTATTTTTCAGCACCAAGAGGACAGTCGGATGCGTGTGTGGGTGTGCTCATAAACACATCATTAGGCAGAGGCTAGGCTGGGCCCACGGCAGATTCACAAATAAAAATGCTTCCACGTCAACAAAGAGGAGGAGGAATCAAGTCTAACCTGTAGATGGGGGAAGCCATCACAGAGGGGACTTTGAACTAGCCTTGCACGATGGGGAGCATTTTGGCTGTGAAAAAAAGGCAGTCAGGGGACGTAGTTTAAGCAAAAACAGTGTGCAGATGTGCCGGGTATATTCGGGGACTTCTAAGTCATGTGGTTCGGCTGGGACAGAGTTTAAGGACATAAAAGAAGCAAGCTAAGTTTGGGGAATGGAACAACGTGAACGCCACACTGAGCCACCTGGATGGTCACCTGTGGGTGCCAGGCAGCTCCTGAAGACCCGTAAGTAGAAGTATGGTTTGATCATGAAGAACTCTGGCGGCTGTATGGAAATTGATTTTGTAGGAGCAGAATGATGAATGGCAGCGACGAAGAGGGCCTGGGTTTCAGTGGAAGAGATGATGGCAAGGAGGAGACCGCTAGTAGGACATGGTATCTCAATGAGGACACTGACCAACAAGTGGAAGTTAACTCCGAGGTTTCTCGTTGGGAGTCATGTTGGCGTTCCTGCCAGCTTTACTCTCCTCCCCGTGACCTCCCCCTCACTCTGCTTCCCCCAAACTTCTCCCTGTCCAGGCCTACCCACTATTTTGGCAGAAAGAACCTTTTTCCTCATTCTTTACATAGCCTGGTTCTATGACTTACGGGAAAAATAACCTCTTTGAATTTCCATTTCCACCTTTTAAAATTAGAAACACAGGATTGCATCTGCCTCTGAAGTTCTATATTTTTCCAATTTACTTCTTCTGCCAGGACCAAATGCTCTCAGTTATTAAACTGTCAGGGCATCCTCATCTCCCCACAGGTACTGGGAGTTAAATAAAGCACCACGCCTCACCAAGAAACTCTGCAGTAATAGCCAGCTTTCAGGCAGCAGCCACGTGGGCCAGTCTGGAAAGGAAGGGGTAGCCTGGGTTTAGAGGCATGCTGCTCATTCTCAGACTCGTCCATAAGCCATCTCCTACTCTGGCTCCTGGTGAAGACACTGTGCAGACCAGGAGTAGCCACAGACGACTGAGTGAACAAGGGCATCGAACTTGGCCACTGCCTGCTCAAGGTGGTCATTTCTCCAGAGGGGCCCTCGGGCATAAGACTGAGCAAGCTCGGGCACTGGGTCCCAAGATGTGACCTTTCTCCAGTCAGTGCCTTACACATTCTGACGGCTCCATTTCTAGTTCCCTTTTGAATTAAAATGGGCTTATCCCTGGGTAGACCCTGGATGAGCAGCATCAGTATCACCTAGAAACTCATTAGAAATGCAAATTCTCAGGCTCCGACCCAGATCTACTGAATCAGAAATGTGGAGTGGGCCCAGCAACCCTTATTTTAACAAGCCTGCTGGAGATTCTGGCGCATGCTAACATTTCCGAACCAGTGAATTAAAAGATGGAGAGAAAAAGAAAAATGCATTACTCCTCCTAAATAATACATGAATATAGTCATTATTTTGAACTGAAGGCAGACCCAGTAATACAATGTGGTGAAAATTTTAGAATGGATGGCATTTACTTTTTGTGAATAAAGTAGATAGTTTAGTGAAACCTAGCGACATCTCTGTGGACAAAGGAAGAAATTACCCAGGAGTCTAAGGTCTAGAAAATTCAGGTAATTAATGCCAAAAAGGGCTGGGTTTTTATTTGTAGCATCTAGATGAGTGGGTTCCGAGGCCTGCTCTTTTTCTTTTCAAAAGCTATATAAGCTTTGATTTAAATGAAATCTAAACTGAAACCCCAGATGTAAAACAGATAATTGGGTTGTACTCTAGGGAAATGGGGAGGGAGTCAGGTCCCCGCCTCATGCAGCAGCCGCCTCTCTGCCTCCTCCTCCTCCACTCTCCCCTCTCCCCCTCCAGTGGCCCACAGGACTCCAGGCATGGCCCATTACTTAGAAAATAGCTTTAATTCCCCCTTTGCTTTGCATACCCAACATAAAGGCCTCAGGGAAATTCTATCATATTCTTGAGACATGCATTTTAATTAATGCAAGGAGCAAATTTGTTTTTGTTGTGATTATGTTTTTCCCTAAAGACCAAGGATGGGGAGAAGGGAGGAGAACTTTACCCAGGAGAGGCCCTTTCGGGGACAAAGTGAGCACAGTGAAAATGCAGGTGCTTCAATCATCGTTGCAGCCAGGAGACGGAACCACCTGCCCAGGAATGCTCCCAGTAAACACCTTTAATTGAGCCTGATAATCTGGAAAGCCTATTAAATTGCCAGCCCAGGAAGTGGGAGTGATGCAGTCTCTGTGTCTGTCACCATGTTTTACTTGAGCAGATGGGACTGACGATTCCAGCTTCATTTCTCCAAGGCTTTTTCCTGAAAAGAAAAGCCCACCTGTATTTGTGTGCATATTTGCAACCTTCTAGAAAAACACAAACCTGACTGTTCCAGCTGTTCAGTCTCCTCAGAACTTGGTGTGAGTCAAGTTTCCTTTGGAAAACCCCATAGTGTCACAGGAATGTTCAGCCAGAAGGGGTTTAGTCACCTTCTGGTATAGAAACCTTTGAATTATTTTTTCTTTTAGGAACTAAACCCTTTCTTCGAAATAAATGTTACCCAAAAATAGATAAAAAGGGAATTCATTCCACTTGCCCCTTTAGCCTTTCCCTTTTCCTCCTCCATCACCCACTGACCCCGGGGCGCAGCAAAGCCTAGTTTAGAACCACTGATACTGTGCTGCAAAAGGCTGAGCCCGAGAAGCAAACAGCCTTTTCAAAAGCAACAGGGCTAGAAAGAATTAGAGCCTAAATTAAAAATGAATCCCTGGTTCTGAGATCTTTCCCGTGCAATCCATCAGGCCTATAAAATTATTTCTTCAGCTGTAAAATGATTTCTTCAGCTGGCATCGTTTCTAGGCACTCCCTCATTCATCCGTTGACCAGACGTTTAGTTAGTACCTACTACGTCCCAAGCACCAGAAAACTGCTGCGAACACGGTAAGCCAAAGATGAGGCCCCTGTCCTCAGAAATGCTATCATAGAATAAACATGCCAATTAAATGGTCACGCAAATAAACGTAAGGTTACAACTGTTATTTACTTTACGAGGGGAGGCAGAGGGCCCTCTAAGGACTATGGCTGCCCTTGTCCCAGATGGATTTCAACTCCCTTCTCCACTTCCTTGTTCTTTAGCGAAACCCCACTGCAGAAATTATGACAGGAGGATTTTTCCTCCTCAGAGAGGTCAGGGCAGGTTTCCTAAAAGATGTAAAACCACAACTGCATCTAAATTGTTGAGTGGTTAAGAAGGGGGAAAAGGGGAGGAGAGAGCATTCCTGGCAGAGGGAACAGCATGTGCTAAGGCAGCGTAGCAAGAGTCCAGCAGACGGGAAGGGGAGAGCTGCTGGAGCACAGACGCAGGGAGTGGTGGGCTGGCCGAGGCCGTGGTGGGCAAATGAAAAAGTCAGTCTTATCCTAAGAGCAATAGGAGGCTATGAAAAGTTTTTAAAGTGTGTGTGTGTGTGTGTGTGTGTGTGTGTGTGTGTGTGTGTTGGTGGCAACTTATATAGTCATGTTGTTTCAGAATGATTTTTCTGCTTCCGGTGTGGGGCACAGATTAAAGAAATGCCCAAGGGAAGAAGGGAAGTCCAGTTTGGAGGCCAGAGACAAGGTGGGTGATCCTGAATGACGGCAGCCAGGATGGAGGGGTGGATGAATGTAGGAGCTACGGCGTGTGTCAGTTAGGGTAGCCAGGACTCAGAAGAGGAGGGGTGCAGAAGACAAGGGAGGAGGCGAGAATGATGTCTAGTTTATGGTTTGGGAATAGTGACAGTGAACATTGCATTAGACCAGGTGTAGCTCCTCCCACATTTGCCCAGTGGTTCTCGACCTTGGATGAACACTACAATCCCTGAAATGTTAAAAAATATATGTCAGTACTCGAGCTCTATCCCCAGAGATTCTGGTTTACTTGGTTGGGGTGAGGTCTGGGTATTGCTACTTTTCCCAGGCATCTAAGCTGATTCTAATAGGCCACCAAGTTTGACAACCTCTGCTCTAACCAACCCCCAGGGGGACATTATATGGTTCCTTCTGGGTTTTTTTTTTGTAGATGACCATAAACAGAATGTCATGATTTTCAGCTGCAAATAGATTTGCTTCCCAGAAAAAAACCAATTCCCAGGAAATCCTAGCACACAAGGCATAGACTAGATTAGGAAGCAGCCAACCACACATGGTCAAGGGCAGTGCAGTGTAATAGAAAGGAGCCTAAACTCACAGAGGAGTAACAAGGTCTGCCACTAACAAATGAAGGCACTGGGCTAGACCAGTGGTTCTCCAACTTGAACTCACATCAGCATCACTGGGCAGCCTGATTCAGACACTTCAGACTGTGAGCCCCATCCTCAGAGTATATGATTAACTCTGGGTTGGGGTCTGCAAATTTGAATTACTAAAGATCTCCATGTGATTCTGATGCTGCTCCGAGCATCTAGGCTGGGATGAAGGTGCCATCAACAGAAAGGGGGAACCCAAAAAGATTCATTCTTTATTTAAGATAGAGATCCTGTTGTCATTTAAAGTTTCCTATTTTATTTAACATGTTTTTGAATTAATTTTGATTTTTAAAAAATATTGCTTTGAAATATTATTTATTTGGACCCTGAGTTTTTGGTCCCAGTTTACATTTTGCACCTAAGGCTAGTGCCTCATTCACTTGATTTTAATCCCGGCTGACAAAGAACCACATGCACAGGACCACTGAACTATAAGACTTCTGAGTGCCCTTCAAGCTCCAAACACAGAGGCATTCGTGGTAAAAACGAAAACAAAAACAAAACAACTAGCTCTGGAGTCAAGCTGCCAGTGTTCAACCCGTGTCCTTGTGCTTTGTCATTTACAAGCTGTAAAGTTGCTAAACCTCTCTGGGTCTCCATTTTTCTTTACCCTCAAAGTCAAGATGATAATACTGATCACATGGGTTTACAGCGCCTGAGATAACATGCGTAAAGCACGTGGAATGAGCTGGATACTGTGAGCAGTCGGCGTTACCAGCAAATGCTTGGTTTAACAACTTCTGAAGGTCCCCTTCTGAGGAGACTTATCCTGACTTGAGACCTGAGGGGGGACTTCTTTTTTCAAGGCTTCATATTATTTCTCACATCATACAACTTTTTTTCTCACGATTTTCCAATCTGTTCATGGTGAGTTTGCATGTTCTTCATTCCAAAAAAAGATAGTCCACGTGGTTAGGAGAATGAAATGCAGCATCTTAAATAAAAGACTTTAGAAACGATAACACTTTTGGATCAATACTTATTACTTATGAATAGCAAAAAATAAATGGCCAGTACCTCCCAGCCAGTTCAAGAATCCTCCCATTTATGTGATGGGACACAAATGTTTTTACAAAGGGGAGACTGACAGTTACTGGCTCCTGACAGGGAAATGCACTTTCTGTAAATGTAGTGAATACTTGTCAAAGTTTGTTATAAATTAGTATTCCCAATTGACAGATTTTTGGCAGGGTTCCAGGTGAAGTAAAGGGAGGAATTTTCAGGGGAGAAACTCAAGCCACTCAGTATCCATTCAGGTATCCTCATGCTGGAGTCTCTATTTTCTTTCCAGCCTCACACCTGCCATTGTTCACCAAATAGAACTTTCCACTGTATGTCCTCATAATACATAAATGCACTTCCTTTCTGCATCCATTAAGCTGTTTGTCTATCTGGAATGGCCCAAGGCTTTCTGTTTCTCCATATCAAAATCCTGTTCCTCCATTAAGATCTAGTTCAAGCATCACCTCCTCTACGGACCCTTGGGCAATTCCCCACGCTCCACATCCCCGTGGTGGTCACTGTCATGTCAGCCTTTGCTGGGTACACCTTATGAGGCTGGGGGTCTTCCATTCGGGCACACTGTCCTTGGTAACTTGTGTATCCTCCATCGTTCAGCTCTAGTTTCTGTTTGGTTGGTTGTCAAAGCAACTTTGGTTGATTCTCAAACTTTCATGAGCAACTAAACTAATGGAACTGTAGGTTCTATTCAGAGAATCCAACTTGACTTTTTGGCCGTTCAATTCTTATCCAAGGATGGTAAATAATATTCATGAGTCAGGTCCCAAAGGGACATACTTTTAGATCACACTGTCAGGGCCTCTTTACTGATCTATGCTTTCATGTGAAATCTACCTGAACTAAGAAATATTATAAGAATGATCCCTTGAAACCTATTGCTATATTGCTATCTGAAAAGCTCTTAAAGAAACCTACAGTGTGCCTTTATTACCTGCTGGAGAAACTGTCCCCATGGTTGAGGACCAGGAAAAGATGGACTTCTTCTAAGCCACTGGTGAGCTTTAATCTTGTCACTAGCAGTGAATTCTGTCCTGTTTTTCTCTTTTGCCCCGGCTGGGAGAAACTCGGAGTAAACATTGCACAGAATGTTTTGATGTGCATTTTTTAAAATAGTGATTCTACTCCTGGCTTCACATTATTTTCTTAACCTTAGTTATTTTTCAGTCTTACTTCCATTTTATTTTTTTCCCTTTTTGTTGATATACGTCTATAAGACACTTCAATTCTTTTATAAAAGAGGTAAGGATGGATCCTTAGATAATTAATATTTCCTTGAAAGCAGATAATATAGCTTCTTTGTTCTGAATTTCTAATGCTCAGCATAGAACTTGACACATTTGTACACGTTTTATAAAAGGGAAAAGAAGAAGGATGATGGGAGAAGGAGAAATTAAAGTCAGTGACAGAGGTAGCTACATTCTGTTCATATAAAGCTATGTGAATAGTGGAAAAAATTCAAGAACTATTTTAGGACATGCAAGCCATACCAGATATTTTAGAATATTTGAAAACCCAAAGACTTGATCTGCATGTTTTCAACTAATTTTAATATTGTATAGATAATTTTTGTATCCATATGTAAATAGAGCCACCAATTTAACAATTTAACAGTTTATTAAAGCAATCATCCCCTAACCTTCTGAAGCTTGTTTAGGTACATTTTTGGTTCAAGATATTGGACCTGGAGATAATTTAATACAGAAACGCTGTGAGTATAAAATGAGACAAGAACGCACTTTGTACAGTTAAAAGTCTTAATGAAAAGCAGCGCATTCATCCACCCGCACACGGGAGCCTTCACTGATCTGTTAGAAGGAAACTCCAACCTTGCAGCCTATCATAAAAGTGCTATAAATGCGGTATGTAAAAGGCATACTTACGCCAACACACATCCAGCAATTCCTAAAAACGGACGACAGTCATTACTGAGTACACGGACTGTTTGGACTCATCCCAGAATCCTCTCTTTCACACTCATGCCACATCCCACTGGTCAGCACATCTGGTCAGCATACCACCTAACTCCATGGCTGGCACTCTGGACTAAGCCACCGACCTCCACAACTGCAGTCGCCTCCCAACTAAACCCCCTGCTATTGTCCTCGTCCCCATTCAGATATGGCCCTCCCAAAGAAGCCAGAGTTCTCCTTGAGAAACACACGTCGGGCAATGCCCCTCCTCTGCTTAACAACCTCCAATGGCTTCTCATTTCACTTGGAGTAAAAGGCAAAGTCCTTGCAATGCTCCTCCTCTATAATCTCTTGGGACACTTTTCCTATGACTGTCCCTTCCTCAGTCTGTTCTAGACACTTGGCCTCCTTCTTGTACTTTAAATATGACAGGCGAGCTCATGACTTTTGTTTTTGTTCTTCTTTGTACCTAGAATGCTTTCACTCAAATTTCCACATGGCTCAGTTTTTTACCTACTTCATGTCTTTGTTCATATGCCTCGATTTCAGGAAGGCCTTTACCTACCACACTATCGAAACTTGTAAATGCTTTTCTAACCTTACTCTGGCAATTTCTACCGTCTTCCCCTGCTTAGTTTTTGTCCCGAACATTTATCACCTTCTAATACACACACAAACACAAACACATATTGTGTGTTTACATATTTATATATACAACTTTATATAATAATTAACAAACTATATAGTTATATAACTAGTTATATAACTATATATTTAGGTTTACAAATGTATGTATTTTTTAATTATCCATCTCCTCCAACTAAAAGAACTCCGTGAGAGCAAGAATTTTTGTCTGTTTTGTTTACTGATATTGTTTGATACAGAGAAGTTTCTTAACAAATGTTCGTCAAATAAATGAATAAGCCATTTCCAGATCCTCTTTCCTCCAACTGGTTTCATAGGCTTTGGTGGCACTAATCCTCTTATGTCATTGCCCTGTTCAAAAATTTGCTTTGGCTTTCTATGTCTGTAGAAGGAAGTAGGAATGGCTTGACCTCCTACAGCCATTCAATTTACATTCTTTCTACTCTTATTTTTCTTCAACCAACTGATCTCCTCTGCTTTGCACTATGTATGCTACAGACTTTCTCACATCTGAACCCATATTTAAGCTATTTTCTCTGCCTGGCATGCCCTTTCCTTGCCTCTCTCAAAGTCCAAGTTCTACCCATATTTCAATGCCTGGATCCAATGCCATCTCCTCCATGAAGGCTTCTCTAACCCCTTACTCTGAGTCTTACTGTTGGCTCACTCTTTCTCATAACACATCACTGTATCACAGAGCACAGCATAGGCTTAATAGTTTCAAGTGTGTGAGTGTAGCCTTGAGCATGTTCTTTAACTCTCTGCATCTTGGTTCTCTCAACATAAAACGAAGATATCAGTAGCTTATTACAGTATGTATGATTACGAGGTTAAATAAGATAATGGAAGTTTGATTTTCTCAGTACATGTTAACTATTATTACTCTTATCACCAACATCCCCACTTCTTCCTTGAAATACAGCTATTTTTCCTGCTACACTGTGAGCTTTTTGAAAACAGAATGCTTAATTTACCTCTACATACACCTAAGTACTCAGTAAATATTTGTTGAGTAAATTTGAGAATCGAGACTATGACTTTGTCCTCTAGGTTGAAGGAAAGAGACTTGCTAAAAAGATGCATTTTTTTTTTTTGGCAATCATCTTGTAGCAAGTAAATCATTCCTATCTGTGTTTTAGTCCTTAGTGATTGTTAGCATAGAATTGGAAGCTCACTAGCATTAGGTTTTCTTATATTTTCCAGTATCCATAAAAAAAAAAAATCATCAGTTAGGAAAATATCAACCTAAATCTCTCTAAAATAAGTCCAAAGAAAGGTAAGGTCAAGGAAATTAAAGAGCAAAAATAAAGTTTAGTAAGATGTGGTTCCTGCCACTGAGGAAATAGTCACTTACACAGCTATCCTGCAGAGTTAATATATGGAGTAAGGGATTAGATAGAAGCTCCAGGGTGCTGTGCGAATAAAGGAGGAGCATATGCAGTCCTGTTGTGTTGTTGAAGGAATATTTCCTAGAGGAGATGATATTTGAGCTAAACTATTAGAGATGAGTGAAAATGAGTCAAAAGAAGAAAAGTAAAATAGACATTTCATCCGGCCAGAAAACATGGCATAACCAAAGGTAAGAAGACCTAAAATAGCATGGCATATGCTGGATTCTATATGCATTTTGGCATGGCTACAGCTTCTATTCCAGGGCTGGAATAGGAAAATGTAAAGTTGGAAAGAGAGTTGTGAGCCAAGTCATGGGATACTCTAAGAGCCATGCTCTGGAGCTTGATTTTGCAGGGAAAGGGGAGACCTAGAGAATTTTAAATAGGGAAGGGACATGATCAGATTTCTGTTCTAGATAGATGTCTCTGGCTATAGGTAGAAGCTGGACTTGAGGAATGCAAGAATCAAAGAAAGAAAACAACAACAAAAACCCAGGTCAGGAGGTGAACTCCAAGCTATAAAAAATGGAATCCTTAACCAGAGTAGTAAGGCAATAGAAGAGAGGATGGAATCAAGAACAGTAGGCAATCAAATCAGTAGGATTTGGTGTTTGAGCCAAAAGGAAGGAAGGAGGAAATTAAGTTTCTCTTTAGATGACTGTGCAGAAGGTGATATCAGTCACTGAGATAGGACATTGGTGAGAAGGAGCAGAGTGGAGGCTGGGGAAGTGGGAGGAAGACGAGTTCGGTGTTAGTCACTCTGGAACGTCAGTACTCAGAGTCATAAACTTAGAGAAGAAATCTGAGCTAGATATAATGTTTCAGTGTCATCAGGATATAGGTTGGTTAAATCATGGGAGTGCATAAACTTGCTCAAGGACAGTTTATGTAGAGATCAGAATCCTGGTGAACACAGCATGTGAAGCAGAGGAGGAGGAACCCACAGAGGAAGCATGTTAGCAATGTACAGAAAAAGAGAAGGAGGGAATCAAATGAAAACAAATTTCTTGAAGCTATGAGAGTAGAGAATTTCAGGAAGGAGGGACTGGCCAACTGTTAAATACAGTAGTAGTGTAATATAAGATATAGACTTTTAGTGTTAGATTTGGCAAAAGCGTTCTAACCTAGATTTGGAGCAAAAAGAAAAACAAAGAAGGGTTAAACCTACTTTTTGAAAAAGATGATGTGATGTTAACAGATGACAGTGAGAAAGGAGAAGCATCTAGCATTTCCATTGTGTATCCGTCCCTTTGAGGATGATCTTCAAACTGGAAAGGTAGAGCCAATGTTTCTAAGAAGAAATTAAAGCTCAAGTTAAATAGAATATAGTAAAGATAGGACAGCATAGCTTTACATATAAGGGAGCCTTCCAGGCCTAGATGAGTTATATTCTAGCGCACACATTCATGTACATGCCCTGCAGTTATGGTCTCAGGACTTCTGTCGGAAAACTTTAAGCATCACAGATAAGGATGTCAAACGCTGAAAGACTGGAGGCTAACAAAAAAAGAGAACTCAGGAAAACTATGTTCAAATATATAAAGTACTATAAGATAGAATAAGGAAGAGTAGATTTATTTTGTGTGACTCCAAAAGGCAGAATGCGAATCACAGAGTAGAAGTGTAGATTTCCGCTAATGATATGGAAGGATTTTCATCATCCAGTGACCTGAGCCACTAGGAAAGGCAGCATTGCCTTGGAAGTGTCTGAGCTGAGGTTGATGCCATCTATCAAGATGGATAGTTGGATTCAATTTGAAGGGCAATACCTGCTGCTCATGCCCTCACATCTCTTTAAGTGACATTGGAAAAGGCATTTTTTTTCTATTGAGCTGATAACATAAATTATATTTGTCATTCCTGGGTTATATTATCTCTAAGTCTCTTCTAAACAGGAAATTCCATATATCTAGATCCTAGAAACCATATTAAGTGTAGTTTCTACAGTAAATGTTGAAATCATGATGAAAATGAAATAGATCAGTTATCTAAATTATTTGGGATCTGGAGTATGAGAGCTGGTGTTGTATTAGGCTTCATTTCGCATGGGACCCCTTGAAGGAGAACCAAGGTTATAGGCTGAAGTAGGCAGCATTTCATGCTGGTTTCAGACTATCAGATTTATAAACAAATATTTAGTAATTTCCTTCTGGTGCCAGACACAATGCTAGGTACAGCTACTATGGAGAAAATGTGTCAGGGCAGGCACTAGACACACTTAGAACAGAAGGAGATGATCCTATAAAAGACTTCTTGCCATCTCCCTCTTTGCCAGTTAAAATGAATTACAATGATCAAAGGCATTAGCATTGAATTCTTGCTTCATATAGTTCAGCCTACAAATCAAATACTGCTCCCTGTTTATTACTGCAAGACCATAACTCACAGAGAAAGGTTCAGAGAGGTCAGTATTTATGACTATCCAAAGTGTTTCATTTGCAAGAATTATAAATGGAAAATCTGGCACATAGTTAGAAATGTAGATCTTCTGATACATAAATTTGCCTCATTGATTTTTATGTATTTCTTAAACTGTGCACGGCTGCTTTCAATATTGTTTTGGAACAGATTGACCATAAATATTTAAATAACTGCTGTTCAACAATCAAAGCTACTTACAACAGTAGCTGTTTGAAGATATAAATGTGATCTGCTGAGGTCAAGGAAAGCTAGTTAAAAAGGAAATATTCAAAGTAATTGATGACTTGGTATACTGTTCTAGCAACCAAAACAAGAGAAAGTTCTGAAGATAATGCTTGTAAAATATTAGATACTCAATAAAATTTTTTTGTAATGAGATGCATAAATGTATCTATCACTAACATAGGGTGGGAGAGAAGGAAGATTTTGAGATTTAACAATGACTAAATTTGGAACTATAAAAATATGGTGAGGTCAGATCTAATGCTGGCTAAATACTTTTACTTTGCCAAAATCATGGAGTCCTTTAAATCCAGGGTCTACCACCAAAATCCAGCAAAGAGACTCTTCTTTTAACAAATGGTATAAGAAAAATTCTCATTATGCAACCTGAAGTTAAGTAGTCACTCAAACATTGTTTAAATGGGTCCCGGAGAAGCCTTCCTCCATTTCCTAGGCTAGATGTCGTTGTCCGGTATGACAATTATGGGAATGCTCTGTTCAATTCTTCCTTTAGGGAAAACGTGTTGTGAGGAGTGTAGTTAGCTGGATCCTCCAGCTGCCACACCTTCAGGATACAGCAACAACACAGAAGCCATGATCTACCTGGCTTGCCCCCAACCCATGACTGAACACAGTAAGGACACTATGTCTGTTCATTCCTGACCAATTGAGGATTCCTCTAGAAGGCGATGTTTGCTCTGGGCTCCCGATTAATCTAGGCAAGGCGCTCTGAGAGCTGCACAGCAGTCTGATGTCCTTTCTACCCAATCTTCCCTCCTTGACTCTCTTCCTAAAAAGATGTCAGATTTGCATCACTGTCTATAATTCTCTCCACTCCTGTTCTCTCTCTCCTTCTTTCGTCCATAAGCATTGCTCCTAATAAATCTCTTAACACTTTTAATTCTATCTTGGCATTTATTTCCTGAAGAACCCCAGCTGACACACCCAGAGATATATGCTGAAAGTACTTTGTGCCTTTTGTTCAAAGCACACACCGTATTTTGCAATTATATATTTATTTATGTAGGTATTTGCTAAATGATTCTTCTCCCATTGGACTTCTGATTTCCATTAGGGGTAAAAAATATATCTACCTCATTCCTGGAATCTATTAACGCACTAAAAAAAATCACAAGTGATTTATAAATATTTATCGAGTGAATAAGTGAATGAAAAAACAGTGATGGCATCATGACAAAATGAAAGATTCGGGGTTGCATTAAAGAGGGTGAAACAGAGTAGTAACAGTCAACTTTGGCAAGAGAAGGAACTCTGGAGGGGCGGAGAGAGAGATGGAAGACGGAAAATAAGCCAACAGTACTTGTAAATGAAGTTAACTGTATCTTTTTACTCAGGAGAAAGTGAAGTCAATACTACAAAGATCTGAGCACTCAGATTTTCAGAATCTGGTATTAACACATTTATTGTAATTCCTAATTTCCAGTGTGTACAGTACTGATGGAATAGTCATAACAGACTTATGCCTAGTTAATATTAGTCACATCCTTGAAGTTCAGACATTTGTGTACCTAATTGAAAGAGGAAGGAATTTGCCAAACCAAGCAAATTTCCATGAAAACTCAGAGTTTAGGAGAGCATTTTAGGAGAAAGGCTACATAACTAAAAGTTTCCAGGGTATTGTGATACTTCATATGATGTATTACTATTATATAATCATTGCGAAACTTGTAAGCTTCCTTCTGCTATACAGAATTGATAGTGCATGTTAACAGGCACAGAGCTAAAAAAAAATAATTTCTGACTTTTATTTCTGGCTATGATGGGGCAACTGGTGCCAGACTAGCCCTTCTATTGTAAACAACTAGAGAAGTGAACAGAATGTAGGGGGGAACTATTTTTAATTATTAAGCAATAAGTAACACCGAATTGTAATCCCTGAGAGAAAGGAAGTAAACAAGCAAAGCCTCATAATTGCTCTTTCAGTCTGGAGACATCCGATAGGCCCCAGGGTAGGATAGGGGTGGCCATGCAAATCATGACAGTCTCACTGTGCTGAGGAGACAGAGAAGATCTCAGAGAATCTAAGCCAGCTGTAATTTGCAGTCAGAGTGCTAGTGAGCACAGAAGGAGTTCAAGAAGTGTACAACAGAAGCCTTCTTGAATCGTTGGCTGAGTACTCAGATATATATGCACAGGGTGAGACTCTACACTCCTGGAAAAGAATGATGACCAGTGAGTCTGAAATAGTAGGAGCGAATAAACTGGAAAACTATGAGAACTACTCCCAAAATGGAAGAGTTTTAACTCTAAGTAGAGACCCCAGAAAGGCATGCCTCAGTAGCAGGGCTAACCTCGCTATAGAGTAATAACTCTTCTAGACTCACCTGAGCAAAGCTTGAAAACAGGACTTAAAAGAACAAGATTATTAACAAATTAATTGCCTACCGGAAAAAACCTTGATATTCTTTACAGGAAGACAATAAAATCTAGATACTCAACAATATAACATTAACAATGTTCATTCAGCATGGCATAAAAATTACTAGGTGTGCGAAGAAGCCGGAAGACATGACCCATAAACAAGAGAAAAGTCAGTTAATAGAAATAGCTCTAAAAATTACAGAGATAATATTATTAGTCAAAGACTTAAAATATCCATTAAAAATATGTTCTAAAACGTAAAGAAAAAAAAGAACATAATGGAGAGAAAATAAATCTATGAAAAAGTACCTAATGAAACTTTTAGAGCAAAAACAGATCATGTCTGAAATGAAAGTTCGCTGAATAACTTCAAAGCAAATTAAACACAACAAAAGCAAAAAAACACTAAAACAGAAGACAGGAAGATAAAACTATCTGAACTGAAACACAGCAAAATTGCTAAAAAATAAATAGACCTATAGTGATCTGTGAAAATATCAAGCCATTGAACACTATAATTGGAGTGGTAGAAGACTAAGGGGTAGTCAGAAAAAGTATTATAAAAATCATGGCTAAAATTTTCCAAATTTGATTTAAAAATATAAATTTCATAGAACTTAGAAACTTAATATGCCCACTTAGGATAAACACAAAAAAATTTTAATGAGGTAAATAATCATAAAACTACTTAAAAACTAACAAAAATAACATCTTAAAAGTATTGAAATAATTCTTTAAAAAATCATTGACCTAGAGTTCTATCACCAATAAAAATATTCTTTCATTCTTCAGAAATGAAGGCACATTAAAGAACTTTCCAGGGAAGAAAAAAAAGATGAACTCATTGCTATAAAAATGATTGTATATATAAATTCAGATCTACATAAAGGAATGAAGAGGTCAGGCAATAGTAAACATATGAGCAACTATAAAAGACTTGTTTTCTCATTTCTAAAACTTTTTTAAAAATTTGACTTATTGGACCAAACATTTGACTTAGTAAACCAAAAAGACCTATCAAAAATTGTGTTACACTGTAGGTACATATATTACATATGTACACATATAACCTATATAGATATAGTAGCATAAAGGTCAGAAAGAAAAAAAAATACTACTGTATGCATTATACACAGTGATATTATACTGAGACTGTGATAAGTTAGATACATGTTACAAATCCTAGAGCAACCACAAGCAAATAAAATGAAGAGGTATAGTCAGTAAGTCAGTAGAGAAGATAACGCTAAAAATAGTCAGTTAATACAAAGGAAGGCAGAAAGAGAAAACAAGAAACAAAGAACAGATGGATAAATAGGAAAAAAAATAGCAAGACAGTAAATTTAAAAATGGAATAAGAACACCAGTTAAAAAGCATGATTCATAGATTAAAAAAAATGTAAGGCTCACTAAACATTGTCTAAAAAAGTGTACCTTAAATATAAAAACAGATCAAGAGCAAAAAGATAGAAAAAGTCATATCCTGCGAACAAGCATAAGAGAGCTATCTTAATATCTAAAAAGGGAGGCTGAAAGATAAGCTATATTACAGGGCCAAAAAGGATCATTTCACACTAATCAAAGGGTCAGTACATCAGAAAGAAATAAAAAATTATTAAATATGTATTGGCCCTGCAACAGAGATTCATATTATATGAAGCACAAACTAACAGAGCCAAAAGGGAAAACAGACGAATCCATATTTATAATAGGAAATGTCAACATTTCTCTCAAAAACTGATAGAATAAGTCAAATGCAAACCAGTACTAATGCAGAAGATGTAAAAACAATATTATCACCTAATTTTCACTTAATTGACAGTGAAAAAATACAACACCCAATACCTGAAAAAACACACATTCTTTTTAAGTGCACGAGGAACTCTTGACAAGACTGATCACACAGTAGGTTACAAGGTAAGTCTCAATGAATTTAAAAGGACTGAAATCATACAGAGAATGCTCTCTGGCCACAACATATTAAATTAGAAATTGATAACAAATATAGATCTGGAATATTCTCCATCATTGGAAATTAGACTACATTTCTAGATAACTCAAAGAAATCAGAAGAGAAATTTTTAGGACAATATTTTAAATAGAGCAACAATGAAAAAACATCAAAATTCATTGCTTTCTAATAACGAAGCACTTGAAAATGTATAGCTTTAAATGCTTATGTTAGAAAATAATAAAAGCTTAAAATCAGTGATCTAAGCTTATACCTGAAGAATCTGGAAAATGAAGGCTAAAGTAACCCAAAGTGAGAAGAAAGGAAATAAAGTTAAGAGTAAGAACCAGAAACAGAACAGGGAGTAGGCGCTTTGAAAGAACAATAAAATTGATAAATCTTTGGTTGAAATGATGAAGGAAAAAGGGAGAGAAAAAAGACTAAATGAGAAACAAAAGAAGGGGCCTCATTATAGATCTTACAGACTTTTAAAGGAAAATAAGTGACTATCATCAACAACTTTATGCCAATGACTCCCCCAATTTAGATGAAATAGATAATTTTCAAAAGAGAAATTAACAGAACAGATACAAGAAGGTATACAAAATCTGAAAATCTCTATACCTACTAAGGAAATTTAATTTACAATAAATAAGAGCTTTTCCATAGTCTGAGACCAAATGGCTACAATAGTAGAATCTATCAAATATTTAAGGAAGTATCAAATACTAATTTTATACAAACTGTCTCTGAAAGTGGAGGAGGAAGGAAATATTCCCACATTATATGAGGCCAGTATTGCCCATTGAAAGTGCACACAGACATAGGAAAATAAAACTGAAAATAAAACTATGATGAGCATCTCGCTCATCATAGGTGTGACAATCCATAACGAAATATTAGCAAATAGAAGCAAGCACTACATAAAAAGTGGAATAAATCATGACAAAATACAAGGCTGATTTAAAAATCGATCCAATCCATTATATTAAACACATAAAATAAAAATTACACGATCATTTCACTAGATCTGTTTGATCAATTCAACATCTATTCATAAAAATATTCAGAATTGGAGAAAATTTCCTCAATAAAATAAAAGATATCAACCAAAACCTACAGTTAACATCACACTTAATAATGAAATACTGAATTTTTTTTTACTGTAAGATTAGGAACAAGGTAAGGATATCTACTCCCATCATTTGTATTTAACGTTGTATTAGAAATCAATAAAGGAAGTAAATAAATAAGAAACAAAGATTCTAAGGAAAAAATAAAACTGTCCTTTTCCCAGATGACATGATTCTGAATGTAGAACACCCTAAGGAACTTAGCAAAAAAGTGACTAGAATTAATAAGTGAATTTAGCAAGTTCTCACATCAAGATTAAAATAAAAAATTTAATTTTATTTCTATATAGTAGCAAAAACTATTTAGAAGATGAAAGTTTAAAAAATGCCATTTACAATTGTAGCAAAAAATATTTGCAAGATACATTTAAGAAACCCAAATAAATGGATATTCATGGATAAAAAGATTCAATAGGTTTAGATGTCGGTTCTTTCCAAATTGATCTACCAACTCACGGCAAACCAAATCAAAATTCTAGCAGCCTTCACTGTAGAAATTGACAAGCTAATTCTAACATTCATGTAAATATGCAAAGGATCTAGAAGAATGAAAACTACTTTGAAAAAGAAGAACGAAGTTGGAGGACTAACATTACCTTCAAGCAAATTCACCCACTTAAGAGTTTAAAGAGTTTTAACAAACATATAGTCCCATTTAATCACCACCCCAACCAAGATATAGAACATTTGCATCGTCCAAAAGAATACTCTGTGCTCATTTATAGTGAATCTTTTTCTATTTCCTACCCCGATCATATGCATAATTTTTTTAATTGAGGTAAAATTCATGCCACATAAAATCAACCATTTTAAAGTAAATAATTCGGTGGTATTTAGTATTTCACAATGTCATATAAATATATATTTGATTTCTATCACTATAGGTTAGTGTATCCTTGTAGAATGTCATGTAAACAAATTTGTATTATATGTATTATTCTTTTGCCTGATTTCTCTCAGTCAGGAAAATGTTCTTGTGATTCATCCATGTTGTTGCATGTATCCGTAATTTCTTCATTTTATTGCTGCATGGTACTCCATTTTGTGAATGTACCAAAATTTGTTTATTTATCAACTGGATGAGAGATTTACTACTTCATTCACAACAATTCTGGTATTTTTAGTCCTTTTAATTTTAGCCATTCTGGTCAGCGTGTAGTGGTATTCTCCTGTGATTTTAATGTGCATTTCTCTAATGACTAACAGAATTGAATACTGTTTCATGTTTTTATTAGCCATTTACCTAATTCATGTGCTTTTTTTTGACGTACCTGTTCAAGTCTCTTGCCCATTTTTCTACTGTGCTGTCAGAGTTTTTCTTATTTATTTGCAGTTATTTATAATCTGGGTTTCAGTTTATTGTTAGTCATATTTTCTGCTAAACTGTATTCCAACCATGTGGTTTGTCTTTTGGGTCTCTTAATTTTTCTTTTGATGAACAGAAAATTTTCATTTTAATGTAGTCCAATTTGCCCATATTTTCTTTTATGTTTATAACTTTTTATGTCCTATTTAAAAAGTTTTTACCTACCCAAAGTCCTGAATATTATCTCTTATGTTATCTTCCCAAAGCTATATTTTTATTTCATACATTTAGAACAACATTTTATGTGGAACTGATTTATGTGTACACAGCAATAGTCAAAATTCTTTTTTTCCTAAGAGATATTAAATTTTGCCAATATCACTTATTTTTAAAAAATCACCTTTTCTCCACTGCTCTGCAGTGTCACCTTTTCAGAGAATGGAAATCCATATAAACATGGATTTGTTTCTGGACTCTATCTGTTTATCTTAGTGTTCAATATCCAATGTCTTAATTACTGTAGCTTTATTTAAAATCTTGTAAGTGATAAATCTCTCCAATCTTCAAAATGTGCTGCTACTTCTTGCCCTTTGAATTTACATATAAATTTAGAATCAACTTTTCAATTGCACAAAATAAATTCTAGAATTTCGATGAGGAGTGCATTTCTCTATAGATCAACTTGGAGAAGAATTGACAACTTTGAGATTTGGCAATTCTTTGCCATTAACAATTGGCAATGCTGAGTCTTCCAATTTGAGAACATGATATATCCTTCCAATTATTTAAGTCTTCTTTTCCTTTTATTGATAAAGTTTTAAAAGTTATTTTTGTATTGATGTTTTTGAACATCTTTTCTTAGATTTATTCTTACAGATTTGATTTTTTAATCACTATTATAAATGGCACAATCTAAAAAATGTTACCCTAAATGTTTGTTCCTATTATGTTGAGGTACAACTTAATTTTTACATGTTAACTAGGTATCTAAAAAATTTGCAAAATAACTACTTATTCTAATAGTTTGTAAATTCATATTCCTCTCTACACAATCACGTCATTTTTGAATAATGACATTTTATGTCTTCTTTTCAATCTATACATTTTTCTATTTCTTTCTCTTGTCTTATTGTACTGGCTAAGAACTCTAGTACAATGTTGAATGGAAATTATGATAGAGGGCACCTTCGCATTATTTCGGTACTCTAAGAAAACTCACCATTTCACCATTAAGTATGCTATTTGATATAGGATTTTTGTTGATCCCTTTCTCAGATTAAAATCTTTCCTTCTACATGTAGTTGCTGACAGATATTACTATACATATTTATAATACAAATTTTAAAAATCCAGTCTGACAAACCTTTGCTTTTAGGAGTTTTTAGTTCACTTACAATTAATATAACTAATTGACCATAGGATTATTTGTATTCTCCTTGTCTCACTTGTTCTGTATTTCTCATTCTCTTCTTTTTTGTCTTCTTTTGAATTAATCATGCATCTTTTTTTACTTTAAAATTTTCTCCTCTGTTAGTTTTTTATTTATAAGTTATTTATCTTTTCATGCTTACACTAGAGATTACAGATTACAGTGTACAGTATACATATGTTAATTGAGTATAACTTACATTAGCAGTTTTACTACTTCTCCAAAAGCTAAGACCTTAAACACTTTAATTCCCTTCATCTTTCACTTTTGCCATTTATGTTTTTTCCTATATTTAAACTATATGTGATGTTATGCATTTAAATATTTTCCATCAATATTTAATACTTTTGACTGTATGCACTCATTCCTGCATTTTGAATGTGTCTGCTGATAGTTAATCATCTAAGGTTTTATTTATTTGAAAATATCTTTATTTTGCCTTTATATTTGAAGAATATTTTTAGGAGATATAGGATTGTTGTGGCAATCATTTTCTTCCAGCATTTTAAAGCTGTCACTCCACTGTCTTCTGGATTCCATAATTTCTGCTGAAAACTTGGCTGTACAATTGTTTTTCCTTTAATCACAGTATGTTTTTGTAACTTTTTAAGATTTGTCTTTAGTTTTTAGTACTAATACTATGATGTACCTAGGATTTTTTTTTAATTGATCTTAATTACAGTTAATAGCATTTCTTGAATCTATAGCGCAACGACTTTCATCTTTTAGAAAAAATGTCAGCCAGTGTCTTCTCTAAGATTGATTTTTCCCATTCTCTTTCTTTCTTTTCTACTTCTTGAATGTCACTTATAAATGTTAGACCTGTATACTATGTTCCGTGTATCTTATAGGCTATCTTATTAATTTTTATACTTTTTAATTTAATTGTTTAGTCTGAATGTTTTTTTAATGGATCTGACTTCCTGGCAGTTATCTCCTCTACTGCTCTAGCACACCACATCTTAAATCCACTGATTGAGTTTTTAAAGTGAGTTATTGAATGTTTTATTTCTTAGCCTAATATTTCATCTTTTGCTACAACATGGCCTCAGAATTTACCTTCCTTTTGCCCTCCCCCACCCCCTCCCACCTCTACAAACTTCTTTTTTAATTTATTATTCTTATAACATCTCCGCCTGCTGTTTCAAGATGTATGAGATTAGCCGGATTCTACAGAGCTGTACTGTCCCTAGAAGCTTTCTCTTGTTCTTTGTGTTCCCCTAGAAAAGAACTCATTGTGTTTCCTGGTTGGAGTAATTAGATATTGTTGGCATATCAGATACCTCTCTGCCAGCCTTGGAAGGCATCACTGATTCAGATGCCTTCTGGCTTAAGAGAGAGAAGATTGCAATTGATGTAAGAGCTCCCACAATGCAAGGCCTTGTCCTTCCTCTGACGGCAAAGCAATTACTCATCTAGATGACTTGGGCTGGATGAATTCTGATCAAGAGGGTACCAGCCTGCATCAGAGAGGGGCAGGGTCACAGTACTGGACCCTACCCAAGTTTCCATTATAGACATTAAAAATGAAGTTATTATCTGGAATTCCCTGAGGATGAAGGGCTAGAGGGAGGAAGATGGGGAGAGGGTTCAGCTTATTTATTCAGTAATGCCATGATCTCCTATTTTCACTTTTAAGTCTAGCTGTTCCAGTCTCTTTTGTTGGTTCTTCATATGTACAACCTACAAATATTGTCCCCTCAACACCCAAACAACTATTCTAATATAACAACCCAATAGTTATTAACACATCATTCTGACCTTATTTTATCAATAGCGGTTTTAGGCATCTGATATTTTATTATATTTACTTAATATTTAATTTCTTCCCATTAGAACCTGCATTCTATTAAAACAGAGGTATGTCTATCTTGCTTGCTACTGTTTGAGCAGTACCCATAACTTGGTCCAGAATACCGAGTGACCATTTGTGGATGAATGTGAGAAGATATCCATAGCTAGACTGTGCCTTATTTTTTGCGATGACATGTGGCCAGATTGGAATGGGGAAGGGGAATGTTTCATCTTCATGCTTTATTACATGTGAGCCTTCGTGGCAAGTCAACCATTCATTATAGATATGCCACTCATATCCCTCTTATAGGTACTACACTGACTTACCCAGTCCCTTAGCAAGCCAATCAACTCTATCTTCAAAATGATTTATTCCAAGTCCATTCTTTTCTCTGCATTACCTCTGCTGCCTCCTAACCCAAGCCTCCTTCCTCTCTTTCCAGTCAACTTTGATAGCCTCCCTGCATTTTTCACACAGTAGCCAAAGTGCTGTTTGAAAAAACAAAGCATGTTATGTCCCTGGCCTGTTTAAGCTGTCTAAAACTTCCTACTACACTTAAGTAAAGCCAAGCTCCTCAACATAAACTTTGAGGCTATCCACGTCTGGCCCCTGCCCTCCTTTATGACTGTGGGTCCTGCTACTCTCCCCCTTGTTCACTGAGTTCACATTGCCCTGCTTTCTTCCATGGTAACAGCAAGTTCACTGCTGCTTCAGGTTCCTTTTACTTGTTCTTCCCTCTGACTGATGACCTCTTGTCCTTCAAGCTTCCCTGACCACTCTATCCAAGGCCACACCATCTTTCATTATCATATTGCCCTGTCTTATTTTCTTCACAGTTCTTATAGCTAACAGAAATTTTCTTATTTGATTTTTTCTTTTTGATTGTCTGTCTTATTCATTACTATTTCCCCAGCATCAAAAATGATATATGACACATAATAAGTGCTCATTACTTATTTGTGGAATATACAAGAATGAATGAATCAAAGAGAGATACTTTCAATATCTTATACCATTGCTCTTCTAAATGTCATTTCTTGGGAATGAGTTCTTGCTTATTCTTTCTTTACTTAAAAGGAAATATAGTAAGTAAAGTTTAAAATCCATAATGTTTTCCCTTGCCTACACTCTCCCTCTTCTTACAGAACTGTTACTAACTTCTTGTGATAAAAATGATTTAACCTATTTTGATTTTTTACTGGTACTGGATATTGTGCTGCATTATCTCATTTATTTATTACATCGATCCTCTGCATTAGATCCTATCATAATCCATGTAGTACTTTATAAATGTGAGTTTTGGAACCAAGGACCCAGGCAAGATAAGGAAGAATTTTACATCACTGTTACATTTCCTCCCCAACAATCCTTTTGGTTCTAGATGTAACCTATCGATAGGTTAAAACTTTGGAAACAAACTCGGAATGCAACTAATTTAACATCACCTGCAGAAGGAAGGAGAAACCAAAGTCAGATCGTTGTCTGTGAACCTTTTCTTCTCCTGTTAGAGCAACTATCTAATTAGTGGACTCTCGAGGCTTTGTGTTCAGAAAGGCTGACTTTGCTTGACCAATTAATCTTGGAGCTTAGTGTGACCAATTCATTCCATGACCCAAAAAACACAATTACATGTAAAGTAAAAACGTATTTACATACAGCCAAGAAGTATACAGTTTGAAAATAGGAGAGACTTAGGAGGACAGAAAAATAGTTAAGAAAAATCTTAGAAGATAAAAGACCACACAGACCAAGAGACTGTATCTATGCAACCTCAAATGTCTTGGTGAAAACTGAAGAAAAAGGAGAGTTTAGATTTCTAGATAACTGGTTAAAATTTAAATTTTCTGTCTGGTTATGTGGCACCATGAAGATATAATCATGCTAAAGCACTTCGCAAAGCATTTTAGCGATCGTTGCTTCTGCTTAACAAATTTTCTTAGAATTTTTGCTTTCTTCATTAATGTCTTGGGGTATAAAAAGTGGCTACTTGAATGTATTTTGGAGGACCCACCTTAACCTTAAAATCCATTAAATACCATCATACAATCATATTGTTAGGAAGGTTGTCTTTTGAATCAGTAACAATTTAATGATGGCTTCCTCTCTATCTAAGATCAGTCAGCAGTGGATACGATGGAAGGTAAATATTAAAAAGAACACTAGCAAATACTACTAGGAAATTTTGCTAACCACTTTCTGTGAATTAGCTCATTTAATTCTACACTAATCCTACAAGGGAGGTATTATGAGTCCAGTTTTGTAGATGAACAAACCACATGTCAGAGAGGTCAAGTATCTTTGCTCAAGTTAGCATGCAGTAGGTCAGGTGAGCCCAGGCAGTCTAACTCGAGAGTCTAAAAATGCTGACATACGACCCTTCAAGGAACCTACTACATTTTCTTCGGGAAAAAATATACAAGCACGATACAGTTAAATCACAACAAAAAAGGGGCTCTGGGATCAATGGTTTGAATGAATTGATACCACGGGCTCAGTTAGGTAACACCAACAGTGTTGAAATCAGACCAGGCTCAAGATGGAGTGACTCCTGACATGATTCAAGGGAAACTGAGCTTCATATGAGTAAATCGTAGACAAAAACATAAGTAGGAGGGGAATTTATCCTTGAATTTGGGAGACATATATATATATATATATATATATATATATACATATATATATACAGAGAGAGAGAGAGAGAGAGAGAGAGAGAGAGAGAGAGAGAGAGAGAGACTCAGCTTCTCTGCAAATTGGGGTTGTGATATTGCATGCTGGAACGAGGTATTGAGGTTGGCAAGTTTTTATTTCTATGTACATTATGCTCCTGTGCCACTTGGGACTTTATTTTCAGGTCCTCAGGCTGGGTTTCTGGTGTTGAATGAGAGTTTTATATTAAGTGGGGTGTGTGGTGTGTGTGTGTGTGTGTGTGTGTGTGTGCGCGCGCGCGCACACACACTCATGCCTGCGCTCATGCGTGTGCATGTGCATGTCTGGTGAGAGAGGAACTGCTGTGTGCCACGGAGAAATGTACGTGTGTGCCATCTGTAGAACCATACTGCAAACCACGAGTCCCCAGGAGTGGTGTGAGGAGGGATGAGTCAGGCCAGGAATAGCATTTCCTGACTGCCCACTCACAGGCGCGTTGCCAGAAGGTTTTATTTTACTCTGTAGGTTTTAGTCTCCAGATTCATATGAAAAGATGATGTTGCTGAAGCTGATGATGAGATGTTTTTTTAATAAGAATTAGAAGGATCAATGACAGGACTCTAATCACCTGAGGGCAGGGACCATGGTGGTTTTATTCATCAGTGCATACAGCATCTAATACGGTACTTGACATGAAGTCAAGGCCTGATAAATATTTGTTCAATGGATGAATAATAAATGAATGTAATATTTTGTATTGATTAAATCAAATCCTCTCAGTGAATCATTGCTCCTCTGGGTCATGGAGAAGCTGGCAACTCATTACATTAAAACTGGGATATTTTTAGAAGCTAGGCTCTTTGACCCATTAGCGACCTACTTCCTGGGATTTTCCTAGGTGTGTATAGATATATAATCCAGACAATAAGTATTTATTGAGCTCTATGGTTTGAATTCTGTTAGAGGAAATTAGGCATCATGCATTGAACAAGGCAAACCAGTCTTTGTTTTCATAGAGTTTACATTCTTGTAGATTAAAAACATAACAGAGAAATGTATGTTATGACTGGGTGGTGAAAAATGCTAAGAAAAAGCAGGGAAAGAAGACAAAGAATGATAGAGGAGCCCTATTTATGTAGTGTAGACCCAACCACCTTCCCTGGGGAAAACGCTGTCCAGGGCCTAGAATCAATTAAATTAGGATTTTATGAGGCCTGCCTCTAGTAAATTACGCTGAAAACTTTTAAATACTTCGATAGCACTAAATCATAAAAGTTTGGGGAGATTCTTTTCCACTGATTGCTCAGAAAACTATGTAATGAGTAGCTGGTGGGATACAAGGCTGCATAAATGATCAAGAATGAACTTCTAGAGGAAATAATGGAGGGATCATCATAGCCAACATACTTTGAACACTTACCTTGTGCTGGTAAGCACTCTTTAGGTTCATTATCTAAATTTACCACCAAAAGATCCCCATGCCACAAGCCCATTCTCATCCTCATTTACGGCAAACGAGGCACAGACAGATCAAGTAAGTCGATGCAAGTCACTTAGCGCGTCGATAGAAAATCCAGTATTGAATGTAAGGAGTCTGCCTCAAGGGCTAAATCTGAAATTAGTCCCTTGTAGGGTTAAGTACACTCTGAAATCCAAGTTTTCTAACTAACATGCATTATCTTTGAAAAGTATAATGAATTATAGAGTTTAAGTATTTGGGGAAACATTTTAAATAAAGTTTTTAATTAATTAAGTATTTGGGAAAACATTTTAAATAAAGCTGCAAAATCGATCACAAAAGGATGCAAGACTCCATCAAGACCTTTCTGTGCCTTGAGTGCACCAAAATGATTGCAGCCCACAGGTCTTGGCAGTTGCAGGTCCCTCTGCCTGGAATGCCCTTCTCTGGGATCTTTGGGGTGGACTCTTCTCATCAGTCAAACCTCAGATCAAATGTGCCTCTCGTCCACCGATTCCTGGTAGCCCGCCACTTCCGCGTCACTCACTATGTTATTCATCCTATTTTTATGTTCTTCCCAGCCCCGATCACTATGGGCAAGCTCCTGGTTATGATGTCTACCTGCGGTTGTCTGGTTCCCCTGCTGGAAAGCGAGCACCACGGAGCACCAGGAGGTCAGGGGCAGTGGCTGTTTTTTTCCTGAAATTTCTCCGGACCTGCTCTCAGCCTGGTTATCTCACAGAGGCTCTAAAACCATTTGAATGAATTCATGCTGTCCCTGGGGCCTGCAGACTCAGCTCCCAGAGGGCTTTAGTTCTGCAGAGGATCATGCTCTTGGTGTCATCTGCCCACCGCTCTGTGCAGAATTAGAGCATTCTGTAGCAGGCAGATGGGAAGGGAGAGATTTGCCCTGGAGGCCTGGGAAACCTTTGCCAATAAACCCCCCAAATGAGCTGGAAATTCTCTGAGGACAGCCAAGGAGACCAGGTATGAAGCTTATTTGCCAGAAGGCCAGTCTGGAGGGTAATTTCTATAATTAGGTATATGTAATCATCATCATTTAAATTTTATCTGAATCTCCTTGATGAGGCCTTATTTTACTTTGATTCCTACCTTTTTGGATTTAGTGCTTGCAATGGTTTATCACCTATCAGAACATAAGGTTCCTGAGAGCAAGGATCCATCTGTTTTTATATCTGTGGATACTCAGTGTCTAGAATCACGCCAAACACATAGTAGGTGCTTGAAAATACTTAATAAATGGACCAACAAATGAGCCAGCGCTCATTTGCATCTGTAGACAAAGGCTGGAGGAAGAAGAGAATGCAGCAAATGTTTACTGAATTCCTGCCAAGTTCTAGGCACTGATTGAAGTGCCTGGAACGTACCTTATTTCATTTGTTTACCCTGTGGAGTTGCAAGCTTTGAGAGTTTAATTTTTTTTTTTGAAGCTAAAACTTACAGAGTGGAAAGATGCCTTTCTTCTTCCATGTAGTAAAATCGGGTTTTGCTGGAAAATGGTTCTTTAAATGAAAGTTGGGTATCGTTAGGAGCCTGAAACTTTAATCAAATTTGCCGAGGTCTGTGCTCTGACCTGATAGTGCTGTATCAAATAAATAACTTCGTATGATGCCCAGAGCATAGCTGCGGATCAATAGAATTGTAACTGAAGCTTTGGCCACTGCTTCATCTATAGAATCATTTCCATTTATCATCTCAGTTTGATTTATCTGAGTCAGAGCCAAAAATACAATCTTCCAAACAAGACTGGAAATGCGTTCACATGAAGTGAATTTGGAGTAGGCTGTTCCCAGCATGTACAGCAAGCTTAGCCCGGGTCAGTTAGGTGGGGAAGAGAGAAATGCAAGTTGGCACAATGGCACGTTTGATATTGGAGTAGGAGAAACTGTAGGAAAACCAATTCAGGCAAAATCTGACTGCTCCAAATCCCTAGCCCATAGCTCTACACAGTCAAGGTCGACTCTCTGCTGAGTGGTATTTAAGAGACTCAGTGTGGGGAAACTGCATACCCTGGTCCTGAGTTACTGTGGTAGGTCCCCAATGTGTGAAAGATAGCACTTAAGAGAACATTCTTGAAGGCTTAATACCAGATAAGAGTCTTTTGAGCTGATTCTGTGTGTAAATAGGGCCAATTTCAAAGAAAAATGAGCTTCTTTTTAAAAAACTGTAAAATAATAGTGCCATTACACATACTTCACTCAGCCATACCTGGAAGCCGGTTCTCTCCTGAGGGTTTTTAAGACACATGCCTGCTCTGCAAAAGGAAGTCGACTCTTTACAATGTATCTTTAAGGGCTTTCCCCCTCTTCTAGAAAGACCCTCTACTCAGGTGAGCATTTCATTCCAACCTATCCACAGGATTGTTAGGAATAGTCAGACCACTTTCAAAGGGATACAGAGGCTGAAACACCACACACAGTGCAGCCAGAGGCCGGGTTTCTGTAGCAGCCCTTTCACCAATTATCTGTGCGCTTTGGGGCAGTTCGCTTTATCTCTCTGCAAGATGCAAGGCGGGGCTCCGAACAGGCTTGGAAGCCCTTTCTGGCTCTGGCTCTCTGCTTTGATGCCGCTGGCCAGGACCAACAGGGTGCCCTCCCCCCACCCACAGGCCGCCGCAGCCATGCAGAAAACTGCTCTGTGCACAGGCAAGGGAAGGAGGAGGCTGGTGCTAACCTTTCACTTCTGAGTTCACCTCTAGACCCTGCCTTTCGCAGGTCTGTAGCCTGAGACTTAGAATCAGGGGTTTATGAACAGTGGACCTAACCCCTGTTTTCTCCACCTGGCATCGCTCCCTGATGCTAAGTCTAGAATTCCCACGTCTTGAACTAGACACGGAGGGAGGAAGGAAACCATGTAAAACTCAGTAGTGTTGCTTATACTTTTTTTTTTTTTTACTTTCTGTTATCCTAAAGTACTATACTTGGGTTTCCCGCTCAACAGGCATGGGAGTGCTTCTTGAAAACAGGGTTCTTGGGCTCCACTCAGTAGGCACCGATTAAAACTTTTAGGGAAATGTGTGAGCCCCCAACTGTGCATTTTAAACCAAGCACTGCAGATAATCCTTATATATACCAACATTTGGGACCACCATCCTGGAAGAATAGAGGCAAAAAACTTGCAGGTCACTCCACTTACCTGCTGTTACTACTAACTATGATTATGATTAGTCACCATTTATTCAACAAAGGTATATCACCACCTACTACATGCCAGGCACAGTGGTGAGCACGGGGTCAAAGCACCTGCTGTCGTGAAGTTTAGGTCTCACAGGGTACACAGGTGATAAACAAATGCGAATATATAACACACGAAGCAGTGAGGAAATCTACAAAGTCAAATGAAGGGCAAGCTGGGGAGGTGTGCTCTTTCAGTAAGGTAGGCGGGCTGGTCTAGGTGAAAGATGATACTTGTGCAGACTTAAATGAAGTGACAGAGAACTACCACGGTTAGGAAGAACATTCCACGCAGAGGGACAAGTATAAAGGCCCTGGGAGGCAACATGCTTGGTGTATCTGAGAACAGCAAGGAGGCCAGGGTGGCTGCTTGGTTCATAAAAAGTTACAGATGATTGCCTAGGCCTTTTAGTCATGGAAAAAAATTTTAGATTTTGCTGGGTAAAATGAGAAGCCTAGGCGGGTTTGAACAGACGTTACACAATTCAAATGGCCACTATCTTGTAGCTTGTTTCCTTATTTCTAGGCTGCGGAATAGAGTCTGGGGTGGAGTGGAGCCACGCTTTGCCGTGATACTGTATTATACCCTGATCTCCATTCTAGTCTATTGTCTTTTGTTGTGCTGTGACTCCCTTTCCCGGCTGACCTCCTGAGGGCAACGTAAAACAGGTATTTTGCAAGAGAATTGGGGCTAAGAGAAAGAAAGCTTTGCCAGGGAAGGCAGGCCCAGAAACCTTCACTTATTTATTCACACATTTATTTATTCAGTTTTTAATGAGGATAAGGCACTGTGCTGCTCCTTCTTCTTTGTTTTGTTTTTTTTTTTAATTACATTCACAGTAATTCTGAGTAGGGTCCATGATCATCATCTTCAGGATGAAGAAGTGGAGGTTTGGCCAGGAGGAGTCACTTGGCCATGGCAAGTGTTAGAACTTGGATTCAAATACAAGAGCGTGAGAGCAATGCCTGTGCTTTTCCATCCACATCAGAGGGGAGAGAACAGAGCTCTGGAGCTACCCTGCCTGGGTTCAGATCCTACCTCTGCTGCTTCTGTGTGACTTTGGGCAAGTTACTTAGTTTTCTGACCTTAGTGCCTGCTCTGTAAAATGAAGATAATAAAAACCTCCTCTTGGCTAGATTATTGTTACAACTGAACGCTACAGTAAATACACTAAAACACTTAGAACAGGGCCTAAATGCACTTTATTGTTACCCTGACTGTAGGTGAAGTCATCAGAGGTTATTTGAGGGAGCGTGGAACCTTTGCCCTATACTAAACATGAAAACCATTCTTGTGCACATGCAGGATTGTCATGAGGAAAAAGTGTCGGATTTATGATTTGTTGGTTCTAAGAAATAGTTTAAAGATCTAGCACAGTCTACTTCAGTGTTGTCCTAAAGTAGAAGGCCACCTATGGGAGAGAACGAGCTCCTCACTGCAGGTTCAGAGACTCGCTGAAGGGCTGGACGAGATCTTTTGAGTCTTCGCTCAAACAGAAGTTCTGTGATTCTTTCCAAGGGATGGAAATGGGTGGCCTAAAGGCCTGGACTGGCTTGGCTCCCACAGGATTTTCCATTTGGGTTCCTACCCGCATGCCTAGACATTCTATCATTTGGTAATAGGATCATAAAAAGATGGATTAGTAATTAAGGTAGGACATGGCTTCCTAACCTTTGCTCATAAGACTGGCTTTTGGTCAACTCTCCCCTGAGAAGGAACACCTTGCTCTTAATGTACGGGTATACACCGTGGAGAACAGGTGCCATTCTACTCAGAGGCTTTGATGCAGCAACTGTTTCTTGATTAATAAACACATGAGAGTGTCCATAGTGGTTCTGTCCTAAGAGAGCCTTTCTTTTCCTTCTAAATATCATGCTTTGCAACTGGCTATGTCTGAAAGAGCAAACTCACTCCATTTTTCAATGCCTAGAATGTTTACTGACTCTTCAAAACAGAGCATAGTGTGTTCTTGGCGTTGCTCATTGAGAATAAAAATTTCTTCGCTGGATGTCAAGACAATGGACAGGTTTCTGTGTTAATGAGACTTTTCTATTCAGATACAAATACACCTTGAGCAATTTGGGACATACACAGAGCTACCTACAGTCTACTGCAATTCAACAATAAGAATTGCTTTTGACAACCTCATATCTCTGTTTTGCACTGCCAACTCCTTAAAATATGTCCATACACCTCTTAGCCCTTCTAGTCTAGTCTCACAGTAGTCAGAAAAATCTACTCATGCTGCAAATATGATCAGTTTCCACACCCCCAACAAATTTTTACTCTCAAATAATTTCCAGTAACTTTATGAATTAAAGTCAGACTCCATAATTCATATCACGGAGACACACAGGGTCATACTCCTCTATAGCCTCATTCTCCATTGCACTCCTTCTTGGCCTCATGCTCCAGCCACACTGTCCTTCCTTCAGGCCTTGCATTCACCATGACCGTCTGGTGACAGTGCTTGTAAACATGCTCTCCTTTGCCTGGAAAATTCTCTCTCTCATTCTGCCTAGTTGAGTTTTACTCATCCTTCAGATCTCGGCTCAAGGGACACTTCAGAGAAGACATCCTGACCTTCCTATGCATGACAAAATTCTATTAGACCTTGTCCTCTCCATTGCAACATTTGGCACAGTTTACATTAATTTGGTTAATTTAATTTTCTTCCATCAGGACGGGAACCCCATGTATTTTGACCACCGGTAAACCCACTGCCTAGCCCACATCTGACACATAATAGAGAGGTTCTTTACATGTGTGTTTGTACTTTTTGAATAAATGAATTAATGAGTAGTATCTCTTGCAAAGAGATTCACTGACTACTCAATTTGTTCCTAAAATTCCTAGAAAGGTGACATTCCCACATATCAACAATGGGATCCAGAGGCTTTCGTACACATCTTTGGAACCGTACATTGACTTGCCTTCTTTTTGCTTCCCATACTAACTGCTTTTGCAGATACTTGTGAAGATAAAGGCCTTGGCCATTTTAGTCCAACTTTTCCCCCAGCTAGATCTGTCAGTCAAGAAACAATGACTCAGAAAACTAATGGGCCAGTCTCGCTAACGATGCTGATGATTTCACTGCCGGTGATTTTTCTATTAGATTTATAAAATTGAGTCAAAATGAAAGAATTGCCTTGGGGCACAAGTATCAAAGACAAACAATGAATTCAGACACAAACCAGAACAGCGCTGACCAGTGTATATGACAAGCAAGCACCAGTAAAGGTGATACAGTTTGGAAAAAAAAATCAAAGATTGCAAAACAACTTTTTTTGGTTGGGAACATGATGGAATGGGAGGAACCCAAATTGTGCAATCAGACCAGCTTGGTGTTATCACTATATGACCTGGACAAAGATACTGTCACAGTAAGAACAGATATCATCTATTAAGTGGCTGCCAGGAGCATTCCGCTAAGTGTCTTTAATCCTTACAACAAACACTAAAGCAAAGCAGTATTACTTCCATTTTCCAGTTGAGAAAACAGACACTCTCCAGATAAATAACTTCAAGTCCTATTTGGAACTCTGGTTTATCTGATTCCAAAGCCCAAGTCTTTTTCAAGTAGATATTTCATCTGTCTAGTCCTCTCTCAGGATCGTCACCTATAAACTGTGGATACTCCCATGTAGAATTGTTGTGATAATTGTCTCCATGTGCTAATAATGCATGGAGAGGGTCTGGCTCCCATGTGGCTTTCTCTAACATTATTTTCTGTCCTCCTTATTTTTTATCAACTGCTAAGTTCCTTATGGATTTTACTAGGAACTCCCCCAAATGGGTTAGCGCTCTCAGTTTCTGATTTAATATGGGAAACTCAAGAGGAGGACATACTTCACAAAGCACTATCACTTAATCCCACACGAATACCTCCAGGGTTTATCATATTCCCCTTTGACTCTGGGAGCAGCAGGGTGGCCAATTTCCCAAGGGACAGCAATGTCAGAAGAGACCAGAGCTAGGTGTCCCCTCAACTGGCCCAGGATTCTTTCCACCCCCATACTGTTCAAAGTACACAAGGCAAAAGCTAATATCCATTTACTCATTTGTTGCCTGTCTTTTCACACTATAGACTTTACACTGAAAACTCTGCCATATGAAAGCAGAGATTTCTACTATTATGAATCATATTAATAATAACCACAGCTAACTCTTATGGAGCTCTTAAATGCACTGGGTACCACACTATATACTTTGCATGAATTATCACATTTACTCACCAAAGCAACTGTTTGATATGTGCCTAGACTTCACCTCCCTTAGATGACAAAGCTAAAGCCCCCCCAAATTGAATGTCTCTGTATTAGGCAGATATTTTAGCTGATACCTGAATATAAAATCTTGAAGCAAACTCATAGCTACCCTGAAGCAGACAAACACTCAGTATGTTCCACTCAACGTGTAAGTGGATGACACTGGCCTTGAATCTTCCTAAGACAGACACTGATCTGCAAGTTATCAGAGGCCTTGACCAAAAGCAACCATTTCTCAGTTGCAGGATTTTACTCTGTCATTTCAAAGGAATCCACAGCTGATCAATCTCTTACCCCCAGAGCTCTTCTGAGCTTTGGATATACTCCATCCTGTTGTTTTCTTTAAACTCAGGTTCCTGCCTCTGACTGCCAATAAGATTCACCTGGGGAGCCTTGAACACTAGGGTTCCTGGGGCCCACTTCCGGGAGTCTGATTCACTGGGGCTGTGGTGGAGACAGCACTGGGCATTTGCCACTTGTGAGTCCCATGCGCAGCCCAGGTTCAAACCTACTATTAGAATTGTGTGCGTACTCCTCTCTCTCCCTTGCCAGACTGTAGTTTCTTAAAATAAAATCGAGTCTGTTTTACCTTTTAAGTTCCCATGTGTGAGAACAATGCCTAATATATTGTAGTCAGTCACTCTGGGTGCAAACCCTGTTCTACCATCTATTGGCTGTGCGGTTTGGGGTAAGTTAATGTACTGTTCTGTGCCTTGTTGACCCATCTGTAAAATGAGGACAATTAACAGTACTTATAATGTTTTTGCGAGATTTATGTAAAGTGGTAACTTTATGTATAAAGTGTTTAGCAGAGTCTGGCATATAACAAGCCCATAGTCAATGCTAGCTATATAGGGAGGCAAAAAAATTCAATTGATATGGATTAATTTTGATTGTGACTGCTGTGTGGTAAGTGCAGTGGGGGATACAAAAGAAACACTATTAAATCCCATTCACTGAATATTCACAAGCATTGTGCTATGGCTTTTACAAACACTATTTTTTCACCTTCACAATAATACCTTGCTACTTTATTAGTAACCAAAGAAATACACCAGTTAAATAATTGAAGGTCACCCAGCAAGTAATTATCAGTGCTGAGATTGGAACTGAGGTCCATCTAATTTCAGACCCCATTTCTTTTTTCATTTTATTTCTAATACTTAATATAAGTCATACATCCATTCATTCAATCGGCAAATACTTATTATGCACTTTCTATGTGGTAGAAACTGTTCTAGGTACTGGAGATAGAGGAATGAAGAAAACAAAGCCTCTGCTTTCATGTGGCTTACATCTATAGTGTGCAAAGACAGGCAACAGATGAGTGAATGGATATATAACATGCCAAGTAAAGATAAGCACTATGGAATTTAAAAAGGCAGGGTTTAAAAAGTAACAAGTGTGTGTGTGTGTGTGTGTGTGTGTGTGTGTGTGTGTGAGAGAGAGAGAGAGAGAGAGAGAGAGAGAGAGAGAGAGAGAGTCAGAGAGTCAGAGAGAGACAGAGAGAGAGACAGAGAGAGAGACAGAGAGAGACAGAGAGAAGAGAGGGGAAGAGGGAGATACTGATTTTAGATAAGAAGGCCAGGAAAGGCCTCGGACGAAGAAACATTTGAGTGATGGATATGAGACATGATTGGACTCTGGATATTTTTAGGAGATTAGGCCAAGAGGAGTTACTGTAGAATTAAAAGGAGGGGATGAAAGAAAGAAGGAAATAAAGGATGACTCCAAGGGTTTTGGTTTCAGTAACTAGGAGAATAGAGTTCTCTTTCCTGAGCTGGAGAAGAATGCTGAAAAAACAGGTTTTTCCTGAGAGGAAATCAGTTGTTTTGACATCTCTACTATGCATTCCAGTGGAAATGTTGGGCAGGCAGTTGGACGTACAAGTCTGCATTTTAGGTAAGAGTCTGGAGCTGCAGATATAAACTGAATAGATGACACTTAAGACCATGGGACTAGAGGAGATCACGTGGGAGAAAGCACAGATTAAGGAGAGGACTGAGCCCTGGGCTCTAATATTTACAGTTCAGGAAAATAATAAGGGACCAGCAGGGGAGTCTGAGAATGACTAGCCAATGAGGAAGAGAAAATGAGAGAACTTGTGGGCTTTGAGACAAGACAAGACACTTTTTCGAAGAAGGAAGCAGCGATCATCTGTGCCAATGCTGCGAGGGATGAAGCAAGAGGAGGCCTGGCCAAGGACAACCGAATTCATCAATGACATGGCCACTGGTGACTCTCACAAGAGTGCTTTTGGTGGAGTGATGGAGAGTCAGCGTAAAAGGGGTGGTGACTGTGTGTAGATGACTCTTTCAAGACATTTTTTCTAAAAATAGGAGCAGGGAATGTGGCAGTAGCCGGAGGGAGACACAGAAGCATGAGGTGAGTATTTATGGTGTGCTTAGGGACTGCAAAAGTGATCCTGCAGAGAGGAAAGGCTTGGTGACAACAAAGAGAGAGAGGCAACGGAGTCAGGAGGGAACGGTTTGCGTAGGTATCGTGGGGGCTAGCGCACAAGTGGAGGGCTGGCCTTAGATGAAAGCAGGGACAACTCATCTATTGTGCATAAAAATGTAAATAATAATAATAATAATAATAATAATAATAATAATGTGAAGCAATGTCAAACAATGTAAGATTTGTCTCACTTAATCCTTACAATAACCCCTCTGGTAGATAATATTATTTCCATGTTACAGAGAGTCACAGCATGCACTCGGGAAAGACTTTAAATGTAGGTGTGTATTTGTGATGATGAGAAAGTGAGTAATCAGTGAAAGCCGTGGGCGGAAGTACATTTGATGTGGGACTGAAGTGTGGGTTTGTTCTAAATATGGCGAAGGGACTGAGATGAGAATTCCAAAAAACTGTGAAAAATGAGAATTCCATAAATATGTACAAAGGCACAAAATACAGTCATGAATCCTTTCTTAGCATCTACCTCTGAACCAGACTGTACGGGTTCTAACCTGAACCCTTGCACTTAACAGCTGTGTGACATTGGACGAGTTACCCAACTACTCTGTGTTTTGGTTTCCTCATATATAAGATGAGGATAAGAGTCCTGACTTCATAGGATCGTCGTAAGAAATATATACACATCCATCCATATATCCGTATACTCGGTGCAATTGTGCCCAGCAAATAGTAAGCCCTGTATGTTTTACTTATTATTGTATTATTATGACATAATAACAGTTGGAAAAGTGTATACTTCTTTCTCCTCCCTCCCTCTCTCTTCCTGTGTGTGTGTGTGTGTGTGTGTGTGTGTGTGTGTGTGTAAGCGCACCCACTTTCAGCAAGCCTGCTTTTAAGTATCATTGGAAGTTATTCTGTTTTAAGAACTTTCTTCCTCTTGAAGGATCATGATTTATAGAGGCAAACTTGCTAATTCACTCTCCTCTCCAATCCTTCATCTAAGAAGAATTTCTTGAACCTCTACTCAGAGTCCAACTCTATGCTAAGCGCGAGGCAGAGACTGAAGACAAATAGGACAGAATCCCTGCACCCAAGCTGCTCTGGCCACCAGCAGACGCGACATGAAAACAGACCGTTTCGATAGAATCGGAAGGCTGTTCTCACACTGACACTCGGAAATAAATGTGCAATGCAAACGTTAAGAGCACTGATTTTTGGTTCAGATAGTTGGGACTTCAGTCTTAGCTCTGCCACTTAACCAACTGTGGCTCTGGGGAAGTCAGGTGTATGTTAGTTTCCTCACTTACCACATAGAGATGATGGCATTCGATACAAGAGATTACGTGAGGAGCAAATGCGAATCTAGAGGCCCGGGCCTCAGCACGCAGCCAGCCCATTCACAGGCTGTGGTGCCGCTCCTCTTCTCCCTCTCTTCTCTTCTTCCCACTATGACTGTGGTTTGCGTGACTCATCATAACAACTCCATCTTTGGAGCTGCTGAGGCAGGCTTCCTAGAAAGGCTTGACTTGAAATGTTTTAAAGGACAAATAGGGGTTGGCAGCAATGGAAACACAACAAAGACAGCTCAGAGAGAGGAAATGGCATGCGGCAAGTCACATGACTCTTGCCCCTTTGGGAAAAGAAAGTGCCTGCACTTGTCAGATAGCCCCCTCCTCCCAAAGACCCTCCTGAGGGGATGCCAAATTAAATCTACTGGACAATAGCAGGTCCGGCTCGTCGTACTTCACTGGCTCTCATTCCTGCAGGTCTCCTCTGTCCTAACTGAAAAAGTTTCTTTCTGGCTGTGATTGGGATTCTGTTCCTCTAGTCCTGAAACCATTTGCTGGACAAACCCTTCCCTACCACAGGAGAGGGCATTGAGTTCCCACAACGAGGCCCACAGAGGAGGGATGACAGGCCAGTGGTCTTCTCCAAACCCTGTTCATGCACCAGCATTATTCAGTTGTCCTTTTTCTCTTCCTTTTTGCATCATTTTATTTCAAGTTAAACTCGAGCATGGTGACAAAACCAGTCCCCTAAGTATGGCCACAGAAAGCTCCCCAACTGTCAACGGTAAAAATAACTTGCATTCATGTAGGAGTTAATGCTCAACAGAATGTTTTTTTTTTTCATAGGTTTTTAACATTTATCTATACCACAGCCTTGGTATTTGTCATCTTTTCACTTCAATAAAAATGTATTAAGTGCCTATGAGGTGCTTGGTATAGTTCTAGTGCTGCAGTACAACAGAGAGAAAAATTACACGTGGGTCCGGCTCCCATGAAGCTTGCAGTCTAGCTGGGAAACTGATGTTAACAAAACAGTTAAATCAGTCTGTTCATGATAGACAAGCTAGAAGAGGTGCTCTGAAGTAAAGCAACCCAGTTCTTTAAGAGATGTGATCAGCTGAGGCGCAGGGGTGGCTTCTCAGCTTAAGCTGCAAGTGGAAGGCTAGAATTAACAGGAAATGAGGCTGAGGGGAGAGAGAAGCTTCCCCAAAGTCTGTAGTCAGAGGGAGGACACTGAGCAACCATTGAAGACCTGTGTGACTGGAGACCAGGCAAGATGGAGTGTGTCTGAGGTCAGGCAGGAAAGTTGGGCAGGGGTCAGAAAATGTCAGGCCTGGTAGGCCATGGGAAGCCATTCAGAGGATTTACATGCAAGCATGTTTGTGTTTGAGGGGTGGGGTGGTAGCTTGATCACATTTTTAAAAATTATTTTGACTGAAACATGGAGAACCCGATCTCTATCTGATGGATGAAGAAACAGGCTTGAGGTCTGAGACCGAAGGAAAAAGAATTAATATTTGCGGACTTCATTTTGTTGATTTACCCTGTGTACAGATGTGTTACTACATACATGTATTTAGATGATGTCTTGGACATAGTAAGTACAAGTCAAGGCTGGTTATTTATCACCATCATCCCTATCATCCCCACCATCATCATCACCATCATATCATCACCACCATCATCACTCTGTGGATGGCATTCTGAATGTATTTCTTTGGAACCACCCAATGGAATATCATTACCCAGGTTTTACAAATGAGGAAACGAGGTACAGAGAGGTTAAATAACTATCAAACATCACCCAGTTGACATGTGGCAGAGCTAGGATTCAAAGCCTGTGATCTTCCAATGCTGAGAAAAAACACCAAGACAAAGCTGGTAGGATGCCTAAGTCTTTTAAGTAGATGGTTCCGTCCCTAAGAAGCCCAAGAATGGCTGACGTTCTCACAGTTGTTCTAGAATCACCTTTAAGGGGATTGCTTGAGTCATTTGCACTCTTGATTTTCACAAGGATATATACAAATTATTCATTCTCTGCTTTTCCAATTAAATAAAATATGAAGTTCACAACTATAACTTTTCCAGAATAGACTACAGGGTGACATGATTGCTAACAATGTAAAAAGAAAAACACAACTCGGATTCATTCTGACATATTTTTCTCCTCCGACAAACTCTAAATAAGTGCAACTAGTTTTTAGTGACACTGAGCTGTGTTTGAGGAAACCACTCTTGGCTAAAGATAGTGTAATAGATAAAGAAAATGAGTATCTAAGAAAGCATGTGGAGCATGAGACTCAAAAAGGGACAGCACCTGCCATGTACCAAGCTTTATGGAGAACTTTGTCCCATTTAATTCCCAACATCCTGGGAGTCGGTCTTTTTATTTCCATTTTATAAATAAAATTGTCTGTTTGGCATGAATAAAATGGGATTTTCATTTCGATGGAATGAATTGGTTAACTTTGATTAAAAAACAGTTCAAGAAAGTTCTTGTGGTGGTGGTGTTTTTGTCTTTATGAGACAGGATCTTAGGTTTGATTCATATACAAAAAAGCATTGAATAGACCAAGTGTTTGGGGGTCCTCAAAGCGTAAACCAGGAGGAGAGGTCAGGGGACCAATCTGAAATGCAAAAGTCATTAGACAGCTTCCTATATGAGCTTAGGTCTTCTGTATTTGGAAAGTTCCCCTGGAGAGTTTTATCCGTGCCACCCCGCCCCATCCCTCCCCAGTATATATGAACACTTACTAAATTCCACTCTGTGGGGGAGGAAAGATTTCTCAATGGATTCTTTGCTTCAGTCACCAATATAATTTTAAGGGAAAGTCCATTGAAAAAAAATCTATGAAATATGAATGTCTATGAAAAATACCATCCTCAGTCTTAATTCAAGGGTGATCCCAAACTTCTACTCCCTTTTCTGCAGGGGGTGGGGGAAGGGTGTGGGGAGTACACAGGTGCAAAATCAGCTTATGGTCTAATAAATGCTTCTCTCATTTTACATACACAGCCCCCAACCCCAGGCTCCTATTCTGAGAATGAGAAACAAGGGTAGGTTTGCAGAACAGGCCACTCGTGAACTAGCCAGCCAGTTGCTTTTCTTGAAATTGCTCTTTTTATAAGGATGTGTCAGATCCAAAGAAAACAGGCAAATCACACAGAGGAGATGCAATGACCAGCAACCGACTTAGCAATGCTGAAACCTGCAGTGCCCAGTTGAAAGCGAATGGCTCACTCACACACTCACACACACACACACACAAAGTGCACACACACATAGGTATCTCGTGCTAGGTTAGAAGGCAGCAGGATGGGGAAACAGGGACTGTTTGTACAAGCAAGGCTCAGCTCACCCTCGAGTGAAAGTGCTAACTTAGGACCCCCACAAACCACGCTTCCAGCAAGTGCAGAAAGTCGCTGTGCTCTTCCTGCTCTGCAAACCAAGTACAGACTCTGGGCAAACCAATCCAACAGTCGGCACTCCGCCGTCAGGGAGTGAGCTAATTCTATTTTGCTAATTGCTTTCTTGGGCAGGCATCAAGTTATTAAACAGACAGTGACAAAACCGAGAGCTTGGATAAAGGTATGTGGCAGCCCCTGCAGAATTTTTTTTCCCCTTAACATTAGTTCCAATTACTTGTTTGCATGTTAAGTAGAACAAGGGAAATTGGCAAAATGTTTCTGAAATTCTTTCTTTCTGATCGGCTGCATCGGCTTTGAGATCACCTTTGCAACATTATCCTGCTCTTCAGAAAACACTTCCCTTTCCTTGTAGAAGACAGACGGATTTTAGAAGCAGATCTAAGTCTGTTAGATCCACGCTTTTGCCAGGAAAGACAGTCATCTAGTAGCTACAGAAAACAGTATCGGCAGAGCCTGTGGGAAGTCATATACCAGCCCACTTTTTCCCACCCACCCAGACACTCTCCCTCTCTGGTCTGTACCTTCCGTGTGGCAGCTGGAAGAGAGGATGGTATTCGGAGGTCTGAAGATGTAAGGCAGGTAACGAGAGAAGCATTTCATCTTCCAAAAAATAATAAAAAATAAAAAAAAAAACCTAAATAACAAACCGGTCCTGAATCCATGAGGATTCTCTCGGCCTTTCAAGCTGGCTACATCACCAATATGTGTATGTAGGTTCTCTCCCAGATCTGCAAAGCTGGGAAGCACGAGGAATAACTGGAGCTGGGTCCCATTTTGCCATCAGCGCCAGGAAGCACGGCCTTACATTTCTGCATGCAGCTCAAACTCAGAAGCCCCCAAGCAAGCCGGGATATAGGCTCTTCATTGGCTGCAGCTCCTCCGAGCAGGATTTGCTGAGTAAGTCAGTCCTGCCTGTAAACACACGCTGAACTGCCCTGCCTGAAACCTCTACCTTTTCCCGTGTGGTCAGTTTCTGTTTTAGCAATAGAAATCCAGCAGGATATGGGAGTAGTGAGGATAAGTGACCATCTCTTATTTAGCTGAAAGATCAGATGAAACAAAGACAGTGTAGTGTTCTGCCCTGGAGAGAGAGGGCTGTTAAAAGGAGCCACCCGTGATGCCATGGGTCTCAGGAATATTAAAGTACAGTGCCATGAAATGGGTCTCTGTCCTTGCTTAATCTAGATTTGGTTCTATTTTTTTTTTTCTAATACGAAACCCAAACAATAGGACCATTTATCATTTAGGTGAAGCCAAAAGCTGGGTTGAGTAGTCAGTGACAGAGGGCTAACACAGACAGATTCTGTGTTCCACGACAGCTTTTTTTTTTCCTTCCTGCTGGCCCTCACACCGAGGCAGCAACTCGGTTCTGAGTTATTTGCTGTACCCATTTAAAGCCACGACACAAGAACAGAGAATTAACCCAAGAGAACTGACCCTTCACCAACCTGCATACCCTGATGGCATATGAAAAAGTCAGCTGATCCAAGGATTATACAAGTCGACCCAAACTCTCACTAGCTGTCACATGAGAGAGTGAGAGAAAGAGAGGAAAAAGAGAGAGAGGGAGGGAGGGAGAGACTGTGTGGGTGCGCAGGGGGCGGGGGGAGAGAGAGAAGGAGGGAGAGAGGGAGGATGAGAACATTAAAGGACATGACCAATCATCAAACATAAGTTTGGGATCGGGGAACTGGTTTAGCTGGAACCCATGAAATAGTAATGACTCGGAAACCTTACCACTTGAAGGCAAGCGCAAGGCATCCGTTAGGGATTTTAAGTTCTGTCTAAGACACTATTGTATATGATGAAGAGAAAGAGGAAAATGTCTTTTGTCCTGCATTTGGAGCCTCAAGAAAATGATTTAAATATCCTGAATGGGATATTTAAAAATAAGTTTTAATACAGAAGTGTGCCTTGAAATCTGGTAATTTTTAAATGTTTATGGGCTCTCTTCTTTACAAAAATACTTAACATTGAAGAAATGTGTTCTGCTGGCCAAGAGAGCAAAGACTCAGAGTCATGAAGTAATGATAGTGTCAATCCAGGCCATGACACTGTGAATGGACTCTTCCACCAATATGCTCTTTCTGTGACTTTTGGACTCTTGTGACATGATGACAACTCTTGGCAGGGAAGGAAGGATATTTAGCCCATCTTATAACCCACCTGGGAAGGGTGGGCCATCCCAAGTAAGGTGCTGTATAAACAATGGTCTCCTTTAGTTGTGAAATCTCAACCTCATGACAGAAGAGCAGATCCAAGGTGTCTTCCTATGAGAAATACTGAACATCTTGCCTCTGATTGGAAGTCTGAGTGGAAGGAATGTGGGATTTGTGGTCAATATGACCCAATTTTGACTCCCAATGCATTCATTACCAGTTAGGTAGATATGAACAAAACTGTAACGCCTGTGAGCCTTAGTTTTTGCATATAAAATGGGAACGACAAGGTTTTCCTCGTGTATTCTTGGATGAAGTGAGGCAATAAGCATATGAAGCCCCTGGCACACTATATGAAGCCCCTGGCACAGCATATGAAGCCCTGGCACAGCATATGAAGCCCCTGGCACACATTTGCTTAACTGCCACCACCAAAACTGCTCCCGCTGTTGTTGGTCTTTCTGAGCTTCTGTCACCCTGTACCAACTTCGAGCAGGGGAAGAACAGGTGTGCTTAAGAGGGTGGTGCTCTTAAGACAGCCAGGGTTAAGCTTGCCTTTGATACTGACTTACTGTGTTCTGGACAACTTACCTAACATCTCTAAGCCTTATTACATAGCTACTAAGGATAAGAATAGAATTTTACACAAAAATTGTGAGGGCAAAGTAGGATGGTTCGTATGGAGAGTTTAGCACGTAATTCGCATCTTGTTCCCCACACCCTCCAGTGCCTAGCACAATTTAACCCTTTGTAAGTTTAATGCATTGTCTGTAGCAGTGATATCAATCCTTAACACAGTGTCTTATTGTATTTGCTTATTATCTTGTATAATGGAATTATAAACTTCTTGAGGGAGATATTAATGTCTAATTCATCTTGTACCCCTCATGGCTCTCGCCTAGTGCCTGGCACAAATTAGGTCTCAATCAATATTAGTTGAGTAAGTGAATGAATGAATCAATGAACATATAAAAGAGACAGTTTCTGAAGATGTTTTTATACTTTTTTGTGGAGGTCCTTTTTAGTAAAAATAAAGTAAATTTGAACCCATTATAAAGGTGGAATACACCATTCAAGCAAAAATGTTATGGAATTCATGAACAGACATACTTCAACTTTGGCATATTTCAGCCTTAGATAAAGAGTAGGCATTTAATAAATACCTCCGAGCCAATGGTAGGCACGTAGTAAATACTTCCTGAGGAAAAAGACATATTCACTTATGATGCACCCGCAATTACCCTCAAAGAACTCAGCAAAAAAAAAAAAAAAAAAAAAAAAAAATCCCCAAATCCTAAGAAGAAAAAAAATGCCCCCTAAACTCTCTGTTAGAAACAAACAAGCAATTGGGCTAGCACCCAAGTTCCAAATGGACTGCTCCAGACCAGCCAGGACTTCTTGACCTCAACAAAAACGTCTTCTTCAATTCCAGTTTCAAATGACTGATTTGGTGCCAAGCCTATTTACCCTATCTGCCTGTGTGCAGAACGGGCATGGGGCAGAAAGAACGACTGTAAAGAAGTTGCTCAGACAGGTGATCCGGATGCAGGTGGCTTACACTGCACCATTTTAACTGTTTCAGTGTGAATTTGCATATTTTTCTTTTTTAATTCTCTGAATGATCCTATTTTACAGAAGAGAAAAAGGGCTGAAAGGATATAATAATTTATTCAAAGACAAACAGCCCCTAGAGAGACCCAGTGTTTTTGCGCCAGAATCACCTGGTGAGCTTGTAAAGAATGCGGTTTCACAGCCCTCAAACCTATTGATTCTGACTCTCTGGGGATAGACAAGGAATCTGCATATTTAACGATCTAAGTGATTCTTAAAGTTTGAGAACATCTGGAGGAAGGTATTTAATTTCATGCTTTGGTTTGAAGCTGTCAGGGTCACAGGAGTTTTCAAATATTCTTCTTCTAAATTGAAGTTTTCAAATACCCTTCTCCTACATCATTTGTTTCATTGCTTTGTCCAACCATTGGTTGCCACCCTGATGTTACATTAGGCATTAGGCTGGGGATACAGGATATAAGATATAAGATACTGTGTCAGTTCTAAAAGAATGCATATTCCAGAAAAAAAAAAAAAAAAAAGACCGATAAACTGTTATAATACAGCATCATAGAGGCTACAACACCGCAACACCAGAAAGAGGTTCTGACAAGACTCTATGGGATTATAGAGCCTCGTAAGGTCAACGTTAGAAAGCCGTGCTTTTGCATTAGGCATTAGTTACAAAAAGCTCCTGTTAAAAGGCAATTATCTTACTGGGAGGCATGGCAAATGAACAGTTAGCGGTCATTAACTCCATAAGTGGAATTAGACTCTGATATACTTAATGTTATCACAGATAAGAGCAAGGCCACCAGGAGAGGAAGGAGTGTTCATAAGGAGAGGGAGGCTCTCAGGCAATGGTAGAAGAGTCTAAAGAGAGGTGCAAAAGCAGAAAGAGATCTCTGAGAGGGAAAGCAGAAGCCTAGGACAAGATCATGGCGACCCGTTTTAAGTGCCACGTGAGAAGGGCCTTGAAGTCTGGCAGAGCAGAGCCAAGGACAAGAAATGCCCCAGATGACTACAACATGCCAGGTTCTGACGTCAAGTGGCTAAATAAATAAATAAGCAAGCAATTAATTGGGAGATTCTTGAGTGCTGTGCTATGGACCAGGCTGTTCTAAGCTTTTCTTTAGACTGACCTCCTGGGAGATCAGAAGCAATAGCTTTTGACCTTCAGAGTCCCCGCTGGAGCCCTTGCCTTGTGGACGATGAACTTGGGGGCTCCCAACAGCCTGTTCCCACTGGTGCCACTCCTGTTGTCTGCTCTCGCTAAAAGCCCAACTCTTACGGAAAGGTAACCCTGACAGTTCTCTTCTAGCAGTTCTTGTAACCACCTTGGGGAAGTATCATTACAGTTTTTCATTTTGCGAAGAAGTCAACTAAATCCCGGGGGAGGAAATGTTAGCTTATTTAAGATCAGTTGGGAGACTGCCCAGGTCTTCTTTCTCATTAAAGCAGAGCAAATTTCTCTTCATTCTTTAATAAAATGTCACCCCTTCAGGGAGAAGTTTCTTAATACCTCAGGACTAGATCAAATCCCCCTGCTATAGACTCTCACATAGCACCCTCCCCTTTGTAAACACTCATTCATTATTAAACACCCGTTCGTCATCAACTTATGCCAGGCACTGTACATGGTGCTGAGAAATCAATAGTAAACAAGATAGATATAATACCTGCCCTTTACTTTGGGTATAATTACCATTCCCAACATATAGGGCCATGGTTAGGATTAAATAATTCATTAAAATGCTTAGAATTGTGTGTGGCATAAAGTAACTGCTATTCAATTACTTTGATAATTGCTGATAAGTATATAATTCCCTTGCCAGACTCTAATTGGCAGGAGGGTAGAACTTTGATTTTTCTCTGCTGAATCCTGGATGTGAGGTTCACTGCCTGGTGCATAACAGGAATTTGATAAATATGTGTGGGATTGAATTGAGTTGAACTGAACATGGAGAATTCTGACGTAATTTCCATCATGTTTCCCACACTCTCCAGCCAGTGTGTGAAATTCACAACTGATCTGGAGAAAGAGGAATGTGTTTTTGGTGTTCATTTATCCTTTCATACAATGTAATGTCTTCAGCGGCTATTAAGTGCTAGGGAGGCTTCTTAATGTTGGAGATACAGCAGTAAATAATATACTGAGGTTTATCTCATTGACTTTATATTCTACGAGAAGAAGACGGACAGTCAACAAGCAGACATTACATCAACAAGGCTATTTCAGATAGTGGAAAGAAAATAGTAATCTAGTAATTCCTCTTCTGGGTATTTCTCTGAAGAAAACGAAACCACTAGCTTGAAAAGATGTAGGCACACCTACGTTCATTGCAGCATTATTTAGAGTAGCCAAGATATGGAAACAACCCAAGTGTCCAGTGATGGACAAATGGATAAAGAAAATGCAGTATGTATAAACAAGGGAATATTATTCAGCCGTAAAAAAGAATGAAATCCTGCCATTTGCAACTACATGGATGGGATTTGAAGGCATTATGCCAAGTGAAATTAGGGAAAGATGAATATTGTAAAATATAACTTATATGTGGAATCAAAAACAAAATAAAACACAAAAACTCAAGCTCACAGATACAGAGAACTGCTTGGTGGTTGCCAGAGGTGGGGGTTAGTGGGTGTGTGAAATGGGTAAAGGGGGTCAAAAAGTACAAATTTCCAGTTATAAATTAAACAAGCCATGTATTGTACAGCATGGCGTATATAATACTGTATTGCATATTTGAAAGTTGCTAAGAGAGTAGGTCCTAAAAGTTCTCATCACAAGAAAAAAAAAAGCTATATATGGTGATGGATATTAACTAGACTTCTTTCAGTGATCATTTCACACTATATACAAACATAGAGTCATTGTGCTATACACCTGACACGAATATAATGCTATATGTCAAGTACAACTCTATTTTTTTAAAAAAGTAGAACAAAGAAAATAAAATGGGGATGTGGTAGAGAGTGCTGCATTGCTTTAATAGTCAGGAAAGGCTTCTCTGAGGAGGTGACATTTCAATTGAGGCCTGAAAGGTAAGTTGCTGGCTAAGATATGGGTTTGGTCCTTTCATCTACCCCCCTCCCCTACAGCCTGCAATTTACCTGCAGAGCAATTTTCTCTTCTAATTTAATTAACTATTTAATTATTTTATGGTAATAATTTGCTTAATTTTTCATCGATTTACTCTAAGTTCGGTGGGGACAGAGACTGCATTGCTTTGCTCACTGTTGAATCCTCCAGACCTAACTGAGAGGTCAGTAGAGATTTGACTCACGTTTTTGATTGGCAGCTCAGCCAGCTCTCTTGTTGTGTGACTAAAGCAAGTGTGCGAGGTGGGCAGCTACAGGTAAGACTAAAGAGGATTTTGAAGATGGAGGACAGGCTCAATATAGAACGGATGCTACTGTGTAGCAAAGGAAGAAACAACATCTATATAGATACAACAGAAGATGTTGGCTCTCATTGAAAAGACTGTAGCATGAAAAGTATAATAAAGCCAATCAAATTTTCCACCAAATTTTATATACTAACTCTCAGGGTACCCACAAAAAGTAGACACATAACTTCTAACCTATAAAGATGTCAGAGCGAGTAGGCAATGCTTTTGTTTTTTGTTTTTCTTTTGTTTTTTTAATTCTAAGCCATAGAAATAGGACTTGATTTTAATACACGATGATAACAATAGTAATAACAGCGACCACCAGATCTGAGTTCTTACATGGTCTAGTCACTCGGCTAACCATAATATCTAAAATATCTCATTTTATCTTCTTGTAAAACTTACAAGGAAACAGAATGTAAAAGTGAGCAGGGAAGAAATAAACAAATGAAAATATGGACATATTACAAATTATAGAAGGACCATAAAAGAGTAACCGATTAAGTACAGAATAGGAAACTCTCACATCTAATTAAGACATTGGGTCAGACTCCAAGAACACTTCCTGGAAGTGGTGGCATTTGAGATAGACTTTGAAGGACAGGGAGAATTGGAATCTATGGAGATGTGAGTGGGAGAAATATTCTGGTAGGAAGTAATAGTTTAAAGGTAGGGACCCTCAAGAATTATTTGGAAAATAGTACTTCTGTTTATGAGCATGTCTATATAATACCTGGTAAGAAATGCTACTTTATGAACATGAAAATAATAACATTACATTTCCTTCGATTTTTACTATGTAGTTATTTATAACTCAAATTCACTTTCTTTATTTATTCTAAATCACTTCAGTAGTTATGTAAATGTCTAATCACTATGTTGTACATTGCAACTAACATAATGTTGTATGCCAACCGATATTAAAAAATAAAAAAAAATTATTAAAAAATAAAAAATAAATTACTCTAAAATAAAGCAGATTCCAACATCTATGTTTGGGGAACACACTAATTAGCTCTCATTTGGAAAGAGTGGACTTCAACCTTTCTTGTCCAAGTTGGACAAGAACGGCCCAATTATTCAGTCTGTACAATGCCTCAGGGCCTTTGTAAGAAGAAAGCATTTCAAAGTAAATCCAGAAAGTGTTTATAAGTCCCCCAAAAGGATGGCTTCCTCTGCTTCCCTCCTGCACATCTCTGGGTTTTAATTAAACTATGAACGATAAGGAAAGGAATCAATATGCTGAGATAATAACCATGGGTTTTTTAGGATTTCTCTGACTATGATGTCTATTTTAGCCTTATCCCCCAAGATTAGGCAGCACTATTTCCTTTTGAATAAAGGAGAACATTAGAGGATTTTAAGGCAACTCAGCCCATGAATCCAGGTGGCAAGATCTTAGTTTCTGACCCATAAGCCACCCTTTAGAGACCTAAGAAAAGGCACTTGAGTGATCAGGTTTAATGCCTTCTCTGGAAAACACTTTTAATCCAAATGTTCCCTTGATTCTGAGAGGCTATCATAGTAAATCTCTCAGGAAGTGGCAGCGGAGAAAATATTCTGCCTGTTGTTCTTGAAATCTGGAGCAAGGCTTGCTCATTCGGCGAAGCAGCTCCCGTGGGAGTGCGACATGCCGCACAGGAGGCCTACAGAAGAGCTCTGTTTGGGCTGCAGAGCACTGATTTTTAAATGCAAACTTCAGATCGCTAAACCGTCGATGCACCGCTAGTCTCTGCATCTGGGGAGACTGACGCACTTATTCCTCTTGTTGCTTCGTCCATGAGCTTTGCTTTGCAGTAGGGTTTCTCAGCCTCAGCACAACTGACACTTGGGGCTGAATAACTCTTAGTGGTTGTTGGGAGTGGGGCTGGGCTGTCTGTGGCGGGGGCGTGGTGAAGGGTGGGGAGGGGGTGGGTATATCCTGTCCCTGTAGGAGGTTTAGCATCACCCCTGGCCTCTTCGCACTAGATGCCCAGTAGCGAGCCTTCCCCATCCCAGGCCTGATAATGAAAAATGTCTCCAGACATTAGCTGAATATCCCCTGGGGTGTGGGGCCAAAATTCACCCTTATTCCCACATACACGGAGAATCACTGCTTTACAGTAATGAGGCCTCAGAGACCAGGGCTGGGGTAAGGGTCACGGTCATTGTACATGAGGCAGCAGAATGTGGGCCAAAAGCACATCGAGCAGAAGTAAGGAGAACTAAGTTGTGACTGTCATTCTCCCTGCCTCCGTTTTCTCCCTCACTCTCCTACAGATCTAGAGTATAAATCCTATGAGACAATATTTGTAAAAGGGTTTCGAAAATGTAAAACTATAATGTTGTTGCCATTTGGTCTAACCTGATTCTTCAGGCAACCGCAGACACTGGCGGCTTGAAAAAATGGCAGCTCTATTCTGCAAAAAATACTTTAAATTTGAAGGGATCTCATCCACCAAGTTTATTGAGCAGCAATTGAACTAAGCAGACAGAAACATGACTCTTGCCACTAGAATGAATTTTCTTTGAGTCTCCTATCTTATTGGTCTTTGCTGCTTGGAAAGTTGTCTTCATCCATTTACGCATGTATTTATTCAATAAATATTTGTGAAGTACCACTATGTTCCAGGCAACATGCTGGGCACTAGGGATCTTATAGGACTTCTTGTGGTAAGCAAGTTATTACAGCAGACACAATAGATATGGTGCAGTAGAGGAAAAATACAAGGAATAAGGATATTATACTGCATTTGGCAAATACTATAAAGGATAATATCCTGGACTTCCTAGAAGGGATACCAAGCTTAGAGTTCGAGGTTAGGGAAGCCTCACTAGGAAAAGTGAAACCCAAGCTTAGGTCTGAATGATAATTAGGGCTTTTCCAGGATAAGAGAGAGTGAACAGTATTTCTGGCAAAGGAGAGAACATGTGGGTAGTGCTGGAGGTGAGGGAATTTGGCACGAGGAAACGTGCAGCACAGAGCACATGAAGGAAACAGTGAGTGAGGCTGGGAGTAGCCTAAGAACAATGAAGCCCATTGAAGATTTAGGGAGGCAAGTGACATGTAGGACTGTAGGCACAGTGTGGAGGGCAGACTGGAGGTAGCCAAGTCATGGATGGTGGATGGAGGCTGCTCGTATCCAGGAGAGAGAAGATGGCATCCAAACTAGGACAGTGGCACAAGGGCTGGAGAGAGGTCAAGGGCCTTGAGATATTTAGGAAAAAGAATGATACAACTTAGAATCAATGAGGGCGACTCTAAAGTGGGTGATCTTTTGTAGGAAGGACCTGGAGTTGACTAAGGCCACTGCTACTAGTAACAAAAAAAAAAAAATCACAGAATGTTTATGGGGCCCTTGGTGAGCTCAGGTCCCTGAACTAACTACTAACAAACACTATCTCATTCCAGTCTTACACTATCCTTGTGATATAGGGTCTATTATTCTTAGTACATCAAGGCTCAGAATAACCTGCTCAAGGGCATACAATGGGTAATGACAGAGCCGAGATTCAAAGTCAGCTTCCTGACTCCAAAGCCTGCTCTCTGAACCATCACATATAAACATTAACTCACTTGAGTTTTATCTATTAAACCATAGGTCTTCTGGTTACTAACACTAGCTTTGGAGGAATCACTGAATCACTTAAGCTCTTTGAATCTCAGTTTCTAGCCAAAATCTGGGTATTAGACTATCTCCCTCAGAGTTGGGATAAAGATTAAATTAGCCCTAATACTGGAGAGCAAACATTTACCAAATGTCAGCTATATTCCATGCTGTGTTGTAAATACTTCATATACGAGCTAATTTAATCCTCACAAGTGCTTTTGAAGTAGCTTCTTTTATTGTCCCTATGCTGTAGATGAGAAAATTGAGGCACAGATAGATAAATGCTATACTCAGGATTGCACAGCTGAGGTGCAAGCCTGGGTGTGCATTTCTAGAACCTGTGGTCCTCACCACTGTGCCTGCTGCCTCTACTAAGCAGTAAAATCTTATAAAGTACCTGACAGAATAAGAGCCTAATGCCTGGAAAGCTGTATTTGCTGAGTGCTGGCTACAATTTCTTTTCAATGTTAAATTTATCAAATTTTTAAGAAATTCCAGGCACTGCATCAGGCAAACAGAATAGACATGGCCTCTTTCCTAATGCCTTCATTGGACTTCTGGATTTTTTCACTGTCAAGCCACCCATGCCCATGAGAAGTGGGGACTTGCCAGTGGTTTACATGGACTGCTTCAGAGGATACCAAGGGAGCAGGTGTCATCAGGAGTCACGTGTGATTAAACTGTGTGTCGGACAAAAGACCACATAGAACACCCTGGAGGGGCTCCTGCCTTCATTTCTTCCATCTTTATGCATGTATTTGTAGGTAAGACAAAAGCATTTCAGCATCTAATTGAAAGAAAATAACCAGCTAAAACTATGGAGTCTGAAAAATTTATCTAACAGACATTTGGTGACCAGAGGCCAAGGACCACAGAGTCATGATACTTTTTAACTGGAAAGGATATCGGAGAGCTAATCTAAGCCCATAATGTCACAGAGGAACCTGGGGAGGTGGAGATGTCACGTGGTGATGTGGACTGGTGAAGGTAGCTTTGCTTGTGTCCCCTTTCCTTTCTGTACCCCAGTTTCTTCATCTATAAAATGGGGAGGTTGGAAATGATCCTCTAGTTTCCTTCAAACTCTGATAAGCTATGAATTTAAATGTTCAAATCATACAGCTACCTATTTTCTTATTACTGCATGTGGACAAATAATACTTTGGTTAGGAGTCATAAGTGTTAATGAATTGTTCATATTTGTTGATGATGCAGAGGCAATTAGCTAGCTATAATTTTCTTCACTTGTTTGGCATTCAGTTTGTAGAACCTGAGTCTAGAATCCTCTATAGATGTTTTTTTGTTCTTTCGAAAGATGAGCCTTGTCTTTGTACAAATATGAACAATCCTTTTAGTAAATCCATGGGTCTGATAAACATCTTAAATTCATTTTGAAACAAATTTATCAAACTTATCAAATAGTAAACATTAAAAATAAGTAATTATCTGGGTGGTAGGATGACAAGTTATTTTTATTTTCTTGTAATCTGTGTTTGCATCCGCATAACAACTAACATTTCCTTAGCATTGACTCTGTGTCACGTTCTGTGCTTTATGCGGATTGTTTGTTATTTGCTCGCTAGTCTATGAAGGAGGAACTAGTCACCTCCCCCATTTTACAGGGGAGTAAATTAAAGTTATATCAAAATAAGGTATGTAACCCATTCAAAGTGATGCCACGAGTGGTGCCGCTGGGACTCAAACCCAGACTCTCTGTTCATACTTCATGATCTTAAGTCTAGTACTTAGGGCTTCCTGGTGCCCTCAAGTTACTGAAAGGGATATAGAGTATCACTTTATGTGAAAAGATATGCAAATATTTAAAAAGTAATCCTGGGGGGGGGCTGGTGGTTTAAATAAAGTTTATAAATTACTTTTTCACTTTTAGTTCATAAACTGGTTTCAGATAAACCTCGTTAGGTTTAAAATGCTAATAAATAACAATATTTTAAACAAACAATTTATCTTCAGCAAACTAAAACACATTCTCTTGGGCACATCTGATGACAAGCTGCACTTTAATCATGGAATAATAAAGAGCAAGAATATAAATTCTAAAGCACGTGTGAATGGTAAAATTGTAGAAAATTACCACCAGTCTTCCTTGGAAAAGAGGCACTTAATATCAATATTTGGAAATCACTGCTGCTTAAATATCATTGGTATAGATCTGTAACATGATATTCCCTGGTGCCTTTGATCAGTGAATGTAGAAGCAGCAGCTCACACTGAGAAATGGCTTGTGTACCATAATTTGGGAAAGGTTGCTTTAAATTGTAATCAGAAGAAACACTCCTGAAACGATAGGTAGTAATGATTCTTTAAAAATAGCTGACAAAATTATGGAAATATCATGCATAGTAAAGAATGAAATTAAAAAAAATATATATCCCACATTCCCCAAACCACAAGCTAAAAGGACATTGTCACTTCCATGGGTTCCTGAATTTGTGATTTCAACAATGCCTCGAAAATCGATTTCTGGTACTGATTAAAACTAAAATTTTACAAGTTTAATTGTAGTCCTCTGCAAAGTGCCAGACCACAGGCAACATTTTACGATAAGAGGTGAGGTAAGAAAACCTCTAAGTTGGAAGCATAAACAAAAAAAAAACAGGAAAATCTGTGTTTAAAGCTGAGGTTTAATTTTCACAATACAGCTCTAAGGAAAGTTATTGAAGCTCTCCTTGGAGGTGAAATGCTCTAGGCTTTTGTTTGCGGGTCAAATTGCCAGTCCTCTATTTTACTATTAGCTCTTAACTGTAGTATCCTTGTGCTTAAACTCTTCTAATGGCTTCCCATTATATCCAGACTAACACAAATTACTAACTCTGGCTTACAAGGCCTCCCCTGACTCTGCCTCTGCTTTTTCTGCACCATCATCCTTCTCTTACTCATCACTCTGGTCATCCTGGCCTTTCTTCTAGTCATGTCAATATTGCTTCTGCCTCAGGGCCTTTGCACACTGTTCCCTGTGTCTAAACACTATTCCAACAAATCTTTTGAACCTGCCTTCTAGTCATTATTTGGGTCTAGACTCAAATGTCACCTCTTTAGAAAAGCCTTCACAGGCAACTGTCTAATGTATCACTCCCTTTCCCCTTCCTCAGCCATTACCACATTATCACGTTCTATCCTTTATGGCCCATGTTGGCATCTAAAATTTCCTTGTGTCTTTGTAAGCTTGCTTTTTAAATATCTGTCTCACCCACCAGAATGTGAATTCTATAACACCAGAGACCTTGTCTAGTTCAAGTGCTGCTACGTTCCCAACACCTAGTTCCCAATGCATATTTACTGAATAAATGGATGGATGAAATTTAATATTCTTATTCTAGCCACTCTATTATAAAGTTAGCTACACTGTCCTTCTTTTTTTTTCTTTTAAAAAATGCTCTCCTAATAAATTAAAAATAAACATGCTGAAGAAAAAGGCACAACACTTTCTTGAATCCTTGAGCACAAAACCAGGAACCACCCCGCAGTGTCCATATGCTTAATTATTTCATCTCGGCTTTCAAATTCCATTAACAAAAAACACAGGCGATAAGTGGGGTGATGCTGAGCCTGCTTAATTAGCAACATAAAAAGAAAACAAAAGGCAAGTAATCTTCTCGCACACCTCAGACTCCAGCTTCAAGAGAAGTAGGGAAGCTTGGCAATGGGTTTGCCTGAGCCAAATGTTCTACACAGAGCAAACCCATGAATCGCCTCCCTTTGCCTGGTGGTAGCAATAGAATTGGTTAAGTCACAGCTGCCTCTTCTTCTGTAGCGGACACTGTGGTTGGACCACCTAAAGTTGTACCTTATTCCTTGCTTGAAAGCCCAGCTTTTTAGTGTGGGCTCTTCTACTCAGGGATGGTGATCCTTTGCCAAACTCAAATGCAAGCCTAGTTTGTGTAAGCCAGTTCAGCGAATCCCATTTTCCCTAGCGTTGGTTTAGAAGTGGGCATATGACCCAGGCTGAGACCAAGAGGACATCTAAAGAAATTTGCTGGTGACATCTGGGGGAAGATTCCTTTTTAAAAAAAAAAAAAATCCCAGTGTTCTTTGACTGGGTTTTGTTGTGTCTGAATGTGATACCCAGAATGGCTGTAGTTGTCTTGGGACAACGCTGAGAATACAGGACAGCGAGTCAGGAAAATGGAGAGAATCTGAGCCCTCCATGTCCTCTTCACCCAGGAAATTAATCAGCTTGCAGGGGCTCCCTGTCTCAGACGCATTATGTGAGAAACTGGGTTAGTGCAATAACTGCTTAACCAGCCTCCCTGCTTCTGACCTTGACCTACTGCTAGGAAGTGTTTTCTAACCGGTGGCTCTCTGCCTTGTTCGGGCAGAAGTCCAGCTCTTTACAATGGTCGATAAGGCTCCTGCTTGCATCCTGCGGCCATCGCCTCTCTGTCTGCAGCCCTCACAACTTCACCCTTTTCTCACTTAACTAAAGCCACACTAGCCTTACTTCTGGTACTTGAACATACCACATAAGCTTCTGCCTCGGGGCATTCGCACTAGTTGTTACCTCTACCTGGACTCTTTCCCAGATAACCTATATGACTTGGCCTCTTGCCTTTTTCATATCATTGTTCAGATGCCATTTTTTGCATGAAGTATTGAGCATCCTATTTAAGAGAACACCCACACCCCTGCACCCCATTGCTTTATTTTCCTTTGTTGCAGTTACAACCTTCTATTTTATATTCTACTAATTTACTTTGTCTATTGCCTATCTCCCCTGCTACTGAATCTCCAATACCTAGAACGCCTAGCACGCAGTAGATACTCTGCAGATATATGTGGTACCAAGGAAGGGACAATAATTCTTTTTACTGTTCCACATATTTTGAGATGAATTTTTCTGTTGAAGCTGAAAGCATCTTGAGTGATGGATTTCCCTTGAGCTGTCCTGTGACCAGTGCATTTTCAAGACGGTCAACCATGTTTTAAATTCATAGTCAGTGCCTCTAGAACAGAGCACTCTCCACCCCAAAGCCATCAATCCACGTCGTGTCGTGGAAGATCAGCAGTAGAAAAATCACTGGTATAGGGTTCAAAGTTTGCTTTCTGGTCTCAACGAGACCTTGGGCAATTTAAAATTTATTGCTCTCTGCTTTAATCTCATCTCTACAAGGAATGCTCTATCTAGTCTCTGTAATATCTAAACTATCTCTTGTATCTGTAATATTTAGTTATAAAATCTACTCTGGTTATCATGAGGGTTATAGGATATAAAATAACCCTTACATGTTAAAAGCAGACAACTGCTATGTACACATTTGTAACAGATTTTTTTGAATGCGCTATTTTGTTCTCCTGAAAACATTTGTTATTGTTGTATTAATGGTAATAATGTATTTTTTAATTTGTTGTCATTTATTACTTACTGAAGACTACATTCATTCAATAAATATTCACTGAGTCCTTACTCTGTGCCCGATTACTTTTGAGGAGTGCTCTACCATCATGGTTAAAAACATAAACTCTGAGGTCAGACAGACATGTGGCTGTGGTAAGCTGCTAAACTTTCTGAGCCTCAAATTCCTCCACTGTAAAATGAGGATAAAATAATTGCCTCATATCTTACCGTTGTGGCAAAGATGAAATGAGATGATACACTGAAAATCAGTGTTATAGAATCTGGTCCAATGAAGTCTGATTAAATAGAATTATTATTATTTCCTCTACCATGGCCAGGTACTGCATAGTTCTTTCAAAGATCTTATTCACAGTGCCTCTCAATATCATCTCAAGAGAGTCAGGGAAGATGAGTGATTTGCCCAAAAGGACTGTTGAATCCTACATAAAACTTGGGTCTGTAGCCAAAAAGCCTGACTAACTCCTATTCTTTCCTTAGGTCTCAGATAGGCCTCCAGTTACTCTAGCAGGCCTTCTCTGCTCATTCCCCTATGCCACCGTGCATTGTGTTGGGTGACTTACTCTTTTTTAGCTCTTCCATGGGATTGTAACTGACAACCACTTGTTGATATCCCTCAGGAGCATGTAAATGCTTCTAGCCCAGGGCCTGGCGCATAGTAGTTGCTCCATAAATATTTGCTGATTAAACGTATTTAAAATGATAGACAGCCATGGAGCTTTTTCTCTTTCTTGGCTGGAAATGTTTCATTACCTAATGCTTACAAAGAGAACAGGATGTTTGAGTTCGGTGTTGTACACAGAACCTGCTTCCCTTCCCCCGAAAACCTGCAAGTTTTCTGCGAGTCCACTTCTCGCTAGGCCATCTTCAGAGGACAGCAAGCCCAGCTCCCTCGCATCAAGACATCCTCCATCAGAGCTGAAAAAAAGCTTTCATCTTGTGGCGACTTGTTCATAATCAGACCAATTTTGCTTCTAGCAGATTGGAGCCCTGTACAAAGTAAGTTGCTTAGAAAATCCCTTTGTAAACTACTGGATGCAAAGAGGAGATTTCGAGCTTCCTTTTGACATACAGAGAGAAAAGCTTTTCACTCACTCCCTTCAGCTCCTGGGGCAGAGAACTGGGCTGCACAGTAACTTGTGTTTATTGGCATTCTGGTTTCCTGTAAATGCACTCAAAATATGCTCAGATGTTCTATCTGTTCTGCTCTCATGATAGCCTTCTGATGTGAGGAAAGAATAGAATTTCTTAGTGTGTCTCTTGGATCAAAACTGTGTTAGAATTATTTGAGATGCCTGCGAAATTAGCAGGCTCATTGATTCCATCCTAGACTTTCTGAGTCAGACTCTCTAGTTCCTAGGACCTAGGAACATGCATTTTAGCATCCTCTCCAGGTGATTCATATGCACAGTAAGGTTTGAAAACCACCTGGAGACCTAAGATGACTAACTGGCTAGCTGAACCCAGTCTAAAAGTTAGGGATAACTCGACTTCAAATTAGTGCCTGTGTTGGTGGCTTGAGGTCATTGATCCAGAAAGCCTCTGTCCGAAGACAAGAGTTCTTTTTCTGAAAACTGGAGTTCTTATCACAGTCACCATTGCATCCTATATCCCAGAAGAGTGAGGCAAGCTCGGCTCTATTTTATACCCTTGTGGCTAAGATCTGTGGGTAAAGTCACAATCACCCTGTGCCATTTATGTTGCATAAACACCTAAGAAAGTTTGTCAGTCGCGACTTCTTTTCTATAAAATGAGAAGGTCACTGTCTTTGTACTTCTTTGAGAAAACCCAACAGTCTTTTTCTGTTTTGGTGAAAGCAAAGACTCATAATCACTGAAGGAAAACTGAAAAATCATTTCTATTGTCCTCAAGTTTCTCAAACATCAGTACAAATATCAAACTTATAAATGTTTTAGGTAGAAGTCTTTTCTTTGCTAGGAAGTCACTCGCAAATCATCAGCTTTTAGTTTAGGGCGCACGGAATGCACCTTGTATTGGCAAACAAATGGATATTTTTCTCTCATTAGGAAACTGAATCAATAGAGTGCCTTGTGCTTCCCTCTACATGAGTCATCTTTTCAGCAGGAGTGGAAGAAAAGAAGGCCATGCTCATGGATGAAAACAGTAAATGTCACTGTTATTTCCCACAAATAAGATGAGATGAACTATATTGCCAGATATTAAAGGACTGCACAATGAGGAATGAACAAAGTATCCTATAATTGTAGTATCAGGAAAAAAAAAAAAAAAGACCGTATGTTATAGTTGAAGAAAAAAAAATGCAGCAATCCCATCAGGTAAGTCTGACTCCTTCTTGCACACAGAATCATACACCAAATCTGAAGCCATGGTCTGATGTCCAGAGGGGGCAATTTCCAGCATGTGAAGTGCTCCTACGATGACACTGTATAACACTTCATGAGATGAAAGCACATGGCATATGAAACATGCAGCTAGGCAAGTCAAACGCAAAAATGGCACCTGGTGAACCTTTCCATGTGTGTCTTCTGAGAGCTAAACCACAGCAAAATGATGAAAGCTTCGGGCCCTTGACAAGTGGCTGACTGCGTGTCGGCGTGGCTGGCAATGTTTATGCCATTCCATTCAGTTTACTGGTTCCGAATGCTACCGACGTGCTGGTGCCCCCCTAATTTCTAGCTCCATCTTGTATTCTCTCTCTGAAGAGCCACACTCATACACAACTTCCTCCTTGGCATCTACCCCTGAGTATCTTAGAATAGTTTCACCATTAATATGCTCAGAAAAAGCTTACGATTTTTCTCCCAGAAGGAGTTCAAGACAGGCCACCCCAAAAATATGCTGCTGCGGTATATTGATTATTTAGAGCTGAAGGCACTTGTAAAACAGCGCATGTAGTGAGAGGCTTTCTCTGCGTTCCTCTTGTCTGCCTAAAGACAGATCCTCCAGAAGGAACCCAGTCATCAGAAATTCTCTCCGGGAGTTTTATCAACCAGGGAAGATTGATTTTTCTCACAGAAGAGGAGACTAGAGGTAGACACCACACTCAGACAAACTTTGTCATAAACAATCTTAACTCCCATCTATTTTTCTAAAGGTCCATTCGTCTTCCCTTAAAAATCATTTACTCTCCTCTAAGAACTCTACAACCCTGATCCCCTTCCCCTGTTAAGAAGCTATGTAAGCTCTCGACTCTCACTGCCTTTTGGAGTATTCACATTTCCCCCCCCCTGTGATGCCTCCATGTATGTAATATTTAAAATAATAAATTTTTATACATCTTTTGTTCTGTTAATCTGTCTGTTTTCAGTTTATCTCATGGGCATAGCTATCAAACCTAGGAGGGCAGAGGAAATAATGTCTTGCCTCGTCTATATCCCCAAATATATTTTCTTTTCAGGTTTACTGATCGCAACAGCTGGTGCCCTAAAAGCACCCAATTGTTCAAGGCCAAAAGCTGGAAGCTGTCTTAGTTCCTTCACCTCTCTGCTAAAATCCAGTCTATTATCTCTGAAATATGTCGGGAGTCTCTCTGCCTTTCCCATCATCTTCACCTTTTCCACTCGAATAAAGCCACGTTATCCCTCATTAGAATTCCAGTAAGAACTTCTTTTAATGGTATACATTTAATCTTTATATCCCTTCGATGGCAAGGAGTTCCATGATTCTCAAATAAAACCTGGACCTTATAAAGTGACCTGAAATGTCCTCCAGATCTAGACCTTTCCTACCTCTCTGCCTCCCTTCAGAGCACACAGCTCCCTCTCACCCAGCTCCAGCCCCATTGGACGCTCAAAGCTTTGAAAATATCACTCTTGCTCTTGATGCTGGGTTTGCACAGTGCTTGTTTTATTACTACCTACAATGACCAACGCATGATTATTTGAACGTTCTCATTCCCATCCTTCAGGAGTTGGCTCAGGTGCTATCTCCTTAGAGAAGCCTTCACTGGTGCCCATACTGAAGTGATCCCTCTAAGAACTCCTTCATGCCACACTGTTTATGTCTTTCTTAGTGTTCATCAAAGCATAAATGACCTTCTATTTTTCTACTTTTTACTGGCCAAGTTTCTCGTTATAATTTTTTTACTTGCATATCAAAGAAAAAGAGTGTCAATTAGATAGATGCTATAAATCTAATTTTTAAATGCTTTAAATGGAAGAGTCTGGAAAATGGGCATTGTTATATAGTGACAGTGGATATGTAAGTCATTAATTTCTCTAAAAGACCACTGATATTTTAAATTTTAAAAAATCTTAAAATACATGCTTGCAAGAAACTTAACCAAGGAATTGTTTTTGAGAGTATATCCCAATGATATAATTGTAGTAACTAACCATAGCTACAGAACATTTTCTATGTGCTGTGTTGTTAAAATGTCTAATTATATTCTTACAGCAATCTTTTAAGGTAGAATTTGTTACTCAAATTTTGCATATCAGGAAATGAAATCATGAAACATTTGAAATAACTTGATCTGTGCCAATAAGTGAGACCAAATTTTGACCTAGGCTTTTTATTGTAAAACATATGCTCTTAATCACTATACCACATAGCTTTTTCTGGATAAATACAGAGTAGTTACATAGGATGTTATAAATCTTAAAAACCTGAGTAAATAAATTAGGGTACCTGTTGTTAAAACATGAAAGATGGTCATTATATATTGTTAAGTAAAAACATCTATTTACAAAATAGTATTTCTAGGATGACTCCATTTCGGTAAAACAAACAAAAAAATCATAATTTTGTTCATTATAAACTAACTGGTCCCTTTCACAGTGTCTGTTACATAGTATGTTTGTTGGCTAATTGATGAATATATATATAAATATACATATATTTATATATGTATGTATATAGTAAAAATATACTAGTATATTAGAAAAATATACTATGAACTTTTATCACTGTTGATCTGTGAGTGGTGGAGTTATGAATGAATTTATTTCTGATTTTTTGTTTAGTTATGTTTAAATTTTCTACTCTGAGGACATAATGTTTTAGTCATCAGAAAAAAGGAATAAATGTATATTTTTAAAAATCATGTAGGTTCTATCTTAAATGCCTTCTTCCCATTAAGTCCATCATTGTTCCCCCAAATATATGAGATTTCTACCTCTTCTGTATTCAAAACTCTTTAGTCTCTAGTCAAGAACTTTGTCTTCAGCTCACCTTGCCCTGTAATATATTTATTGATGTAATGTCTTACTCTTATGTCACAATTCCTGTCTCTTGCTAAATAGTACATTCCTTGAGAGCTTGGATTATATTTTATTTAGCTTTATAATTCTTTCACTTTATGGGGAAGTGCCTTGGATCTAATAAGCACTCACTAAATGTTTATTGCTGAATTCATAGTATCATTTATTTAATATCCTATTGAATAATTTGGAAGGTGAAAAATTCTAGCCTACCAGCTGATACACAAGACATTTATTTAAGGAAAATTAGCAGTCAGTACCATGCTAAGCTGCATTGGAACCTGAAGCGAGAAGAAAAATAAATCAGTAACTGATCCTGTCTTTATTGAACATTTTGATATTTTGTTCATCATGGATTCTTTGCATTAATTTTGATTTTCAGAAAATAGCACTTTAAAATATTTATCTTTACTTTTGTCACTTCATCTAGTCTCAGCCCTGCTTTTATAATATAATAATAGCAAATTAATGCCATTTCAGCATCTTAAAACAATCTCAGTGTCCCCAACCTTTTTGGCACCAGAAACAAACGAGTGCTCCTATGAGAACCTAATGCCTGATGATCTGAGGCAAAGCTGAGGTGGTGATGCTAACGGAGGGCGTGGCTGCAAATACAGATGAAGCATCATCGCTCCTTGCCTGCCGCTCACCTCCTGCTGTGAGGCCCGGTTCCGAACACATACTGGTTCTAGTTCTTGGCCCAGGGATTGGGGACCCCTACCTAGATACTATGTGTGTGTGTATGTTTAATTTACCTAGCCCTTATAGCCATCCTAACAGATACCTAAATTATTATTACCATTTTGCAGACAAGGAAATTTAGGCGCAGAGACATTAAGTGACTTGGCCAAGGTCACCAGCTAAAAAGTGGTAGATATGAAATGAACAAGTCACCCGTAGAAAAAAAAGGAAAGGGAAAATTAAATAATTTCGATTGAATGTGATCAGCATAGAAAACCAACTTGGGTAGAATTTGATTTTTAAGAACCTTGATTTTTATCAAGTGAAAGTCATTCAATAATTGACTCAAATATTCAACTACCATTGAGACAGTATGGGTGCAGGTTAAATGACATCAAAAATATGTTTGCTACGGAACGCAGATGCCACTGGCAGTGTGTTGGTATCTAACCTGATTATCCTCTCAGAAAGCATTTCTACCTTTATTCATCACTTTGATATGATTTTTCCAAAGTCAGGCTTGATTGTTATTCTGACTCTGACTGACTCTGTGACTCAATTAACAGTCAGTTTAAGCAGGCTACTTATTAAATTATGTTCAGTAAACATTTAAACCGATCCTCAGTTCACTTATATTCATAATGATCATCTAATAGAATGTGAGAAAAATGTAGATTCCTGGGCCTCGTTCCAAACAGGTAAGGGAGACTCTGTCTTTAAAACAATGTTTAAAGAGCTGGGGCTTTGGAGTCCTATAGACGGGCATGAAACCTAGCTCCCCATTCATTAGCTATGGAGGCTTTGGCAAAGAACTTAGTCTTCTCCTTGGTGTCTAGCTTCAACGTCCTCATAGGTAAAGCGGGAATAAATATATCTATTTCTCATCAGATTTTTGTGAGGATTAAATTAGCAAGAGGGTCTAATTATAATGATATCTATAATAGCTTACAGATATTGAGTACTTATGAAGTGTCAAGCACTGTGGTAAACGCTGTTCCTACATTACCTTTTAATGTGTCTTAAGCACTTAGTAGAGTGCTTGCCACGTGGTAATTTCAATTGATAAGACCTCTTGCTTGGCTAGACACTCAGAACCCTTGTAATTGGTAGGAGCCAAACACAAAGACAATAACCGATAACCTGCAACAAATCTCTAGCCTGGTGTCCCCCAAAGCCAGTCCATTGCATCAGAATCATCTGGATAGCTCCCTGGTCTTTGAACCTCTAACTCGGTAGCCCTTGGGAGACCTGAAAATTCTATTGCTTAAAAAATACAAGTCCTTTTTAATTGTGGCCAAGATTTAAAACAACGGATTAACTTGAGCTTCAGTTTTTTTCAAGATTCATGAGGTGAGGGATAAGTCATTTTTTCCTCTTTTCCATCTCTAATGCCTAGGACAGCGCCGCCATATAGAAGACACTCGCAATATTTTTGATTAGATGAGCATAAAATGGGCCTAATAAAGCCTGTTATTGGCTTTATAAGGACCATTTTTAAAGCTCCATTTGATGGTATATCTGAACAATGGAAGATACCATCCAAAAGTATAATTTTATAGATTTAATCGTTAACTTATTTTGGTGTGCTTTCTCCCACTCTTCAGGCATAAATCATTTGGTTTTGGGGTATCCACCATTATACTCAGTGTCTAAAAATGAATTACATCAAGTTTACAGATAAAACATCTCCTACAAATTACTCAAAATAATTTTCATTCATTTTACTCAGAACTAAGATGCTATAGAATGACCCCAAGGTTTACATGCATTTATGCCTGTGATTTTCATACTAAAGTTCAACTGTCAACTGTTCACTTCCTCACTCATTAAAATTAGTTTTAGACCTGTGCCGTACCACATCTGGTCTACACCTACCACCGAATGCAGTGAAAGCTTCTGGAGACACCTTTACTCCATTTCACTAGAACAGCTAAACCATAATTTAAAATACCCAGAAGCGCTATTTCTAGTTCCTCCCAATTGCCTATCATTCAGCTCTTTTGAAATGCAGACATTCTTTGGGAGAGTTATGGACGTCTCCAAGCTCAGGCTCATAAGGGAAGAAAATGAAGAGAATTAAAACAAGTTCTTCAGGAGGAGGAAAATGAATGCATTATTCCAGAAAAGGGCCCTGGAACCAGGAAATCTCTTGAGAGCCAGAAAGGCAATTATATGCTGATATTGGGACCCAAAGTACCAAAAGTTATATGACTAGGCTTGACTTCTGCATTCCCCTGTGTAGTAGTAAGTGATGCTCAACACAGAGTAGAAGGAGGAACTTAACCTGACATCTTGAAATGTTTGGACGCAGAATTCTGCAGAGCTAGAGACCATCCTGAAATAAGACTTACCTAGTTTAGCATCTCTCTGAAAACCTATTGCACCAAAAGTTTATTTTAGTGGAAATAAAATCAACTTCAACAGGAAAAAGGGGTAGGAAGAAATGAGTCAAGCCATTGCTAGCGCTGAAGGCTATTATGGGATGTGTGGGGACTTACATTCATGGACACAAAGATGAAAGTTTTCAAATCTGGAACCAGCACAAACCCCCAAGGAGGCAAGAAAAGGGGTGAGGGAGTTGTCTCCTACCTTCTGTGGCTCCAATCTCGATAGTGCCTTTCACTTGGCTGAAGCACCATAGTGTGTCCTGGGTGAGCGCCCCGACTCCTGAAAGTGACACAAGGAGACTCTTCAGATTGGGGTAAGAGTTCCCCACTGCTCTTAAAAGGCCAAGAAGAGGAGAAACAGCAGTGTAATCCGTGCATTTCTAGTGGGAGGTGTGCATACCAGGTATCATCTTGTCACAGAGGAGACCCTAATGAGGCCTGGGAGAATGGCCGGTCGCAAGTACCACGGTTCTGCTATGAATCACGGCTCTGTCTCCTCCATCAGACCACGCCAGGACTAGTCTGAGCTGGAGCAATTGGAGTTTGTCCCTTCTCAGCCCCTGGCAGCATCCTAGAGCAGTTAACAACTGGCCTGCAGTCACACCCCGTGTGACTGCCCCTTTTCATGAGAATACTAATGCTTTTGATTGTTTTCCTTCTGCGGTGGTGGGGAGGAGAAAGAGGCAGTTCCTCAGAAGGGTGAGAGAAAAAGAAAGGCAACTTTTTTTTTTTTTTTTAAAGAGTGGTTTCACAGCTTGCATGGCTGAACAGCCAGTAAGGGGTCAGATACTCAGAGAACTTCCATCTCTCTTGTTCACATCTTGACCGGATGCCAAAATCAGAGCTGACTGGAGAGTGAGGCAGAGGAACAAAGGTTAGGGATGGGGGTGGGGTGGCTAATACAGAGTTGGGGAGTCAGTTGCTGACAAATGGGGCCCATTTTATTCCATTGGGATTTCTGTTGCAAATTTGAATTGGATCTTTAGCACGGTGAAAATTTCTGGCTTATTATGGCTTCTACTTTCTACAAATATATGTAACCAATACTAATATATATGCTAATATAAATACTAATACATTTATAATATGTGTATTTACGTCAAAAAGGTCCTTTTCTGAACGTTTCTGCATGACACTGGTGCCTGTTTGCTTCTCGACAGCATGGCTATTCTCTTTTTTACAATATTGCAGAGTCAAATTTTGAGAGAGTGAATGAATTTAAGAATGATTATATTACTAGGAAAAAATATCAAATATCAAAACCAAATTGATGCTCTAAAGTATATACTGAGTAGCTACCCTTATTGTCAGCAGTAGACTTTTACTGAAAATGAACCTTCATTCACTGAGTCACGTAAGAGTAGAGTTGTTCCCCAAATACCACCATATGCGATGGAACAAGAGAGCATCATCATTAAGATCACACTTTGCAGTCAGATGGGATTTGCTTTGACCTGGGACAAGTTCCTACACATGATGAAATTTTGTTTTCCCATTTGAAAATGCTTATAATAATAGTACCCTTCTCTCAGAGTTGCCATGGATATCGAATGTGCTTAGCATTGTCAAGCAACTGAAAAAAGGATATTATTATTATTATTATTAGCAAGGATTATACAAGTTTAATAGGAAAAATAAGAATATTAGCTGAGAAATTTTCACTTACTTGCTATGAGGCACGTACTGTGCAAAGCACTTTTTACATGGTTTACTCCATTTTCAAACCGATCTATGAGGACAGTACTATTATAACCCCATTTTACAGAAGAAGAAACTGAGGCTCAGGAAGTTTTGGTAACTAAGGTCATACTTAGGATATGGCAGAGCTGGGATTTCCATGCAAGCTGTCAGAATGCCGATACTCCCAGTGAACCGAGGTTAGCTTGCCTGTGAAATGCCAGTACCCGCTGTGTGCACTGCTCAGCTGGCCCATTCAACAGTGAGGCCCTTAGGCCAGGGAGGCCATACAGCTTCGACTGGAGTCTCATTTGGAAGGCTGAGCTGGAATACAGTTTCAGATGTCAATTATTAAAGTACCTTTGTCTCCTCTAAGACTGCATAGGGCTAAAATTTCCCAAAAAATCAGCCTCTGGAGGGAAGAAGGCAGGCCCTTGGCAGCATTTATGATGGAGTGCAGTGAAGGACCATATTCACAGTCTGGTTGATAACTCCTTGTACTTCTCTCTCTGGCGTTGGATTTTAGCATCAGACGGACTTTGGAAGTTCTTATTCTTCTTTGCGAATTGTTGTCACCGGCCCTCTCTAAACTGCCAATTCTACTGTTGAATTTGGTCTCTTAGGGAACATCAGCTACAGATGAGGTTCTCTTGAAGTTTTGTCCTGGCACAGTTTCTATATCACTAGCTATGACTCTGGGTGTAGACGCTACCTATCTCCACAAACATGTACTTTAAAGTAAGCAGATATACACAACTCTGAAACATGTATCCACCTAGGCAGATTTAAATATGAGCCTATTTGTATTTGTATGAGATATCTGTATTGCTTCCATGGATTTATCTTTAGAAGGAACCTTGTGTGAAATCAACTTATTTCACATGTGAAAGACCAAGTCACAGAAAATTACCAACTTGCTGTGAGTCACAGAGCAAGGGATCATGTGACCAGTCACTGTCAGTGAGAGTTCTGACCATCACCCCTAGACATGTTGCCTGGGCCTGATTGATCAGCATGAGAGAGCAAGGCAGGCAATGTTTTTGTCAGTTTCTTGTCCAGGGCAGTCTTTGATTGGACCTAGTTTTCTGCCTTCTACAAAGATCATCGCCAAATGATGACATTAACGTATAAAAGTTTGGAACATGACATCTCTATCCTAAAAGTGCTAAACATTAGCTCAAAAAACATGAATGCCTAGATGGGTTAAAACATCAGTGAGAAAAGCTGGCCAGGTGTAAGATGCTCAGTGGTGACACTTGACCTGAGTCAGTGACCAGCTCTGGGCGGTGGACATGGTGGGCCCGAGAGGACTGAAATCTAGCTGAGACCTGCCATGGAGGGTTTCAGCACAGTGTTCAGATCGACTGATTTTTCTTTTTTCCCAGAAGAAGGCAGAAATCTGGATTATTATGTGAAACATCCACTTTCTTAAATGTTTAACCAATTAGAATTAGAACACTATATGGCTGACACAATGTAGGGCAAACGGGCCCTACAGGCTAACCTGGTCTTTGGTTCACCGATTTGCAAACCTCTGGCTAGAATATTGGAGCTGAAAGATACCATAGAGAACACCTCGTCCTTCTTTACCATCTGGCGGATCCAGAAGCCAGGTCCTGAGAGGGGAAAGAACTCAGCACAGTAGAGTTATTTTAGGCGCAGACTTAGGACTCCAAGTTGAAAATCCAATTCTTATACAGATTCTCTTTGACCACCAGGCTATCACTTGTGGTGCTGTTTGGTGAGATATTTGTCTAGATTTCATGAATGCTCTTTAGGGATGTGTATGCGATTGCTAACGTGGATGACTGGGAAAAGTAGCTGACATTGTGAGGAGGGAAAACCTGTTTCTCTTAAATTACAGACCCTGACAGCTTCCCTAAACCCCGGTGCCAAATGACACTCCAGTTGCTATAGTAACGATGTCAATAAGGAACATTCTCTACCAGGAGGCCAGTGCAGATCCAGTGGCTAAACATCCTAGAAAATGCTCAATCCTCTCTCCCCACAACTATGGCTCAGAAAGGTCCTGAGTCTCATTTATTGAAAGGCAAGGGGTCAGCTCACTGATATCACACACCTATCCTCTTTCTGGGGATCATGGGTCAGCCCTCGGAGATCATTTGGTCCAATTGCCAATTGCCTCATTTAAAAGCAGAGGACACTGAGACCCAGAGGGGGCTCAGCCGCCCAGTGAGTTACCAGCAGAGCTGGAGCTGGATCTCTGAGCTCCTGCATCCAACACGGCCTTGTCTCCTTGTACCACACAGCAGGCCTCTGGAGTTGAGGCAGCCTTTGTGCTGCCTCTTCTGTGCCAACTCGGCTGCGTGAACACAATGAACAGAGGGTGTGACATGCAGCAAATAAAGCTCCTTATTGATTGCGGGGGGGGGGGGGGGTAGCACTGTAAAGAGTTATTTTCATGGACTGGGCATCAGCAACGTGCATCTCTCTGCAGAGACTGAGCAGGGGGATCCTTGCCCAGAGAAATTTTCTCTGAGAAGAACTTATTTTAAAATTGGCTATGATACAGGCTGTAGATGTGTATTTCATGACACAGAAAGAGCCTACAACGATACAATCCTCTCTGAGTGTGTGTGTTGTTACAAGGATACCACGATAACTTAAGGCAGGCACTCAGTGTCAATGGCTATCTTGTTAAAACACATGCCCCAACTGGGAGCAAAAGTCTTCCTGTCTAGGATGCCAGATCTCAAGGTGGAGAGATACAGCTGCTCCAGAGACAGTTACAAGCATGGGGACTCTAGACTTAAAGTAATAAAAGAGAGGGCTTTATATTTTATGTGCTACCTTAACTTCTTACATATTGCTCAATCATAGCAATTGCTACTGTGTTTAGTAAAGACAAATCATTTATATATCCTTAACTTGCCAGGGGCTTGTGCAGAATAGGGACAAGCAGTGAACATAAGTATGTCAGATTTTGTGATCTAATTTTTCCCTTGCACTGGATTGAATCAACCATTAGACATATTAGAATGAAATCATCACTGGGTTGATTTTATTGGGTTTAACTTACTGGAAGATTTCAACTGACAATTAAGAAAATTGTTAATTGGCTAAACTGACTGTCGCAACAGTTCCTCTAATCAATTTGTGTCTTTTTATTTCTTCTTTGTTTCAACTTAATTTTTTAATGCATGTAATAGAGTTAAAATGATCATTTTAACACCCTTGTCTGCTAGCTCTAACATCTGTGTTAGTTCTGGGTTAGTTTCAATGATTAATTTCTCTCTTCATTATGGGTTGTATTCTACTTCTCCTTTGAGTGCCTGGTAATTTTTTATTGGAAGACAGACACTGTGAATCTTATCTTGTTGCCTGCCATATATTTTTGTTTTCCTATAAATATCTTCTTTTTATCTGTCTTCTGGGAGGCAATTAAGTTACTTGGAAACAATGTGATCTTTTAAGATTTATTTAGTGGAACCGAGCTCAGTTTAGTGGAGGGCTAATTATTTTCACTCCTGAGGCCACACCTGTCTGAGCACATTACAGGATGTCCTATGAATAATGAGGTTTTCCAGTTTGGTGGGAGGAAACAGGCACGGCTCCTGGCCCTGTGTGAGCACTGGGTCCTGTTCATCTGTTCGTTTTCATCCCCTGCGGTGGCTCCTGCAGCTTCTTCACACGTATACATTGGTCAGTACGCTGCTGATACTCAATGTGGAGCCTTTACATTTCTCTGGAGTTGTCTTTCTGTATAGATCTCTCACGTCCGGTTCCTGCAAACTCCAGCTTCCTTGATCTGATTCTCAGTTCCATCTCAACTCAAGGAAGCTTCTGGGATGAGCCTGAGTTCCCCTTCTCTATGCCACGGCCTAGAAATTCTCTCAAGGCAGTAAGCTGGGGCAGTTATGGCGCTGATGTCATCCTTCCTGCTCTGGGAGAGATCACAGTCCTTCATTGTCTGCTCTCCAATGTCTTGAAAACCAGTGCTCAGCATACCTTATCTTTTGGTTTATTTGTTACAGGAAATAGGGCAAATCCAATTCCTGTTATTCCATCCTGGTCAAAGCAGAAGTCCAATGAAGTAGAATAACACTTCTTAAAATGCTCCTGCAGGTCCAAGCATCTCACTTCAGTAGATCTGCAATGAGTGCTGAACAGATATCTAGACTTTTATCTGTTCTCTTCGCTCTTTTTTAACGATTGGATATGTTCTTTTTTTTCCCCTCTTTAATTGCCCCCCCCCAACTTCCTGACCTATGAATGTTGTGGGATTCCCCTTAAGACCTGGTGGGGCATCTCCTTCCACATGCTCACGGGGTGCTCCTGGGGCCTGGCACTCCCGGGGTATGGTCCATGGCTCCACCTGGGGCGCAAAACCAGGCCCTTCTGCGTGTAAAGCAGACATGCTAACCACTACACTATGGAGCCGCCCCCTGGATATTTTCTTGCATAGATTAGTCTTTGGAAAAAAAAAAATAACACGCTAGGCTTTGTTTATATTCCACATCCCTTTGTCCTTCTATCAAGTGCTTTCAGAATTATTGTTTGCTTATGTTTCCATCCAATCAAAACACTCATTGGCCTAAGAGTTTTCTGGCTTCCCAAAGTGGCATCCCATCATTGCTGTGACCTCAAATGTATCTTTCCTTCACACCACTCCCTCAGACCACATTTTCCGCAAAAGGTAGTTATTAACCTGTGAAACCAAATGTCTAAGCCCCTAGTTTCTATTTTATTACTATTGACTAATAGCAATATAAGAGATTCTTTAAAGACCTCTTAAAGGATCTGTGAGAGAAGAAATTTAAATGACCATAAAAGACTACTTCTAGAGACAATAAATATTTTGTTTCTCATCATGTCATAGCAGTCAGGTGACCGAATCTTTACACATATTAAACTAATTTTAAAAGTACATGCACAACTGAAACCATTTATAATGTAATTCTGGTTTCTAATAAGATTATTTATAATAAGATATCAAAACCCAGTTTGAACAGTAAACTCTGTCTTCGCAGATGGTTAATTATTTTCCCTTCTAGACTGTCTCTTTACTTTTTACTTAAGACAAAATGGTGTGTTTCAGCCACTTCTGGTTGACTATGCAATAGCCACCTTTTCCTTCTATCTTACTAAGAGATTCCTGATTTTGTTCATTGCTACACATTGCCCTGCCTTTTAAAACAATATAATTGTAGTTCCAGACTCCCTTGCAGCTAGGGTTGGCTAAGTGACTCATGCTTCTGCTGGGAGTATCTGGAAACACTTTGGTCTCATGATACAGATGCTACTTTTCCCCCGTTTGCCATTGCTCACCTTTTTCCTTTCTGAAATAATAGTGATGACAGGAACTACTGTAGTATTCTGGCATCCCAGAGAGAAAGGAACACAGAGAACTTGGCCCTGGTGTCTTCAAGTCACTGTAGCAACACAGCAATGCCTGCCTCTGGCTTTTCACAGCAAAAAGAAAAAAAAAATCCAATTTAATTTGTTGAAGCCACTGTTTATTCAGTTACAGCAGAATTCACTACCTCATATACAGATGGAGAAAGGGTTGGTATAGCTGCATGATTACATGGGCATTTTTATTTCTTTAGCAATAAAACCAAACAGCTGCTTTTGGATTTTAAGAAGTCAGTCAGTTCAAAACAAGCCATTTTACTCATCTTCTGGCTCACTACTTTCAACCTTTAGCCAAAATGTTAAGTATCGAAGCAGAGATAGCACTATGTTATGACAATTTTTATGCATTTATAGACGATGAATTCTTGGAGGGCAGGGCCCATGTCTTATTTATTCTTTCACCTTTAACGTCTAAACATCTTCTGACATCTATTAGAAGATCGGGAAGTGATTGTTTGATTGAATTAGACTAGAAGGAGTAGAAACTGTTTAATGCCATGGTGGAAGCTGTTCCCACGAGGAAAAACCAGTGCTCAGATACATGATATGACAAGCAAGCAGACGGGAGCCAGGATGCAGCACCCGCACTTTGTCACTGTACCACTGTCTCACTCCCTGTAACACAAAGAACATCACGTGGCCCTAAAAGGATAAAAGTACTTCTAGCATCCTGAAGGAAAACATCTTGCAAAAAAGAAGCCTCGGTAGATGCTTTAGCAAATACGCCTCCATTTTCAGCATTTTCTTCTTGCAATTACATTTCACCAAAGAGGACAATCACATTTAAAAAGAGCTATCATACTTACTGCATTGCTTTCCTTAAAAATGCATAGAGAAGTATAAAGCACAAGTGGCAAAAAGTTAAACAATGGCCTGCTCACTTAAATGTGTTTTCTCCTGTACTGATTATTCACTTATCAATTGCTTTGAATCTGGGAGGCAAGGTTTTCTCTGGCCCATGGGATCTGAGACTAATAGGAATGAGCGCCAACTCAAAATGGATTTCTTCTCAGGCCTGTACATAAAAGTTAGACATGCTGTCAAGGCATGAAACTCTCAAGTCCTGAGTCATTGTCAGTTGAAATCGCCTTCTGTCTGAAAGCTTGTGAGGCCATCTTTGGGATGGGTATCACCGTGAGTGAAAGGTTAGATAAGGTGAGGCCCAATGGAAGCAGGCAATTTTGACACTGTAAATATTTTGTACTTTGTAATTTTGTATATTGGAAGCCATTCTCTACAAATACACAGGCATGTAATCCTGAGAAAAGTCACTCACAGTATAGGGCCTAGAGGCCCACTTTTCCTGAAAGTTGGGGGATGGATTTACAGGGCAGATTTTAAAATGAAGGTTAAATTTGCAACCATTCATTTGAACAGGCATGCCTAGACCCCCTGATAAGTAATACATTTGTATTATGCTTATGAAATACGCGGATGAAGTCCACTTCTCAAATAAATGCTTTGAAGAAGTTTCTAAAACTTCAGAGGTAACCTAATCCTAGGATTTGCTGTATTTGTGTTTGTGAAGGTTTTATTTTATTTTGTGACGGCTGCCATGAATCCAATGAAACTATATGGCAAATGAAGCGGTTGTTTTTTCTTGCTGAAGGAAGAAAACAATCAAAAAGTTGGCAAGCTGGAAAGCAATGAGCACATGTGAAAACAGGATGATCAAAAAGTGCCACGTCAAAATAAGGCAGGCACTCCAGCCAGCTCCGCAGGTACAGCCTAACTTGTTACCCTTGTGCTTCACTCGCTTTCTTGACATTCTTTCCTTGCTATGGAATAAAGGAGATGAAGCGTGAATCTGCAAAGTTAGAAACTAAAATGATGCTCTGGTGTATATACCCACAGAGGTAACACCCAGTAGAAACATGCATACAGAAATGCATATAAACGCCAACACTGAGTTCTCTTTATACATTAGACGTGGCCTTCTCACTCTAGAGCTGCTGTCTGTTGAGGTTCTGCTCTGTGCTGGACACCAAGAGAGGCATGACTCATACAGTTCTCACGACAGCCCCATAGGCTAAGTAACTACAGCAAAGAAATAAAAGCATAGAGAAGTCAAGGTCATATGGCTAAGTGTGGCAAAGCTGGAATCAGAATCCAGGCCTGCTTCATGATATGCCCATCAGGTGCCTCTGTTGTAAAAGGCAGATGGAATTTCTGCGACCAAATTCCATCCAACATGTACGAGGGAAGCTTGCTGATTAAAAGGAATATCAGAGATCCTTTGGTGAATGAAGCATCCACTAGTGTTGGTAAATTAGTAAATTCAGATTTTTCTTATTATCTACATGCCAAGTACCAAAGGTGGCAGTAAGAGGGGCATTTAAGAGGAAACACTGTGGTGCATTTTTAATGTTGCCCTCCCATGCACAGAAGATCTCTCCAGCCTCCAGTTGGCTGGAGTCCGGGCTACCAGACACAGTGTCCCTGAAATACAGGTGTGGGGAGAGCTCCAGGATGATGATACACAGATGGCTCATCTGCTGAATGAACCCCGTTGAACTAGATTCAGGACCATCATCAGGCAGACGGGCTGCCCAGGACAATGCCACTCCATAGGGTATAAGCTACTTTCTACCTCCTACTGTTTTGTGCAAAAGAAGATGTATGAATAGTAACTTATAGGAAGGACAATTACAATGGTAGGAGGGACGAAGTTGCTGAATATCACTGAGATTGAGCCATTTCTCCCACCCTTATGGCTAGTGTGATACTGTTTCTTATTCCATCATTTATTCATCCAATAAATTGTTCAATGAGTATTTATGGAGGGCTAACTATGTCCAAGGCTTGGGGATGAAAGCAAAGTTGCTGTTCTCATAGAACTTACATTCTAGGAGAAGGGAAGACAGACAATAATGAAATAAATACATGATGTGTTAAGTGTTGATAAGTTCTATGAAGCAAAACGAAGCTGGTTAAGGGGAATTAAAAAGCTACAGGAGACACTAGCTTACATAGAAAAGTCAGATAAATCCCCTCTAAAGAAGTAGGATTGAAAAAAAACCTAAGTGAGTGAGTGAGCCAGACAGCTAGGAGAGATCATTCCAGGGAGAGGGACCAGCCTGGGCAAAATCCCTAAAGCTGTAAATTCTTGATGAACATTAAGGAAACTCATGTAGCTATGGAATGGGGAGGGAGGGGAGCTGTAGGCAACAAGGACAGAGAGGCTGTGGTGGCAGCAGATCATATAAGGGCTTAAACACTTAGGACACCACAAGGATTTTTACTTTATACTCTGAATGAAATGAGAAGCCATGGGAGAGTTTTAAGCAAAGATGTCACTTTGGCTGCTGTATAGAAAAGAAATAAGAGTGAAAACAGAAAACCATCCAGTTAGAAGCTAGTGCAATAATCTAAGAGAGAAATAGACCAGAATGCGGGTAGTGAAAGCGTTGGATGTTGGGTATGTAAGACTTGAAGGATGAAGGATGATGTTGAGATGCTTTTGGACTAAGTAACTGGAAAAATGGAGTTACCATTAACTGAGATGTGGAGGAGCAGGTTTGTACACGTTGCTTAGATACTCCTTAGACATTACGTAGGCACTGCATACCACCACCTTCCTTTGCTATGAGCCCCTACTCTCTGACAGTGCTATCTTATTCAATAGGATGTGTGAATTTGATTGACATCCATCTTCCCCACCAGTAGTTCTCTGAAAGCAGTGACTATGTCTACCTCTCTCCACTATTTCCCAGCACCAAGCATAGTGCCAGACTTGGTAACTAGCAAATGGGTGGATGAATCGAAGTGTGAAGGAGTGAGTTCTCCCAACATCTCTGTGTGGGAGGAACTCGGTCAGTGGAAACTCTACTTCCACAGCCTGTCTGAACCTGGTCACAGAGCCAAAGAATTGCACCAGTACAATGACCTGAGCAGTACTGCTAGAGTCAACGCCGACTCATTCCCTTTGGCTCATGTCATACCTTCACCTCAATTCAAGGTTATCAAGTGCTGATGTATTTTATTACTACAGAATTTAAGAGGATAAAAAGAATACATTTCCAAAATAAACCATTGGAGATTTCTTTCCTTGATTTTAAATGACACTATGGCTGCCTAATCTTAAGTTTTCCATACATCGATTTGAAAATTTACTCTAGAGTTGCTTTATGGTCTTACTCAACCTACCACCAACATCCTGACCATACAGTTTGTACCCCTGAAATCACACCTGAAACTGTCATCATTGTGCTAGCTTTATCTTCAGTCAGAGCAGGTTGTAGCCTCTATGCATTCCTCAAGGCACGAGCTGATGTTTTTGCTTAAAATTCCACTACTAAGAGGGATGTCTCTGCATTAGCTTTCCCCTTCATGAACTTTTAGTAAGATGGGTTAACAAAGAAGCCATTATTTTCTATTAATAATTTATCAGAGTAGAACGATCTCCATGTGACTCACTGCACCTGGGAGGGGAATGGATCACATAGGGCATTTAAGATAGAAGTTTGGGGCGGGGATTCTGAAGAGGTGGTAAGAGCCAACAAAGAGAGACTTCACCATTCCCCCAACTGACAGTCAGCTGACAAAAGATCCAGGTATTAGGCAGCTGACACTGTGAGTGCTGGTGTTTTAACAACCTCCATCCCGCTGTCCAGAAGCTAGAACATTGAAGGAAAGCCACATCTCTGGCCAACCTTTATCTGACCAAAAAAAAAGTTTCCATAGTCAAATAAATTGCAGGCATTCTGCTTATCATGTCCCTCTTTTGATATTTACAATGGACATTAGCAGGTTAGATGCTAGGAAAAGTCTTAGATTCTTAGAAATCTGCTTAACCTTGTTTAATACAGCATTTTTACAAACCTATTTTTATTTGTTGCTAAACAATTTTAGAAACACGGTATTCTGTGGGGCATGATATTTAAGAGAGAGAGCTAACTTGCTTTTCCTGGAAGTTATAGTATGAAAGAAAAGAGGCTGCCTAACATACTGAAAAATGCAGTATTTGACCAGGTTCAGAGACCCAGGTTCAAATCTTCTACTAACCTCCTACTGGCTTTGTGGCCCTAGTGAGTTACTTAACCTCTCTGGCCTCTGTAAATTAAAGATCTAATTTGCTTTTATTTCTAATGCATGTAAAACATCTAGATATGGGATAAATAGTAGCCATGCTGTTATAATCGATCTTCTCCAGAACTCTAGTCCACCTTTGGTCAGCACCCTGGTTTAGAGTAGCCAGGAGGAGTGGCTAAGAGCAAAGGTTTGGATTAAGATACATTTCGTTCCAATCCTGGCTCTGTTATTTACTAGCTGTGTGGTCTTAGGCAAGACACTTGACCTCTCTGGTCCCTAGTTCTTTATCTGTGAAATAGAGCTGTGAGAGGATCAGAATAATGAAGTACAGTGTCAAGCCAAGGGCCTAGTGCAGAGTACATGGTACCGTGAAAAGCTGCTGCAAGTGTTCTAGTTTTTATTTCCTGCCTCCACACTTTTAATCTCTGGTTTGGCTAGGATGTCTCTCTCCTTAATCCCCATGCTAAGTGCATTTGATCTTGGTAGCAACACTCCTAATAATGGGGTGTCCAAAAAGTGTAGCTTCCTCCCTGGGGCAACTGGTGCTTCTAAGTAATTTACTTCCAGATCCTTGGCTGAGCTGCAGGAAGGAGAACAGACAATAATGTCTCTTCCCGCGGCCTCCCACGCCTTAGTTTTCCCTGCATGTCTGACATTTGACTTCTAACTCCCCTCGGGCTGTGATTACTCAGGCAAAGTGAAGTGGACAGATGGAACAATTATTTGGAAAGCTCAGCCAATGGAAAACACAACAGAAAGACAGAAAAAGAAAACCTATACTGAACCTTGCAGTGGAGGGAAAAGAGTTCACTGGTTTAAATTATCCTTATTGCCTGCTGGCATCGATTGCATTTTCCAGGTAATTGCTCAGCACTCCCATTAGTTTGCCCACGTAGAGAAATGATATCTTCTTAGATATTGGCACTACAGGTAGCCCTCTCTGGAAGGAATAGATGCATTTGGGTGAGGCTTGTCTACGCAGCACGTTTTTATTAAGCGACTCCAATCAACTCATGGCTCTCATAATAAACACAAGAGGTGTAGCAGTCATGGAGAAAAAGGGGTCTCGGGATGTGAGAAGAACTCACTTCAGCATAAAGCATACTTTTTAAAATCATGAATTTGAAAACATTCTGAGAAAACTATACTTAATGTTTCATAGGTATAAAGCCAAACAGTCTGGATTCAATTCCTGGCTCTGCCATATTTTTGTAGTGCGACAGTATAATTTACTTAGTCTCTGAGTCTCAATTTTCTGCTCTTCCCATGGAGATAATAACAAAGAGTAATGATCACATGAAATAGTGATATACATATTGGACTTAGCCTTGTGCCTGCCACATAGTAATTTGCCAATGAACAGTGGTTGTTATTAATGAATTATTAACAAATAGACTAATGTTTAGAGTTACAAAAGCTGAAGATTGAAAGCCTGGCACTTCAGATGATGGCAGCTCAGAACCTCACATTCGATAGGTTTTACTTGTGTGATTTAATTCATAAACTTCTCCAGTTGCGAAGTCTCTGATGCGTATTTCTGCTCATTAAGAGATACCTATACACCAGCATATCTGTTTATACCTGTATATACCCATATATAGGAACTATCATGTAGTATTTGTAGTCCATTATTCACAAATAGAGTGAGAATGAGGGTTCGATTTCAGCCCAACAGGAAGTGTAGATTGGCTGGGGAGACTATGGGCCCCAATCAGACTTCTAAGGTAGAAATGGCTCACTGGGCAGAAAGGTGGGGTGTCTGCTTTGGCCTTTCCTGGACACCATCGTGCCTAAATTCAGGGAGATGTGCCACCTAATCCAAGGTCATGTGAATTGTGTTTGCAGATTTTTTGCTCTTCTAGAACAGAAATCAAAGGCAAACTTGGATGGCTGTAAGCTGAAATTTTTCTCATCTGTATAACAGTGTCAGCCAAAAAAGTTCAAAGACCTTTCCTAAAAGATAAAAAACAATAATAACTAGTACATATTGAGTACGTCCTGTATGAGGCACCGTGCTGGATGTTTTACAGGAATTGTCTTGTCTTATTTAACCCTATAAGCCTCCTCCTGGAGGGGAATCATTATTAAATTGTATCAGTTAGGGGTCTCCAGAGGAACAGAACCAATAAGGTATAGATAAAGATATACTTATCAAGGGAGATTTATCATAGACATTGGCTCACGTGGTTATGAGGGCTGAGAAGTTCCACTGTCTTCCATTTGTGAGCTGGAGACCCTGGAAAGCTGGTGGTGTAAGTCAGTCTGAAGGCCTGAGAATTGGGAGGCGGATGCAAGTCTCGGTCTGATTCCAAAGGCCCAAGAACCAGGAGTGTTGATGCCTGAGGGCAAGAAAAGATGGCTGTCTCAGCTCAAGCAGAGAGAGTGTTTGCCCTTCTGTTTTTCTCACTCTATTTGACCTTCAACAGATTGGATGATGCCCACATGCACTGGGAGAACAATCTCATTTACTTGGTCTACTGATATATAAACGATGCCCTCTTCCAGAGACACCTTCACAGACGCAGCTAGAAATACTGTTTTACCAGTAATCTGGACATCCCCTGAGCCCAGTCAAGTTGACACGTAAAATTAACCATCACCTAAGCCTACTTTGCGGTAAAAATACAGGCATAAAGAGGTTAAGTGACTTGACTCCATCACACAACTAGTAACTGGTTGTTTCTGATTCCAAAACCAGAAGACTTAATGACTGCTTTACTACCTTTTGCAAAAGTTAGTTGCAGTCTGGGAAAAGTCAGAATCATCTGTTTTGCTGGAAAATGCTTCAGTCTTGATTAGAGCCACGCAACCAATCAATGACAGCCTGTAACAGGTCTGTCCTAAATAATAACAACAAAGATAATTGATACTAACTCAACAGTGATAATAATAGACAGTATAATTTAGTGAACAAATACTATGTCAGTTACCAATCTCAGCACTTTAAATTAACATAACAAACTCTCATAGAAACAACAGCTCTGCTGTCTGTGAGCCGGAATTTGCCTTTCACTCTGCTTTTATCAGCTGTGGGATTTTTCAATAAGGCCTTCAGTCTCTCTCGCTCCCTAAAAATCCTCACTTTAAAAATAAAAAAGTGCTGTGAGAATTAAATGAGATAATGTGTGGCAAACATTTACACAGAACCTAGAAGGCCGCAGGCCACAACAAAAGTTAACATTCCTATCACCCCTCTTCTACAAGATGAAGTGAATAATCTGCCTGAGGCTGCAAAACTGGCTGAGTCTGAACTCTGGGTCAGATTCACTCCAAAGCCAGACAGCTCTTGCACTTGACCAATGACTCTTATACATAGCTACATATCAGAAACAACGGAGCACTTGTTTAAAATCCGGGGTCTTTGCCCCCATCCTAGGACTGGGCTGTTGTAGGTCAGATTGGGATCTACTGCCCCAGCTCATGCCACCACCTCATCCTCCAGGTCCCCTCTCCCCAGTCCATATAAGGAAGTATGTCTGTTATCGGTGACTGCAGAGAACACTCCTATCTCACAGCTTGGGCTGTCATAGCAAACTATCATAGATGAGTGGCTTACACAAGAGAAGTTTATTTTTCATAGTTCTTAATGCTAGAAGTGCCAGCATAGCTGAATTCTGGTGAGAACTTCTCTTCCTGGCTTTCAGATAGCTGCCTTTTTTTGCTGTATCCTTACATGGTGGTCGAAGAAAGAGAAAGAGAGAGAGCATGTATTAGCTCTCTAATATTTCTTTTAATTAGGGCACTAATCCCATTCTGAGGACCTCACCCTCATCACTTTATCGAAACTTAATTATCTCCCAAAGGTCATGTTTCTAATTACATCACACTGGGGATTAGGGTTTCAAAACATGGATTTTGGTGGGATTTATTTCAGTCCACGGCACCTTCCTAATTATTTTAAGATGTTTTCATTTTATATTCCACTTCATCAGCAAGAGTCTTTTAAAAAATTAAAAGATATTGGCTGAGCACTTGTTTGCTGGGAGCTCTACCCAAAAAAACTATTTATTTATTTATTCACTATTCATACTTGGCCTGCTTTCAAAAAAAGATGCTCCTGAAAGTTTAAAATTATCACAGGAACACTGACAAGGACACATGAGTTTTCAGGCTACAGAAAACAGGGTAATTTCCTAGTCATCATTTTCATTGCCCCAATTGTTATCATTATTCACACAAATGTGGGCATCTGCCCTTGCAGTTCAATCTTTCATTCCCTCAGTCCCTCTCCCTTCTTTGCCCTCCTGGGTTTCGTCACTGGGTACACTGACTGAGTCATCAGTTGTCTCTAGCCCTCTGGTGCCTCAGTAGAATCAAAAGTATCATGTTTGTCTGAAGTGATGACCTAAAAAATTTGCATCTCTGTGTTCCTGAAATAAAAATAATGATGATGATGAGAGTAACTAATCTTTACTAACCACTGTGCGCTAGGCATGATTTTATTTAATCCTCATTGCAACCCTAAGAGATGAGTTAAGATCCCCATTCTGCAGAAGTGCAAACTGACTTTAGAGAGGCTAGGTGTGTTGCTCAAGGTCATGTACAGCCACAGAGCTATGCACATTCTGCCTTGACCTCAGATTGTTTTAATCTCTTACAATGTTCTCTCCTACTGTACTCTTCTAACACCTGGCCTCAGAAAGAGGGGGCTTATGGGCCAAGATTTTCACATAATGGAGATGGGATAAATACACAGGGGTAGAGAGGGCTACCCTCTCTCCTGGTGTGTGGCTCTAATCAGACCGAAGCATCTTGATTTTTCCAGAAAAACAGATGACTCTGACTTTTTCCAGATCGAAACTAACTGTTGCAAAAGGTAGTAAAGCAGTCAGTTAAGACTTTTGGTTTTGAAATCAGAAGACTACTGGTTACTAGTCATGTGATCTGGTCAAGTCACTTGACTTCTTGTGTCGATGTTCTCAACAATCAGTGGAATAGAGAAACAATAGTGTGAAGCAGGTTCCCAAACTCGAGTCTCCTTACTGACACTTAGTATAAAAACTGATTTCAAGAGACAACCACAGAGAAAGCTCAGCCACTGCAAATCCAATTTAATAATGTCTCTCTGATTTTCCTTGTCACATACTAGAACTGGAATTAGAACCTAAAAATCACTGTGAACAGGAAAAGCTGAATACGTAGGAGATCTAAAGTCAAAAGGGTGCAATTAGATTATATATTATAAACATGGTTTGGTAAAAGGTGTTTTCAAAACATCATGCCCCTATTCAATGTGTATTTACCAACTACAACGCTCTAGAAAACATTCAAATTTAAAGAAAAAAAGTGATGAGCCATTTCTCATCATTTGTACCCAAACTTCTTTTATATAAACAAGTCTCATAAATATTGAATGTATATATTAAGATGAAGGAATTAAGACTGAAAAGCCATTCTCCAAAGGATTTGGACCTGCATTTTGCTAGCATGTTCCTATTCACAGAACCTATTCTCCATGTCCCCAAGGGCCCTGTCTGGTGGCTTGTCCAGTAGCTGCCTCAGATACGACATTTAAAAGCCACCTCAGGTGGTTTCAAGTTGAGGTCTGAAGTATTTATGCTCCTTTGTAAGTATCTACATATGCTCATACTGGATATTCACTTTTTCGAATTAGAAATGGGGCAGAATAGTGTAGTGATTAAATACACAAGCTCTGAGATTAGATAGGTGTGAATTTATAGCCAGGCTCTGTGACCATGACCCCAGTAACCCATCTCTCTAAGTCTTGGACCCCTTGTACAGAATGAAGAGAATGACAATGCCCACATCTAGGGTTATTGTGAGGATTACGGAAGGACATGCATATCCACCACTTAGCAAAGCTACTGGGTAGCTAGTGCAAACTAACTATGAAGAACCAACATTATTATTACTACCTCTACCACCACTGCCGCCATATTACTACTGTTACTAGTAATACTATTACTACTATTACCATTACTCCTTCTCCTCCTACAACTACCACTGCTGCCATCACAACCACACTATTGTGTCTGAATAAATGAAAAAAAAATTTGATTCTCCATCCTCCCTTTCTCTTGTGTTCTTATACTCCTTCTATGTATAATGGAAAGGAAACTGTTTTTCCTGCCAAATGAGTCGCTTGAGAATTAGAACATTAATTTATTTGAACAGATGTGTGTCAGTGTTGATCTGAATAAGAGGCCCAGTATGCTCCGCTGACATATTTCATGAAAAAAAAATAAAGTATGGGTAATACATAAATTCATATTTCATCTCCTTCCAAAAGCCTTTGGCTCACACCGATGTCTCCCTTCTTTGAAACCACTAGCTTCATGTTGTCTAATATTTTTGTGCTTCTGAGACTTATTTCTTCAGTTAATAAGCTCTCTGTGGTCAGACTTTAGTACCACAGATAGTAGGCCTTCCACAAACACCGATCTATAAAGATGGTATTGAATCAACCAGGATTCAGACCCCTAGAAAGATACTTAATCTCTCATGTAACCCAGAGCCCAGGGTGAGGTGAGGGACAGCTAGATCAAGGGCTCGAAATACACCACAGGGGGCCACAGGGGCATCCATCTCTCAGATCTGCTTCCCTCCGTCCTTTCTGTTGGGAGCTCCATGTTCACATCCTCACAGCAACAAGTCAGAAGGAACAGATTGCCTTTTCCAGCCCCTCCCATGTATGTCCCCAGACTGGTAGCTTTGCACTGAACAGGCCTCAGGCACGTGCCCACCCTGGAGCAGCAGGTGTGCAGGCAGCCTCATCAACCACCTGATTCGATTGAAGGGCAGAAAAGTTTTGCCCAAAGACCTTTTTGAATAAGAGGAATGGGCTTTAGCTGGGAAAAGCCTTTACAAAGATCTCACTTGTCTTTTTCTTGCCAAACACAGTAAAAAATGATAGTAGATACTCAATGTACATTTTGAGACTGATGAATTTTATGCATCAGGTCTCTGATCTAAATCTTAACCTGTTTTTCTTTTCTGCCTGATTGACACTTTGTGTGGCCGGATCCTAAATAATTCACTCAAAATCAAATCATTACAAAGTGTAGATTAATTTAGGGGTGGCCGGTGTATCAAGGACTGGTGTCACCCTCTTTCCTTAGTACATTGCCCCTTTTCCCCATGCTCTGAGCAGAAGTAATCCCTCTACCCCTGAACTTCTGCTTTTTTTAACCAAAATATCTGCTATGTCATTATATCACATCTGAGGCAGCTACTGGTCTCTTTGTTCTTATGTATATTAGTCAAGACTGTTTAAATGATAGACATCCTAATTCAAAAAGTCTTCAGAAAAAAAAAATTATCAACTTACAAAACTGAACAGTATAGGGAGAGTTCTTTTTCAGAAATAGTTGGATCCAAGATGCATATGATGCCAACAGGATGGGGTTTTGCTTTGTTTTTTGACCTCATTCTTAATGTTTACCCCACTCTCAAGCCCACTGCTCACAAGACAGCTGCAACAGCTCCAGGCTTTGTCTCTTGTTCACCTACAATGGAAAGAGAAAGAAGCTCTTGCTCAAGATTCCCATGGTAACCTCACTGCCTATCCTGGGCATTAATTGGAGCTTATACTTATTACTGAATCAATCCCCGCCCAAAGTAATGGGATGCACTGATTGCTTTAGGTCTAGGTCACACGATCCAGCACAGGGATAGGTGTAGTGAAAACCAAGCCTAGAGATGGGGAGGGAATCATTCTCAAAGGAATATCCAATCAGGGAACAGGAAGGAAACTGTATGTAAGGGCCATAGAAACAGCAAATTTGAAGTCCAGTTCTCCTTTATAGATAATGTGTTTGTTTATTCATTCTCTTGGTCATAATGCCTAGTATAGTGAAGGACACACGCTAAAAGGGAGCTTAATAAATGTTTCCTAGATGGAAAGGGAAAGATAAGGCTAGACAAACCACTGATGAGACATTTCAATCATTTTCAGTGCTGTGGTCAGTACCACAGGAATACATATGGGAAATAGGATTTGGAATCTGGGAACACAGAAATACAGTACAAAGTTACTCATCAGTATGATTAGCTCATCCTGTGCCAATTAAAAGTTTTCTATAAGCATTAGCTGTTTGCTCCCTTATTTAAAAAGTTTCTTTGTAAAAGCACCAGGTTAAAAATAATTCATGTCTTAATGAGATGAATTTTTACCTTTTGTTCCCTGGAACTACAAACTGGGCCTTGGAGTCACATGATGGAAGAACAATTACCCATTTTGGAAAGAATTTTGAATTGCCACTTATACAATCAGTAAATTGATTTAGCACAGTCTGCCTTATGAGGTCATTTACCTTCTCTTCTGAGCTTCGTTCTACTTTGGCCCCATGAAGTTTTGATGGTAATAATGGTATCTCTATGCAGGGGTTAATTACATGATAAAAATAGAAACTAAACCACTGTCAGTGGTTTTTCTTTCAAACCAATGTCATTGGTACAATTTGGGGACTCATTCTTTTCTCACTTTCCCTCAAAGATCAGGCTATATGAGCATAAACATGGGAACAGAAAATCATGAATTCAGAATCATCAATCTTCTTAGGCCCCTGTCAAAGCCACTTAACTCTCCTTGGCTCTTGACCACACTGCTCATCTATTCCTTTAACTACAAAGGAGAAATGGGCTTAAGGTCCTTTGATGAGGATTAATAAATCGATACCTGTAAATTCCTTCAAAGTCTGAATTCTCATGAGCTTGACTTATTTTTTTTTCTAAAGAGAAAATGACTCATGTTCAGTTCAATTTTTATTTAAAATTATCTTGAATAAAATCCGTGTGCCCCATGAAGGTTCAAGCTAGGAGAAGGCACACTGTTGAAAATTCAACAAAGGTGTCTTTCAGAATTGTATAACTGGTAGGTAAAATATTCACTTGTTCGATAAAAACTCAACTACAGAAACTCAGCCATGGGAGCATCAAACTTTTATACATTTTTATTTTAAGGTAGCTATGAAATAATTATTAGTTACTAGATGGCTTGGTAAAAGGGTCCTAAGCGAAGCTGACCTGTTTATAGGGTAACAAAGGAGACACAGGTGGGACGTGGGAAGAGAGAAATGACACAACAAAGATCCAAAAGAAAGATATTGGTTCTTAATTTATTTTTTAGCTTAACTCCATTAGACAGAGGACATTTCTCTGTGCTAAATGCTGTCTGCCACTACAGTTTTGGAAATACTCAAATTTCTTTCAACATTTAGGTGCAAAAGCCTGAACAAAAAGCTGCAAATAATTTTCAGCAGGTCTAAAGTTTTTTTCTGGCTTGATGTGGAGAATTAAGAAGACTAACGGGTACCATGAGCTGTCTACTGAAACAGAAGATACAGTAATGGGTTTTGTATAAAAATCAGCTTCCAGATGCAAGAGGAAATAAAATAAGCCTTTTTTTGAGGTATCAGATTCTGGAAATTGCTATAAACAAATATGATCTATAGAAAGAAAGACTAAATATGAGAGTATATAAGAACAATTTTAACACTTAAAACAGATATTTTCCTAATTTTAAGAATAATAAGTACTCATTAAATGAATTTTGGAAAATTCTTAACAGTTTAAAGAAGATTAAAATCTAGTCACATTATTCAGAAATAGTTGCTTTAAGTATTTCAGTATTTTTCCTTCTATTCTTCTATGCATTTCTTACTTGCTTTAAAAAAATTTTTTCTTAGTCTAAAATAATTTATATTTGTTAGGGAAAATATGAAAATTATAAAAACATAAAAAGGTTTTAAAATTATTTGTAAATCTATCAGCAAGCGGTAACCACTATTAATAGTTTAGATATATTTGTTTCCAGTATTTTACTATACATATTTATACACTTTGCATATACAATTCTGCCAGGTGTTCTGCTTTAAAATTATAACCATACAACCCAGCAATTCCACTTTTGGGCCTTATTTTAGAGAAAAGAAAATTTCTATTCACACAAAAACAAGAGGATGAATACGCATAGTGGCTTTAATTGTCATAGCCTCAAACTGGAAACAACAAAAATGTTCTTCAAAAAGTGACTGATTACACAAACTGTGTACATCTATGTCACAGAATACTACTCAGCGATAAAAAGGAAGAACTATTTATACATGCAGAACTTGAAAGAACCTTAAGAGAATGATGCTTCATGAAAAAAAAAAAAGCCAGTCTTAAAAGGTTACAGATAGTATACATTTTTCAACATTTCTGAAATGATAAAGTTATAGAGATGGAAAATACATTAGTGGTTGCCAGGAAAGTTGGGGCAAAGAGGTGCCTGTGCCTACAGAAGGGTAGCATGAGGGGTCCCTGCGATGGATCGGCTGTGAACCTTGACTGTGGTGGTGGTTATGTAAGTGTAAACATGTTAGAAAATGCACACATGGGCGCATGTGCATGTAAAACTGGTGAAATCCGAAAAAGGTCAGTGGACTGTACCAATGTCAACATCTTAGCTGTGATATTGTACTATACTTATGCAGGTTATTGCCAACGGAGGAACTCAGTGAAGGGTGTCCAGGATCTCTCTGTATTATTTTTAACAACTGCGTGTGAACTTACAATCATTTTAAAATAAAGAGTTAAGACAAAACTAAACAAAAATAAAATAAAATATAGCATAAGCATTTTACCAGGCGAACATAATTTTAGATAGGAACATTCTCTGTAAACATAATTTTAATGCCAATATAACATCCTATAATAGAAACATTATCTGTTTCTCTAGTGTTGAATATTTAACATAGAGCTGTGTACAATGTTTAAATATCACAAATAATAGTGCAAAATAAGTTTTTTGCGTATAAAACTATCCCATTTCAGAGTATTTTCTTAGACAACTATTTCTTAAGTGAGCTATAGGATATTACCAGTTGTTAATACAAAAACAAGATCCCATGGCTAAACATATTTGGAAAGCAGCTTTGTTCATTCTTGGAATTCTCACAGTCTTTACACAGATGACTAATCTACATTATGGATCACCCAGAGGTGATAATCTAATCAATGTTTTCAAAATGTATTTTCTCTGGAAAACCCCATGACAGCTTAAAGATGGCTGCCAATTCTTTGACTCCAATCCCCCACTCCCGATACCTGGGTGGGCTCTATGACTGCGGAGATCAACAGAATACAGTGCAAATGATGCTGCACCAGTTTCCTGCACAAACTTTAAGAAACTGGAAGATGCCAGGACATTCCTGGTCAAGGTGGCAGAGCAGGAAAAAATGCAAATTTGTGGCTGAACAGATCTAAAATTCTTAAAATATAGGAACCGGGAGCCACTTCTCACATAATCAAGGGGTTAAAAAGAGAGACCGAAATTGACACACGGAGAGACAGAGAACTGGGTTTTGTAGAGCGACAAGTACTCTCCAGTTCTAGACCCTCACTGGGTCGTTGGCTTTAAGTTCCATGCTTACCTTTCTCATATGCAGCAGCAGGACAGGTTTGTTATAAGAATAATATGAAGCAACAGACAAAAAATACTAAGAATGTTAGAAAATACTATTAAATGTAAAATATTGATAGAAAGAAAACTGAATACAAGGTACAGGTGTGTTTGGTTTTATTAATAGATAAAATAACTAAATACATACTTCAGATGTTCCCTAAAAAAAATTGCTTACAAAATAATTCAATATAGTATAATGTTAAATTGTGAGGTTTCCTATTGCTTTAAGGTGTTTGAATAAATATTTTATGAAGCATTAAAAAAGCTGGCAGATTCCACTTCCTGTCTCTTGAAATGCTCTCTCTGGGGGAACTCACCAGTTACGTAAGAGGTCTGAACCCCTGTTACTGCCCTGTTCGTCCAAGCTAGGCATGTGAAGAGTCTGTGTAAAACAGGGGAGATGCTATGCCAGCCCCAGCTGTTCCAGCTCATGCATGAAACATATGCATAGTGCCATCTTGGAAAGTTTAGCCCCAACAGAAGCAAGTTAAACCAAGGTAGAAAGCCAACAACCAGAACCCCAAGACTCCAGGCATATGGTACCAATAAAACCTCTCCAGACATCTCCAGCCATTTGAGAAGCCTAGCTGAAGTCATTGTCATTATGGAGCAAAGATGAGCCATTCCCACTGTACTCTGCCCCATTTCCCAAACAATAAAATCATTAGCACAATAAAATGGTTGTTTATACCACTAGATACAGGGTTGTTTGTTACACAGCAGTAGATAACCGTTATACTCCTTTATTTAGCAGGGAGGGGGGTCCACAGATAGTGATGCAAAGTTTTCAAAATTATTTGGCTTTAGAATCAGGGTACCTAAATGCTCTGTAGTTTACTAATGATGTGACCTTGGGAAATTAAACTCTTCAAAACTGAGTTTTCTCAATGGTATACTTAACTTACTGAGTTGGGAGACACAGATGAGATCACGCCTGTAATGTGCTTGGTACCATGTCAGGTATGTAGTAAGTACTCAGCAATAACTGCATCCACCCCATTGCTGGTCAACCAGAGCTACCTAGTACAGAAGGGGAGGTACCGCATTAAAGATCATGTACATTTTCACTCCCTTAATAAAGACGGTCAAATTGCTTTCCAGAAAGTACACCACCAGTTTATACCCATGTGTATAGTGTGAAAGTTGAGCAACTTTTTATTCTAGAGCAGGACTTGACAAGCTTTTCTGTCTTGGGCCAGACAGTAAATATTATATGCTTTGTGGGCCCTGATTTCTGTCATGACGACTCAACTCTTCTGTTTAAGCATGAAGGCAGCCATAGATAATTTGTAAACTAACAGGCATGGCTATTTGCAGTAAAGCTTTATTTATAAAAATTTGTGTGGGCTGGATTTGGCTTGCAGGATTTAGCATGTCAACCTCTCTTCTAGAGGATGGACCCAGAGGGTCTTCACCCAGGGGATGCATTCATGAGTATTAAGAAAACGAGCAACCTTAGTGTATCCTGGACTCTAGATGTCTTTGTGGGCTCTTCTCTTTCAAGACAAACTGGCTACTTTTCTTGGCATACATACATGAACACACAGAGCCAGGAGCTTCAATTTTGCCATATTACTTCCTGCAAGATTAGCTACATCAGCTGCTACAAACCATAATTGGTAATGCTCTATGTGCACGGCATATATACTCTAGTACTTGGTTAAGCTTGCAATTAGGAAAGTCAGCATATTTGTTGAAGCAAAAGTGATTTAGATTCTTTTTTAAGCGCAAAGTAGATATTCAAAGTTAACTAAAGCAGTAAGTATAATCACTAAATATAGACAGTGGGCTTTGACAGAAAAAGGCCTTGGTTAGCAAAGAAAAGGCCTGAGTTCTACTTCCGGCTTTAGCTAACTAGCTGTGCAACTTGGGGGAAGTCATACCCCTGGGCCTCAGTGTGCTATAAATTTATAAAATGAGACTAAAATTTGCTTCCTTGGCTGCCTTAAACCACTTAGAAAAGTATAAAATGCTCCATGAAATTTATAAATGTCACATTTTATTATAGTGAACTGTTTATGTGTTATCTCCCCAATTAGAACATGAGTTCCTTGGGAATGGGCTGACATCTTATGCATTTTTAAATCCCCATTTCTTGGCACAGAGCTTAGCGTACTGAACAACCAATAAGTGCTTGCAAAGTGGATAACGAAATGAATAGATGAATGTAAGAGTTTGTCGGCATCGCAATGAAGAGAGCAGAAACCAAAATGCGGTTTACTGTCATGAAGCAAATCAATAAATTTTGAAAAAATATTCGAAAGAGAATGGAGTATTATTTACATCAAGAATTTCATTGGACCATGTCCACTGAATCCTTGAGATATGAAAAGACTGAATGTCTTCAGTGACTCACTCTGTATCCAGCCATCAGCCAAGTTTTGTTCTGAGAGTACATATTAGGTATAGATGTTGGCCCTATTTTCAAACTAAAAATAACTGCTTTGTCCAAAAGATATCTAAGTGAGTTTTGCAGCCTTTGAAAATGAAATAAGAAAAAAAAATCACTTTTTTATTATTATTATTCTGTTAGGATTAAAAATAATAATGTCTCTTTAAGAAACCCGAAGTGAAATTAAAACAGATGGATGGATTAAATAAGCACCTGCAAAGTTAACTCAGTACAATTGATGCTTTAAGGGAACAAAATTTAGAGGAGCAGAATTGTTTAGCTTTTTATACAGTGAAACGTTTCTTCTCTTTCACTGGTCAAGCTGGTTACCTTTGAATGAAACTCTTAGAGCTTTAGAAAGCTTTGGAATTCTCCACTTGGTAAACTCATGGAACTGAAGTACCTGCTGCCGTGATATTTTATATCCAATCTGAGGAGCTGATCAACAGCTTGCAAAGAAGTGTTTCTCCCAAGGTCTTTTACAAGGGAAAATCTCCATGGGCGTGGCTTTTGAACAATGGATGTAATTAAAGGACTGGACACTAATTTGCATTAAGCAAACGCTTTCCTTGGCAATATTGTGGATTTTAGTGTCTTCAAGGGAGAAGGAGATGCATTTGTCTCCCCTTAACAGGGTCTCACTGACCAGGATCTTAAACCAAGATTGTTAGAGATTGCTATCAATAAAAATAACTGATTTTTTTCCCCTTAAATATTCAGGAGGGAACCTAATTTCTTTCTCAAGGACTCCTTGCCATAACACTAGCTTCCTAAAAGAAGGAAGATTTATGTAGAACCTTGTTTTCCTGATCAGCATACATTTGCATAATTCTGACTGTAGGTACCCCAGCTGTTTTCCGCCTTTGGAAGAGACTAGTCACAGGATAGACTTGGCAGTGTTCTTTTGGTGTGTACCGACGTACATATCAATGTCTCCAGGACAGAGAATGAAGGAAACTTGGTGTCTATCATTTCTCGTTTATCTGAATTTATATAATTCTGATTATAGGTTACATTTTACTTTTTCTTTTCTTTAACCCAGACACATTTGACTTTTACAATGGCTAAAATGCAGATAGAATGTATGTTATCATCCCTGACTGGGAGAAGAACAAACAGGGAGGTGAAATAGCTAGCAGGACCTATGATAAGTATTCCACCACAAGCTGTAATTCTCCTGGTTACGTGAAAATTTACTGAATGGCTTTGAGGAATAAAACATAAGACTCATTTATTGTGAGTTTATAGCAGATCCTTGAGTGTCACATGTAGTCATATCTTTAAACTCCTTGCTCAGCTGCATGTTAATATTCTCCAACCCTATCATGTGAAACCCAAAGCATAAAATAGTAAGTCAACTCAGTGCTGACAGACAGGTAATGTTGTTCCTACATTTAAACCCATAATTGGAAAGCACAGACTTTGTTTCTCAGTGTTATAACACCTTTGTAGCACAGAAAAGTTGAAAGAATTTTACAGTAAACACTCATATATCTACCCACAGATCATCAACATTAAATGATATATTTGCTTTAACGTATCCATCCCTCTAACCTGTCATCAAACCATTTCATTTTTGACACATTTTAAAGCAAATTACAAACATTAGGACACTTCTTTCTCAGTACTTTGGTATGCACATCTTAATTAAATTTCAGTATTTGTTCATGGCTTTTTAAAATGTTTAATTTACATATTATAAAGTGCAAAATCTTTACATTTGCTGAGTTTAATGAAATCATACACATGTATAACCCAAATCCCTATCAACAAACAGAACATTACTGTCACTTCAAAAGATTTTCTCATGCCCCGCTTCCCAGTTGACAGCTTCTCCCACCTCCTATTACCAGAGGCCACCACTCTCCTGACATTTTTCCACCTTAGAATAGTATTATCTGGTCTAGAATTTCATATTAAATCGAATCATATAGTATGTACTCTTTTATATAAGCTTATTTCACTCAACACTGCTTCTGAGAGTCTTCTGTGCTATTAGGTATATCAGTAGCTTTTAATTTTTTTTTTTATTTTTATTTTTGTAGTTGCTCTGAGGAATTCTACTCTATAAGCATATCAAAATTTGGTTATTCATTCTCTAATTGACTGACCCTCGGTCTGTTTCCAGTTGGGGCATTAAACATAAAGCTGCTCAGACCCCCAGTGCACGTCTTTTGTGAGCTTCTATTTTCCTTTCTTATAGGTAAACGTTTAGTTACATAAGAGGCAGAGCAAACGTTTCCAAAGTCCTTGCACCATTTGCGGTCCCACCAACAGTGCAGGAGAATCTGGGTGCTCCACAACTGTCTTAACATTTGGTGTCAGTCACTTTAATTGTAGCCATTCCAGAGAGTATGTAGTCATTTCCTTGTGGTTGTAATTTGTTTTTCTGATAAATGCTGTTGAGTGCTATCCCATGGGCTTATCGGCCATTAATCCTTCTTCTTTTGTAAAATGTTTTTTCAAATCTTTTACCCATTTTTCTTTTTTTTTATTATTATAGAGTTGCAGGATAATTTATAGAGCCTAGATAACAGTTCTTTGCCTGATGATATATGTTTGGGAAGTATTTTTTCCAAGTTTGTGGCTTGGTTATTTCATTTTCTAATTGATGTCTTTTTGACAGGCAGAAGTTTTTAATATTGAACAACTCTAATTTATGTTTTTTTTCTCCCATGGTTATTCTTTCTACGACTTTTCTAAAAAACATTTTGCTCCCCTAAGACTGTATTCTACTGTGTTGCACTCTGAAGTTTTATAAAGTTTATACGAGGGTTGAGTTTCACGACTTTTCTCTTGGATATTCAATTATTCCCACTTGGTTTGTTGAAAAGACTTTTGTTTCTCCATTTGTTTCTTTTAACGCCTTTACTGGAAAAAATAAGTACACATATGTATATTTTTCTAGGGTCTCTGTTCTGTCCTATTGATCAATTTGTCACACATTTTCTCTACTTGGCTTACACCTATTCATTGTTTGAGAGTTGGCTCAATTTTCATGTCCTCCATTTTCCCCTTTTACAGGCTGGGCTATGGTCCCTCCTGTGTCTTCCCAACATGCTCTGTGCCTTTACGATTGTGCCTTTCAAATGTGCTGTAATCATCACTCTGTTTTCCCCTTTCCATGTTGCTTCCTTGACTGCAGAACCCCTATTTACGCCTCATCACCCAGCAACTATCCAGAGCTGTGCTGTCCCATATCCCTGTGTGTCTATTGAACATCTGAAATGTGGCTAGTCAAAATTGAGATGTGCTATACAATGCACATTGGATTTTATAGACTTAGATAAATAATAAGAATGTAATATATCTCATTACTACTTTTTACAAGGAATGTACATCAAAATGATAATATTTAGATCTATCAGTTTAAACAAAATATATTATTAAAATTATCTACGTCTGCTTCTATTTCAATGTGGCTATTAGATAATTTAAAATGACATATATCTCTTTTGGACAGTAGTGCTCTTGCATTCTATCATATAGAGTTCTGAGTAAGTCTTGCTAATAATTAAATGATTTGGAGGTATACGCAAAAGCACCCCTATTGATTTGCTTTCTTTGTTTTCTCTATTAACTTCAGATAGGCCACTAGTGGGGAAGAAGAGATGATCTGGTTTGTGTTTCTGTGTGCCTGTACTGCGTTTGGGATATCAGTGATTGGATCAATGGAGGTACGTCTTACTAGCTGTGTTACCATAGGCAAAGTACTAACCTCTCTGTGCCTCATTTTCTCAAGCATATAATGAGAATGATAATAAAATCTACCACATAGAGTGCTGGAAAAAATGCTGTGATTTAATTTCATGAGTCATTTCACAGACCAAACGCTGCCTGGCATGGAAGAAATGCTCAGCACATGTTAGCTTTATTATTCATGCCATAGCTGTGTGTGGCTTCTGGTGGCAAAGTGTAGAGAAAAACACCTCACTCACTGCTCTACCACGTTCTGTGGAAGGCCAGAATAGAGAACTACTGTCTCTGTGTCCTTGGCAGTTAGAGGCTCCTCAGTGGCAGGCTGCAGGGACAGTGGCAAGGTCTTAGGAGGCCAGGCCATCCTGCGGCTGAATAGCAAATGGTGACTGTTCCTGTCAGCTCTGGGCCTTCACACACAGACAGCTTCCCTTCCTCAGGGCAGTGGGAGCTGAGCATCTGGAGAGCAGCAAACTTAATTAACTTTAAGCAAAGGGAATGCAGAAGAAGAAATAATGGTCATAAGCTCCAAATCTCCTAATTAAAATGCAGAAGGCACCTGCGGGTCACACATACAACTCAGCGGCCTCATGCATATACTATGCCTTCCATTTCACTGTCCATAATGTGTCTGCAAAACTGATCCTTGACCCACAAAGCAAGTCAAAGGGACAGGAGCTAGACGTGGCTCTATGTGCATTAATGCATCTTCAAACCCACCAGCAAACTCCCTCTTTCTTTGATCTCATGTAACTTGGCCTGGGTTTGCAAATTAAATGTCTTTCCATTCAGATCTATAAGGAGCTTTTTCAAAGATCAAATATGTCTGCAGACTTGATTGTTCCGGGTGACTGATGGGATTTTAATGATATTTTCTGGTACACACTGAGAGCTGAGACTCCTGAAGGTAGTCCCCAGGCAGGTCGAAGAGGAGAACAGTTGGATATTTTTAACTTTTCTGTATTTCTAGAGATGTTTTAATTCTGAAACATGGTGTAGAAAAGGTCCAGCTGACACAGGCAGAAGGGCTGTGATATTCCTGGAAAGGACTTGGGTTTCTAAGTCAGACAGACCTTATTTAGAATGCTAGCCTGAGCGCTTACCAGCTGGGTAACCATAGAAGTTAGTTCTCTTTGAAACTTAGTTTTCTCACCTGTATAATGGATATAACAATAACAACCTCATAGAATCTCAGTGAGGACTACATAAGATAATGTGTATAACACTTCTAGCATATATCTAGCAGGCAATAGGGGCTGAAATATAAAGGCTATTCATTTGTTGCTGTTGTTGCTACTGCTGACAATAATAACAATAATAAACTACACTGTCCATTCCAAAGAATCACAGTAGGCCTGGAGTTTATTTTTAGCTCTGCCTAATTAGGTGTTAAGACCCCCATTATAGAGTTTGGAAATGAGTTATTTATTCAGTTATTCTGCTAAAACAATCTGCATTTATACATTCATCAAGCTTTTGAATGCAGAAAATTGTACTAGCTTCTAGACGAAGGGAAGAGAGACATTACCAGGCCTTTCCTTATGGAAATACCTGTTGCTGAGCAAACGATGTGCTCCCAATACTGCTTACATATTCAGAGCTACTAAAACTTTTATAATTGAGGCATAAATTCTCATGCTGTTTAATTTTGAAATGCACAAAATGAAATGTAAAAAAAAAAAACCAAATTCCAGCCCTCACTCTTTAAAAATGTCACATTATATAACTAATAAGGAAACTAGAGATGAACGAATTTTCACATGTCATTTAATTCTATTCACAGTGGAAACAAATTTAGTCTGAGTGAGCATAAACATGAATATAGAAGTGCTTCTGCCAAGAAGGATTTAACTGCTGAAAGGGGAGAAATGACTTGATGTGTTTTAAGAATATAAAACTACCCAAACTATGACATTTGCCTAGTTTTAATGGCCTTTATTTTCCTTTTTCTTAGGTTATATCAGTATAGACAAAGAAGGAGTGAGGACATGTATAATTCAATAATTTGATTTCCTGTTTCATATAAATTTTCGTCACTCTGATAACAACAATGCTGATGATAATGGTCAAAACACGAGTATTCCTTTGATCCAAGCACTTTCTATACATTTCCTTTCTGAATCCCCAGCACAAGCTTAAAGGCTAAATAACTGTCAAAACCAAATGATTAGAAAGTGATGGGGGCAGGCTATGGTAGGGTTTTATCCTGTTGTAGAATGCATGTGCTTTGCTTTTTGAAAGTACCTATAAGAATATCCAAAAGAGAGATAAATAGAAATAGAATATTTTTTTCAGATTTCTAAATAGGTGGATTTATGTGTCAATGTTTTGAGCCTTCTTTAATAAAAAAAAATGGCTCAGAGTCAGTAACTAGTGCTATTTCTGTGTGTGTGTGTGTGTGTATGTGTGTGTGTGCATGCATGTGCTTTAGGCTTGGGCCATATGTTCCTAATACTCAAGGAGTTCCTGAGTTCTTCTTTTCTTTGCAAATCTTGTCCCTGCTCCTATGAAAATAATGAGCCTAGCATACACACCCTGAAAATCAGGACTGAGCTGAACTCTCAAATACCATTTTCAGGAGCCTGTCTTTCCCCTTGGAGAGGACTGAGATAAGAAGGCCTAACAGGCATGCTTGTCAACATTCCGAAAGACTGAAGACAAGCAACGACGTTTTGGATGCTGTGGCGATGGGACTAATATTCCATCACTGAGATCTGATTTTAACATCAGAGCCAAATTGTACCACGGAATTGCCTTCATCTAACACACAAGAGAAATTAATTGGGATAAGGCTAAATGAAAAGTGCATTGCGTATGGAGAAATGGACTGAAAAAGCTTTTAAAAATAAGGAGAGAAAATGGGTGGTCAACCACCTTCTTCTCTTTTAGAGTCTGCCATACAACCTATTCTAACTAGTAACCTTGGTGACTAAACACTACCCACCCCTTCTTTAGTTTAGTATGTAAGGTCACCTCCCATTGATAGTAAAGAAGTGGTCTTTATTGAAGAGATCGCAAGAGCCATATTAGGGCAATTGTAAGTGTAGTAGCTTTGACATCTGACAGGTTTGGTCTGGCTCCTTATGCACTGTGCCAACCTAAGCAAGTTATATAACCTTTCTGGACTTCAGTTTCTCATCAGTAGGAATATAGTGACTAGCTAGCAAGCTTTTTTGTGTGTGTGAGGATTGATGAGCTACTATATTTAAACTCATGATAAAACAGAGCAGAGGCTTAGTAAACGTTGATTCTTATGGGGATTATCTTATGCCTTGGAGTCAGCAATTTGTCTCCTAGAGTTATGTATTCAGTTCAGAGACTGCATTTTAGCAAATGCTAAAATGGTATTGTTTTCACTGTTATTATTCCGAGTCATAGAACTAGTGAGTTTATATAATTATAATAATTATTATACAATTATTATGTGTATAGGGTTATACCAAATATTGGGGATGACAAAAGATACATAGAATTCAATATTTGGTATTAATTCAATATAAAAATGTGCTATGAATGGTAACAGGTGAATAACAGAATTAACTGTCAAGGTTTATAGTCTACTCTTTGCAAGCATAATCCTAAAAATTGTAAAATGTCTTTACATTATCTTATTGATCCCTTAAACTCCCCCCACCCCCACCAAAGGGTATTGTTCTATTTTATAGATAAAGAAGCTGAAGCTCTGAGAAGTAATTTGCTCAAGGTTCACACTGGTATGTGGGCAAGTTATCATTAGAATTCATGATCACCTGCCTGCAAAGACATGTCCTTAACCCCTAAGCTATTGGCTCAGTGACATCACCTTGAGCACTCCCCTATCAACCTATGTGGGTCCTTAGGAGGATATAGGAAGATTACAAATGTCTAGGCAGTGACTCTCCACAAACTGGAAGGAGCAGAGAAGTTTGAGATATTACCACTAAGGATCTCACATTTAGAACACAGTTCACTTACACAGCCTGGGCTTCTCATGAAATAAGAATTAACAGTTTCATTACGGTAATTATTTTATTAGAAAAACTGAACTCCAAAAGCAACAGAAAAGGAGCTCAGTGAACAAGCTGATTTGCAACGCACGAGCAGCTCGAAGGGCCTGGCCTCCTGTCACATGTCACACTGTGTCCTTATGCTGTGGGCCTCCACTGAGAAATCTGTGGAGTGGCAACCCATTTAGTGATTAAGAACACAGGCTCCGGAGACGGCAGGTTGGAGTTCCAATCCTAGGCCCGACACTTACTGAGCATGTAATCTTAGGCAGGGGGTTAACTTTTCTTATCTAAATGGGGCTAATAGTGTTTATATCTTAGCGGGCTGTGCGGATTAAATGAGCTAATGCAGGTGAACCACTGGGCACCACGCCTGGACCAGAGGATGAATGCACTCAGTGTGGTAGTTATTACTAAGGACAATCCCTCTCATATAGGAATGGTTTCAATTGAGATATCTAACCACAAATACCTAGTTAAAAAAAAAAAAAAACCTAAACAGTATTAAAATTGAAGAAGTAAAATGATGCTGTGGATATGGAACTAATATTCCATTATGGAGATCTGATTTAAAAATCTATCAAAGCAAAACTGGATCATAGAACTGCTTAATCTACCACACAAGGGAAGTTAATTGAAATAAGGCTAAATGAAAATGAATTGTTTATAGAACAGATTGAAGAGGCTGTGAGTTTATTTATTTTTTTTACCTGTCAGATCGTATGCTTTGCTGAAGGCCTCTGCAGATTCCTCGGGAGGGGTGATATGGGGGTTGGTATCTGTATTGGGGAACCTCATCTCCCTTAGTGGCAGGAACACGTCCACACCCAGAACCACCCCTTGCCATGAAACCATCACAGGTCAGCTCACAAAGTCCCTGACTGTTTAGCAATTTTCCAACACCTGACAACAAGCCAGAGAAATGGATACAACTGAAACTAGTAGCAAAGGCGGGGATCCAAGGGCCTGTGGCATCACCCCTAATACTAAGCGAGTGTTCTGTAATGTTATCTGCTGTGCCCCCAGCATCAATTCCCTTGCTAATAAGCTGTCTGGCCAAAATAATACTGTCAGTAAAACATAGAGGGAAGTAAGCCCAATGTAAAATAATTATTCCATTCTCCTCCTAAAGGTACATGGTCCTTTACAGTCATGGCATACCGTATTCTTTTGAGGCTCAGGGCTGACAGGTAACTTCAGAGGCAGGAGAATAATTTGCTCAGCCTGCGAAATTGTATTTAGGGAAATAAGTCTGGACTGCAAGTGAGAACGTGGGCTGTCGATCCCGCTCAGCTGCAAAATGAGAATGTGATCTGTATAAATTCCTTCACCTCTGAGCCCCTGGCCTCGGTTTCTTCGCCTCTGAGATCAAGGGGTTTGTTTGCAAGGAAGCTGAGTTCCCTGAAGGCAGGAACTGCTGAATCCTTAGTATCCAGAGCAGTGCCTGACACAGAGCAGGTGCTGATAAATCAGATACTGTTGCTGTTAAACTAGAAGAGTTGATGAGCTCCTTTACTTTGCTAAAGAGACTCCCTTCTGTGATCCTGTCCAAGAGGCTCTGATTCCAAGACCAGCCAGTGACTCTTTAAAGGACATGAAGCCAGGTAAATGGGGCATGCTGACTCCACGCGGGCACAGATGCCCAGTCCAGGATGAGTGAGCCCTTCTCAGAACAGTAGGGCTGAGGGACAACTGAAGTCTTCCTTCTCTGAACACCCATCACAGCATTTCCCCTGAACGAGAAGGCAGGGGCATTTGAAAGAAGGCCGGCCATCTGGGGAGAGCAATACTGCTGCTTAGCCTTTTCCCTTTTAGAAAGCACCTGTCATCCGCTGTCATATGTGGTCCTTACAGGAGCCGTGTGGAGAAGGGAAGTGGGTGGCTCAGCCAATGCAGGATGTTAACACTGAAACTCAGACGAGACATCCATTTGATCAAAGCCAAGTCACTGGTAAGTGGAACAGCCAGGAACTGAACCTGGGACTTTTAACTCCCAGTTAAAGCTAAGCTATTAAAACTATTCTGTAGTAAGACACCACTCAATCCTCATCTGTCTCCAAACTAGACTCAAAGATCCTCTGTCCTGAGCAGAACAATGGTAGTAACAGCCGGTATTTATTGCATCTAGTATTACCAGCTACTATATCCCAGGCCCTCTTCTCAGCACATTCCATGGGTTAACACATTCAGTCACCACAACAATGCGATATGGCGGGTACTGTTGTTACTCCCAGTTTAGAAGTGAGTGAGGCACACAGATTTGAAAGTAACTCGCCCAAGTTTACACAGCTACTGAGGGAGACTGTAGATGTTAAGTCTTCCCCTGGCTCCTGGCCCAAGAGGTGGAGAACTGATGGGAGGCTGTGGCTTAGAAAGGGCTCCTCTGCCTTCAGCTCACCAGAATGAGCCTGAGGAGCCCAGATCCGTCTGCCTGTGGTTGGGGATGGAAATCTGCCAACATCTGTCATTCTGGGTTTGCGGCTGCCCACACTAAAGGGAAGTTTTCCCTTCTCCCTTTGGGACCATGTATCAGGTTCCTCTTCTCTGTTTCCAACAGCTGTGCCCTTTCATTTTGCCAAAAGGTTTCTCACTGATAAAGGCAGGGCTCTGAGCAGAGCTGCCCTGGTGGTTTTCATGAGCCTCCTCTGTCACCGATTCCTCTGATGGAGGATGAGACAGCAAAGGGTGGGCCATCAGAACCACAACGAGATTCGGCTCCATCGAAGGCTTTCAAGTGCCTACCATGCGCCAAACACTGAATTAGTTCGTTCACTCTATCAAAGTGCATTTACTGAGCCCCTATTCTGTGTTGGCACCAATGCGATTGTTCAATATTAATTAACTTTAAAAACACCATCGATCATCTATAAATATCAGGGCCTATACTAGGCATTATGAGCATGAATAATAATGATCATGGCCAAATGATATATAGAGAGAGGACTTGCCACTGATCTAAGCATATTACATTTAGCAACCCATGTAATCCTCACAGCTTTATGAGATTGCTACTACCACTTTTCCTATTTCACAGGTCATGAAAGTGATGCCCGAAGAGGGCTGATAATTCAGCCAAAATCACGCGAATGGTAAGTGGTAGAGCCTGGATGGAAGGATACCTAAAACTCGGCGCAGCCTGAGGAAGGCTCAGTTATTGTAACTGCTCACCTCTTTGCAACGATCCGTGCGAGGTAAGTAGTGTTATTACTTTCACAGTGGATCATAACATGTTTAGTTCCCACAATCTCAATTCTAAGCGCCTGGTGGGCAAAGCACATACGAAACACATGTTTTTCAGAGAGCATGGCCTCTAGTGACAAAGCAATGTTTCATCACGTATTCAATGAAACAAGGACCTTGTCTAAAGCCTTGGTTTACAAAAGAAAATACCCAACCCACTGAAAGGTGATTACATTTCACTTAACGAATGAGAAACGGAGAGCTTACATGACTTGCTCAGGTCCCATCGCTAGCAAGCGACAGGCTCAGTCTGTGTTCTCTCAACCAAATAGACCTGTGGAAAAGCTGTGTATCTTTTAAGGGCTCGATACCACTAACTGCAGAGCTACTCATGATGACTCATTGGCAACGACAATCTCTTGATTTTCAACAGCCTCAATGTGTGTTTCAGTGCCATCTAAGCCACTCTGAAAATGACCAAAGCCAAAGCCTCGTTTTGGTCCCTGTGTGAACACTGACAAAAGAAGAATGTGTTTTCTGGAGGATGGAGTTAGGGTCTGTCTGGGATGCAGGTTTGGGTGCCTGGAAAAGAAAACTCCCAGTATAATGGAGAAACCTGTGCATTTAAGGTCATGTCCTTGCAAAGAAGAAGAAAATGAAAGTGTTCTGCATGAGTAGGTTTCAGAAGGGGCAAGTTAGTTATTGAGGAATTTGGGAAAGGTCAGAGATTTCTCATCTGTTAAGAAAGATATCGTGATCGGAAAATACACATAACCCACTTAGGTGGCTTAACTGAAGATGGAATTTTTGAACAGATGAACTTGTCCCCTGGGATATGAGGAGCTCTCAGAATGCAGACATGCCTGTGAGGTTGTGATACTGAGCAACTGACTTTCAGTTTCCCTATTTTGTGTTAAAGGGAAAGATAAATAAATAAACCTTTCTATTACTTTCTGTGTTCATGGGCCTCTTTCAGAATCTAATGATATTTCTGGATTCCCTCCCCAGAAATAGGCACATTTTTCTGATCAATTCACATACCCCTAAAACCCAGTAATAGTTCCCTAAATGACTATGGACCCCAATTTTAAAGACTTTAGAATAATTTGTCTCGAAAATCAATTTAAGAAGAAAATGTTATGTTGTTTTCAACAATCATAAAGTTTGAGATTTCTCATATACCTCAGCAGCCATCCATTCCTGCTCCTCCACTGCCAAGTGACTTAACAGCTTTCGTTAAAGGTCCAAAGGAAGTCTTTAGCATCAATAGATGTACACCTAGGGCTAACAAAGAGCCTAGATCCTTCAGAGATTTCCTTAAATATTTAACTTCGGGAAGGGATAACCCTTTTAGTGAGAAGAGCTGTTCTACTGGCTCAGAGAGTATAGGATTACTAACCTAATAACTTCTTGGGTAAGGTTCTCCTTGATACCAATCGATTGTTGCTGGGAGAATGTAATTGACTACTGTCTTCTAATATTGCTTAAACCTTTCATTTTGATGATCACTTTTACGCAAGAAGCTGGATCCCCCCCACCCAATTAGTATAGCTTGAGTAATTTTGATACGCAAATACTTGTCTCAGGGATGATTCATTGAAGCATTTTTTCTTTAAACATATTAAAAAGTTCTTTTTAATTTGCCATATTGATCATTTCAAAATCATGTAAGTGTTTAGAAGTATGATTTTGCTGCCTAGTGTTTTTCTTCTGGTTCTTTTTCACATTGTCCTCCACATATTTCATGTGTGTGTGTGTGTGTGTGTGTGCGTGTGCATGTGCATGTCTGACTGTGAATTCCTGCTCCTCGGAAATTTATCTGTAGGAATTTGGAGAGGGGTTGACTCGAGGTTGCAGACCTTCAGAAATAAACTGCATTTCTTCTTGTAATCAAGACACTACCCATTTGGGACTTCTTTAATCAAATCCTCTTTTTTGAGGTATTTTGTACCCTGCCAGCAATGTGAATTTAACTGCAAACCCACATTAAGGACCAAGTTAGAGTTATAAGGCCTCAGGTAAGTGTTTCCTATTTTATCCTTTCATTTAGTGCTATTCTGGGTTTATTTCATTCTCCCTTAGTTTGAAGCTATAGCCCTTTGGGGATCCCAGGAGCAGAGATCTTATATTAAATTCCCAAGCTTAGGGAAGTTGTAGGCTTTAACACCTGTACCTATGCAACCTTTAATATACAAGCCCAACATCATCATTTTTCTTACCCCGAAAATGTCTTCTGGGATTACTCCTGTTTACCTTCATTTTTCCCCTCTGCACTTTCCTCGTGTCCTGTGGTCTGCAGTTCACTTTCAGTTACTCCAGCAAAGGAAGCGATACGTTGCACATTTGCATGTGCATAAGTTTTTATTCACAAGTTCTTGAGCTCCATCCACCCCAGGCGTAACTGTATCAGACAGAATGTCTCAGGCTGGGGCCCAGGAATCTGTGTTTTAAACAAGATCTCCAGTGAAAAGGGAGTAGTCACAATAGTCAGAGAAAAGTCTGAGCCAAGACCAAGGCTGAAAGAGGTAAGGGTTTGGAAGCGGGAAGCCAATCGGTTTCACGGGAGCTTCTCCTTGGCAGGGCCACATCATTGAGCCAAGACCATTGATGAGGTTCAAATTCCATTACATTCATGTTTAGTCTCTTCATATTCTATAGGAAAGTGGAAAATCTTGGAAACAGGGCAGCCGTAGGGTAAAGCAAAGAGTTCTTTTGTAAGACCCATTGAAACAACACAGAAAACTATCACTGTGATCTGCAAAAGGAGTAAGGAGTATCCAGAGATGCTGATGCTAATATTAGCCCAAGGCTTGGAATCCTACTGATATATTTTATAGTCCTGTGTTGGCAAGCAGCTCGTGGAAATGTATTTTCACTATTCATATCAGAGGGCTGTGGAAGAGGACTGCCAAGTGCACAGATGCAGGGGATGTTAATTATTCTCATGGACAAAGCACCTGAGAACTTGGTGTGAATTATTAAAATGCTGTGTTAACTTATTGCATTTGAATGTCAATTTGACTGGATTTCAGTGTTAATAGATCTTTAGTTCAGCACCAAATAATAAAACTTCTACTTCTCCCCTGCCTCACAGAGCTGCTATTATTGTTGCCTTTATTAAATTACATGATGTGGAAGTTGGAATGGTAATATGTCTGTACAAATAAAGACACTGAGGGATTTTAGAGATAGATGGGAGAACAAAGAGTCATTAGAGTTTGCGTCAATGACTTTACTCCTTCAGGAATAATGTCATCAATTTCCCCAAGAAATGCTATCCTGATGCTTTAATTGTACAACACCGTAGACAAACGTCTAAACAGTGAAAAGACTTTCCTGGAGGAAGGATAGGGACGTGCTCAGCAGTGGTGCACTCTGAACTGCCAGGAAACGACGAGCTGATTAATTCCTCAGATATCTGCATGTAAATTACCTCATTTTCTCCTCTGAAAAAAAATGTGGACAGTAAACACCTAGTTGGTGAAGATGAAAGACAAAGGTGCTTAGTGCATCCCACAAAATTTCTGGCACACGGTAGGTACTTGGTAAATGGAAGTTTCTGTTCTTCTTGATGAACCAAACATGACCAACCAAGAGCCAGATTCAGACCATGTGTCCCATCTGCCCAGTGCCCAGTCCTCCTCCTCCTTCTCATTACTTGTCAGTATTGTTTTGGAGATGATTCCTCCCCAGTTTTACAGTTTGGGGATGTCAATTACATCTTTGTCTGCCTCAAAGACTGGCCTGATGCTCACTTGCGAGACAATAAGCAAAGACCTGAAAACAGGCCTCTGAATAAAATGGACGTGAGTTACTGCTCCCAGATCCAAGTGCACTGTGACTTTCATGCCTTCCAAGGCCTGGATCTTCAGCTTTGCCTTCAATTGTTTGAGCTTTCTACTGTTTTCTGTTGCCTGAAAACAATTCTATCTGATACAGAATACGAGAGCCAGAAGCATTTTTGATGCCATCTCTCCTTATTCTGTTATTTTATAGATGAGGAAACTGGGATCCAAAGAATAAATAAGTTTTTCTTGTTGTTTTCTTGATTGGGGGTTTGGTTTCGTGCATAGTGACATGGCTGGGACTGAACCCCCGATAGACCTCTGCAGTGCTCTTTTCATTATTCATCATCATCATTTCTAACCCTGGTGAGGGTGCTAAGCATCTGACGATCTAGGGATAGCAAAAGAAATTCTATCAAAACAGCCTCCAAGTTGGTAGCCAAGGTCAGCGCCACGGATGTGAGGTGAGATGAGATGCCCTGACCCCTTAGCTGAGGCCTCATGCCAGTCTTTGGGCGAAAAAAGAGGATGAAGCGGAAGGAATACCTTCGATACTTATTTTATTAAAGAAGAACCTGGAGTTCTTGGCTCTGGGGCTTGCAAATTACACTGGACAAGCAGAGGTTTTCGCTCAATTAGTAACTGTCCTCAAGCTTTGTCTGCTTCCTTAGCCCTCCTCACTCTTTCCTCCTTCCTTCCTCTTCTTCTCCCCTCTTCCCAAAACGCTCTTTCTCCCTCCCTCTGTAATCTTTGATTATGATTTGGTTTCTCTCACCATCTCTAAACCTCTCAATGTTTCACCACTTTTAAGATTATTAGCGAAAGAGGGATAGGAGAGGAAAAACTGATCAGCAAATCAGTAATTTTTTTCTTGAGGATCAACTTTAAGATAGAAATGACCATACAATAAACTTATATGAAGGTTTTTATGACTTTGAAACTTGCATAAATGGTAATATCGGCACAATTATATAGCATATATAGTAATTAACAGTAATGATCAGACTCAAAAAGTCTGAAAACACTAGCAAACAGTGCCCCTGCCATTACTGCATGCCTTCGTTTCTTCATTTGCTAAATGAAGGTTATAAAAATAGTGTTTACTATGAGGGACAAGTTGGCTGTTCACTATAACTTCTATTTCAAACCTCTTTGTCCCTTGCTTATATCTGTTTGAGGCAGAAATGTTAAATATTTTTCCAGCTTCTCTTGAAGCTAGGGTTAGCCATGGGAGATGAGGTTAGATGTCTGGCCAGTGAAGTAAAAATAGAAATGTGCTGGAGAGTACTGGGTAGACTCCCTGCACCAGAAGAAATTATGACTGTCCTCCTCTCTTCTCTCTCTTCTTTAAATGAGGATGTGATCCCAGGAGCTGCAGTGGCCATCTTGTGACCATTAGGAAGTTAGCATGAGTAAGACCAACATAATCACTGAGAGGCTGGTCTTGATCGTGAGATTTTACCCAATACTAGTGACTACTTATCTCTTAATTTCTTGCTATGTGAGAAAAAATGGACTTATATTTAAGATACTAAGGTCCAGTGTCTGTTCTTGGGTGGAACCAAGTGAAATTGCCAATAGTCAAACATGTTTAACTTATAAAAATAGCAGTCTTAGGTTGTTCGGCCTGCTATTCTCAGCCAAAACATTTATAATCAATTATTTGCCTCACAGTATTATAAAAAGGTTGATTTATAGAAAGCATTTAGCATATTGCCTGGCATGCGCTCAATAAATGAGTTACCATATTTCCTCCATATTAAGGCACACATTTTTTTTCCCACATTTTAAATGTCTCTGAAAGTAGAATAAGAGGTTTGCAATCAATATAGGCAATTAATGTGGTATGTTCCTTTTCTGTGAGAAGATGTTATTTAATAGTAGTCCTTATAATAAGAAATGTTTAAAAATTGCCTTAATGTAGTACCGCTACTAAGTTGTGGAATAAACATTCACTTCATATTAGTCAGTTTACAAATTTAAGCTTATAATAGGTACCATCTCTCAAAAGTAGTTTTCTTGTTTCTCGTTTTTACTTTTTTTTTTTAGTAAGTGGAACAAGAATAGCCTTTATTTAATAAAAGACTATTTTACGCAGCTGACTTTCAACCATTATTTTGGATTCACTGATAAAGACAAAATAAATAATCCCTGTCGAGCCCTCCACATTTTGTGAATTGAAGCCAGTTAGGCAGAAATGAGCTGTTACTGCGGGAGTGAATAAAAGAGCTCTTTTAAGATGTCTGATGTTACATAATCAGGGTTCAAGTCACTTTTCCAATATATCTAGGGTCTCCTCTAAAAGGCTTCCGTGCTAGTCAGCCTTGGGGCACCTACTGTCCCCACACCTTGCCATCCACCAGTCACACCTTCCCTCTTTTCATTGAAGAATGGCTTCTCCATTGGAAACTAGTGATGGATAATCATATTTACAAAACTTCAACACCTATTGTTTGAGTGCTAATATATTCCAGAGATTGTTAATCTAGGTCTGTGGTTTATAACTCATTAGTGGGTCATAATTAACACTTTAAAAGAAAAGAAAATAGTAGTAAGTATATTTTTTCATGATTTTTTTTCCATTTTATGTAACCCTTTAATTGTAAGTGCAGGGTGTTGTTGTGAAATATAGCCAAAATATTCAACTGATATTGTTTGGGAGCTAGTAATTCAGCAGTAAAAGACAGACAGACTACCTGTTCATACAGGGGTTTCATCCTAGTGAGGAAAGCAGATAGAAAACAAACAAGCAAATAATGTATCAGAAGGGGATAAAAATTGTGAAGCAAAATTGCAGGATAAGGTGTGGAGTGATGGGCTCAGGGTTGCTGTTTTAGTGAGCAGTCAAGGAAGGGCTCTCTGATGAGGTGACATTTGAGCAGATTCCAAAAGAAGTGAGAGAGTGAGTTGCTCAGATATGGAGGGAAAGGTGTTCTAGGTGAGGAGCAGCCGGTGCAAAGGTCCTGAGGCAGAGGGATTATGAAATTTCCCCTGTCTCTATTCTGAAAACAGAATAGGAAGAAGTCCAGGATGGCTGAAATGAAGGGAATGAGGTGGGCATGGTTAGGAGATAAAGTCATAAAGGTTCCCAAGGGTCAGGTTGAATGGAAAGAACTTTGGCTTTATGTTGTGAGGGGAAGAGCCTTCAGAAGGCCACCCAACACAGCTGAGGATAACAGCCACTAGAGAGTCCTCTCTGAGACACGATAGTTATATTAATGTCCCTCATTTGATTTTCATCACTTCCCCTTTATTGCATAAGTCTCTCTACATGTAGGCTGCTAATTCTTAAAAGGCAATTTAGATTTGTATATAAGAGTATGGTGATTGACAGACATAGAAGCAGATGTTGATTTATGTCCATTATTGTGCCTAAACAGTACTAGGCACATGATAACCTTGATAAATGTTTGATTTGTTGTTGTCCAAATCTATTAAAAAGATAACCATAGAAATCTGCAGTCACTGAAGAGTTCTTGATTCAGAGCCATATACTGAGTATGATAGCAACATCGCCTAACGTTTCCTGAGTGTCTGCTCTGTGTCAGGGCGTCACATATATTATGCACACGGCAATCAGACTTCCTGTGTCTTGACTCCTCTCGCCTCATGCCTGCCTGGAGTTCTGTCCTATCTCTGAACGTCATTGCTTCCCCCACTATTACACACACACACACACACACACACCACACACACACACACGTGCATGCGCGCGCACATGTATATACGCACACACACATGATTTCAAAAGCCTTAGTTATCATTTGTTGTTGCTGTTGTTTACTGAGGGTTTCGTACAGAACAGAAAAGAACAGTATACCATGTTTCACAGAACAAAACTCAGCATTTCAATCCTCTCGCCAAATTTTCACTGTTTGCTTGGCTATTGCTGGGTCTCTCCTCTTATCTTCTTCTCCCTGTAGCCTCTAAACTGTCCACTGAAATGTCCAGCAATACAGGTCTTTTCCTTAGATTTCATACTCTATCAACCAAACAAAAACCCAAAAGTAAATCTATACGATTTCCTTGTAAGTCACCATTGATCATAGCCCACTTACAGCGTCCCTGTGAGGTCGACCAGAAGTTCAGAGAACTTCTCCAACATATCAGGGCTGCTGCTAGGAAGTGGCAAAGTCAGGTCGAAAGAACACCTTTCTCATCTTAAGCCCATGCCCCATGGCTTCCCTGTCCCAGGGCAGGCAAAGAGATGGCTTCATTGACTGCGGTCACACTGCAGACTCAGGGAGATGGCTCACTCAGCACTGCTTACTGTGGAAACCATGATTTTCTGTCCTGAGATCTGGTGATTTGTCAGACCTTGTACGAGTCATTTCTCATCTGAGTTATTCATCTAGGACAAGTAGATTTTCCATAAGCCTTTGGGATGAAACAGTAAATGATTAAAAAGTAGGCTGGGCAGAACAACAAAATCAAAGTGTGTGTTCTAAACCCCTCAGGGGGTTGTGATTCAAAACCTGATCCCTATATTGCAAAGTGGCGTTTCATTTTCCTTCCTCTTTCTCTCCTAACTTCTGTGCCTTTACTCTTGAGGCTCTTAACATGCTTCTGCAATAACAATTAAGGCACTCGGAGCATGTGAGCTGCCCAAGTGTGGCATCATCAGCGCAGTACCTAGTATTACATGTGAGTCGTCTGTAGGAGCATATTCAGACATCTGAAATACATGAGCCTCCCCAAAGTGAAATCATAGTAGAATAACCAACAGAGGGGATCTAAGTCAGAATCTCCCCGTCAATCAATGATTGGAAAATTTGGAAATGAAGGAGCCGGGGGCGGGGGGACATGCCAGTTCACCTGGCTTTAATAGATCTCTCTGAAATGAAAGGAAAACCAGGGAGGTGGAAAGCATGCCTTAGTGGAGTATTTACTGCATACTGAACTACTCTTTCAGATACTTTGCTTATCATTAAACAGTAATTTCCCTAGAAACCGGAGTATTCACTTCTTGTAGCAATTTAAGAGCAGTTTTGGCTGGGCAGCTCTGACTCCCCAGCCTGACTCTGCGAGCTCTGTGGGCTTTCTTTATCCAAGAGCTGCACTCATTTACAAGCCTTGTTACTTTTCTGGGAAATGCAAGATAAACGTGCCCCAATGCAAAGACCAGGTCAGACCTGTAAACATAGTTCTAGTAATAAACGAACTATAATTGTGAAGAAGCAGCTATAGTTATTAAGCCTCCATTTTTATCCCCAAGTAGGGCATCTTACTATCTCCAGGAGGCTTTTCTTTTTAAACCAACTACACTTTAACTGAAAGTGTGAAACACAGTAACAGGTGATAGATACATCCATCTCTGTGGTGTTACCACTCATAATGCCTGAGTAACATGTCCTGCTCCCAGGAAGGAATTAGGAGTCATAGCTGACAGGTGCAGGAATTGATAGGTGACTTTAGGAAGTCCAGGGGAGTCAGGGGCTGCTTCAAGAACAGGTGGCTAGTCCCAGGGCCCAAGCTTTCTTTTCTTTTCTTTTTTTTTAATACTCTGCTTGGCTGGCAATCTTCATTATCATCACCAATTTATATCTTATAATGAAAACATGCTGAGGGTTTTTTGAGCATATGTGTCGTTTGAGGCTCTGAAAGATTATAAACCTGCTCGAGATAACCTGGGACAGGGAGAATCATTATTCTTTGGTGGGAGATTGTCTTTCTCTCGGTTAAGGCTGCTGTTGATTCTCAATTACCCATGTAAATTGAGGGAAACAGAAAATAAAAACACAAGATAATCAAAGTCATTAATAGTAAATAAACACTTCTCTCAAAAGATGTTCGCTGCAGCCTTTCACAAAGAAAAACTGACTGCTTTTCTTTCAAGGGATTTCAGAACTAAATAGAATAAAATATCCTGGATGAAAGGCAGCTAGCTTTTTTTTTTTTTAAAGACTATAACTGCCAAATATTCCTTACTGCAAAAGAACACCAGAGATATAAGAAAGATAAAAGATGATAAGAGTAGGTGTTACAAATTGTATGCTTATGGAAGGATGGGCCTTCGTAAACAGGCCAGGTGAAAGGCAAGACCAAGGTCATGCCAAGCTGTGCTGATGGCCCATGAGGTGTGGGGGGACAGGGGCAAGGTGCACCCTCTCATACCTGAGAGGCCTCACTACCAACACCAATAACAAGGACAGTCCGAGAAACAGTCGCAGCCCAGAGGAGCCCACAGGAACATGACAACTAAGTGTAATGTAGTCTCCTGAATGAGACTGTGGAGCAGAAAAAGGACGTTATGGAAAAATTAATGAAATCTGAATAAAACATGGGATTTAGTTAATAATAATAACATATCGATATTGATTCAGTAGTTGCGACCAAGATACCACACTAAAATAAAATGTTAACAGTAGGAGAAGCTGAATGCAAGGCGTACGGAAACTCTCTCTGCTATCTTTGCAACTTTCCTGTAAAACTATTCTTTTTTTAAAAAAAGTTTATTTAAGTAAACAAAAGAGGCTGAAATGCCACTGGTGCAAGGGATGTTTCAAGTGGCTCTCTAGACATCAGAAGTCAAGAGGGGCAAAGAGTAGTCTTGACTGCCCCTGAGATCCAACATTAAACTAGTGTGGGGTCACTGTCCCACTTGAGAAGCCCCCAGGCCGGCTTCATTGCCCTAAGTCTGTTTTTTTAATAATTGCCATCCTACCCCTCCTGCTATGGGGTCTTTTCCCATAAAGGTCATCCTCTGATGTCAGCTTTCCCCTCTTTGCTGTGTTGAAGACGGGAGGTCTCCATAACTCACTTCTTTTGATTTTAAATCTTTGGGAGGGAAGCAGACAGCGGGTAATCAATACAATCAACAGGGGATTTCACACAGGCTTACGCTAAAGCTCAATTCTCTTTCTGAGACAGTAACTTTTAAAAGTGATCGAATATTTACTGAGCATATATTCACTGCCAAACACTAATCTCAGCATGTTACAAAAAGATTTCCTTTTATCTTCATGAGCAGACTACAAACAAGTTACTCCTGGCATCCCTAGATGAGAAAACTGAGGCATGGATTACTTAAGTGACTTGTGTACAGTCACACACTAATAACGGCAAACTTGAATCCAAGTTGTTCTGTATCCAGGCCCCAATAAGAATGGAATTCAGCAACTGTTCTCTCCCTCCCCTGCACTAAAAAAGTTATAAAATTCAGTGAGAATAGAGTGATGGGTCTCCCATCACTTGTCACCTTACCTCCAATGTGTGATTTTTAATTTAGAAGCTTCCAGACAAATCAGGATGCAGCTCCTTCAAAACGTAATAACACATCTTTACCGATTACTTTCTAATCAACTTATGGCAAATATTTCTGACCTCTACCCCATCTCTCACCAACTGTTCCTATTTCTATCTCTCACTTTAAGCCTTAGCTGAAAGAGGAGTGGGAATGAATGCAAGTGCCTGCCACCTGCATTTCCTTCTCATTTAAAATAGCTGAAAATTTAATGGATTGATTTTCAGGCTTTGTCAAACTATCCCTTATTGCAAATCAGCCTTCTGGGAATGCTACAAACTCCTCCACACTGGGCAATGCTCAGTCAATCACTTTTATTCTACAGGTGAAATGTGCACCTAAGGCTTACTTCAAAATAAAATCAACAGCAATAATCATAATTAATGTATTGAGCATCTCCTAAGGAACTGGACTGGATGGATACTTTACAAAATATATCATATCTTATACTAACAATGATGATCAAATAAGGCCTTATTATCTCCATTTGAGGGTCAAAAAAATAGGTTTTGAAAGGTGAAGCAACTTACACAAAGTCATATAAGTAGTAAGTGAAAGACTGAATATTAAAGCACAAATTCCAAAGCTTGAGAACTTTCCACTAGTCCTCTAGCACCCTTCCCACTTCTGATCCTTCCCCGTGACTCATGACCTCACAGTCACACTTAAATCTTCCTAGCCTCATAGCAGGGCCTCCTTCTTCCTTCTTGAGTTGGCCCCATCTTGTATAGCATTCCCTCATGTCTGGGGCATCAGCTTTCTCATCTGACAAAAATCACCATGTGTATTTACCTGAAGAAACACAAAACACTAATTCGAAAAAGAACATAACACCCCTATGGCCATCGCAGCATTATGTACAGTAGCCATGATAGGGAGGCAATCTAAGTGCCCATCCACAGTTAAATGGGTAAAGAAGGTGTGGTACATAGGTACAATGGAATATTACTCAGCCATTAAAAATGAAATCTTGCCATTCGCAAGAACACGGATGGACTTAGAGGGTATAATGCTAAGTGAAATAAGTCAAAACCGAGAAAGACAAATACCCAATGATGTCACTTACATGTAGAATCTCAGAAACAAAGTGAACAAACAAAACAAAACCAAACTTATTGATACAGAGAACATTTTGATGGTTGCCAGACGGGAGAGGTTTTGGCAGGAATTACTGATGAAAGGGAAAGGATTAAGACATACAGATTGTCAATTATAAAAAAGTCAGCAGCATGTAAAGTACAGCAGAAGGCATATGGTCAATAACATGCAATAACTACACATAGTGCCAAGTGAGTACTAGACTTATCCAAGTGATCTTTTTGTAAGTTATATAAATGTCTAATCGATACGTTGTACATCTGAAACTAACATAATATTGTGTGTCAACTATAACTGAAAAATTAAAAAAAAATTTTGAAAATCACCATGTGAAGTGAAGAAGCAGAGGGGGCCTCCACATAACACCTGTGTGTCTTACCTGGGGCCCTCTGGAGAAAACCCCCACTCCAGTCCTTTGAGCAACCTGTAGCAAGCCAATGAACCTCTGTGAGCCTTGGTTATTTCTTCTCCAAATGAACATAATGCTGGCTGCCTGTCTCCCTAATATGAAACATACACTGATCATTTTGATAGATGTTTCCCATCCCCAACTGCATTTTTGACTAAGAGCTTACTGAGAAGCATGGGAAGTCTTATAGTCAATAAACATCAACCTGCAGAATCCACATAACAAGCACTAGGCTAAGCATATTCATTTCATTATTTGATTTAACACTCAGCAAACTTACCACACAAAGTATCTGTTGAGATCATTGCGGCTCAAAGAGGGTCAAGGTCTTAAAAAACAGAACATAACTAAAAAAGAGCAGGCATTTTTTAAATGTATGTAAATGCTTTAAAGGATTTTTAAAATCGTGAAGAATGAGACCAAGAACTCGAATTCTGAACGTGTGGATGGGTTTCAAAAGTCATCTATGATCAGATACCCCTCAGAGTCATAAATTTCTCCCAAAAGTGAAGAACCAAACATTACACTTAGATGTGTACATAAAAACAGCATGTTCTTCTTCTGGGCTGCACAAATAGCTTTCAACACAGGATGGTAGCATATGATCACCTCCCTATTGCTTAGAGATCTGGAATTCTATTGCAGTGTGAGCTCCTACGGGGTAAAATGCAGAATGTGTTCCCTGTTCTCTCCCTAGCACCTAATATGGTGCCTGAATTGACTAGAATAGAAATGATTTGAATCAAGCAGAATCTTCTCAGGCAAGGGGAAAGATAATACAGTCATTATAGGATTTCAGCCATTCTACATTGCAGATGTGAGAAAATCTCCAATGTAAAGAATCCATGTGACTGACCTCCAAGGAGGACGACATTAATATTACTGATGTCATTATTTATATCAGTATTGATACAATGAAAATGAAATTATATTCTTGAAAGTCATGAGTTATTTAAGATAATTAACTATGAAGACGCTAAATACAACAACAGTTAACATGTATTAGCCAAGGAACATGCAGAGTATGTTTGTGGTTTTTTGTTTTGTTTTGTTTTTTTCATTTTTATCCCTCCTCTGCTTCTAAGGGGATAATAATTTCTGACTAAGGACATCACTACTGGGCTGGTCACTTGAAGTTTATATGCTAGTTCCCCATTACCTACAGTTTCATTTCCCCTTGTTTCAGTTACTGCAGCCAACCCTAATCCAAAAATAGTAAATGAAAAATCCAGAAATAAACAATTCATAGATTTTAAATTGCGTGCTGTTCCACGTACTCATGAAATCTCATGCCATCCAATCGGTTTCATGGGCATGAACCATCCCTTTGTCCAGCATGTCCACACTGTAGACGCTCCAGCCTATTGGTTACTTAGCAGGTCTTGGTTCAGATTGACTGTCACAGTATTTCACTGGTTGCGTTCAACGCACCCTTATCATTAGACGGTCAATGGCAGCCTAACGCTACGTCATAATGCCTGCGCCGTTCATCTCACTTCATCTCATCACGCATGCTTTGTATCATCTCATATCGTCATGAGAAGAAGGGTGAGTACAGTACAATCGGATATTTTGAGCGTGGGGAGAGACACATTCACATAATTTTTGTTACAATATATTGATAGAATTGTTCTATTTTATTATAATTGTTGATCTCTTACTGTGCCTGATTTATAAATGAAATTTTATCACAGGTATGTATGCATAAGAAAAAACATCGTGTATACAGTGTTCAGTATTATCCACAGTTTCAGGCATCCCCTGGAGGTGTTGGAACATACCCTCCAGGGATAAGGGAGACCACTGTGCTATTATTATCTACCTTTACAGATGAAGAAAATGAGCCTCAAAGATGTGAAACCATTTGCCTCAGTTTATTCATCCAGTGAATTGCAGATCTGGAATGTGAATTCATGACCAGTTCAAGTCTGGAGTTCAAATTCTAACCAGCATGCTACCCAGCCTCCCCTTCCAGTGTGAAGTCCAGCTCAGACCAGGTGGGCCTGAGTTCCAACCCCAGGAAGAAAAGCATGAGAACCAGAAGCCACAATTCAGCTCGCTGCCCCTTCTTCTCTGGTGCCCTTTTCATAAAGTTCAGAACCGTCTCTTTATCCCTGTCTTTAAATTTGTTTTCCAATTTTCTCTTCTTAACGAGGCCTTTACTCTTACTCATTTCCCCTAACTATTTGCCTTTCTCCTCCTCCACTATTCCTATTGAAAATTCACACTCTTTTTGGTCTTTAGTACAAATCGATAGTCCATCTTGGGGGATAGATTTTCTCTCCCTTCACGCTTCTGAGTCTGTAATCAGCTTCAGAAGTTGGAATGCAGAAAGGCCTGAACCACCGTCATCTGCACCTCACACACGCACGGATGACGTGTCAGCCACGGCGGCCTGCACGCTCTGAGGCCCTGCTGCGGAGGTTTTGTTTGGTAGCAAGACACACACTGCGAGGGGCTCAAACTAAACTGTTAATGCAATTGTCTTCCTGGTGATGTGTTGAAAAGCCAGCAGCCCCAGGTACGTTGTTTATTTCCTAGGGAGGCCATGCTGTATGGCACCCTGAACACAGGAAGTGGCCTGGTACAACTGACAGAGCATTAATCTTGAAGCCTGAAGACCTGCTCGGCTCCGTCCCTTACCAGACACACAACCTTGGGCAGGTTATTTAAATCCTCTGAGTCTTAGTGTCCTCAGACATAAAATGAAGGTAATACTCTTCTTTGAATGGTATATACCACCCAGCCTGTCTAGAAGCCAGAAATCTAAAGGTCACTCTTTTTCTTCTCTCTTCCTTATTCCCAACACCCGATCCATCTCTGAATTGTCTCTCAAATCCCCCCGTCTCCACTCCCACCAGCTATGTTAGTTCAGGCATCGCGATGCCCTCGATACGCTGATGCTAAGTCCTCCTCGCCCATCTCCCTGTTCCTCTAGCACCATCATCAATTCTTTCTTCTCACGACAGACGGTTATCTTACTAAAGTGCATACCCCACTGCAAAGCTCCTGCTCTCCTCTCCGCGCATCAGTGTCCGTTGCTTCCTTTGGGCTATATTCTGAGTCAATAAGCTCTTTAATAATGCTTTTTCCCAATGCGCTGTTAACTCTACCTCTGTCTCCATCACTACGCTATACGCTCCCTGAAGGCAGGGCCACAGTCCTATTTGCCTCTGTGCTGCACATATTGTTTCTCATTTGCCCTCAGTATGTGTTTGGTAAGTGACAGAAAAGGTGATAAGGCCAAAGAGCTTTTCAAAAGTTAAGGTGCTATGTAAACAAAGGCTGTCATTATTTACAAAATAAGTGAGGCTTTTCCTGAGGAAAATGTAAAAGCTCCTGGTGATAGCTTTCTGCCTGACAACTTCCAAATGGATACCTCATCAGACGGTTAAAAGAAAATTAACACATCATTTAAAATTTTTTCCTTTCTCGTTTTTTATTTTTCTTTCTCCTCCTCCCCTCCCTCTCTTCCTTTCTTTCTCTAGCTTAAATACTAGTGACACCCAGTTGTTTGCCCTTTATACTTTGTCTGCTATTTGGATCACTGTTCCTCAGATTTTATCAACACGTCACCTTTCCGTGAACCTGTTTTATTAGGCCAATCCATCCCTAGATCTTTTACAGTTTTGTACCCGATTTATCTATCATCTTGTTTTTCTGGTGCACTACTTATTATCTCATTATTTAGTTATTTTTAAGGAATATGGAGTGGGTACCTAATGCCCTCTGGGGTGGGTGAGAAAGGATGCAGAAGGAAATAGCAACCCATCTGCAAAAATGAATCATAGACTAATAAAGTATGAGACATTCCAATGAGAAAGAACATCCTGGGCTGAGTTATGAAGGTGAGAAAGAGCAGATGTGTGGAAGACAAAGAGTTTCATATTCTTGCTGCTTAAAGTCTGACACAGAAAATGGCAGGTTTCTGGAGCTTCTAGCTAACAAAGTTGTGGAAGCTGTTTTGATTTTCAAGCCTTAGAGTCTCTGGGAGTCTCTGACTAACCAGGCATCTAGTTACTTACCAAGAGAGGTCAGGAACATCAAACTTAAGGGAATTAAAAAAAATTATTATGCAGCCATTTATCTAAGCCAAGTGGAATTAGCTGTTAAAAAACATTCTAGTCCAAGCTCTGCCTTTTACCACCTGGGAGACTTGGGGAAAATTTATTCATACATCCTCATCTATTAAGCAAGAATATGTGATATTCCTGCCTTTTTCAGAAAGTTGCTGGGAAGATCACAAATGATGGCTGTAAGGAGTTCTTCTGGTGGACTATGGTTACTTTTGCCTAGCTCACTTCTTTACCATTTTTACTGGTCAAATAACACTTTTCTTTCCTTTTTGGAGGGGGAACCACATCTCCCCTACTTCACTCCACGTGTGAGCATGTAACTTTGTCTAACCAGTCAGAACACTATTTGGCCCAGTCTGCATTAATCAGTGGAGGACTAAGCAACCATCCCAATTTAGTTCACGGATGACCAAGTTCAATTGGTTCAATCAGAATAAATCTTACGATTCATAGAAAGTCTGAAAAAAAAATTCTTTCCAATGGAGTTGCTAAGTCAGTAGCGTTTAAACCAAAAACCACTGAAGGGCGACAACAAGTAATGAAAATAATAAGTACTAAAATCAGATTTCTAGTTACTTTTGCAGGTATGAGAAGACATTCACTGCATTGCTTATGACTTTTTTTTTAAGTGGTAGCTACTTAGTGTTTGTTACACTATTTCTTATACCTTTTTGTATACCCAAAACATTTTATAATTAATAATTTTTAAAGAGAGGAAATCTCATTCTTGGAAAGATATGTAGAGTATAAGTGAACAGAATGAATATATAGAGAGTCACATATATGCAACATCCATTAAAAAAACATTGCTTGTGAAAACACATGTACAAAGAATGGAAAGATACATGCAATAATGTTAACAGTAGTTAGTACTTGGAGTTGGATTATAATTTTTTTTTTAGTTTGTTTTTTGCTTGATTGTTTCTAGTGAACATAATTAGCTTTAATGAATCTGTTGAATAAACACTTTTTAATGTCACAGCTATAATAAACAGTGACATCAATGGACTTGTGCTGATCTATCCTTTAGAAGCAAAATAACAAGAAAAATGCTTCAGAGCTGCACTTATACATATAATATTTTATCTGACCTAGTTGAGAAAATAACTTTAAACCAGGACAATACCCCAATCCTTCATGAGCTTACCGATTAAAACCACACGACGAAAATGTGAAACGGATCTATAAGTGGAGCATTAAAAAATTTGCATTTGACTTTCATGCTCTCTGACCTTTTAGATACGTGGATGGTCTCCACTCTTCGTTCTGGGTTCTGGAGAAGAGCTAAAGCCTTCACAAGAGTGGAATCACTATCAAACATATCTTTTTGCCACTGCCTTTTTCACACCAAATGTTCTACTTTCTTTTTCAAAAAGGAAAACGCAGCACTGCAGCCTTTCCCGACTATGGGATATGGCTATAAATGAAGCACGATCTGTGTCGCGTTATGTTTCTAACTCACCTCCTCAGTGAAGATGCCTACTCTCCTTAGAGCTGCCAGCTCGGTGTGGGTGCATGGTGCTTCTGGAACTCACCATCCAGCCTGTGATGAAACAGAAATAAAGAAAATGTTGCACATTTCCCTGTAGGATTTAATTCCTATTGAAAAAACAATTTTTTTTAAAGGGTATCCCAAGTTATGTGAAAAAAAAGGTTCTGGAAATATAAGAACAGTTGTTGGTGTGATGGTACATTTTAACAAATATTAGGAGGCACTGACCAGCACATAATCCACACTGCCAGCATTGAGCGTCCTTGTTAACACACAATCAAAGTACAATACTTGATTCGTATGTCGTGTTCACCCGTACTCAAGACTGTGTTAAATGTTTTACATACATCATCTCAATTAGTCTTCCTGGCAACTCTATTAGATAGATGCTATTTTATGAGCCTCATGGTATAGATGAGAAAACTGAAGCTCACAGAGAAGTTAAGTGGCTTTCTGAGGCCATGAAACCAATTAATGATGGAGCTAGGATTTGAATCCAGGTAGCCTGTCTCATGCCCAAAGTCTCAACCTCTATACACCAATCTTCAGAATTATTCAGTGAGTCTGTGTTTTCACCTCTCTCATTCCTTTTAATTCTTCTTCTATAGCCATTACTGTGGATGCTTTAATCCCTGTTTACTGATGAAGCAACTGAGTCTCCAATAGACCAAATAACTTGCCCAACAACCAGAGCTATCTAACTTCAAAATCTATGCATTTAATATCAGGTCACATTCTCTTTCCTAGATCTACAACCAAGATACAGTCTCTCTGCCAAACTCCTCTACCTGCCTCTGTTTCTCCATCTGCAAAAGAGGAGTCATATTTTTTCTCCCTTAAAACCCTCAATGGTTTTTATGGGCATCACATGAGATTCAGTGTAAAAGAACTTTGAAAAGTATAAAGACATAAGGACTTCAAATTTGTACCTATATTTCAGCTAAGTTTCCTTAGTAGGCACCAACTCTGAGAAAATGCCACACCTCTCCCATTTATGTTCATAATGGTATGATTAACAACACATTCCCCAGATAGGAGAGTAGGTAAATGCTGTCCTTGCCTCCTCTCATGATGACACCATTAAAAGTGGTAAGAACGTCATTAGTATTATTTATATTATTAAATTTTTTTGTCGGTTTCTCTCCAACGTCTGATGGTCTCACATCTTTCTCGTCGGTAATTATTTTTTGGATATCCTCATTGAATTTGCGTACCCTGCGTCCAATTCATCCCTGCCATTGGAGTCACCAACATTTTTTCATCTCACTAATTTGTATGAAAAAAGGCAGTCTTTTTTTTTTTGTATCTTTTTCTTTTCTTTTTGATCCTGTTATCATTTTCTAAAACACTAACTCTTTATGCCCACTGCAGGCAGTGTAGGGATGGGGACACATTTCCTGGCACAGGTAATGAGCTCCTCTTCTGTCTCCTCCAGAAAAGGCATCCAAACTGCGGCCGAAGAACGAATGTATATAATACAAATGAACATTTGTTAAGCATAATTCCCTGAAATTGACTTGTTCTAAATTTGACGTTACTCTGTGAATTCAAAGTATCTTCTTCTTCACTGGGAAGTGCCACGGACTTGTTGAAGCCTTTGTTTTTTCCAGGTCAAGTAAGACAACCGATTTCAGAAACAAACTCTGGCTCACACTGCCCTCTAGTGGATTGGAATAAAAACGTCTCTTCTCAGCACTGCAGACAGGTAAGGTTAGAGAGAACTTGAAGCTGCTCAAGAATTGAGGGGGGAAAAGCCTTCCATTCAAATTCAAGTCATCTCTGGGCAGCTCTATAGACAGAAATCCTTTGATTACTCTATTGTCCCAAGGCATATGCTCAATGTAGACATTAATAACATGTGCATGTAACAAAACTGTAGGTTAAGTGCCAGCTCTGGAACTCCAGAGAAATGACTCAACTGAGGCTTATTTTGCTCATCTTTAAAGTGGATTAGTAATAGAACATCCCTTAGAGGATGCTGTATTAAAGGAAAAAAATCTACATAAGAGTCCTTAGAAAAGTGCTGGATATGTAAGTGTTTGATGTGGAAGCTATTCTTATTTTTCTTATTGTTCCTTTTATTATTACCATTTCATAACTTTGCAACAAAATAAACTGATATGCACATCAATAAAATCTTGATAATTAGAAAAATTATCAAGGAATTGTTTTAGAATGGTATGACTATTTGCATTTTTTAATATGTCCTATGACTTCTCTACCCTGGTTTAAATTACCGTTACCTTCGTTTTCTGTATATTTAATGTCCACGCCCCACTTTACAAAACACCTTAAGTATTCTCTCACCATGACAGCTGAATAAAAATTAAAGTAGAGGAGTCATGTTTTAGGCCTTATTTGTGGAGGAGCTGCCTAATTTGAAGACCCCTCGAAAATCACTACAGGGTCCATCGTGTGTGGGGCATTCTAAGCTTTTGCCTCCCTGTTAGCTGTTGCTGTATAAAAGCCAATCCTCAACTTAGAGGCTTAAACAACAACTTACTTCTCCTGATGTGGGGATCAGCCGAGCAGTCCATCTGATCCACTGGCATGGTCTATGATGGCCTTGCTCCCACAGCCGGGTGGGCCCCTCCCGGGTGGGCCCCTCCCTCCACGTGGTCACTCATCCACCCATAGACTAAGTAGCTCTTGTTACTTGGTGGCTGAGGGTCCCCAGCAGCAAGATGGGTATACCCCAATTCACAAACACTATTCAAACCTCCGTTTGGGGCACATTCACCAGCACCCGTTAGTCTCATGCCATGCCCAGCTACATGGGGTGAAGAGATAGGCTCCAGGTATTGTTCGGAGGGATAACAAAATGATACCACAAAGGGATGTACACACCAGCACAGGGAAAATTCGTGGTCCTTTTTTGCCATTTGCTGAGTCTCAAAAAAGTGCTGTGGATCTAAGCCAGTCATAACAACCAAATAGCCTCAGTGATAGTAGCTGACATATACTGAGTGCTTTCCAGATGTCATATGTCAGTGCTTTATGGGAACCAGGCTACTACTGAAGGCAAAGGAAGATCTTAGGATGGAAAAATCTAACTTACATACCCATTTCGCTGCCAGGCTCCATTGAGTTGCCCTTGCTGGGAATACAGGCTCAATGTTTCCAGGTACTCTGATTTTTTAGGAGATGGCAGAGACCTGGATTGTTACATAAAATCTCTAGGTATTTAAATGCCGACAACTAATTTAATTTCTTAAACTTTGTGCAAGAACAAGCACCCTTCCACAGGACATGAAAGACTAGTCTGAATCTCCTGGCTCACCAGTGCTGGAACTCAGGGATTTACATCAGTGTGGACTTGGCTGCACTATCTTCCTTTTAAAACTCATGATGCATGAAGTGGGGGGACCCCTCAGCAACAGCAGCATTTGCTGGGAAGAAGGGGGAAAGTGCCCCGCGGCTGAATGGGGCTAGTGTACGGATTTTAGGGTCAGATGGCCCAGTTCTGCGGATTACCAAGCTTCCTCTTTTACTTGTTAACTTTAAATCTCTTTTGAGAACTCTGAAGTGCAATCCATGGAGACAGACTGCCCAGAATTCAAGTCCTATCTTTCTCACTTACCAGCTGTGTAAATTTGCAATTGTCACCGCCTTATCCGTAACAAAAGATCACTTCATGTATAAAGATACAAAGCAATTTTCCCTGGCATATTAATTGTACGCATATCTGCTTTCCTCAATATCCCGTGATTCCGTAATATTAACAGTAAATATTTATTGAATGTTTAGCTTATTTTTTACCTATGAATTTAGCAATTTACATGCATTGTATCAATTAAGACTAACAGCAACTCTGGCAGAACGGCATTCTTGCTATTCCTATTGTATAGCTGTAGAAACAGAGCCCAGAGAAATTAAGTTACTTGCACCCAATTTACGGGTAGTAAGTTGGCAGTGTCATCATTTGACTGCAGAAAGATCAACTGCAGACAGGGTTATTCAGCTGAGATCTACAGACCTTTGGGGGCCAGGGACACGCTTTTGAAGTCTTCAAGTTGTCTGTAAATTTTGCACTCATTTTGATAACCTAAAACACTATCAGCACTTCCTGACTATCGGATGACCATCTGCTAAGCAAGTACTTACTACTGCACGATTTCAGTGCCTGCATTTATATCCGTGCTTATGCACACCGGCACTTGGTGGCACTGTTTTAATTGTCATGAGCCAATGAGAAAAGAACAGAAGAAGAGCCAATAGGTCAATGTCACGCTCAAAGCCATGTGATGCCCAAATGATCATCGCAAACCAAGGCGTTGTGGTATTTTTAATGGAGAAGAGGTGGTAGAACTGAGTTCTCATATGCAAGGCCCGCAGTACAAGAGGCATGCCGAATTGAAAAGGATTCCTACCAGGGAATCATGACTAAACCCTACTGGGAGTGGCAGTTTAGTTCCTATAAAACAAGATTTATTTCTCACGTTAAATTGTGTTAATTTGAGTTTTCGTTTAGAAATATATTTTGGTTTTATGGTTTTATATGAATTGTATGTATAAGAAATATGTATACCTAGATTTACATCTTTACTTATAACAAGCAACATAATAAGAAATATTTACATCTTTACTTATAACAAGCAACATAATAAGAAATAAATTAAGTAAACTAGCTGACTGTGATTTTTTTTTTTTTTTTGGTTTTCATTTAAAGAATCAGAACATTTCTCAACTGTGAGAACATGTTGTTATACTATAGCATTCCTTAAGAGGAGGAAGTGGAATTGTTCAGTTTGGTTTCTAAAGTTACACCATACAAGACTGAGCCTCAACTCTAACACCTATTAGCTGTGTGACCTGGGCAAGTCACTTCTCCTCACTAAGATTCAATGTCATAATTGATTCAATAGGAGCAATATGGTTGCTGTGAGAACAAAATGAATAAGAAGTAATTTTATTTGGCACAATAGAACTGACAAGATCTGATAATATGAACAATAGAACATATGAAGACAATTCCTGTCCAGTGAAATAAATGGGTTCATTTGTAGACTTTGATACATGGCTTGCCTGGCTTTGACTCTGAGTTGAGAACTTACTAGATGGAGGAAGAAAATTTACCTCTTATGCTATAGAAACTGTCCTTCCTGAGATGAGAGATGAAATCACTGTGGTTTGTGGGCAGCCATTTAATTTCTTAGAACATCTTTCTTTTATTTTAAAGAGTAACTTTCAAACTCTGGGATTGCTTCCAATGAAGCAATTAGATTGGTTTTCCAGAATTTCCAACCAAATGCATTTCTTTTTCAGCCATCTTCTCTTTGTATGTCTTTGTGGTCCAGAATATAGGAAATTTACTGCAGATAGTGCTTTATTTCATTAGGGAATAAGCTTTTTGCTGACCCATGGTTTGGCAGGTCACTTAGAATAACTTCAGAGGAAGAAAGGTACTAAGATAGAATGTGGTTCTCAAACACCATGAATACTTAGTTGAGACTTGATTATATTTTAAATAATTATGTAATGATATTAACCACTATGCCATTAGATAATGTCTTAAGTGAAAGAAACCTGACCACTTACGGCCAGTGCAAAGCAATAAAAAGACCATACATTTGAGAATCAGTCTTAGATTTGAATCCTAGCTTTGCTATTGGTGGAATAAACCTGAAAAAGTTTCTTTGCCTCCTTTTCTCTTGATAGCCTCTACTTCCAATTGATAAAAAATCATTACCTTGACAGCATGAACTTTAGCAATTTCTACTCCTTTTTTCCCCACCTTTCCAGCAGGATCTTCTGACCCAATAACCTGTTGTAACTACTTCAGAGAGTTTGGTCTGACATATTTCATTCATTCATCTGTTCCTTCATTCAGCAAATAATTATTGAGTGTAATACTATTCGCCACATACTCTCAAATAGCTGCTGGGGATTCAGAGGTGGGAAAAGGAGACAAGTTGCCTGCTCTCAGAGTTTATCTTTCATTGGAGAAGTAAGAAAATAGATGCAGAAACAAAATAAGTGAGCAAGAGAGAGTGCTACAATGGCAATGAAGCAAGTTAGTAGTAAATGTGACCTGTACTGAACGACTTTTTAATCAGGATGGCCATGGAAGCTCTTACCAATTAGGGGAGTCGAGAACTGAAGAATGAGAGGCAGTTGGCTGTATGAAGATCTGAGGAAAGAGATCCTAAGCAGAGGGAACTGCAAATACAAAAGCTATGAGTGACAAAGGTGCTTGGGCCAACTCAAGGATCCATAAACGGACCAGTGTGGCTGAAGCACGTTAAGCAGGAAGGAGATGATGCTGGTGAGCCAGATCACTGCAAGTCTAGTAAACCACGGTTCGGAGTTCCGATTTCATTCCAAGTGAGGTAGAGAATCATTGAAGGATTCTAACCAGGGGAGTGATGGGATCTGGTTGCTCTGTGGGGAATACATTGTAAGAAATTGAAAGAGGAAGACCAGCTGGAGACTATTATTGTAGTCCAGGTGACAAATGATGATGGCTTAGACTGAGGTTAAACAAGAGAAGATGGAGAGACTGGAAGAGAGGGAAGTGGATGGAGTCAGTACACATTTAAGAAGTAGAATGGACAGAACCATGATAATATACTATTATTAATTTTCTCAAAAGAGCCTCAAACCCACCCTTATAAAGCATTGCTCCCAATCTCCTCCCATTATGGAAAACAGAAAAATCAGTGATTTATACAGAATGCTGGAGTAAACTGAGAGAGATTTGAGAGTATCTATATGAGTGTGAGACATTTTATTACACTTTATTTATATCACTGTAGAAATAAAATACAAAGTATTAGAGATTATCCTAAATATTGAACTTTTATAACTTCCAAACAATAGCTTGACAGAATTCTTGATCAAGATTTTTTTAAGTAGGAGCTCTTCAAAATCAGGTTAGACATTATCCATAAAATACTCATTTGCTCAAGTATTGATTTAAAAACAAACATAATTTTCAGCATTCAAATATTAGCAAAAATCGATTCTATGTAAAGGCACTAATAGTTCCTCTATCTTTTGCTGACATTGTGAAGAGATTTTTTAGTCTTCCCACTTTCCTCATATTGAATGTTTCAAAAGAGTGATGGATTTTTCCTCTGTAGAAGTCACATGCTTAGTTAGGGAAATTCTGAAGCCAGGGCACATTCTACTGTAGACAGGGATTTTGGCATCCAATCTCCCAGGTCCTCCCTCCAGCTCCCCAGTCCCCCATCCCTACTGAACACATTTTGGGCATTGTGACATGCTTTTTTAGACAACAAGAACACATGCTCCTCTGGAAGCTCCATTTGCTCTTTGTCTACAAGGGGGAGTCATGCCTAGAGATGGCAGCTGGCAGCCAGACGCAACAAATCTTGAGATTTTGTCCCAGAGCTAAGTCAGCTGCCTTGAGTGAGCGGGGATAGGAATACATTTTGATGGGCGCCAAAACCCTTCACGGCTGTGTTTAAGAGTGTCATGGCACACCGGTTGAGACAAGGTGCTATAAAGTATAGAAGGTAGATCTTGATACAGACAAAGAAGCAGATGCTCTCAGAACGGTGGCATGCCTTGCTGATTTTCCCACAGTTAGAACACAGCAGGTCAGAGACAAAATCAGCTCTTAGAATTGTACCTTCTTTCCACAACATCTCATTCCCTCTCTTGATACATTAAGTTTCGTGGAAGGAGAATGAGAAAACCCTAAATGATATTTCATATTCATAAGGTCACATTTTCAGCATTTATGTGATAAATGAGCATCTGTAAGGTTATGTAATGCAAAACAAAAATATGCAAAACAGTTAGCCTCATCCTTTTTCAAAAGCATCCGTTTATCCTGCAGCACTGGAGTAGGGAATAATTATATTTTAGCTGTTGGTTTTATAAGCTGAGACAGTGGATAAAAGCTTGCCACTATTCAGAAACCAAATGTCTGTAAGATGTTCATTGAAGTCATTGTTTTGCTTAACAAACTTTTCTTTTCACCTGATAGCCACGCAAAGTCAGACCATCATGGCAGGAACTGGATAGCTGCCTCTATGCGTGGCTCTTATATAATCAGGACATGGAAGTTTCTGTGCTTACTGGTGCCTGTAGAGAACTGAGAGAGCAGTGCTGATGAGTAGATTCCAGGTGGCTCTAGTGTCGTGCATGGGCAGAGAGACCCAGGTCCTCTCCATAGCAGAGAACACCTGATTCCCTGAAACCATAGGAGGAATGTCTAAGAGTGGCATGTGATGGCTCTTCCTCACCACAATCAGCAGTATTGCCCAGAAGCAACTATCTGTCACCTGGTACCAATCTCCCAGCAGCCTGTCTCCCATCTGAATCTGCCACAGAGTTATGCTTAATCCTGGACCACCTCAGGATGTGGGAAACTTGCAGATGGGGACTGGGATCGGCAGAGCACCAGAGGAGTCCTGTGCTTTGGGAAAGTTCTGAGGGGACTGTGTGCTTCTGTTCATCCTGTATACACCAGTGTGGGCATACTTTTATCACTACATGCTGTCAATAAAATTCCTCATGGGGTAGTTGTACCTATTTATCAGGTATGTTACATGATTTATCACTTATAATTTTCACAACAGTCCCATGAGGCAAGTATTGGAATTATTGCCATTTTATTGGTGTAGAAACAGAAAAACAGAGAAGTTAAGCAAATTTCCCAAATTAGCATAGAGAATTAGTAACATCAGGGCTCAGATCTAGACGATCTAACTCCAGAGCAAGAAAAATGTGCATATGCGCATGTGTACATGCATGTGTGTGTGTGTGTGTGTGTGTGTGTGTGTGTGTGTTTAAGGTATATAAGGAATTACTGACAAATATATATATTCATAAATCAAAACATAAAGTATGGAAAACATTAAAACTCCCACCCAACCAATGGTAGTCCTAGTCAAGCGGTAGAAAAAAGTTAGACACTTTTTTGGAGACAGGTTAATACTATAACCTGAATGTTTGCATTCCCACTCGCCCCAACCCCCACACACAAAAAAACAATTTTAGATGTTGAAATTCTAATGCCCAGTGAGACGGTATTAGAAGGTGGGCTCCTTGGCAAGTGCTTAAGTCATGAGAGTGAAACATTCTTGAATGGATTATGATTTATAAATGAGGCTCCAGAGAGCTACCTCCCCCTTCCGCCATGTGAGGACACAGCAAGAAGGTGACAGTAGAAAATGAGTGTGCTGCCACCTTGATTTTAAACTTCCAGTCTCCAGAACCGTGAACAACGTTTCCAATGGTTATACGCTACCCAGTCTGCGGTATTTTATTACAGCCCAAATGAACTAAGACAGTTAATATGCATAGATTTTTTGTTAAAGGAAAGGTTGAATGTACACTGTAGACTTCAGTAACTCCCTTCTCTGCCAAGAATACGACAGAGCAGAGCACATTCATTGATTGGTTCATTCAATAAGTAATTACTATTAAGTACCTTTTATGTTCAAAGTATTGCAGTAGACACTGGGGACATAAGACTTGGACCATGTTCTTAAAGAATGCTCTAGAGGGAACTATATTACTAGGAATTATAATACCCTGAAGCGGCATGGATCAGCAAATGCTGCCCTCAGCTGTCCTCAGGTAGACAATTCTGAGGAATATTCTACACACTCTTTAGAGGGGTCCTGCAAGGTCTAACCTTGCAGTTGGCCACAGTATGACCAGCTCTATAATCCCTGCTTCTGTTACTTTCCCACTTCTTCCTGCTCAGTCTTCTCAGTATCTCTCTCTCATTCCCGCTGTCTGGGGTCATTTTCCAAAATGAACTGCCTGCAAACAAACTCTTGTCTTAGGTTCTGCTTTAGTGGAGAACCCAGAATGGTCAGTTGGTGTGATAAATAAGGCTCTTGGGATGGGAATCTAGAACTGAATTACCTTCATGTTAGACGACAACCAGGACCTCTTTGCTGCTGGTGAGTGGATGGAGAGAACCCCTGGCAGTTAATAAGACTCTCTCACCTATGATGGACTAGGGGTAGACGGGAGAACATTGGTTCATGTGGTCAGAACGCAGGTGTGTGATATAAGGACAAGAGTAATTTTAAGAATCGTGAAGTAGGCTACTTTTTACTAGAGACTTTAGAAGCTTTGGGGAAAAAAAATGAGTCTCAGGCTAACAAACTATCAACTCAAGCAACACTATGAAAGTCAGTACTAAGAAGAAAGTTTATAGCAATAAATTCCAATATTTCAAAAAGAAAGGTCTCAAATAAATATCTTTACACCTCAAGAAACTAGTAAGAGAAGAACAGACTAAACCCAAATTTAGCAGGGAGGAAATAATTTAGAGCATAAAGAAACAAAATGGAGAATGAAAAAAAAAAATAGAAAAAAATCAGCAAAACTGAAAGTTGGTTTTTTTTAAAAACATCAATAAAATTGACAAACTCTTAGCAAGACTAAGAAAAAAAGAACTCAAAATCAGAGATGAAAGAGGAAACATTATAACTAAAATTAAAAGGATTAGAAGAGACTACTGTGAACAATCACATACCAACAAATTAGACCTAAATTTCTAGAAACATACAACCTCTCAAAATGAATAATGAAAAAATAGAAATGTGAACAGACCTATAACAAGGAGATTGAATCAGTAATTAAAATCTCTCAATGAAGAAAAGCTCAAAACAACGAGAATTCACTGGGAATTTTATCAAACATTTAAAGAGGAATTAACAACAATCAGTCTCTACTCTTCCAAAAACTGAAGAATTAACACGAATCCTTTTTAAACAATGCAAGTAAAATAATTACAGGCCAGCGTCCCTGATAAAGATAGATGAAAAACTCAAAAAAATATTAGCAAACAGAATTCAACAGCACATTAAAGGGATCACACACCATGACCAAGTGGAATTAATCCCTGGAATGCAAGGATGGTTCACCATGCCCAAATCAATCAACACAAGACACCACATTAACAGAAGGGAGGATAAAAATTACATGGTTACCTCCAAAGATGTAAAATAGCATTTCACAAAATGTGACAAACTTTTATGATAAAAAAAATTCAAGAAAATGAAAATAAAAAAAATTATCATAACCTGATATAGTATATGAAAAGCCCACAGCTATTATCATAGTGAATAAGGAAAAACTGAAAGCTTTTCATTTAAGATCAGGAACAAGACAAGATGCCCATTTTCACCACTTCTATTCATTATAGTACTGAAAGTATGAACCAAATCAATAAACCAAGAAAAATAAATAAAATACATACAAATTAGAAAGAGAAAAAGTAAAATTATCTCTGTTCACAGATGACACAATCTTATATATAGAAAACTCTAAAAATTTCCCAAAGACTCGTTAAAACTAATAAATAAGTAGAGTTATAGGATACAAAATCAATATACAAAAATCGTTGCATTTATATACACTAATACCAAACAATCTGAAAGGAAATTAAGGAAAACAATTCCATTTATAATAGCATCAGAAAGAATAAAATATTTAGAAATAAACTTAACTAAGGTCATAAAAGACTTATATACTGAAAACCATAAAACATTACTGAAAGAAATTAAAAGATACAAATGAAAACATATCTCATGTTCTGTGATTGAAAGACCTAATATTGTTAAATGCGCATGCTATCCAAAATCATCAACAGATTCAATGCAATTCCTATCAAAATCTCCATGCTATTCTTTACAGAAATAGAAAAAAAACAATCCTAAAAGTCATATTAAATCCCAAAGGACTCTGAATAGCCAAAACATTCTTGAGAAAAAACAAAGCCTTACAGCTCCCGATTTCAAAACATGTTATAAAACTACATGCATCCAAACAGTATGGTACTGACATAAACAGACATATTGACCAGTTGGGAAAAAATAGACAGTCCATAAATGAACCCTTGCATATATGGTTAAATGGTCTTCAACAATGATGCCAAGACTACATGATGGGGGAAGCATAGTTTATTCCAAACATCATGCAGGGAAAAATGAAGCTGGACCATTAACAACTCAAAATGAAGACTTAAATGTGAGACTTGCGACCAGAAAACTTCTAGAAGAAATCAAGGAAAGCTTCATAACGTTGGTCTTGGCGATTATTTCTTGCTTATGGCACCAAAAGCACAGGTAACAAAAGCAAACACAGTCAAGTGGGGTTACATCAAATTTAAAAGCTTCTGCACAGCAACAGAAACAATCAATGAAGTGAAAAGTCCACCTATGGAATGGTAGAAAATATTTACAAACGGTGTATTCAAAATATATAAGGAATTTCAACTTAATAGAAAACAAACAAACCAACAACCTTATTGAAAAATTGGCAACAGACTTGAAGAGACATTTCTCCAAAGAAGGTATACAAATGGATAATGGGATATGAAAACATCACTAATAATAATAAAAAATAATAACAATAAAAACCACAATGAGGTGTCACATCACACCTGCTAGGATGGCCATTATAAAACAAAACCCCAGAAAATAACCAGTGTTGGTGAGGATGTGGAAAAATTGAAATTCTTGTGCACTGCTTGTGGGAAGTAAAATAGTACAGCCACTATGAAAAACAGTGTGACATTTCCGGGAAAAAAATAATTAATTCATTCATTAACATAGGACCACCATATGATTCAACAATTTTAATTTCGAGTATCCAAAAGATTTGAAATCAGGATGTGAAAGGGATATTTGCACTCCTGTATTCATTGTATCAGTATTTCTAACAGGCAAGACATGAATGCAAACTAAATGTCCACTAACAGATGAATGTGGTGTATACATACCATGGTATATAATTCCGCCAGAAAAAGGAAATCTTGTCGTGTGCCACAACACGAGTGACTTTTGAGTTTAATATTATGTTAAGTGAAACCAGGACTAAAAAAAACAAATATTACATGATTTGTATAAGGTATCACTTATACAAGGTATCTAAAGGAGTTCAATTCATAGAAGCAGGAATTAAAATGATGGTTGTCATGTGCTGAGGGAGGAAAAAATGTAGAGTTGCTGTTCAATGGGTATAGAGTTTCAGTCATGCATGTAAAAGGTCCAGAGAGTTCTGATGTACATTGTGCTTACAGCTACCAACACTGCACAGTTAAAAATTTGTTAAGAGTGGTGATCTCATGTAATATGCTTTTTACCACAATTAAAAAACTCACTTAAAAACTAAGATTTCAAAAGGACATTTATTTTGATCTATGGCATTAACTTTCCAAAAAATAAAATTAGAAATTTTGGAATTTTCAGGTTTGGACAAGAGAGTTGTCATGTCTCTTTATCACCAGAAAAATATAATCCTTCACATGTTACCAAGCCTCTGTGGAAAATCATCAGGGCTGCACAATGAGGCAGTGTCCGTGGAAGTCATGAAAGGAGGGGAAAAAATCTTGAACACTAAAGTACTGTATTCAACCCAGAAAATGGAAAGAATGCTTCTCTTCATTTATAACATTATTTTCTTTGACTTTCTAGTTACATCTGGGATGAAAGGGAACTATTTATAACACAAAGGTTACTTGTGCCATATTATCAAGTTAATATACAGCAGGAGCAATGGATATTTTGTTCTTACCCAACCAATAATTTGGAAGAGTGTACTTACAGACAGTTATGGGCTGTGAGAAGAAAACAGTATTGGCTAGTAAATTAGAACTAATGGGGAAAATAAGCCTATCTGTCATAAGCCACAAATAATAATCATGATTGACCAATAACATTTATTATCATAATTTTATATGCTATTTCTATTAACGAAGGAATTATACTGAAGCGTAGCATATCATTTATTCACGTAGCTCTCTTGTGTCAAAAGAGACAAATACAATACTCTTTTTATGCCACAGATAAAAAAGAGATGTTGAGCCTAACCAGAATACAAGGCAGAGCCCGAATGGAAACCGGGTATCTTTAATCCCTGATTAACGCTACAGTTTTTACTTGGATATGCCACTTTTGTACTTTTCAAAGGCTTGACAGAAATATCTAAAATTGGGAACAAAGAGGGGATGCCATTTCGAATTTTTATTTGGCCTTTGTACATGTTCCATATCTGGTATGACAGAAGTAGAGCTGAGCATGGACAAATGGCAGATGTACCTCATGATCACATAAGTTGTGACCAGTAAGGTCATGGGCTGATAACCAGGCACAGACTGAGGTCGACCCTGGGCAAGGTTCTGAGTGTATATTGCTGGAGCTCGGGATCATGGGTTGAACTGTTTGTCTGATCTCTTTTCTTCTGTAGGGTGGCTCCAAGGGTGAGCACGTAGTACAGACATTTGAATGACTAAGGTAAGCTAATGGTTTGCTCATGCAATAAAGTTATCAGAAAGGTAAAGAATACTCTGTTAAATGCTAAATTCATTGAAATGTTCTTTCTTTGTTGCTTGAAAGGACCCAGATCTGTGGAAAAATTTTTTTCAACTTTCTACTGACATTTTCTGTTTATTCTAGTGATTAAAAATATAGCTTTGCTTACTATAACAAGAATTGGAAATATAATTCTGTTCTAATGCAGAGGGACTTACAAAGTAGGGGGAAAAACACAGCAGTGCATAAGACACTTACTTGCTTCATAGCTATTGAAGAAATAATCCCATTTTTCTGCATGGGAATAAAGTCAGGATTTGAAAGTGAGAAGCCAAACATCTAAATGTATTTTCAATTGGACTCTTCAAGAACATAAGCAAAAATTAAACACAAAAAAATAAAATTAAAATAAAAATTTTTTAAAAAGAACATAAGCAGCCCCTACACTCAAACTAAAAATTGTAGCTGTTTTGAACTGGGAGTCACCATTTATATGGGAAAAATAGGGACTGAACTTAGGGACATAAGGGTTCAAATCCCAGTTTTGATTAACTTCAATAAATTACTTCATTTCTCCAAGTCTCTTTCCTTACCCCTAAAGTATGGATAATAACTGCTACCTGAAATTACTGCTGTCAAAATTCAGTTTGTGTATGTGAAGTGCCTTTTAAAGAGTAAGTGGTAGTAAAATGAAGCTATCATTACACATAACCATCCCCTTTTATCCACAGAGATCACTTCAAATGGATTACAACCACTGTGATCTTGTCCATGTGCATTGCTCAAGTATCGACGCAAAAGCAAATTTAGCAGAACTAGCCTATTCTTTTGAAGTAAAAGGAAAGGGAGGTGAAGCCATCCCAACGACATAAGCATAACATACAAGGGAGGGAAAAGCATGTCACAGGTCCCTCCAAACCATCTACACTATGCTCCAGTTCTTTAGGAGTTTACCCAAGAAACAAAGAAATCTCAGTCAAAGGAATTCAAAGAACTCTCCAATAAAGGGTCATGCCCAGAGTAATGAGGTAAATGTACAAGGTCTCGTGATAGGTGGCCAACAGTCCGGGTTTGTCTGGGGCTGTCCTGATGTTATCCCTGAAAGTCCCACACCTCAGTAACCCTTTCGATCCCAGGAGAACAGAGACCATTGGTCGCCCTAACCTTAGGTCACAGGACACGTTCCATAGTCATAGAACAGCAGCACTAGAAGGGACCATGGAAACTATCCAGTCCGACCTCTTCCTTTAACAGGTGGGAAGTCAGATCCCAGGTATGGGTTAATGACTGTCTTCACAGGGGTGGAGCTAAACCCCAAAGTGTCTCAGATGATAGTGAACTCCACGATTCTAATTATGGGTTTGTGAATGTCACACAGGAAGAAGAACTCTGTAGTGGTGAAAGGCCCAGACCTTGACATCAGTCTACTTGGGCTTCTATTCTGTGACAATGGGCAAGCTATCTGATCTCTTCAAGCCCCAGACTCTTGACTGAAAATTGGTGTTGCCAGCATTGAACCAGATGACATAAAAAAGTGTTGGGCTCGGTGTCTGGCACATAAAAAGCACTAAATATTTTTTATTATTACTGGGAATTTGTATCTATTTCTTCTCTTCTATTTTTGTTGTTATTGTTATTACTACTATTATTTGCTACTTGGGAGATACCACCAACGGTAATAAGACCCTTTCTCAGATTGTCACTAAAACCATGCAGGCTTTAAGGACATCGAAGGACAGTGTTTCACATTTGGAATTTTCTTAAGTTAATGTAATCTGTGTCATGTTGATCTGGACAATTTATAGAGACTTTTTTTAAAAATGCCTCTTTGACTATGACAAATACACTCAAATTGCTTTAGTAAGTCGGCTTCAAGGTACTCATCTAGTTCTTCTGTGAGGCTACTTTCAAAATGCTGGATCTCTATCACCATCCCCTAGGTCCTGAGCCATTTCCTATGGAAGCCAAACTATTAAAAGTACTCACCAAAGAATGGGCATCCTAAAATAAAGTTTATTTGAAATGACTTCACATACCAATAACACAACAACAGGGTTGGAGAAACAAAATTTTGATTCAGAAGTCATATTTCATGAATTTAACTAGAATTCAGAAGATTCAGCCTACTTTGGGAAATGAAAATAAAAAAATGTAAAATTTCTCTTTCTTTTATTCATCCTTTGTGGTTCAGTATCAAATCTGTTAAAATGTATGTCAATTCCACACCCAGAAATGTACAAAATGATGGATTAAACCGGATTTGAGAAAATCCGGACGGGTGCCCCTGAGGACCGCAGCATCCTTTCTTGGGTGTGCATTGATGGAGATGTGCTTTGAGGTGAGCAAGGACAGCACGTCATCCTTAATTTCATGGACACTTTAGGATGTGCCACAATTTCCTACTCTGATTGGTACACGGGGTTGTTTCGTAAATGCCTTTTCTAAATTTTTCAACAGAACAGCCTCCACAAAATATAAACATTTGCAACAAACCTAGGAGAAAATATCTCTAACTACAGCATAAATAGGTTAGATTGAGAAACAATTTGTATCTAAACAGGGCGATTTTATTGGGGGGGGGGGATAACACTATCTCCAGAACCTCATTAGTTTAGAATGAAGACTCCAGGACAAAAAACATACATTATTCAGTGAAACTTAATATTCATCCTAAGCATGAAAGGATTATATTTACACATTTATAGATTTTTAAAATATCTCCCTAGGCAATAAAAAAAGATATGTCATTGGCTGTACGTCCATTGTCAGAGCACAACTCGACATCATTCCATCCGCTGTGTCACACGAAAGGCCAGCTCACAGCAAAGACATCCCTATTTTAAAAAGCACTAAGAGAAAGGAAGGAGAGGGGAAATGGTAGATAAGTACTTAATTTTCTATGCGTTTAGGTAAATATCAAGTCCACTGCCTGTTCCCTTACATGCTGCTGGATATGGTAATATATGCCTGCGGGGTGGGTGTGTGTGTGTGTGTGTGTGTGTGTGTGTGTGTGCGTGCTGTGTGTGCATGTACCCATGCATGTGCGTATGTGGAGAGTAAAGGGTTGGGAAGCAAACAGATGACCTAAGGAGTCAATTTGTTTATAGGGAAGTAAGATCACTCCTTCCCCTTACTTTCACAACTTTACCTAATACCTAAAAGGAGGTGCAAACTGATAACGTAAAGAACAAAATCAAGATGTACCTAATTTCTTCTTTATAATGTGCAGAAAATGTTTAAGAAATTGTTTATTTTGAGCTGTCAATCATAGATCATTTGGTCAAATAACATAAGGGGCTGACATCTGATAAGCCAGGTTTAAATCTTCTGGCTTTAACCCATTTCCCGTTTGCCCCGAGAATACTCGCTGGTGGTGCTTGCAGCTGCAGTGTTTACCCAGAGGCAAGTCGTGGATCACAGTCCTAACCTCATCCCCAAAGTCTGCCATGAAATATCTTGCTTTTCTTATTATTTTCACATTGCTCTAGTGTATCGATAGTCTTTGGGAACAAATGACATCATTCTATTTATAACGCTGATTTTAGTAGTGGTATTTCCATTGACAAAATGTAGTAATTATCAACCACTGGAAATGTCAAATCCTAGAAAACGTAGCATTCCCATGCGTGATGTTAACATCATTCTGAACAGGTGTTAGCTGCAGATTCATCTGATGACTCTGATTCATGTATACATTTCTGTTATATTAGGATCAGAGACAAGTTCTGTATAGAGAGAACTCTAAGAAAAGTTTTTATATTTTATCTTCACATTAGAAACCGTAAAGCCAGTAAAGATTGTGTTTATGTAAAATTAAATTAACGTTGGAAGGAAGTGAGCTGCACTTTTTTTTGCTAAATGGGAAATGAGTTAAAACACTTAATGGGAATGCTCTCTCTTTAAGGCTCTATTTTTAATCATTATATCTTCATATAGAAGGATTAAAATTGCATCACACATACTTATACACATGCACACACATACATGACACACAGAGAGGAAGCAGCTCATACAATAAAAAGACCATGACTTTGTAGTAACCCAGAGCTGGGAGTTTGGGAAATGTACCTACACAATATGAGTTTCTATTTTCTGTTCTGAAAACAGAAGGTAGTACCACATAATTTATGGGTTTGTTGTACAGATTAGATTAAGTGACACACGAGTACACATAGCCTCTGTCACATCCAGGATATTACACCCGCGTTTTCTCTGTATCTAGTGCCTTCCTCCTTCACAACCTGGCCACACGAATGCTCCATGGCTTCCTTGAACACAAACCACTCTCTCTTGACTACACAACTTTGCACATGCTGTTCCCTCAGGCTGGACCACTCTCTTTGCACAACCAATTTGTGCTTTATCTTAAGGACTGAGCTTGGATACTATTCTTCTGTGACACCTTTGCTGACATTCCTGGATGAGACTGTAATTCTTAATGTGCTCAGGGAGCACCCTAACTTCCAGTGTTGTGGCCCTGTCGCCCTGTACTGAAATTGCCAGCTAACTTCTCTGAAGTAGAGGATGAGCTCCTTAATAAAGTGTCTATCTTGTTCAGTGTTCTAACTATGTCTCCTGGCAATGAGCTTTCAAGAGTCAGTGCTGATGTGGCTGCAGTGAGATGGGCATTTTTCACACTTTTTGTACAAATGAGAGACATGTGGTCTAATGCAATTATCAGGTACCTCTCTGCACTAGGCATTGCACTGAATGCTTTTGCACATTACCTCATTAATTGCACAGATTAAGAAACAAAGATGCTAAGTCTAAATGACTTGACAAGGACATAAAGCTTTGAGGGTCGAATCAGGTAACAGGACCAGGTCTGTCTGATGCTAACAGTTATTTTTTTTTCTCAACGACAATGTTCTACTGTGCAAGTTTTCTGAAGAGCAATTAAATTATTCATACCTCAATGAATGCTGTGGAATAAACGAGCACATGGATGTATATATACAGTAGGCATCACAAACGGTCACTTCATCTGTGCTTTAATTTATATCCATCTTCCTCTCTTTCTTTTTTCAGTTATTTTCTAGTACATATGCATGAGGGAATATAATTTGATACTATGTCTGTCTTTTATTTTTTACTCTAGCAATGAGTTTCCCATTATGTCTCATTGCTTCCCCCTCTTTCAATGAAACTATGTCACGCTCAGGGGCTGAGCAGTGAAGATAGTGTGATGTGTTTTTCGCTTCATTGGAAAGCTTGCTCTTCTGCTGCATTTACCATTGTATCTCCACCTCCTGTGATAGTGAGGTCCCCAAGAAGACAAATGACAAACACTGCAGGGATGGGTTATTAAAGAAATCATGAACTTAGGTTTACAGAATTTGTAAAGGCGGTTTAGAAACTGTAAAACAGCAATCAGTTAATGAAACTGAAAATAAAAGGAGGGTCTTTGTAAAGATACTATCTAAAAAAAAAAAAAACTTCAGGAGATTATGGCATGCAGTTCCTAAAAGTGATCATTTTGGAGAAGTGGACAAAATCAGGTAAAACCGAACATTGACTTGAATTCAACAATTATTTGAGAACTTACTAAATATGAAACATTGTGCTAAGATCTGATTATTCATTTTAACTAAGGAGAATTTTCTTGTTTTACAAGAGAGAACTCATCTTTTAGTAACTGGGAATGCTTTACATATCAGACCAAGAGCAATGAAACTTTGTCTTATGTGGAGAGGGCAGAGTGCTCTTACTAAAACCCAACTCTGTTGAGGTCCACTTCCTCACTCCACACATCTGAGGGTCTCCCATTGCTGTTAGGTTTCAACTTCAAGCTGTTTTATAGACTATCTGGGGTTCTTCGGCACTTTCCCCATCTTCTCTCGACCCCACAATATTCCTTATACTCAAGTCACACTATACTTTTTATACTTCTCCCTAAATACCATGCTTTTGCATGCCACCAGTCCCCAGATCTGCAATGCCCTGCTCTCTGTCTAGTGAGGCTTCATTCATTCTTCAAGACACTGCTCAAATGTTACTAAAGCTTCTGGCTCCTTCTGGCAGAGCTAACCGATTCAGCCAGTGCTTTTCAGGGGCTTCCATTTTAGGCTCTACCAATCTCAAGTTGTAATTACTGCTTTTACCCAAACCACAAATCCTCCTGACCAGTGAAGTTTCTTACTTATCTTTGTCCCCTTTAAACATAGCCCAATAAATTTCCATTTATGTCATGGGAATGATTCCTGCTTGGAGGTGCAATATGTCTTCTTTGTGTTCCTCTTGGACTCGGAAATGAAAAGAATGATGGAAAAAGCAAACATTTACTTATCTCATGAAATACTTTCTATGTACCAAACAGCGGTTCAGCACTGATACACAGAGATATCATTCATGCCTCATAAAGCCTGCATTCAATGGTGGAAAACATAGCCAAAAAAGTGACACATGCAAATTAATTATAGTTCATGATAAGTGATAAGATGGAAGGAATGCGATTGTCTAGTAGAGAATGGAAGAAGTGGTAGGGGAAGAACCTCAGGTAAGGAGTTGAGAAAAGCCTCTCTAAACTGGAAATGTGCAGACAGCTAGATCTGAGTTCAGAACCATGTCCATGCATAAAGAAGAACCATTCAAATGTCCTGGGGTGAGGACAAGGTCAGCATGATCTGCAAAGAGCAGAAAGCCAGTGTGGCCGGCGTGGAGTGCGCAGAGGAATACTAATCCTAGATGAAGCTGGACAAATTGTCAGGGACTAGAGAGCAGAAGGCCTTCTCTGCTGGAGTAAAGAGGTCACTTTATTCTAAGTTCAGTAGAACCCAGTGGACAACTTCAAGCCACAAATGGGCATGGTTTAATTGGTGTGGTATTAATATTTATGTTATAAGCCATGATTTTTTTTTTTTAAATTCTGAATATTTGTATGGACAAGACTTCCTTGCTGGGTTACTTTTACTTCATGCTCCTCTCCACTGGGGGGCTCCAGAGATTGTCATAAGTATGTAACCTGGTTGGTTCCCCAAGTAACTTTTTGTGACAGTCTCCTCAGAATTTCTCTAAGAGCTATGTTTAAGGTAGGAATACTGACAACATGAGCAACTGAATAAATAAAACATTAAAATACAATGAGCTCTTTGAAACAGGTCTGCCTTTCATAGACTACCTATGATATAGTAATAAGAATCACTATTTTTCCATAAAAACCTGTGATATGCCAAGCCTTTACATGACTAAATACATTAGGACTGATTTGGAGTTTTATTTTAAGCAAAAGTGACTGTACCAACAGAAGATTTGCAGAAAAGATCTGAGAAGTATTGAGACAGAACCTAGTAGCCTTCTAATCAATACAACTTTAAAGGCTGACAGTTCCTGAGTGTTTACTCTGTGCTGCCTAGCACCATGCTAAGAGATTATATGAATTATCTCATTTAATCTGTCATCAATTATAGATGGTAGGAATGACGATCATCCTCTTTACCAAAATTGGAAACTGAGGCTTAGGGCCTTTAAATGCCTTGGCCAACATCTCAGAGAAATGAAATGACTAAGCTGGCATTTGGATGAAAGACTGCCTGACTCTGGAGCCCTTTATGCTAGCCGGAAGACTAAAATGAAGAGAACTCCAGGGACTTAAGTTCTAGTCTTAGACCACTTTCTTGCCATTTCAGTTGTCTCAGGGAGATAATGATACAGGTCCGACAAATTGTAGTGCATCTCCAGTGCTATGAAGATAACCCAAGTGTTTCATAAGCTACTAGATGTCACACAAAAACAATGTATTTTCTACCAGGTGCCTTTTTTTGCCTTAAAAAGAATACCTCCTCCTAAAATAAATTCCTTACATTTTTTTCTGAACTCGGTTGGCATTTTTTGGAACTTGACCCAAATTACACATTAAATGTTAATATATGATCTGGTTCTTGCTCATACAGGAGTTGGCAACATAAGGTTAGTTTCTACTGAGTTCGGCTACTAACTCACTGTGTAGCTTTGGGCAAATCCTTCCCTCAGGATCTTTTATGCGAAAGGAGAGGGTGGGTTAGTCGGAGTTCAAGGTTATTTTCAGTTGTCAAGTACTGGGGTAGAATATCACCCATGGCTGAGATAAGAAACAGAAGAGGAAAGGGGCTAGGTTACGATATAATAAGAGAATTACCATGAAATATTTATCTAATGAGTCAATTATGGGGCTCTTGACCATAAGGTGACCACTGATGTCTTCAACAATTCCAGCGGATATTTAAGATGCACCAGTCATCATTCTAGTAGCAGATACTACAACTGATGAACAAAGCCAGTATGATTCCTGCAGCCTGTGGAACTTTACATCTAGATAGATCACAAAGTGGGAGTCTGAAAAAGACGTTTCAGCCACAGATGCATCTTCTCCATCAACAGAGTTTTTAACATTTTTTAAAAACTTGCCAATGTTTAAAAATAATGGGAGATTTCACGCAGTCTCATTTCCAGCTTTTCTTTCAAAATCCCAATATTTGACAATGCTGAGCTGGCATTTCCACATGGCAGGAAATGCCGGGGATGAATAGAAGCTGTCACCATGCCACACCCACCACCACGCACCATCACACACCTTTGCCATTTCAGCAGGCAACCTATGTGCCCGTTCCCTGGTGGCTTAAGTGTTGTTTTCAAGGGAAAACATGAAGAAGTTATTTCAAGGGATGGCTGTTACAAAGGGGAAGTACAGGGTGAGAGACCACAGAAACTTCCAGTAAGACTGCCTTCATCCCTGAACCCCTGTCCTCTGCCACGTGCAAAGAAGGGTGCTGTGATGCGTGGGGTAAATGGGGGCTGGGAGCCAGGAGACCTGGGTCCACAAAAGGTTCTCCCAATTACTATGTCACACTGGGCACGTATTTTCCGTCTCTGTGTCTCAGTTTCCCCAGGAGTAAAATAAAGAAATCTACTAAACCATGATCGTTTTTTTAAAAATCCTTCTTTTCGGGACCGATATCAATCTAAACCCTCTCTTCGCTCTCCACAATACCTCAAGGAAGTGTTAAGAGAAACCTTGACTTTCACTATCTCAGTTCTGCAGATTCGTACCCGCCGCCCCCATATCCACCATCCTCGCGGGCACCACCCAAATGTCTTGGAGAGGAAGGGGGGTCCCTTCAGGGGACCTGCGCCTGGGTCCGGGAAGTGGGGGCGCGCTCCGCGTCCCGGCGACTCCGAACTGTGCCAGGGCGCCGCCTGTTCTGCTCGGAGCTGCGCCCGCAGCGCCGTCCTCCCTCCCCGCGCTCCCCAGCGCTGCACCGACCGCAGGCGACTGTCTGCGGGTTCTGCGGAGGGCGCCAACCCGCCAGCTCCTGCTCCGCCCTCCATCCCAGCCGGGGAGCCGCCCCTCCAGGAGCAGCTGCGTACTCAGGCGGCGCTCGCACCCCTCCGCAGCCGCAGGTGCCCGCCCGCCCGCCCAGCCCAGCGTTCGTTGCCGCTTCTGCACCCGGGCAGGTAGGTGCCTTTCCTTGCTCTCTCCACGTTTCTGGGAGTTCCTCTCTTAGCCCCTGCTCCCCGGGGGGAAGCACCCGTCTGAGCTTCTTGTAAGGCATAAAGACAAAGCAAAGATCTAGATGAGTGGTGGCCTGGATTTTTTTTTTTTTTCAATAAACCCTCATACTAAGGGCACTGTTGGGAAACTGGGAAGTTAAAAGGAGAGAGAAACAGGACAAAGGCAGCCGTTCAAGATAACCCACCACAACGCGACAGGGCTGGGGCCATCTAAGCCTACAAGCAGTACAGTCTCTCCAACCTCATCCCCCAGCCTCCCACTGACTCAGGTCCAGACACGCACGGCCTTCAATAAATATTTGCCGGGTGGCGATAAGTGTTTCTGCTTGTTTCTCTCATTCAGCTTCTGAAGAAGCAGAAATCGCCATCAGTGGTTGGCTTCATCATCACAAGGATTCCCACCCCGCCACGCACACACCCCCCCAAAGTGGAAGGATTTAGACATTTTACACAGAAATAAAAGATGTTGTATTCACACAAAGGACTGCTATGCAGCACTTAAAAAGCAGAAATAAGAGCTGTGGAGATCCACACACCTAGATCGCAGAAGTATAATGATAAATGACCACAGTAAGATGCAAAATGTACCTATGTTAGGACGTCATTTAGGTGACTTATTTTAAAACACTCGCGTTGTAAAGACATAGAAAGTTGACTGTAAAATGTATCCCAGATTCATGATTGCAGCTGTCTTGGGGGAAATATGGAAAGGGAATGAATTTTGCATGAGGGTTAAGGTGGAAATATTGTTTATCCATAATTTTGAATATACAAAATGATGAAGCAAAGATGACAAAATATAAACAATATGACTAGAGAGATGTTACTTGGGTGTTTTCCATTATATTTTCTTTCTTCCCTGTGTTTCGAAATATTTCTCAGTTTAAGAAGTTCTCCTTTTCAAATGCAAACAAAATAATGTATGTCTGTCTATGCTATGCTTGTTGCAATGAAATGTAAAGAGTTGTCAGAAGTTGCAACTTTCTTGCTTCACATTTTAGATTCTTTAATTCCTGAAGATGACCCTCTCTACCTATGGAGACTGACTTAGCTGCCTAGAAAAACTCACCTGTTGACAGCCTCCAAAAGTATAGCCCAAGGGTCAAATATTGGCATTAGAGAAGGAGTCTACAGTTCATAATCTGATAATTGGCTGGGTCGAGAATCTGAAAACCCTCTGTGTTCCTGTAAGACACACCCTTTCTCTTATATTTTCTACATTTAGGGTGTTCATTTCCATGGGTGGTGACTCTCCTCTTGACATCTGGGAATGGTTCTTATGTTACACTGCTGGCTTAGTACCAGGAAGTCTGGTAGTCCTATGGCTCTTTTGAGCCCTGTTTGGCAGAATGGAAAAGATGTCTTCATTTGCCTAGCAGAGAAAGGTTAATTTCTTTCTGGATATGAAGGAAAGTTGTGTAATTTAGTCACTTACATGGGTAGAAGAGAAAGACTATTCTAAACTGGTTTGGTCATGTTAGGTGTAATGGAGAAGCCAACATCCAATAATTCCATCCACCTTCCCTCCCCCGAACATATACAAAAGTAATTCCCTGCTTACATAGTTTCTTCCTGCTAAAATCACTAAATCTTTGGTGAACAAATTGTCTGGACATCAGAATAAAATTCTGAAATGTGGCAAATTGTGATACTTATTCCTCTCTCTCTTTCTGACTCGACAACGTGCAAGGTCAATGCTTGGTACATCTGATGTTGCAGGAAGGCGGGCTACTTGAGAGAAGGCTGAGGTGTGAAAAAAATATATAAAAATGACAGGATTGGGGTGTGGTGTGAAAATTATGTGTACTGGGGCTTTATGTACAAAAAGGAAGAGAAAGCAGCCCCAGTCTGTTGTGTTAACAATTGCAATTCCTTAAAATCAATATTCTCTTTAGGACCGGTCCTCTCTAACGTCATCTGCAGTTTAGCCCTTACCAGCCCCTACTTGTTCTGGACGCTAAATGCAATAACGGAACACACAGGGCTCCCCATTCCCTTCTCCCTAGCCCACAATGAAACACTAAGGCATCCCACTTGCTTCTTCCTACCCCCTTTTCGCTGGAATTAAAAGCTACCCCTCCCTGTTTTGTTTGTTTGTTTGTTTGTTTAGCCTGGAGGGACAGTTGAGTTTCTTCCCCATGGGCTTTCTTCCAGCCACCTCTTGCCACCTGCCCTCACTCCACCCCTCTTCCATAGCATTTAATTGGTTGCTTCCTAATTGCTGACTCTGTGCTTTCCATTTAATGATTCTTTTTAAAGTTCATAAGGGGCTTTGCCAGCAGTTGGCTTTTAATATGAAAAGTAGCATTTCTTTAATGAGTCCGCCTTCCAAATGAAGGCTCTACTTACCTTTTTCTAGGGAAAATAAAAAAGCTTTTCTTCTAGTCTTGCTTAGGGGCTTCTTAAAGTTCTTTTTCAGTAACATCCTCAAGGCCAGCTTCCTTTGGGATACTTTCTTCAGTGACACCTCTCATCTCTATATATTCGAAAAAAGTCCAAGAGCGATATCAGTCAACAGGTGTCAAATAAAATTAATGCATAATAAAGAAATACTGCTACTATTAAAAATAGCCTTAGCGAACATTTATTCTTTGCATATTATGTGCCAGACACCATGCTGGTTGCCTTCCATACATTGTGTCATTAGCGATCTGCATGAGTGATATTTATCCCCGTGCATGAGATTAGCTCAGGCCATGTAGCTAAAATGAATTTTGAAATAACTTGTATAAAATCAGGTAGAGCTGAAGCCCTGGTCTCTTGGCCCATATTTCCACTTGGCAACAATGTCTTAGATCTGAGAGGAGTGACCTCTTTTAAATGGAACCTGAGTTCCCCAGGGTACCAGGGTCCCTACCAGGCGTAATGTCTTCCACCCGGTCCAGTTCACTCATTTGCATTTCTCCATGGCCCTTAGAAGCATCTGAGCTTTCTCTGTTGTTTCCTTCATTTTAGAGGGGACGTTACATAACTGGCCCAAAGCCATTATCAGTGTCAGTTTCAGTGTCAGAAGTCTGGATGCCGCCTCTCCTTCCCAATTTCAGGAAAAGTAAAATATTTTACAATGATGTTTAAAAATGAAAAAAAAAAAGCCATAAATGTACTTTTTTTGGGGGGGGGCTCTTTAGCTCTCACGGATATCATTTGAACTTCAGATTAGCTAACAATTATTGAGCACTTGTGCAGTTAAAATACTTTACATATTATTTGAGTAAAAAGCACATAATTTGCCTTCGAGGTAAGGACCATTGTCATCTTCAAGTTTAGGAGAAGGAAAAAAGAAACATGTTTAGTGAAATTTACAACTTGCTGTGGTGGTAAAGCCCAAACTCAGACCTTGTTCTCTCATGCTGTAATACCTTCCAGGGTAGGAGAAAAGAGATAAGGAACATATTTTTTATAATAAAAAAAAAATTAAAGCTGTTAGTCACACATCAAAGTTTAAAATCAACATATTTTCTCAAAAATATGAAGTCACAATAAAATATTTTTAATTTATAATTGTTAAAGCATTGCTGACTTCATTTTAAAGTTGTCTTTATACTTAGAAAAATATTTGGCTTTTTTTTTTTTTTTTTTTTTAGTCTAGGTCCACTATTGATGAAGCCATGTAGTGGGTTTTTCCATATGCTTGATGCTCTCTGTTATTTCTGAAATTACCATTTTCAAGCACAAAAAACTTCTGCCACATTAGTACAAATTAATATTCCGGCCAAGTGTGTACTAAGGGTACCCAGACTAAGCCATTTATTAGCCATTCTTAGGCTATCATTTCTTTTTCTCTCCTTGACACTTAGCTAAGGCTTCCAGACCTCTTTTGAATGAAGATGGATATTTCTGCCAGGATCATGTAACTGGAGGATCCAGATCTAGGCAGACGACCATGGGAGCCAACACTTCAAGCAAACCCCCAGTGTTTGATGAAAATGAAGATGGTAAGAAGTTTGTGATATAAAATACAGAATTTTGCAGAATTTAAATATAAACTTTTAGCTTTATAAGTATGTAGCAATGCAAGAACTTTTTTAAAAGGGTAGAAATGCAAGAGTAAGTCTGAGGACTTTGTATGCTAGTGGCTAGATTTTACTTTCCACTTTCCATGGGACCTGGGTCAGCTTTCTTAATCACGACTGTACCAATGTCATTTACCCAAAGGGAGCTGTGGTTGGGCACCTGGTCGACAGAAGACCTTGAAAGCAAATGATTTGTTTGTTCTATGTGTTCCTTTGATGGTTGAAGTTATCCCTACTAATAGCTGTTATAGAAAATTTCCTATATTATCAAATTGTGTATGAATGATAATGGATACTCATAGCATTTTAGAATGAAGCCATGCAAGTAGGTACCTTTGAACTTTCAACTGCTATGCCTCAGGGTCCAAGACAAATTCCACAATGCTAAGTCACAGTAAAAAGAATAGTGTTATTGGAGAAAAGGGAAACTTTCAAGGTCAGGCTCAGCAAGAAAAGAAGTAAGGGCGTGGATGTGGATTCTCCCATCATCCCACAGCAAGCATGCCGGAAACCAGGCATGGGTCTCCCCTGGTCGCTCTTTCCTCCCACAGTGGAAGTTTGAGCAGCTTTGTCAGAATCTGCAGGGTAGCAGCTATTTACAGGTTGCCTAGGAAAAAGAAGGCCCCAGGTCGCAGCTCGTAAGTTGTCCATGCCTCCCGGAGGGAACCCCAGAGTCATTTCTGGGGAATTCTGCTAATTGGACCACAACAGAAAAGAACAATGTGCTGATCTGAGCACCAGTCCTACAACCAGCAACCTGTGAGGCTTCAGAAATTGATCTATTCCCTCTATCTTCAATTTCTTCATCAAAAAAGTGAGGGACAGGCTAACCTCGAAGGTCTTTTTTCAACTCAAAAAGTTTAGCATTTTGAGATCCTAAAGCCACTTTGCAAAAATGAAGTAGCATCTAAATCCTCAGAGGAAGTCAACTGTGTTAAAGGTAAGTTTGATTGCTGGAATAGAAACTACAGATAACAGCGGCTCAAACAAGATGGACATGTTTTCCATCTCACATTTCCCTTTCTCATGTAACCATCTAGACGTAAGTAATCCAGGTATTATGTGGCTCCAAATGTTGGGAACTCTGGCTGCAACAAGCTGGCTTCTTTTCTGGTCACTCTCACCCTTGTGCCTTAGAACAGCTCACCACCACTTCCAAATTACACTCAGTGGGAAGGGAGAGGGTGGGGAAGTATGTCCCCACTCCTTCTAAGCATATGATCTGGTTGTAGCTTGTCACTGTCATCACATGCACATACCTAGTTACAAGGGAGCCTGGGAAATTTAATTTGTTCCTTTGTGTGGCCATGAACCTTCTAAAACTAAGGAGGTTTGTTTTGTTACCAAAAAAAAGGGGGGAGAATTTGCTGTCTGCCATGGCTGCAGGGACAACTAGAAGCCTGCTATAATCTTAGTTCTTGAGCCTTTGGATGGATCCTTTTAAAAACAAAATATCTGACTTATCAGGATGCCTTGTCCCAGATAGTCGCTATTAATTTACAAGCACATCATTACTACAAAATGCTGCATAGGAACCCTGAAATTACAGTTAGAAAATGGTCTTAAGAAAACTTTTTCTACTCTTATTTCTGTTACCTTGCTTTGCAAGTAGTAAAGGCAAGGATGTTTCTTGGTTTTTCCATCTAAAATGGGAAGACAAGTAGGTTTGCATTTCATTTGGTTGGTTCACTATGCTTCCGATGGATTCAGAGCTGATGCTTGCATGAGGTTGGTCCTCAGAGAGCAGAGTAGGAAAGAGAGACCAGCTTCATGCTTGTAACTTGCTAAGAATATGTGTCATTTTAAAGTATTAGGATAGCACTATAATGGGAAAACACGGAAATGTCTAAATCTTCCTTAATTTAGTTAGCCCATCTTCTCATGGAGTGCCTACCCAAGAAAGCTACAGAGCCAAGGGAATGTGGCAAATAAGGTACCATTTTATGAGTTCTTTCAAGGAACTCTGGAAAAACAGGTTGGGGTAGAAGTAGGTTTAAGGAACAAGCAGGTCCTTCTTAACACACTCAGGGGTGCCCCCTGTGTTGTCCTGTCCCCCAGCCCACTAAGATGAGCACGGCAGCACCCATAAAGAGCTGAGCTGAGCAGTCTGTCTATGCTCTGAGTCTGTTTATACACACAGTTGCAAGGCAGAAGCAGAAGAGTAAATCCACCCACTATGAGCCTGTCCGTCTGTTAGACAAGAGGCAAAAGAGTGGAAAGCAAGATGCCCTTGCCCTGCCTTGTGGAGCTCGTGTTCTAAGGGTGGAAGGCAGGCAATAGCCAAGGAAGCAAATCTGGATAACTTCAGGGAGTGTTAAATTATCAGCAAGGAAATGACTCTGAGTGATCTCATGCAGAGTGACAGGGTGATAGTGGAGACCATGTTAGATAGAATATGGTCAGTGTTGACCTCTCTGAGAAGGTGACATCTGAGTTGAAGTCAGAAATGTGAGAAGCAGCCACTCATGCAATGACATGGGAATAGTCCAAGCACAGGAAAAGCATGTCCAAAGTCCAAACAAGGACAAAATTTGGAATGAAGTTATAACATTCTGATAAGTTGAGTTTGTATATTATATAAAAAAAGAGACTATATTTAATTTTTTAATCAGTAAATCACATAAAGTTGATTTGGCTCCTTTGATAGCTCTGGATTAAGCACAAGGTAAAATTTTATTTTGATTGCTATGAAGCTTCTGACCAACAGAAACAATGAAGAAAAAAACACTGACTAATCAAAGAATATTAATGCTTATATCATTTTGATCTCCATATTTCAATGTAAATAATCAAATTGGGCCAGGATCTAGGACACTAAAATGAGCCAATTTAATTATTTTAAAAATAATGCTGAAAAGAATCCCAATATGTGATGAAAAATATTTATTATTGCCTTCAAAGTATTTACTATCCCCAATATATAGATTTGGAAAGAAAATTCAAACCAATTTTCCCAAGTAATATTTCAAGATTTCTTGCTCATGGAAGTGTTTTGATTCACTTTGAAAATATTAAGGAATAAGATGTTACTGGATGGCCCTTGAGATAAGTTGTTCTCGCTACAATTCATCCTGACACTTTGTATTTCGTGTTGTTTCATCAGATACTGGTATTGAAAGAATTAGTTTCTTCCTTATGTTGACTTTTATTTAGTGAACACAAGGTAAGATTTATAGTGCTATTGAACACAATCAAGTTTGCTTATTTGATTAATGTAAGTCAACTTTTATAAAATCGATCTCAAATAATACTATTGTTGTTTTGTGGCTTTAGCTTTTGTATTTTAGTGCAAACCTGTCTTAATTACTTTTTTTTTATTGTGGTAAAGTATGTATAACAAAATGTACCATTTTAACCATCTTAAGTGTACAATTCAGTGGCATTAAGGATATTCACAGTTTTGGTCAATCATCACAACCATCTAGAACTTTTTCATCTTCCTAAACTAAATCTCTGTCCCCATTAAGCAGTAATTCCCCATTCCCTCTCACTCCTCCCCTCATGTCCTAGCAACCACCACTCTAGTTTCTGTCTCTATAAATTTGACAATTTCAGGTTCTGTATATAAGTGGAATTGTGTACTATTTGTCCTTTTGTATCTGGCTTATTTCACTTAGCATAATGTTTTCAAGGTTCATTCATATTGTAGCAAGTTTTAGAATTTAATTCCTTTTTTAAGGCTGAAAAATATTCTGTTGTATGTACATACCACATTTTGTTTATTCTTTCATCTGTTGATGAACATTTGATGACTTCCACCTTTTGACTGTCGTGAATAATACTGCTATGAACATTCATGAACAAATATCTGTTTGAGTCCCTGTTCTCAATTATTTTAGGTCCATATACTTAGAAGTGCAATTGCTGGACCATACAGTAATTAATTTTTTTGAGGACTTACCAGACCGTCTTCCACCTATTTATATTTAGCGTTTTAGTAATGGGAAACAACCTAGCATAATGGGCTAAACACGTGAGCTCTGGTATTGTAAAGATCATGCAGGTTCAAATCTCAGCAGTGCCACAGATGAGCAATCTGTGTGGTTCTATGAGAAAATCAATGGGACATAGCTTGCTTGATCATCATAAAACACCAAAGTCATTTGACCAATAAAGTGTTCTAGAAGGACTTGATATAGCATGAAAAAGTCCCCAAGACTAAATTATCACTAGTGAATTCATTCGGAATAACAAACAGACTTCTATTGTGCAAGTTATTAAACCTCTTCAGTTTCTTCATTTGTAAAATATAAATGATAGTTGGGTATACGTCATTGGGTCACTGTGAGGACTAAATAAAATAATGCAAGTAAAATGCTTAGCAAGGTGTCTCACATAAAGTTACCACCCAATTAATGCCAAAGATAGGATTATTTATTAGAATCAGAGTCTCTTAGCATGAACTCTTGAACTACTTCAACTTCTGAAAGAAACAAAACTAATTAAAAATGCAACTCTGTAGATGCCATAGTCAATACAACTTATTCACAGTTCTATCAATGGAACTGGATTAACAGAATGGCAGATTTTATGGATTCTGTGACAACTTATGTAAAAACCCTTTAAAAGGAAGCAAAGTTATTGACTGCACAAAAAACAGTTTCATATGGTTTCCCTTTTATCGCCCTTGAGAGTGATTGTATTTTCATTTAAGGCAAGCTCAAGAACTTATTGGGCTGAAAACCAATAAACTATTTTTTCTGATTTAAACCCAAAGCTGACTATTTAATCCCATTGGACACAGTGACAATTGCCACCTCATATCCTACTACCATCTGGGTACTCTGAGAAATAATGAATGATAACAAAGATTTTTTAAGTTTTCTAAAAGAAAAAGAGTACAAGTAATACTTGTTTTTAATGTTTGTAACTCTTTTCCTTTAATATTTTATTTCCTCTATCTAAATACAATAGTTTTGTTCTTTTTGTTGTTGTTTGTTTTTGGCTTGTTTTATTTTTTAAAAAAATCAACATTTTAAAAGTTCAATTATTGAGGTTTTCAGACTAATTTAAAAAATTATTGAATAACAGGAGAAAGTGGACTTGTCTATAATTCAGGGTCTAGGCAACAGAAGACGTTCTTTCAGTTATTATAAGCTGCATGTATTTCTAAGCATATAAACAACAACAACAAAATGTTCGGTTCAACCAAGAGACAACTTTCTTCTGGAGTATTATAGCTGAGAAAAGTTGGCCTTAGGTTAAAAGCTGCTACCGAGAGTTCATCCATGCCCTGAGTTTGCAAAGAGAGCTCAATTATTGTATTATTCTTTGGACTTGCTAAAAACTCAATGTTCCACTTTCATTTGGCAATACTTGTCTCCTAGGATATGTAACTGTTTCCAGTTTCCCTACATCTTCTTTGGTGACAGAGGCAATGGAATGGGTCCTTCAGAATTTTGTGCCAAAAAAATTGGCCACAGATTTGCAATTCAAAAGAAATGGGAGGTTACTGAATTGATTGTAGCAGTGAAGGACTTTGGGAATCTTCTTTGTTACTTTCATGCATTGCATATTTGTACATAATCAGGTGGCAAATGAATTTCATTCGTACTTTACCCTCTCTAACTTAACTAATGTTGCCCTATGTTATTTATTATTTTGCATTAAAATGATTGGGAAAGTAAAAAGAAAAATTCTCTAGGGAGAACTGGCTTCTTAAAAAATTAAGTCATCTTGAATAAACAGTCTAACATCTAGTTATGGCATGTGTCATAAATAACTTCAGATCCAACAGTTTATAGCAACGAACACTTTGAACTTGTGAGGGCTTTATTTCTCCCATCCCAAGGGATTGGAAGATTCAAGGAGAAACAAACTAGACAACCAAGAAAACAACCTCAAAGACTGACCTAGTGTTTGAGTTGCATGTTCCCTGAGCAGTGAGTTATGAGTGCATGTAGATTCTCTACTCGAACAAATGAAGAATTTACATCCTGCCTTTGTAGATTCAAAATGCACCTTAACCATATTAAAGCTTCCGAAATGTCCTACAATACTAAAATCTCAGTATTCTGACATTTTTCAAACTTATTTCAAAATGAAACCATTTTTGTAAAAAAACCTTTTAATACCTTGTGGCACACAATATTGTGTGGATCTCAATATGGGAGATTTGGGAGACTACCTAGGTTAGAAAACTAAATCTGTAAGCCAGTTTCAGCTTTAGACAATATGGTTGGCCTTCCAAGCCTCTTGTCTTCAATGAGAACAAGAGTGAAAGCCTTGGGGGATATCTAGCTTCTGTTGTCTGGCCTTTCAGGGGTAAACCTAATTACAGTAATCCCTGTTGGCCATCATTTCACCAATTCAAGTCTTATAAAATATACAGTGATTTTAACTAGCATTGCTATGTGACCATTAATGGAAATTTTATTTGGAAACACACACAGAACAGCCAATGATGGAACAACATTCTTGATAAAATAGGACACAGCACAGTTTATATGGTGAAAGGACAGCAAAACTTATGGTTATAGATTTTGAATTCAATAGACTGCCACAGGCTTTATTTTTTTTCCTCCTGAACAATTTCTTTTTTCATTTCTGGAGGCATTTTTACAGTAAAATAAGTAATATTAACCTTGTTTTATACTTGTACAGCCTGTATTTTTTGTTATTTCCGAAAGATGATTGCAAGTAGGGTTGGCACACTCTTTCTGCACTGGCCAGATAGTAAATATTTTACGCTTTGCAGTTCACAGTCTGTCACAACTACTCAGCTCTGCCATTGCAGCATGAAAGCGGTCACAGATAATGAGGAAACAAACGAATGTGGCTCTGTGCCAATAACATTTTATTGACGGACATTGGAATTTGAATTTCATATCCTTTTCACTTAACACAAAATATTTTTATTTCTTTCCAAGCTTTTCAAAAATATAAAAGCCATTCTTAGCTTACAAGTGTTATAAAAATAAATGGTAGGTAAGATTTGGCCTAAGAGCCATATTGTGCTGACCCCTTCTTTAAAGCATCCTGCAGACATTTATTTATGGCACTGGGGGCCTCTCTACAGCCCCACCATAAAATCCTCTAGCCCTACCTGAGACAGTGGGCAAGGAAACTGATATCTGTTCTCTGTGGATACTTTACACTTTCACTCCTCAGTGATCCTGCTTTGGTTGATCAGTGTGAGCCAGTGGAAATACTTGACTGAATAAATCTAGTGTTTTAGAGGTAAAATATACTATTTTTGTAATACATATTAATTGATAGCCATACAGATTGTGTTTAATTAAGCAGGTACAACCTATAATTCATTTCCTACCAGGAGCATTCATTCAGCTGAGGGGTATCCAACAACAGGGTATTAATCCCCCCTATCCTGCCCCACTGTCCTGCTTCCCAATTTGTTCTAAAGAAATAGCCAGTGTATTTCTGACTTCTGAACGAATTCATGAGTTGGGGTCCAGGCAGCAGGAAAAGAAGCTGTTGGTGCCCATTGCTTGCTCTTTGGCACCAGTAAATCCGACTCCCTGGGGCACCATGTTTCATTAAAAGGAAGTGCTGACTCTGCAAACTGGTGCCACCAATTGGCCTTGGAGGCTGCTTGTCTGGAGAACTTCCAAATATATTCTTAAAAGACCTGCCAAGCCCCACATGTGTTATGAGCAATCATTTGCTTCCAACCATTTGGAATAGTAAATGGTTAGTGAGCCAGCTAAGTAATTTTTCATCAGTGGATCACAAGTGATATGCCCCAGAGCTGACCCCCAATCTTAACTAGGGCTAAGGTGTCAGAGAGGTTCAATCAGTGATTCCTAGACATCCTTTGTGGATGAATGCCAACCTATGGCTATGCTTTACTTAGCTTGTGGTGAAAAGAGAAGGAGGACAATGTAATAAGCTTCTCATAAATCTAAACTATTTAAAATTTTAATTCTAAGATTATATCCTTCCTGTGTACATGTTTAATATTTAAGGATTGTGGAAATAGAAAATTCTTTTTCATAGTGATAACTTAGACAAGTGACTTGCCTCTCCGATCCCCAGTTTTCTCATCTGTCACAGGGGGCTAATAACAGTATCTGCCTCACATAGTTTTTGTGGGAATAAAGAGAGATTATTCATAAAAAGTGGTTAGCATGGTGTTGGTACATGGTAATTGCTCAATAAATGTTAGCTGTTATTACTAACATCATCATAATCTTCAAAGTTTTTAATGCCCTTACTTGGCAAATAAAAAATAAAAGCTACCCAATGTTGACTTTCCTTTTCTCCCCTAGTTTTATTTTTAGGGGGATGGGATTTTCTGATCACTGAAATTAAGAACTATATAATTTTCAACAAGTGCTCTGTAGATAACGTATTTAAGTAGCCGAAATCAGGGGTGGGACTCACAGGGGACTTGTTTTAATTAGGACATTTAAGGGAAAGATGATGATACCTCAGCTAACAGACTGGCAAGGGGATGGAAAGCTGAGAGTTTATTCAGCATTCATTTTTTTAATATAAAATAATCCAAAGTTACTGATGGCTTGAATGTGGGATAAGAGGGAAAGAACAAAAGCGAGAATGGACCCAAGGTTTCTGCCTGAGTCGTCAGGCAGACGGCTGCGGCATTTTGCTGAGACAGAGAAGAGGGAGTGCTGAAGGGTTGGGACACACTTGGGTGTAGTGGAGAGTCCTGTTTGGATGCCTGAAATGACTGTGAGACATTCAATGGTGATTTCAAGTAGGACGCTGGGGTTGAGTGGCCAGAGAAGAGTGGGACAGTCTGAGCGGGAGATATAACGACATGGGTTTTAATTCTATGGGATTGATGAGGCTGCCTTGGGAGTGAATATGGAAATGAAAGAGGAGAGGTACCCTAATATCCAGACCTTAGGCAGAGGAAAGCAGCTCATCTAAGGGAACTGAAAAGAAACAGCCAGTGAGGAAGGAAAACATTCGTTCTAAAACTTGAGAAGAATGTTTTAAGAGAGAGGGGCAATCACTTACGCCGAATAGTCCTACATGGTTGAGAAAGTGAGAATTATGGGATTGGGACCCAGAGGGTATTGGAGATACTGACAAAAGCAGCTCATTGGGGTTGCAGAGGCGTGAGCCAGACTATGGAGAGTTAGGAGTGTATGGGAGCTGAGTATATAGACACAGCAAGTGTAGTCGACTCTTTCAAGAAGTTTGGTCTAAAGAGAAGCAGAGAAATGAGCAGTAACTGAAGCTGAATATAATGTTAGAGAAGGAATTTTTCTTTCTTTTTTTTTTTTTTAAAGGTGATACTAAAGCAAGTCTATGCTGTTGGGAATCAACCAATATCAAGGGAAGAAACTAATATATTATGCGACCAGGAATCAGGGCTGGCTGCATCCATGTGGAACCATTGCAGACACACAGGACCATGCATTCAGAAGGGCCCTATGCTTGGGCTCTAATGGCCTGCAGGTGCTGTCTCTAAATTCGTATAATTTTAGCTTTGAATCTGTGTTTGTGAGTGAGGTCTGATGGGACAGTGGACCGCATCTCAGAGGCTGGAGCCTGGGCTCACACACTGCCACCTCCCCTCAAAAGGGGTCTAAGTTGGTTTCTTCTGGGGTCACCCTGGCCCCTCCCAACTACTGTCTATGGCATAGGTCTGGGTGCTGGTATAGGGATGGTTGGGGGTGAAAATCCTTGCGACATCCCCCGATGGGGCATGGCAGTGACCACCAATGCCCCAGGCTGCCAGTTTGCTTGATCGGTTGCCAGAGGCTATCTTTTGGGCTCTTACCCACCCCCTCCTACCCATCCAGATACTGAATATGCCATGGAGTTCAATTTAAAAACAAGGGATATAAAGATGTACCCACCACTCAGTAACATTCTAGTTAGGGGTGGTGGCAGAAATGTTTAACAGTTATGATGCACCTTATCATCAGATCAATCTACGATTTGAACATAGCAGGACTGAGGCATAGAAAGATTAAGCCACTGACCTGAAATCAGCCAGCCAGATGGCTAGATCCTGAATCTTGATATAAAATGAATCTCATTTATTTCAGTTTGAGATATCTTCCCAGGATGGCCAACCAGAATGGGTTTATAAAATTAAGTAAACGTAGGGGATTGCTTTTCAATAAGAATATGTCAAACACCCATTATGTGCCTACCACTGAATCCTGTTCTCAGAGAGCAGAGCCTTTTCATTTCACCGTGACATTCATCTTCACTTCTGATGTAACTCACAGGCATTCCCTCAGACCTCATTATTACTGGTGTTAGAAGCTTGACATATAATACCTTTTTTCCCTGGAGTTAATTATGCAGTTCATCACTACTCCTGAGCTTTGCTTGTCCTCCTCTATTCTTTTTTTATTTCAAGGACAATTTTAATAACCTTCATTCATGCCTTTCACACTTCATTTCACCATCATCATCATCATCATCATCATCACTCAATCCTCAACCTTTTTTAATCAACCTAATTTGTATGATACCTTATGTGATAATTTTGATTTACTTTTATAAAATATTGAAGTCACTGCCACTTTGATAACGTCTTCATTTTCTGTCCAGAGTATAACATGCAAAAAAAAAAAAATGTTCTAAGACTCAATTGAAACATTCAAAAAAAATTCTGCTTAGGTTCTATGTACCTGATTGGTAACTACAATTTGCTTGCTTACTTTACTCAGTGAGGTTGCACTGAAGAGGATGGTCGCAATGGTTGTTATAGTGAACATTTTAGGGATTATCTAATATAAAGGCAGATAAACTTTATTGCAGCTCTTAAGAAATGTGTATTTACATATATATTTAAAAGCAAGTTTATAATTGTAAAAATCAAGAACAACTAGTCATGTCCCTTCTACCACTTTCTCAAAAGAACAAAAACTAGTCATCACCACCTCACACTGTGGTTTATCCTCCAGAGAGGAGAGCCCCTTAACCTTAACCAAGACACGACGCATGGAGGGCAGGTGTTGCCTTGTGAAAAAAACAAAAACAAAAAAACGAAAACTCAAGGTAATGAATGCACCCTGGGTGCTCAGGCCCTTGGCCCTCTTATCCCACTTGAATGAGAGAGTCTTTTCTGGAGATTTTGACCAACCCAGGAAAGAGGAGGACCGAATGTTACTGATGTTGGAGTTTTGCTAACTCAACATCCTAGCCATGGCTTTCTGAAGTGAAGTTTACTGTTGTCAAGATCCATCCACACGCTCAGAACATCCAAATAGGGGTTTAGGTCTCCGCATTTAGTAAGAATAGATGACCAAGGATTTTCAGATATGTGGGAAAGGCTGCTAATAGGACTGAGAGAAGCTAAAATAAACATTAAAAAAAACTTAATAAAAACTATCAGAAAGGTGTGAGAAAGATATAGCAACCAAATTTTTTAATAGAAAAAAGATAGGATACCAAGAAAACAACATTCGAGGAGCAAAAATTTAGCATGAAAACAAGAATTATAGTATGAATGGAAAAATTCAAAGAAGGTTTAGAAGATAATTTAAAGAAAATTTTCCAGAATAATGAGTCAACAGAAGAGACAGAAACTAGAGGATAAATATAAGAAAATTTAAGGGCCCAACCTAGGAGTTCTAGTTCTAAATATTAAGAGGTGCAGAAATAGAGAGAGAAACTAAAAGGGAGCAAACCATCACTGCATAAGTTAAAGGAAAAAAAGAAAAAGCCCAGAATTTAAGGACATAAGTTTCCAAATTGAATGAGCCTCCTCAGTACTCAGTACCCAGCACGATGAATAAAATAAGCATCTATCATTATGACATTTCAAAATTTAATACAAATATAGATTCTGCAAGTTTCCAGAGAAGAAAACCATTACATCAAAGGGTCTGGTGCCCAAATAGCTTTAGACTTCTTAACAGCAATGCAAAAGCTAGAAATTAAGGAGAGCAATGACTCAAAATTATGAATGAAAATAATTTCACCCTGGAATTCAATTCTCAGCCAAACTCTTGAGTGTGAGATAAAAAAAAAATAAAAAAATATTTTTTAGACATTCAAGGCTTCAAAAATTTACCTCCTGTGAAATCTTTCTTAAAGCTGTTGTAGGATGCAGTCCAGACAACGAGGAAGTAAAACAGGAAGAGGGAGATGGTGCATGCAATAAGCAGGGAAACCACCATTAAAGAGGCGTGATGAAAATTCCCACAATATGGTTAAGGGGAGCCCCAGGATGACAGCTATAAAGCAAGAAAGATAAACAATCCAGATGCTCTGGTAGAGACATTTTCAGAGATGACAATGTGCCTGATGCACCTGGACATGTTGAAAGGAAATTTAGACAACTAGAGAAGACTATGAGATTGAATGAGGAAAAAGATATAGAAAAATAAACTCACATATACATAAGAGTTATCAACCCCCCAGAAACTGAAACATTATGCAAGAAAACTAATCCTGGCTTACTACTCAGGTGCACATACAACTTCCATACTCATACTAATGAATATTGAATACTGATTTAATTGAAATTACATTAGATACAGCTATTTTGGAATGATGGGAGCATGTTAGGGTAAGACCAAAAGATCAGGAGAGTGAGCCAAATCCCTGCCTGCCATCTTGGAAACTCATAAGTAATGCCTAAAACTGAAAAGAAACAACATAATTATACTATTTAGAAGATATGGCAAAACCTACCAAATATATTAGCTAAAAGAGGTAAAAATGTTAGTTTTTGGCTAGGAAAGATTGGAAAGTGAGAAAAAATGGATCATGAGACAAATATCAGTGTTTTATGATAAACCTATTAGAACTATTTGACTCTTTAAACTGTATATAAACTTATATATATGTAATTTGATAAAAATAAGATACACACATATATAAAAGATAGAATGATCAAAATATTAATATGGTTATCTTTAGATGATTTTTTCTTTCTACTTTTCTATATTTTTCATACCCAAAGCATATTAGTTTTATATAGCAAATAATCTTCACTGTGAATAAGAAATTGAAGCTCAGAAAGGTCAGGTAAATTTCCTAATTTCATTTATCTTGTAAATGGTGGAGCTAGGATTCCAACGCAATTCTGTTTGACCCACATCATTTTTTATTTTTCATCGAAGTAGTCAACCTTCAAGAAGCAAAATATTTATGCCACAATATTCTTTCCCTTCTCCAAAGGTCTGAAGAGCTTCTTTCTACATCAAATGTTAAAAGTTGATTGCTTTTATTGGTTTCTCTAATTATTTGCCAGTATACTTATTTATCTATACCATCTAATTCCAGAAGGTGAAAAACTAGATTCTGAAGGTACATGCACTGTAACAAAATAAAATTTAAATGAGACAAAGTACATTTGATTATCCAGGTTTCACATTCTTCAAATATTACTGACAAGTCACACTGTTTCCTGAGGTGACTTAGTCCCAAGCTCCTTTTGTCTTTCCGTCAGTGTCTAGCAAAGTCCTGGGTACACAGATACTCGATGAACATTTGTTTATTTGACTTACTAGCAAAGCTGTTGCTTCTAGAGAAGTGATTTTAGCTTCTTTCCCATCTTACTATGATTGTCTTAAAGGATAAAAGTGAACCTTTCTTTCTAACAGCTTCCATTTGGGAATGTAGCATGACCCAACATTCATTTAATTAATGGAAAACTACAAAGTCTACCAGAACTATATTTTTAATGAAAGCTTCAAATTTTTTTTCTGTCATTTTTCTCCTTTTCTTGGCAAATCATTCAATGTCCATTCCTAAAAATGGGCAAAGTGACAGGACCTAGAAGAGGCACTGATTCCATCTTCGCTCTGATGAGTTATATATGGTGGACTGTAATTTAGTTGGTACGTTCCTGTTGCTAGTTTCATACATTAACTTCTGTTCAAAGATGCAGTGATGACATACCAAATACTCCTGGCTTTTGCTGTTAATTCTCCTGCTGTTCCTGGGGGTTTTCATCCATGTCTTTACCTAGGAATAGCTGGTGACCGTGAGGTTGATAGGGCATAAGAATGGCAGCTCTGGATGCGTCTCAGCTCAGAAAATGAGTCAGTCAGTCCTGGAGGTATTTAAGATGTAAATCCTTTGTCTTCAGAGAAATCCAAAGTCATAATATTAAAACAACAATCAAATGGCGACTTTCCTTATTGCCTAGCCCATGAAGAAGCCTCTTGATAAAAAAGTTGTTGTAAGACATTTATTAGGAGGTACATATTGTAAATGGTGATGTTCCAGGAAATCAACATAAAAGAAACATCTTTAACATTTTTCCTCCATAGCCATTCATATTCTGTAAAACTTTGCCTCCTTCCTCCACATAACAAGTGTTTACCATGTGTCTTCACGGCTCCAGTCAGTGTAGACAGAGTGATAAGCAGGCCGGGCCCAGTGTCTGCCTCCATGGCAGTTATATTCTTGGCAATTTGTTCTGTGTAAAGTCCTGGCATCATTTTGCCCAATGTTTTGGCAAGAGAAGTGATATTCTGGGCTGATACTAAGGCGACTCATCTCTGACCAATAACAAAAATCTGCAATAATGATGCTAGATTTATTGAGTTCTTACTCCGTGCCAAAAATACTTGATAAGCACCTCTGATATGGCTTATGTCACCTAGTCCTCATAATAACTTTAGAAGGGATATTATACATGATCAAAATTTTTGAGGAAGAAACTGAAACTCAGAAAGGTTAAATACTTAAAGTTCATAGCTCGTAAGTAGTACAGCCAAAACCCACACCCAGAGTTTTATGCTCATAACCACTAAATTGTATCATGAAACTTCTAGAACTCCTCTGTAATGTTATTAAGAAACTTGGAGCCACACAGTCAAATTCAAGTCCAAGCTCCACCCCTAGGAGGTTTTTTTTTTGAAGTCTATAAATCATCTACAAAGTAGCAGTCATATTACTACCTCATGATTAAAGAAGATAATGTATCTAAAGTGCCTAGACAGTGCATACACACGTGTGTACTTAATAGATAGCAAATGTAATTATCAGCTATGACCTAAGATATGGCACAGTGCAGGCAACAGAGGCCTGCACCGTTATTAATTTCTTCAAACTCATGGGGTGGGGACATGGGTAGAGGGGAGACTCAAGATCGCTGATTTAATAACGTTATCTGCTGAGATCCTCTTCACACCAGGGTTGCAGTCACTCAGTTAGTACATCTTTCCTGTTCTCCTCTGCTCAGTCCTGTTGAACTCCAACTCGTTCTGCAAGGCCCAGCTGAAATGCTCCCCATCACCAATGATCTTTTATCTTCTACAGAAGAGATTTAACCTACTGTAGAAACCCTGTGGCTTTTATTGTCTAGAGCAGTGATTCCTAAAGAAAGACCTGCAGACTGGTTCTAGGCTGGTGTAGTCAAAATCGTGCAGGGAGTTTAAAACACAGATTCCCAGGTCTAGCCTCCAGAGTCTGATTCAGATGAAGCTCATGAATATGCAGTGGTAAAAGGTGTTTGGTGTGATTTTGATGGGCACGTTTGGGGATCACTGTGGGACCCCTCAGGTGGCTCTCCATACATACATATAACTTTAGATTGCAGTTATTTATGTATATGTTTCATCTCCTTTCCTGGGAGTTATCATTCTGATAGTCCAGTTCAATTCAGGGATAAAAAGAAGACTATCTGGGAAAGACTAGCAAGAGCAAGTCCTCTGCTGCACTTTTCTCCCGGTTTAATCACTGCCTCTAGGATGCCCTGCTGCATCCCCCTGGACCAAGTTGGCTGTTTCTGCCACACTTTCCCATGACCTCTGTTCTTCTCAGCAGTGCTTGTATTAGTTGGAGCTTAAGTCAATTCTGCTTAAAAAATAAAAATGAAAAATTGAATTATTGGAAGGATATTGGAGATGCCTGCGGAGTAATCAAAATAAAACCTATATGGACATAGAGCCATGCACTTAATGCCATCAGGATTCTCCCCTAATCTTGTGATTCTCCTTTGTTCATGTGTCGGCTTTATTCCCTTGGATCTACTGATCTGCTCTTTTACATTCAGTCAGTTCTGTTCTCGTTCTTTGTGCGAGAGAAGGAAACGTGCATTTCCAGATCAGAGAATCCTACATGAGAATGTAGATTAAAATGGCTTGGGACACAGTCTTATTCCCAGACTAAGGCTTCTGGCTAGGCGCATGGGACATGATGAGCGACAGATACCAGTGACTGCACATGGTTGGTGGGACCAGTTGTGTGAGACAGGGTCCATGAAAAAGAAAGGTCCTGCATAAGGAGAGGAGAAGCAGAAATGTGAATTCTGTTGTCAGCCACATCTTCGCCTGGCTCTGAGCTGCTTGTTCTGCTTTCTTGGGCACACTTATTTGTGTTTAATGGGCCACGGTAGAGAACAGTGTTTGAGCGCAGCCCCAGAGTCCACTTGAATGACACTCTACCACACTGCCACCTGCCTGCAATGTGGCCTTGGGAAAATTACTTAATTACTACGGGCTATAGTTTGCTCATCTAAAATCTCGGGATTGATGGAAGATTGAGAAAATATATGTAATGTGTTTAGAATAATGTCTGATACTCCTTACATAAATGTTAGATATCAGGTATTATTAGTCTGTTGTCCTACTAGACTGTAAGGACCGTAAAGGCAGGCAACCGTGGCTTGCTTTCTCCCCAGCACCTAGCACAATGCTTGGCTATTACTGCGTAAAGAATCAGTAGTAAATGAACACAGCGGACATAGACTGAGTTAGGTGAGAAATGTCTGTAAGAATACAGCATATGATACATATACATACAAGTGAATGTTAATCGACTATGTTATTGGTAAGGCTTCTTGTAAAAGTAGGCTATTAGTAAAGTGTTTGGGGAGTCAAAAGTTATACACAGATTTTCAGCTATGCAGGGGGTCGGCAGTCGTAACCCCCATATTGTTCAAGGATCAACTGAGATTTTTTTCTCTTGAGCAATTTATCTTGTTCTGGTACTCTTGAACTTGATCAAACTGCACTGGTTTAATTTACTATTGATCAGGACCAAATAGCATAATCATATCACACTGTGCTGGGCAAGCAAAGCATTTATCAAATAATATCAGTATACGCAAGTTACAGAGGGTCTGTTTTAAGAGGGTTCTCCCAAGACACTTTAAAAACATCTACTTTTTAACAATCCCATGGCATAACTGTATATGAGGAAATTATCAATTGTTTTAACTTAGCACAAGGACTTTTTGGAAGCTGGTTTATTTTGTGTATCTGGAGTAGACATGATATAATTTATTCTAAGGTTGTATTTTAGAAAAAGATTGCAAAAATTAAAGCAACAGTAATAATAATGCATGTCAAAAGATATTGTTTAAAATATAATTACACACTTTTAACAATCGAATTAAAAAAAAATGCCTTTCTAAGAAAGACATAAACCCAGAGGCAAAAAGGAAAATATTGATACATTTGACTATATCAAATATAAATTTAAAACTTACGATTTTTACATTATTAGAAATGCTTTAAATTCAAAAGCCAAATGTCCAGAAAAATATTCTTGATTTGCTAGAGTTAATTTATTTAACATTTTTAATGTGCTTGCAAATCAAAAAGACCAATAACTCATTGAAAACAGGAAAATATATGAATAGGCAGTTCTCGAAAAAATACATACACAAAAATGAGGCTTCACGCAAAGAAACGTAAAGTGAAGCAATAACTCAAATTTTTTTACTCGTCCGATCAAGGATGGTTGATTTAACAGTGTTGGCAAGAGAGTGGACAAAAATCTTTCTTATGCGTTATTGGTAGGAAGGAGATTTAATGAAACATCTTTAAAGGGCTAGTTTGTAACATCTATTAAATTGGAAAATTCACATATTTTTTTCAGTTTGCCTACAAATGTGGACAAAAGCTGATCAAGAATGTTTGCGGTAGTATTTTAGGTAATAGCAGATAAGAGTCATCTCTTAAGTCCCTCAATAGGCTAAATACCTTATGGTACATTTACACAATGAAATAAAAAGGAGCTTGAAAATAATTAGATCTGTGTATGATGGTATGAATGGACAGAGATAGTATCATTATTTAGAAAGGGTTTTAATCTACGTTCCTATAGGAATGATAGTATAACGCCATTGCTAACACATTCTTTAACCAATTTAATAAATTGGTCAACCACTGTTAAATTCTTGTGCATCGTTAAAGAGCTTTTCTCTACCTACCTGTACACAAGAATTTGTTAATAGTGGTTGCCTTCTGGGGATGGAATTTAATTTTTGGAATGGAAAGACAATTTTCATTGCATAACTGTGCTTTTAAAAAAATCATTTATAATTTTTGTCAGTGGGCAAGATATCATATTTCTGGTTTATAGCATCCCATCTTCAAAATCACTGGTGAATGAGGTTTAATTAACTTCACTTTACAGGTGGGGACATTGTGATTTGGAAAAATTGAGTAACTTATCTAAGGTCACACAGCTGATGTCCTTACTCCCTCATCAACAGAAAGATTTAAATAAAATAAACCTCAGGGGTGCAGTTCTCATTATTCTCACATATGTTCATGATTTGGTACTTCTAAGACTGGGGAAAAATTTAAGGAAAAAAACATATTTCCAAATATTCTTTCCCTCGAAAATAGAAAAAAAATAGATTTTCTGCTACACTTTCTAGAATGCTCTTCTCTCAAATCCCTAGTGTCAGAGTGTTGTTAAAAACTCTAAAAAGGCTTTCCATTTTTTCCTCCGACACTGTTGATTGCACAGAATGTTGAAATGGAAAGTGATATGAGAAGTTAAACAAAGAAAATAAAAACATCGGCACGGGATTCCAAGATCAGCATGTTTATGTTAGAAAGACTCATGAAAAACTTGACTTGACTCATATGATTCTTAACAGAGAGGTGAAGACATCTGACCTTGCTTCCCCTGATTCTACCTCTGGGATGGGCAGATACATAATAAAGACTATAAAAACAGTGGTTAAAAGCTGGGTCCAGAATTAGAAAGGTGTATATTGCATTTACATGAATGCAACTGAGCAAACTCAGGTGGGTTGATTCTGCCCACTTTTACACTCAAGTGTTGGGTGTGGCTTTGTGACAATAGTCAATCAATGGTCCCCTCAGTTAGTCTTACTTTCCACACGCCTCTAATAAATTTGCGCCTGCCAATGAACTGTATTTAGTATTTAAGCATTTTTTTTATATGATGCTTCTAAATAAAATTCATGAGCCATATTGGGTCTTTTTTGAAAGACCCTGGGTTTCCAAGGGGGACTCGTAGAGGATTTTCATGTGTAGTTTTGACTTAACATCTTTAGAACTTAACCCAATAATAAACTAGTCGCTATATTAATTTATAACCATGACAAGTTATTTAATCACTCTAAGCTGAAGCATCCCATCTATATAGATCATAAGGTTGTTGTAAGGATAAAATGAGACATAAAAATGAAAGGTGTACCAACCCATACATAAATGGATCCCTCACGCATATAGAATTTCTGTGTTTGGTTGATTAGTGGAGAATGTGTACCTGCTCTCCCTCACCCCTACCCTCCAAAAGAGAGAGAGAGAGAGAGAAACAACTCTAAAATAAGTCCTTTTCAGATATCTAGTTTCAAAAATATTCCAGGTAATAGACATCAAGACCCATTTAATTTCATCTCGTAACCTGATATGCCTCCAGGCAACCTTCAGGATACTGCGCTGACATGATGGTTGCTAAGAAGGGGTTAGAAGACCAGTGTGAAAGCAAGAATCTGAAGCAAATAAGAGAACTATCAAAGGTTGCACCCTTTCTGCCTGATTGTTCTTCCGTAGGCCACAAACCTTGGCCAAGCCCTGTATATGAGAACCAAGCACTTCCTCTCTCCGCACGAACCTGCTACCTTCCAGGCCCCACCAAGACCCAGTGTCCTACAGTGTCTCTGGAGATCCTGTATGTCCTTCAGAGCCTCTGCCTGAACCAGAAGAGAAGTTTTAGAACCTGATGTGAGGACAAGACACAAGAAGGGAACACAACAGGTTAATACTACTTTAGAGACTGAAGAAAACACTACAAAAAACAACACACCATAGGCTACGAAATCCCAAACTTGTTGAAAAGACACTGAGGCCTCCTGTTTACCTCCACGTTGCCTGATAATACCATGTGCTATGGACGCAGTTAAGGTGGCTCCTCCCCATGCAATAGTAGTAATACTAGTAAAAGTAGTTCCAGTTCTAGTCTAAGTACTTTACATATGTTAACTCATTTCCTCTTCCTATAAACCCTATAAGGTACATATTATTTTCATCCCCGTTTTCTAGATGAAGAAATAGAAAACAGAAGTCATTGCCTAGATTATATTTCTATTAATTGTAGGAGCTAGGATTTGAACCCAGGCAGTCTATCTCCAACGCCTGCTCTCAGTGCCAGGGGCTGGCAAAGTTTTCTGTAAAGGGCCAGCTGGTAAATATTTTGGCTTTTATATGGTCTTGGTTGCGTATTCTTGATTATTTTGCACTATCCTTTAAAAATGTAAAGCCCATCTTAGCTCATAGGTGGTACAAAAACAGGCTGTAGGCCCCCTTTGGTCTGTGGGCCACACACAACTTGGTGGCTAACACGGTACATGTTGATCAAAGGTTTAAGTACACAGTTTGTAGGCTATTCCACATTCACCTTAGGCAAATCCTTTATGCCTATAATACATTTGGATTTCTGCTGACAAGCTAATCCACAATTTTGACTTGATTTCTCCCATTATATCTGAATTTATGAGGTGCGGTTGCATTTTCAATCAACCTTCCTTCTAACTAGCGATGCTGTAGTTAGACCTTTAAGAGGGGACTCTAAGGATAGAATAAGGGTTTTGCTTCCAGTCACTTTTGATCTGTCATTGGCTTTCTACGAGTTGTATTATTATACCTAAAAGTGACTTTAGGCTCATGGTGTTGCACTGGAGTCTGCTCTTTAATTGACTGGAAATAAAGGCATCAGTAAGATGCATTATCTTTAAAGCTTCAGGCCTGTCACTTCCTGAGATCTGACCTGACATTAATTAAGGCAGTTCTGCTAGTAGAAATTTATCGGCAACCTTGCATCTAATCTTTTATCATTTTTATCAAAGCATAAAATGGCTTGTAAAGAGACATTGTTCATAAAATGGATTTCTATCACAATGGAACTTCATGCTTTCTGGGTGCCTGATGCATGTCAGGAGAGTCAAAATACCGTGATAACCTTCTAGGGCTAGACAGGTAGTAGAAAAATCTCAGTGAGTTATTACTGGGTTGGCGCAAGATAAAATCTTAGATTTGCAAATAAATCCTAGTCAGTGTTTGTTTTAACACCTCCATGCTACAGAGTGTATATATAGCTAGCCTCATGTAATGAATGTGAGAAAAATCAATGCTTTGGTTATGTCAGTTTGAAAACTTACAGAAGTGATTTTTAAGTTATTTTGACCACAGCCCACAGTAAGAAATATACCAAAAAATTATATCATGATCCGTACATATCTATCTACACACATATATAAAACCAAAAGTTTCAGAGTTGCTACTACTCTTACTACATTTGAGGTGTTTCTGATGTTTTAAATCTGTCCATTTAAATTTTTAATGCTTCTCATTACACTAATTTATTCATGACTTATGAATGGTTCTTAACTCCGTTTGAAAACTACTTCCTTAGACGAGCAAAATGCTCTCATGCTTATATTTACAAGATGTAATTGTTTAAGGGTTCTTGCGTACCCTCGCAGCTCAGTTAGATTTGCTGAGAACCAACCATGTGTAAATCACCGTGCTAGGCTCTATAGGAAGCACAAAGAGTTATGCCTTCAACCACCTCAAGCCAGGAATTTTCTGAGTTGCCAGGATGAGCAAAATGACATATCTCTGCCCTCATGGAGCATCTGATCTAGTGGATGAAAGAAACTCAGAACTCAATGAGTTTTGGAAGATAACATAGTCTAGTGAATGGCATAGGTAAGCAAGCAGCTTTGTTAGCACTTTCTGGGTAAAAAGTATTCTCTTCTTACCTAGAAGGGTCAAGCTCATTTTTATAGATGAGAAAATGTAGACTCGGTCTGCCATTTATCACAAGTCACATTGTTATTTGGAGTCTAAATCCAGGATTATTTGTAATATACATGCTGTCCCACATGATCAAATGAGTTTTGTGCTAGAAGTAAAGTGATTTGGGACTTTAGAAGTGATGATTAAGTATATTATAAACATGTTCGATCCTCAGAAGCTTGGAAAGACCTTAGGAGGTCCCTTTACTAATCATTCTTTCTTTCAGGATGAGCTAATCTAAATATTGAAATAAGAGACAAAATACATCTTTTAAAGAATGATACCTTCTAGTGTTTCACAATATTTTCTGAATAAGCTCTTACAATTCCTCATTTGAAATTTTATTAATCTAAATTCTCATTTCAAAAACCAGAAAACGAAGTGGAACATTTTCTCAAGATCATCAAGGCAAGAAACTAAAGATCACCATCTGTCGGGAAAATCTATACTTTGTTCTTCTCATCACAAGGCATTTCATGAGCACTGACCTAAGACCCATGCCACCCATACGCTAAACATCTACTGCCTCTGACTTTTAGGAACAGAAGTTTCAAAACGAAAGATGCAAAAGATCATCTCAACTTCAAAGCACCATTCAGTGGACCTCCATACACATATTCGTGCTCATCTCTCAGACATTTGTGCCTCGAGATTGGCTTGTTCTATAAATTTATGAGTGTAATAATTTCCTACTTGGGGAAATTAAAATCACTTAGATACAAAAGAGTGGTTGTAGGGAAAAATAAGCAGAAAGAAAATGTTTAAAATTCTGATCTTATGGTCTTAATAGAACCATATGCATAGAGGACCAGTTCTCTTCTGTAACTGTTTTCAGAGGTGCTCCCCAAATCTTTCCAGCTATGTGAAATCCACTGTCAATATGCTCTTAGAGTCCCATTATGTCTCTCCTTCTTAACATTTAGCAGGGAGTTTTAACTGTCCACTTATTTTGTGACTGTTTAATCCATAAAGGTCTCTTTCTGTGTGGAGCCCTCATTAGACTACAGGCTCTATAAAGAAGGATATTAGTTTTCTACTATATTATTACCATATCCCATAGAACCAAGCAATGTGCTTAGTGTATAATAAGCATTCAAGGAATATTTACGGGCCATACGAGTGGACATTTTAAAGGTAGTCTGGAATATTGTTTTAAATAAGGTACTTCAGTTTAGCCCAATCTTTATTTATTATTTATTAGAACAACTGATAATCACTCACAATGTTCATCTCTCTGTTTGTCTTACAGTCAACTTTGACCACTTTGAAATTTTACGAGCCATTGGGAAAGGCAGTTTTGGGAAGGTGAGAATCAAAATGATTAATTACTGACAGGGTTATGTAGTTCAGGGAACAGAGAGTTCCAGAATATTTAAACTATCGAGTTACTGGGACCACAAGGAATGATAATTCAGAGATGATTTTATAATGGATTTTTATAAAATTGTCACCACAGTTTGAGGAAAGCATGTGATGAGCAGCTCTATAATGAACGTATACTGTTCTTAGATTATCTCAAAGTCAAATCTGTTTCCTCTCACTAGAGTTTAAGACTTTCTCTCTACTGCAAAGGAGAGAGTAAGATTTCAGAATCATTTTCAAATTGTACCAGTACCTTCAGTAATACTTACCTTGCTAAATAAGAGTTAAATCTTTTTAAGTGAGAAAGAAGCCACCTGACTTCTGGTTTCCCCTCAGTTGTACCATGGTTTCATTTTCAAAAAACTCCCATTAAAAATATACATATCCAGTCTAATTTTTATTGTAAAAACTTCCTAGATTCAAATGCTGATTATAACTTTCTTGGTGGAGACATACTATAAGAGAGAATAATATTTCATATTGAACTTGCAATTTAAAATGATCTGCTGTCTAGTTTATCAAGCACTGCATGAACCACTAAAAGAATTTCAAAAATATGGACATTGCTTTTAGTGTTTTCCCAGTGCTGAAAGTTGTTTTTGGTAATATCAACTATGGTTGTAAACTGAAATTCTTTGTGCAGTATCATTCAGCTTGATCATTTAGCCATGCCCATTCATTTCAGTCACTCAAAGCAGAATAAGGACGTCATTTACTCTGCAAAGATTCCTGACAATGAGGCAGTTATTGTCTCTAAAACACTGTCTAAACAAACAAACAAACAAAAACAAAACAAAAAATGCCAAAGCAAAAACAGGCACACTTGTTTGAGAAATCAGAATTTTTTTAGAAATTGACTTAGTACGAGAGAAGAAAATGAAGTTTTTTACTCTTAAATCAGAGCTAAGTAGCAACTTTAGCATCAAAGAATTTGCAAATGATAAAGCTCCCAGGCCATGCTAAAGAATGAATCTTGTTCTCTCTCTCTCATCATTATAATCCATCATCTCCATAAATCACTTTCTCACTCTGGTTTGGACAATTAGGTCTGCATTGTACAGAAGAATGATACCAAGAAGATGTATGCGATGAAATACATGAACAAACAGAAGTGTGTCGAGCGCAATGAAGTGAGAAACGTCTTCAAGGAACTCCAGATCATGCAAGGGCTGGAGCATCCTTTCCTGGTTAATTTATGGTAAGTATTTTTACTGAATTTCTGAATGGAGACAGTCCCACCTTCACTCCCAATACTGTGACATAAACGCATCTTGATTTCTAGGTGTGCATTTGCCAAGTCCTCATTCAAGGACTTCTCTTCTTTTTGCTTTCTATTCTCCTTGGTTTCTTCTATTCTCTTTGATAATAAAACAGAAGTGTTGTTTCATCATCACCAATAAATAAATACTGCTTGGTTCAGTTGTGACAGTCCCCCTTTTCCTTGAAGCCAATTTTTTTTTTAAGCATCGTAATAAATAGGCTGAAGGAATGAGTCTGAATGTCTCGCTCAGATACTTTTACCTCATTAACTGTGGGGCAGAGACTAGTATCACTGGCTGACGTAAGGTTGTACAAAAAGCACTTTCTCCCTAAAATTATTGGCAATAAAACTGGTTGTCTTGCAGCATGCTTCTGGAGCAGCCACCAATTTGTGAGTTGCAAAAGGATAGGTGCTGCCTTTCTCACCAAATAGGTTTTAACAGAGGCAGAGCTAAGTTAGCGACCTGCTCTCAAAGCCATTATCACCAGCCGAGGCTTAGAAAATGGCAAAAAAGCTTACGTTATCTATTACTTCCTGCTCTTGGATGTGAAGGTCTTTCTATGGTTCACTCATTTTGCTCTGCGTTTTAATGCAGCCATTATGTTAAGAGCCCATTCTTAAAGCTAATTCAGTATGACTGTTATTTAAATGTGCATACCAAGCAGTGCTTACTTAAGAGCAAAGGCAAAAAAAAAAAAAATCATTTATTCAGAGAATACTAATGGAAAAATAATTGAAATGTCACTGTGTATTTAGAGACATTCCTCTGGAGGAATCAGTGCATTAAACCTGTCTCCTCCAACTTTAATTAACACAGTTCACTTAATATATGATTTGCTCACACACTGTGCCACAGTTAAAAAGAAGATGGCTCTGTGTGACTTGGAAATAGGTCTGTTACAGTTTATGCACTCCTCAGACATGGCAGAGTCTCATTTTGGCTCAGGCTCAGTGCATTAATCAGTATTTTAGAGTGGCCTGTTCACAATGCAGCCATGTAAAGAGTTGCTTCCCCATCCTTAGCAATCATCAAATTGCCTTTTTTTTTCTCTCTCTCTCTCTCCATCCTGAGAGTGACGAAGTGCTTCACAGTCTTTTTGTTCAAAGTCACATTTTCCTTCTTCAAAAGTTCAACCAACTAATTTTCTTTTTTTAAGACCAGGAACCCTGCATAAGGACACACTTAGCATTTTACCCTTTCATGCTTGTCTCTCATCGTTGAGTAGGCAAAGTTGATTTTATTCTAGTCCTATTTTTTTCTACAACATAGGTATTATGAGACCTTAAGCTGGCCAAAGTTTACAGACTTCGCTATTTGTAACATGGTGTCATTCCAGACCACATTCTGTCCTCCATGCATCCTGACTTGGTGATAACATGATGTATGAATCTCCCAGTAGAACAGAGAGAAGAGACACCCCCTCCCCATGATTCTAGTACCACATTCAGAACTGAAAACTGTGAAGGGAACATTCTGAAAAATATAGCAGAAAGTCCTTTTGTCTTTCAAACCCTGAGACAAAGATCTTCAGAATGCATATTAATTTCTTCTAATAAATGCTTTCTGCCTTAGTAACTAGCACAGTTAATACAAGTGACTCTTTACACAACTATTACACTTCTGGAGGTACAACTGTCAGCAATTATTATCACTTTCAAGTCACACTCTTCTAAGATAGGGTTAATGTGTGTAACTTGTGTTATTATGAATGAAATGAGACAAAGCTATGCTCAGTGCCCAGCATATAGTAAGCATCTTACAGATAGAAGTTTTTTTCATTCTTGCTCGATTAAGGGTTAGCATTCTGAATGTGCCCATCACTGATGGGCCAGTGTGAACATCCAAAAGACAAATGTGAATGGTGCCTGGCCCCAGAACGTCACGGGAAGTTGTGTGTGTGGTGAGGGAGGGGGTCAGATCTTCAACTCATTCTCATTAAGAGCTTTGTTTGTTTTGTTTTCTACCCTCATTGTGCAAATCAAAGAAGAAAATCAAAGATTCCCCACTACATTATATACCATTTAATCAAGCTTTCGTGTCTTGGATTTAACTTATCTTTACATCCCCAAAACTTCAGAAGCCAAATCTCTTAAGCACTGTATAAACAAAAAAACAGCAATATTTTTTTTAACTCCTCTGTTATTGCTTTAAATAATCTTCTCAAATTTCTAATTTAAGTGGGCATCTTGTATTTTTAGTTACTAAATCTGGCAACCTAATTGTAACAGAGACCCACGCCATGGGGACGCAGTGGTGACCATGAGTAGATAGAGTCCCCGATCTGCCTGGCATTTTCATGAAGCATGAGAGGCTGACATTAGTCAAATGGCACATGAATGTAACAACTGTGAGTACATGAAGGGACTAAGTATAAAGATGGATGTGTGTGTGTGTGTTGAGGGGTTTCACAGAAGGAAGGTCACTAGTCTGGGGGGCAGCAGTGTTAAGGGTGAAAGAACATTCTGATTAAAATGCAACCTTCCCAGCCTATGGACCTGGTCCCACTAGGAACACAGTCATCAGATATAGGCCAGGTTACAAAGTGAAAGCTGCCTGACAGGGCTGGCATCCAGGAAAAGCAAATAAAATCTTCCTGCGAATCCCTCCTGAGGGCTAACAAAGCTCTGGCAACCTACAGCCTGCAAACAAATGGGCCCAGTTATGCCCAGCCGAGCTCGTTTCCCAGGTGGCTTTTGTTAATTGAGTTTAAGCCTGCAGCTACACACAGCTCCTCAGGATCTGCTCTCCCGGAAACCCAGGAAACCCAGCTCTCTTCTTACCCATGTCTGTCGTTCCTGTGAACAGAAAGGGTCCACGTGTGGTTTGAGGAAATCAGAAGACAAGATGGTCTGTTTTAAGTGGAAAGAACCACTAGTACTGGGAATAGGAAAAGGGCGTCTTGTCAGATGGCTAAACATAGCTAAATAAATGGGTTCCCTGGAAGCAACCGCCATCATTGGTGACTCAGGAGCACCAGTGTTACTTCAGGGAATCAGAGGCTGTGAGAACTCAGGATAGCCTCAGAGGCACAGCCTTGAGAATGATAGCTTCCCTGCCAATGGTGTTCTATTCCTTTGGGTTTTATACACACACACACACACACACACACACACACACACACAGTCTCATATATTCATCCTAACAACTTAGGTTGATAAGGATTATTACTTCCATTTACACTTGAAGAAATGGAAGCTCAGAGAGGTTGAGTAATTTTCCCCCAGAGTCACACAACCAGCAATTGGCGAAGCCAGGACTCACACCCCAAAATCCTGACATCAAAGCCTTCTTCCTGCCACAGTACACCATCCCCTATGGACATCTTGTGAGACTCCTTTACAAAATATGGAAGGAAACAATTCATTTTGTTTATTGCCTTTCACACCACACAAGATTACAAACTCCATGAGGCAAGTAGTTTGTATTTTGTTCACTGCCTCATTCCCCAGCTCCTACAGTAGGGTCTAACACACAGCGAGTGCTCAAAAATATCTGTTGAATGGTTGGCTGATTGACTGGATAAAGTGAATTAGAAGTGGGACTGGGCTTCTGGCTCCAGGGTTTTTTTGCTTTTGTTTTTGCTCTTTTTCCCATCATACCACTGCCACACTCACAAACATCCCTTCATATAATCTTGCCCACTGCAGGGTCACTGCAGATCCTGAGGTCAGAGGGACCCGAGTTTGAATCCCTGCTCCACATGTGAACTGAGCAAGTTACATTATATCTTTTGTTTGACTTCCTCATTCATAATTGGGAATAACAGCAATACCCGTGGCAGAAAGTACTGTTATGAATAAGAATTTGTCTATAAAGCAGCTCAACACAGCAGGTGCTTAATAAACGATTTAAAACAAAAAACTCAGTGAGGACCCTCCTGGAAATGGAATAGTCCCTCAGCCTCCACAGCTGGAGAAGATTTTTAAATGAACAAGTTCACCTGTGCTTGAGCTGGCCTGGGAATGAGAAAATCTTTCATTTTGTTCTCAATTATTAAAAATTTACATAATTATTTTGCACATAAAATACATATTTTTTTTACAGAAACGCAGAAAATGGTTTATCATATTTTATCACTCAGAAATAACTGTATTACTTTCCTATGGCTGCAGCAGCAAATTACCACAAACTTAGTGGCTTAAAACAGCACAAATTAGAGTAGTTGAGATTAAAGCTGTTTTCATACTACGATCAAGACTTTATTTTCCTTTTGCCTTGCAGTTAGTTATTTGCACTGAAAGTCCAGAAAGAGAGAAAACTAATCAGAACAGTGATGAACTGTGGGATGTGTAGATTAACTAGATTGTACCATCGTGACGAACTTTGGGAGTAGCTGAAATACTGTTATCTTTACTGTGGTGTCAATTATGAGGATCTATATTTGTTAAAATTCAGTAATATCTTTATTTTACTATAAATGAATTCTACTTTAATAAAAGAATATGAAGAAACTAAAACCCCATGAATTTATCATCTTACAATTCTGGAGGTCAGAAGTGTAAAACTACACTCACTGGGCTAAAATCAAGCTGTCAGCAGGGCTGTGTTCCTTCTGAAGGTTCTAAATGAGGAGCTATTTCCTTATTTTTTGAAGCTTCCCGAGGCTGCCTGTATTCCTTGGCTCATGGTGCCTTCCTCCATGTTCAAAGCCAGCAGCACAGCATTTTCAAACCTCCCTCTGCCTCTGACTTCCTGCCTCCTTCCATCTTTTAAGGACTCTTGCTGTTATATTAGCTCTACCTAGTGACAACAATTATCTCATGACCAAACTCTAGCCAGGCTCCTCCAAGCCTTCTTCTCCACTAGGATTCAATCTTGGTCCATAAAGACTTGAATGAAGCATAGTTTCTAAAAGCTCAAGGTGGCATTCCTAATATGACTTTAGCTGCCCAAAGAATTTGCTAATTGTTCTAGTCAACATCTGAAGGTAAGGCCGCTGTCCCCCAGCCGTGGTGGGAGGGGAGGAGCCTAACTTTCATGCCTGCTAGCTAACAAACCAGGAGGGTTTCACATGGACCAGCTCTCCCTTCCTGGTTTTTGTAATTTTTCACTTCTATGACTCTATGACTTCTATGACACTTCAGCCTCCTCCCTGTGCCCTCATTCTCCCTTTTAAACACCCAGTCACTTCTGTACAAATCAAAATTGAGTTCAGTTCACACTTGACTCTTTTCCTTAATTAGAATAGTATAATACTGATGAAAAACTTCTTTAGTGTCCAGCTTTGTTATCTTAGGATGAGATGTGATTAAATTAAGGATCTTGTGAAAGAGAGGAAATCCTAAATTATCTAGTGTTGCCATAGGAAGAAGTTGTCCTTGGGTATGGCCTTGATGAGCTTGAATGGGTAAAGGGACAGCAGTCCCTGAAAAAGATTGTGGCAGAGAATGGCATTACTGTGTGCCTGTACATAGTAAGTGTTCCATTACATAGTTGTTGAGTGACTGATCGATGGACAAATGATAGGAAACTGAGTCTTTATAATGCAGGCATTCACTCATTCACTTACTCATCAATATTACTAGATAGATAAACATACACACATGTGTGTGTATATATATATATCCTTTATTGTAAACAACACAAGGAGCTTTTAGAAAATTTAAGCTAAAAAGAAGTTCATTGGAAAGATATGGGACAGCTTACAGCCTCAGAAGTAAAGCTGAAGAAGCAGTTCTCAGGAAAGTGAGGGACAAAGGCGGTTCTGGGAATCTAAGTAGCAGAAACTATGGACAGGCTCTTGAGGACATCTCAGCTGGGAGAAATCAGCTCCAATCAATTTTCTAACCTTGTGTCACCCACTCAAGTTTCAAAGTCTTGGGATGGAATCTAGATGGCCTTGCTTAGAAAAATGTGCCTGCCCTTGGCTAGAAGAGTAAAATAATAATAATCATTTTACTTATATATACATATATATATATATAAGTAATGTATAAAATTATAATTATTATATTTTATATATAATTATATTACATTATTATTATTATTTTAGATTGCAAGGACCTTGTCAGCTTACAATCCCTTATTTTTTAAGCCTACAGCACCTGGCCTTCCTAGGTGGTCTCCTATCCAAGTACTAACAGGCCTGACCCTGCTTAGCTTCCAAGATCAGACAAGATTGGGCTTGTTCAGGGTGTCATGGCCATAGGCAAGAGTAAAATAATTCCTCCTAGATTATTTGTGAATGATTGTGTCATTCACTAAGGTGGTAAATCCAAGGAGCAGATTCATTGTGAAAAATCAAGAGCTCTGTTAGCTTTGTTGATTTTGAGCTGCATCTTAATTTAAGTAGAGCTGCTGAACAAGAGATGAGTCTGGAGTTCAGAAAAGTCCAAGGAGAAGTTCAACAAAACACAAGTATGGGAATCCCTGGTTTGTATCTGCTGTCAACCAAGGACTTGTAGGGAGCACCTCTGGACAGAGATTAGATGGAAGAAAGGGGCCAAGGACTACAGACCTAGAGCATTCTAATAGTTCTGACAGAGGAAGACTCAGGAAACTAGACAAAGAAGGAGCATCCGGGAAGCTAGTCAACGAGCTAGGGGTAAATCAGAAGAGCAAAGCATCCTGGAATGTAGAATGGTTTTGGAAAGGAAGAAGTGCAAGCTATTTCAAGTGCTGCAGAGAGGTCAAGGAGGAGACAAAGAACTGACCACTGACTTGGGAAGATAGATATTGTGACCTTGATAAGAGCTAATCCCAAAAGTAGGACGAAAGGCCAAAGGAAGTGACTTAGTGAGAAAATAGGAATTGAGTAATTTTATTTGGGGTGAGGAGTTCAAAGTGGTATTGTATTTTGAGGTTGATCTACATTGTCACAAGCAGCAATATAGCGTATTGTCATTTCTCTACCATAATCTATTTTTTGACTATCCCTTGATTTACTTAAACATTTTACTCTTGATGGATATATAGGTTGTTACTTGTTTGAGACTTTTATAAATAGTGCTGCTATTAATATTTTTGTATCTGTGGTAAACAAAAGTACACATATTGGGAGTATAAACCTAGGAATTGAATCACTGGATCCAAGGACTTATATAGGTTAGCTGGCGAATTGTTTTCCAGAGAAATTGTACCAATTTATACTCACATCAACAATATACGAGAATTCAGATTGCTCAGCATTTGGTACTGTCAGTTTCTTTCCATATGGGTGTTCCAGTAACTGTGTAATGGTTTCTCATTGTGGTTTTAGTTCGGATTTCCCAGTGACTTAAGAGTTTGGGCACAATTTCATGCGCTTATCAGACATTTGGAATTCTCCTTTGAGAAGCACCTGCTTCTTTTGTCCGTCTTCCTATGTCGTCTGTGATTAAAGGCAGCTTCACGTCTTCCGATATGGCTGTTTATCGATTGACTGATTGCTAATTACACTGGCTAGAACCTCCAGTACTATACTGACTAAAGTACGAGCGGCTGTTCTTGCCTCGTTTCTGATTTCAGAGGGAAAGCATTCAATCTTTCCCCATTAACTGTGATGTTTATTGTAGGTTTTATTGTGGATGCCCTTGATCAGATTGAGGAAAGCTCCCTTCTATTCCAAGTTTAAGAGTTTTTATCATGAATGAATGCTGTATTTTGTCAAATGATTTTCCTGTTCTATTGAGATGATCCTTTATTAATATGTTGTATTATATGGATTGATTTCAGATGTTAATCTTTTTGGTCATGGTCTATAACTGTTTTAATATGTAGATAGATTTGGTTTCTAACATTTTGAGGATTAATCCTAAAATCTTATGATTAATAAAAATGGGGATAATTTTCCTACTTACTTTATAGGTTTGTAGTAACAATTAAATGCAATAATATCCATAAGGTACTTAGCAGTGTCATACGTGTAGTAAGAGCTCAACTAATGGGAACCATGTTAATTATATCATTGACAATAAATATCTTTATATAATTACCTCATGTAAGATAATAAGAAACAACTGAATAAAACAAATTTATCCGCTTAAACCAGAGCTATGTTATGTTCATGGGTAGAGAAAGAAGGGTAATTATAATAATAGCTAACACTCGGCCATTACTTATTATCTTCTAGGCACTGTTTTAGACCCTTTATATGTATTAATTCAATTTTCCCATTGGCCCTGTGAAGTATGTATCATTACAGTTGGGGAGGCTGAGGGCTTATATAACTTACTCCAATTATAAAGATGTTAAAGGGCAGACCTAGGATTTGAACACAAGCAATCCGGCTTCAGGGTCAAGTTTTTTACCATTATGCTATGTGCCATGCTTTGTGCTAATTACAAGCATTATATCTAATTTACTCTTTGCCGCATAGTGCATCAAAATATTCCCAATACATAGATATCCTGAGTTTGTTCCTTTTAAGAGTCTTGCTCTAAACTCACATGTGATATTGCGATATTTAAAGCCAGGCCTCTCTGATGCCTATATGCATTTTCCATTTGTATTGTCCTTAAGTGTGTTTTTTAATTGATTCCATCTTGGATTAATCAATTCATGTCTTTTTCTCCAAAACCTAAGAGCCGTTAGAAGCAATGACTAATACCAGACATGCTTTTCCCTTGCTTTGCTAGGTGCAGATAGAAGACCTGACCCTTGCTTAGGTAGTGTATAAGTGAGCATTTGGCACTAAAGTCCTGCAACAGGCAGCAGGCTCCCCAGTGTCATGGGTTTGTTGACTGCATCCCATAGGAAGATATTTTTCTTCACAACTCAGTAGATATACTCACAAGACACACATTATATTCCAAAAACAAGTTTCCTAAGCAATGTGTAGCCTTACATGTTAACAGCATTTATTTCATGCTATTCAACCTATTTTCTTACTTGGAAAAACAGGTGCTTGTCTGGCCCAGCCAAACCGATTTCACAACCCATTGAGGGGTTATGAGCCACAATATGAAAAATGCTGCATTAAAGAATATTCTAGATATCCCCTGATGCTCAGATTCAGATTTATCTCATGATGGCCACTATGAAAAGGCTTCAAGCATATGAATGACTTCTTTGATCTTATTTGGTAACCATGCTAATGTCTAAAAATTATAACAGACTGACCCAAAACTTATGTTTTACCCTTGCTTTTCTCTTTTTGTTTTTTTTAACTTATTAATGTACTTTTTTTCTATAACTATTTGTAGAGTATACATTTCAGACAGTGTACAGGAACTGAGGAGTCAAGGAGGAGTAAAAACAGGCATGCATCTGGTTGCATAGGAGGAATGAAAGTAGTTAACCCAAAAGCACACAGGAAAATATTTTCAAATTACGATAATTCTGTGAACAAGAATACGGCATCGTATATAACGAGAGGCATGATTTAGTATGGAGTGGTGAGAAATAGCGCTCTGAGAAGTGACATTTGGACTGAGACTGAAAGAGGAACAGAAAATAACCAGGCAGTTGACAGCTTTGTGAGTGCAGGCACAGGTCACACCACATCGCCGGCTTCTAAAGCTAGACTAGGGAGGCATGACTATCAGCTGGAAACGAAAAAAATGCTAAACAATAGTCTGGAAAAGTAAACTAGACCGGACTATACAGGGTCCCATAGACCATGGAAAGAGGTGAAAGGATTTTACAAGGCTGAATAACATGAGACTCACAGTTTAAACATATAACTGGTGTGTAGAATGAACTGAAGATGTCCAAGATTGCACAGAGGGAGCTATGAATATCCTGTTGCAGTGGTCTGGGTCAAACATGATGGAGTGGTGGTCTTTTTACTTATTTCCTCTCTTACCGAACATATTTTGCAATGCATTTCATATGCACTGCAACTAGACCTGTTAATTTTTGAGCTGTCAACTAAGAAATAAATAAGCCACGATACAGCATACTAAAAAAAAAGAAAGAAAGAAAGAAAAAAGTTATGGAACTGCAATAGTAAGTCTAGTCTATGTGATAAATGTCCGAGTACAAAAAAGTTCTTAATCTTTCATTTAAAAATACCAGATTATGATATGAACTTGAATATTCTAGTTATCACCAAAGTGTGTTATACCCACATATTTTATTGTGGGTAGTTCTGGAAAATAAAATGCTTTTCTTCTCTCCCTCTGAGAGTTTCAGATCTGAGATAGAGGGTTTCAGATCTGATGTGCTGGAGGTGAAAGATGATTTTTAACAGCCAAACCTGGCTCCATAGTTAAATAAATTTATATTCATCCTAGGCAAAGGAAACATGTTGCTTCTTGCCTATGCTGCTTCTTCCTTTGATTAATAATCCCTTGCATAGTCGAACATTGTTATTTTGCCTCAGTGGGTACCTTTTTTTGGTCTGTTTTTTGAATAAAAATAACTCAAGCTTCAATAAAATAAGTTGTTCCTTTGGGTGAGTTTAACAAAATCTTTGTTTTCCCCTTAAAATGAAATAATGGGAGAGAGTCCTCTGGTCTGTCACCAGATTTCTGCCCTCCACCTGCCTCCTGTGTAGAGCTAAACACAGTCACTGCTGCTCTGTATCCTAACCTGGTCAGCGTAGGTTATTTCCATTGGCATTTAGATATGTTTACAGTTAACACTCCCTTTGCCCTTCTTTTGGCACCTGGTCCTCATCCAACTCCACCTCTCTGCCTCATTTGCTGGCCATCTCGGAAGACCTTGCTCACATCCCATGAGTAATCACTGTTTCTGCTATATGAGCAGAGAGGGTGCTGGGGTGCGACAGGTCCCAGGCATGATTACATATTAAATAGCACCTTGTGGCTTACTGAAAGACCTGTAAAACTCAACGAATATAATTGGCAGTGGTGCAGTTGGAAGGATTGTAAACCAAATAGCCCAGGTCCAGGCACCTCTCTTGATGCCCATGAAACCCATGGCAGAGTCAACCATCATTGCATCAACATGAAGAAAGTCATTTCCTAAAAGGCAACATCAAAGATGAATTTCTCCAATTTTTACAAAGCACTTCCTGTGTTTCTGTCTAAGTTCTCCCTCAAGAGCTTAATTGCTGACATTGTCTGTGTGACTCAGTCGTCAGTGGTACACACTATTTTACTTATTGAACAAGTAAACATCAGGGACAGTTAGCCTTCATTAGAATGTTACTGCCTCAGATTAATGCTTCATAAATTTCTTTTTTCCTTTTATTTGCAAGTCCCCTCCTTCTTCTTTAGCACAGTGATCATTATAAAGAAGAAAAGGTACTAAGTACAATTCTCCCATCATTAATATTCTACATTTGTTTCCTAAGCAAGGAAATGTGTCACTAGGAATTGGTTTACATCCCTGGACACTACTTGCAGGCATTTAATTCCTGGATTCAAACAAAACTTTAAAATGTGATCTCAATAACATGATGTCAAAAGAAACATGTCAAAACAGTGCTGTTACGGAGAGCGCTGTTGTGACTAGAAATCATCTCTCTACTTTGAGGGAAACAAAACAAATCTAGGTAGGAATGAATGTATTTCTACAGAAGGCTCTTTGCAAATGACAGAGGCCAGATCTGCTCTCCTGTGGCTCATATCCTCTTCTGATCCCTCCACCCCATGCTCCTTCAAGTGTGGAGCCCATGTCTGGTCATACGTCTTGCTTAAAACCCTTCAATGTTCCCCTGACACCTCCAGACTCTGAGTGAGCACCTGTCATGGGATCTGCCCACTACCTCCTCTCCAGGCTCAAGCTTCCCCATTATACCTGTTATTCCGGCAAACTCCCAAACTATTTTCTTTCCCTACTCGGCACTCTATTGTTTAATATGTGCTACTTTTCTTTCTCAGATCTTTCTATGGGACATGGAGAACCATTCAGATCAACCATTTATGGGGTGTTTGACCTTGTGCAAGTTAAACTTCCCTGGGCCTTCACTTCATCATTTGTAAAATGGGAGCACAAGAGCCACATCTGGGGCTGCAGAGTGCTTCAGAGCCGGACCGGGGAAGTCACTCAGCGGGAACATTAGCATTATTAGCTTTATCTTTTAGTTATTGTTATCATCATCATCCTTTCAAATGGAGCTCAGGTTTTACCTCTGCTGAGCGGCCTTCCCAGAACTCTCCATGCCAAAGACAGATGGAATTACTTCCTTGTACTCTGTTCTTTCTTCTTTATTGCCCTTTTTATGTCTTTCTTATCACTAATGTGGGACATGGTTTGTCATTACGTTGCTGGGCAAAAAAAATGGGCATGCGGATGGTTTGAGGAGGCCTTGTAATTCATATTTTATGGACCTCCTACAACAGGATGGTTAGGATACGACCATTAATGGTACATGGATTAATGGGGTTTTCTTTATTTCCTAGGCTTTATAGCGTTGTAAGCTAATAGTTAATGGGTGCTTAACTATACGCCAGGCATGACTTCGATATTACACTTTATTCTTTACTAAAATATAATGCGATAGATACTCTTATTTCCATTTTATATATGTGGAACCTGAGAGCTAAAGTCAGACCTCTTAGCTCAACAACACTTTGGTCTGATCTGCAGAGGTATCATTGGTCTTTGGGACTCTAGCGTGTAAATGTGTTGTATGCATTTTCATTTCCAATTCTGTCGCAGGTACTCCTTCCAAGACGAGGAAGACATGTTCATGGTAGTGGACCTCCTGCTGGGCGGGGACCTGCGTTATCACCTGCAGCAGAACGTCCGCTTCCAGGAAGGCACTGTGAAGCTCTTTATCTGTGAGCTGGCCATGGCCTTGGACTACCTGCAGAGCCAGTGCATCATCCACAGGTCAGTCAAGTGCAAGGGCACAGCCTCAGGCTCCTGCCCAGGAAGGCATCCACAACCCAGGACATTCCACAGGTCCTCGTTGAACATGCCATTTAATCCTTACCTACTTCTTTCAACAGTCCCCTGAGGTAGGGTTGTTGTCCTTAATTTGCACTTAAAAAAGAAACTAAGCACATTGTACCAAAGGTTACCTTTGGTAAATAACAAGACCAGAATCAATGAATATTGATGATATCCTATTGCTAAGCCTAGACAAAGAAGAGAAAAGGTGACATATAGAAGCTTAATTAATATTAAAAGTAGGAATTAATTGAAATAGAAATTAAGAAGTTCATGAAAGGGAAAGAAACAGCAGTGGGAAGGATGAAAATTGAGAAAATCTGAGTCTTAACATCTGCCTGTCATCCCCCATACTGAGTCCCCGCTATGTGCGCTGCAACAGAAGTCAGCAAAAGCAACGTGTCTCCTCACTTGGGGCATTTATTTTAAATAAAGACAAACACAGTTGAGCCTTGAATGGTGTGGGGGTTAGGGGTGCTGATCCCCCTGACTCAGTTGAAAATCACATATAACTTTTGACTCCCCAAAACAGAACTGTAGTCATCCCTCAGCGTCCGCAGGGGACTCTCGATGCTCAAGTACTTATATAAAATGGCACAGAATAACTCACGCAGTCCAGCCGCCACATCTGAAGATTCCCAGGTGTGAATCAAAAATATCATTTTTGACCCATGGCTGGTTGAATTGGCAAATACCAAACCCAAGGATAAGGGAAGCCTACTGTGTATTTACTGGGGAAAATCCACATATAAGTGGACCTGCGCAGTTCAAACCTGTGTTGTTTAAGGGTCAGCTGTAACACATGTAGCTATATACCCAAACAGACAATAGAGAGGGAGGGATAATACTTTACATTTGTAAAGAATTAGGTAGTTTTAATGATGATTTCCCATAGAGTATCTCGCTTGATCTCAGTAATAATTTGTGATAAGTGACAGAGCAGATACAGTTACACTAGTATGAAATATGAGAAAACCATGATTAGGAGACATTAAATTAAAATCATCCAGGTTATTCATAAGAATTTGAACCTAATCACTATCATAGCAGCTACTGTTTACTAATGACTTACTACCCAGCAGGCATTGCTAAATACTTCCATATTTTATCTTATTAAATTCTCAAAACTCAAGGAGGCCTCCCTCATTTCATTATAGTATCCCCACTATACAGATGAGGAAATTGTGGCTGAAAGATTTACCAAAGACAGTTGATAAAAGGCCTTGCCAGATTTAAACCTAGTTATCTCTAATCCTAGAGTAAGAGCTCTGTCTACTATCCAAACTTGCATTTATTACACATCTGAAATATATGTATTGATTATACATCATTAATTGAAAAATCAACACATGTGACTTTGCTACCATCATCTCTAATCCTTAAAGAATTTGCTGAATTTTTAAAGTATGGTTATTTCTTTTAGTAAAATGTTGGCTAGCTAGATAAATATTTACCTGTGACTAATTGACATTTATGTTTATCTGAATTAGTGTAGAGCTGTGGATAAAGATGTAGCATCATAAGTTAGACATTCTCCATCCATCTGGGCATCATGAACCTTTTTTTTTTTTTTTTAGCATTGGTCCTGTACACTGACATAGTTATGATTTAATTTCCTGTCTTTGGAATGGCATATTTGTATTGGAAATGTGCTCTTCAGGCAACAGATGAATGAAAGCAGACCAGTGAATCATTCATGATGTAGATTCTTGGAAGCAAATTTACACACCTAGTGTTCTGTCGATAACTAGGAATCCAGTTCACAAGCAATCTTTCCCTCATACTATCTACTATACTCGTTTCTGGTCAGAGGAGGACTGTTCATATGTGTAGCCTATGGAGTCCTTCTCAGAGATGAATTGAACATGCCACAGTCTTTCTGGTTGTTGACGTTGTAGATCTCAGAAATGATGGCAGGGAAGATGGGAAGCCAGCATGGTAAGAGCCAGCCTGCTTCCCCTTTCCCTGTTTGAAACTGGTTCTGTGCCTTCTCTCTCTGGGCTTCATTTTCCCTGTCATCACAAGATATGCTCTGAGCATTTTTAGTATCCCCTTAAAACTGTGTTCCAAAAGGAATTCAGGAGGAATAAGACCAAACCAAACCAAAACCTGATGTGCTTAGTACCCGCAAGGAGCTTATGAACACCAAATATCATTGTTCTGTTCTTCTCTCCCTTGTTGATTATTGCCATTGTCATTTTGCCACTTTAATAAGAAACCAAAAATTAACTTTCTGTTCTTTGTCCTTTACACACCGACAATCATATTACTTCATGCCTGTCTTCAAAAGGGCCTCTTTGTCCTGAAGTCTCCTTACCACAGCCCACGAATTGAAAGCAAACTCAATGACTTTTGAAATGCTGTATTAAAATGAGATGACATCCTCTTGAGATCAAAAAACAATTCAGATGTAATTCTATTGCCTACAAGGACCACCCCGCCTCCCCATGTGCTGTATTTTCTAGACAGTTGTAGCATCTTGTACCTTACCTGAGGAGTTGCAACATTCTGGGTGTGTAATTAATTAATGTCTGTCTGCTCCACTAAATTGTAAACTCCTTGAGTTAGGGCCATGTTGTGTGTTGTTTTTACTGTATAATCAGTATGCAGCAAAAAATATGAAGGAATGAACACTGTCTGACCCACATGAATGCCTGGTTGACTAGAAACCCAGACTTACAAATAACAAAGACAAAATATAAAAATATACAGCATTCAAGCCAAAAATTTTGGACCTACCTTGGTCTTTCCATTTTCATTCACGGTAATCATATATAACACGTCATCCAAACCAGCATACTCCTGAGAATGAAAAGGAGTTGCTATTAGTAATTGTGCTGGGATAATAGGCCAAACTCAAAAATGTTCTGGAAAAATCGAGACATACATCAACATCACTAAGGCTTTCCAAGACAGCAGTGACCAGACGTCTTAACTGTGGGAGAGCTCTTACAACGGGACTTTTTGCCCTCAGAGTACCAGGTATCAATCTGAAATGGTATCTGTTTGAAATGGTGTCAAATGGCTTAAAAGCACGGACATGGTAAAAATAAGCAGTGTCTCTTTGTCTACGGCATGTAAAGGATAACAACGGTGGTATTCCGAGGGTGAGGCTTGTGGGGCAGAGTTAAGAGCATGGAGAGCAATATAGAAGAAGAGATGGAGGCATCTAATTCTAAAATCTTTCTTCAAAAGAATCAGCAAATTCATACTGGATTCGACTGAATCTAAGATAACAAAACACCTCTCAGCTACTTAGAAGACTGGGTTGTAAGATACATCCTGAGTGCCAAGACATTAAAATGTGTGTGAGAATAAGAATTGATGAAATATAACAGATCCCCCCCAAAGAAAGACCATCTGCATAAAACTGCAGCTATAAAACATGACCTCTAAATTCTGATCACAAAAATAAATAACAAAAAAAATAAATTGAAATTGGAACCATTTTGCCTTTGGACATGGTAGGAGATTCAAAATTGTCCATAGCAGTCAGCAAATGTGTGTGGAGCAGGAGGCTGCCATTTACTGAGGGTTTCCCGGGCACCAGGCACTCTGCTAAGCAATTGTGAATTATTTCATTCAAACTGCCCCAAACTCCATGAGGTTGATGGTGTTATTGCCTCCATTTTATAGCTGATGAAACTCTGGTTCAGAAAGTAACTTAGCTAACAAGTAGGTGGGACATCACCCGAAGGAAGCACAGAGCTCTCAGCCACCCTCCGGATATTGATGGAGCACAATCGTAAGCGGGGAGGAGGGCATGGTTTGTAATCCATGACCACCTGTCTTCGGGTTCCCACAGTCTCGCGGCACAGGTGAAGATGATACATAGGAACCAACAGATGACAGGACAGCCTCAAACTAGAAGCGAAATTATGTGAGAAAGACCAAAGTCATTCAGAGAAGAAGATGATTTTGGGTAACAAAACAAAATTTCTTGAGACCTCGGAGGGTTTAAAAAAGCACCTTACTATCCAGAGCAGGAAAGAGAGTCTAGTCCTTGTAAGGGGAACTAAATGAAAGTACTCATTTGTCCCTCTGTGGTAACACTGAATGGGCTTTTTAATTTTTTTGTTTGCATTGACTTTCCTGCCAGCCATGTCTAGCCTAGTTATTCTTTTAAACACCATAGGTCCTGTTTCTGCTATAAACTCCAAGTGAGACATAACGGGGTTTTGTTTTTGTTTGGAGAAAAAAATTTTTAATCCACAGACTTGAAATTTTTCCTGTACTTTCCTAAATACGTGGACTGTTAGGCTAAATTTCCTCAATTTTAGAATTTTTATTTTCTATACTCATAATAGACACAGGATTGCATAATGACCATTAATTTTGAATTGTACAATTAGACAGTTCTTGTCAGTCAGGAAGTCAAACGTTTTTCTATGAGTATGGCTCTTAAAATCAGCTTTAGCTTCCAAATTATAGCCAGTTTCTAATTCAATATTCCCCTTTAATTACATTAAATCAGCGAACAAAACTTTTTAAATGTGGACAAAATGATTATTCTCTTAAAAAAAAAAGATAAGGAAAATAAAACTCATTACAGTCCTTTCCATGGGACAACCCTATTTGATTTGTGGATTGGAACAGTACCCGCAGTGAATAACGTGATGGAAAGTATTTATTACAGTCCACAACAGTTTGTATTCACTCCCTTGTTAGATGTTAAAGAAAACTCAATTATGAATTTAAGCTAATGGGAAGAATTCCATGGGACAGTTGAAGAGTAAGTCATCTTGCATCAAAATACCAGTTGAGTAGATGTTTCTTTCTCTTTCTAAGAATTACTCCCACTCTCATGAAGTTCTAACTCACCACTGTCTAAATTCCTCTAGGAATATGATAAAAATCAAATTAGACAATTTGTGTAAATAATTATGGTACAAGAGAAAGTTGCAAAAATTTCCTCTGCAATTGATCACTGATACATTGAAGTAGGAATAAAAGAAAACTGATGATTGTCAAAAAAAGACAGGATGGTATTTTTATTCATCACCTTTGTCTTCTTTGCCATAATAATAGGAACCATTAAGTGACACCCAGGTTTGTCTTAGAGTCTCTGTAAGATCCATGTAGGGATTGGTCTCCCCCATTCCCTCTCGAATTGCAGTCGCTACTTGTGAGAAGTTTCTATCATTGTTCTAGAAATCATCATCTTGATAGTGAAGAGAAAAACTTAGGAATAATGCTTCTATCGTAAATAATTCAAAACCTGATTCTTGAGCAAGTTCGCCAGACAATACACAGTGCTAACCCCTGAAGGCGTTCAAAACTCATATCATAAAGGTGTTTAAATTTGGTGGCATATACTGTAAATAAGCAGGTATGTCTGTATCCTGAGCTACACATGCACACGTGACACTCACACTCACAATGGTCATGATCATACTTGTAATGGTAACCCTTGGATCACAATATTTTTTATAAAACATTGTCTCTCCCTCCTAAACTTATGGGTAGAGACTACACTTCCCTCATGTTCTAATCCCTGGCATATAATCGAAATCAGAATGGTTGCTGAATAAATGGATGACTGACCAAATTGAGGACAGTATATACACATGATCCTTGAATGTAGAAGGTAGAGGTTGCTATGGATGATGTTATCTTTTAATTTCTTCCATATATTCCCACTGTGTGTCGATGATGTGTGGGGCTTTCCTCCATGCTGTATTAATTTTTTAGACTGTGTAACAAATTACCACAAATGTAGGGACTTAAAATAACACACCGATTATCCCATAGTTCTTCGTGTGAGGAGTCTAGCTACATTTTAGCTGGGTTCTCTGCAAGTCTACAGTCAAGGTGTTGGCTAGAACTGGGTTCTCTTCTGGAGGCTGGATTGGGCAAGGGTCTGCTTTCAATTTCAGTCAGGATGTTGGCAGAATTCATTCCTTTGTAGCTATAGGACTCATGGCAGCTTGTTTCTTCAAATTCAGTGAAGAGAGAAGATGCTAGAAATATACTAGCAAGATAGTGTATTTCACTGAATAACTTTTACACACACACACACACGCACAAGAGTGACATCCCATCTCCTTTGCCATATAATATTGCTTAGAAGCAAGCAGTATGACCAACACATACTTAGGGGCTGGGGATTATGCAAGTTGTGCTACACCAGCATCTGACACCAATTTTCTGTATGACCTTAAACTTAACCCCAAACTTTCCTGTCAAGCAAGCGATGAGGAGGTTTGACACGATGATAAGAAATGCTTTTTCCATGCCTATGAGTCTAGGGTGATTTCCCTCATCCCTGGTAGGATGCTCTTCAAAGTGTGATCTCATTGTTCTTCTGTTCCCTACCACATGCCCGTTTCTTCTCCCCAAGAAGGCTGCGTGACAGTAGTGAACTGTCTAAAGACCGTGTGAGAGTGAGGTGTGATAAACAGCTATTAGCACATTTAATAATCACGGTCTTACTGGCAGTTCAGTTGTGAACCAAAATTATTTGTTTTAACCAAAGTCTTCAGTTTGTTAGTCAGAGATCTTCTAGACTGAGATTTCATCTTCTTTTTCGACTCACTGTAGTACCTTGGAAGTCACATTTTATTTTCCTGAGATGAAAATTCATAGGAAACAAAAAGAGATCTTTTTGCAGCTAATCATTTTAGTCAACAATCACTGAGTGACAGATGAGCTCCTGATGAATGAACTTGCCAACAGTGACATCCAGCTTTTTGAAGCTATTGGAATGAGTTATCTAGAGAGTTTTTTCTCATTCCTGAAGTTGTTTGCTCCTTTCTGCCCACCCACATTTTAACCATTTAATGTATAGTACAAAGTACACCTGTCATTTTCTTAATGACTTAAGGAGAGCTATCATTTATTATACCAAGAACGAGGCACTAGGCTTATAAGTGTTTCTCACACACTGTTTTTGATAGTTGACAATATCACGATCTGGTGAAGTAACTTGCCCAATGTCATACAGTGAGTATACTAAGGATACGAAAATAGGAGTAGCTGATGCAAAGACCCTCTTCATATCAGGTTCCCTTGGTTTCACTCTTAATGAAAATAAGAGACATCCTCAAGGTTAGATGAGCTATTCAGTACTGTTTACTCAATAGCAACAATCCTTAGTTTAGATATATAATTTCAGTTGGTATCACGGTTAAATTGTATTCCCCCCAAAAAGGTATGTTGAAGTCCTAACTCCAACTATTTCAGAATATGACCTTATTAGAAAATAGGGTCCTTACAGAAGTAATTGGATAAAAATTGGTTCATCAGGGTGTGCCCTAATCCAATGTAAATGGTGTCCTTATTAAAAGAAGAAATTTGGACACAAAGATAGACATATGGGGAATATGATGTGAAGAGACACAGGAAGAACGCCAAGAGAAAATGGAATCCTGGAAGGAAGGCCAACAATTGCCAGTAAACCAACAGAAGCTAGGAAGAAGAAAGGAAGGGTCCTCACCTACAGGTTACAGGGGAAGCAGAACAGGGGGACAATATATTTCTGCTTTTTTTTTTTAAGTCTCTCAATTTGTGGTACTTTGTTGTAGCAGCCTTAGCAAACTAGCACAGTACGTTTTTAAAGTTTTCTTAGCTGCTAAGATTTCAGTCTTCTCTTCTCCAGCAGGTGCTACTCAGGGCAGCTTCTGTCTTAACTCCTCCTAATATGTTGCTTCAAATAGATTATGAGATGGGAGATCAGGTAACAACACTTGTTAGAATTGTTTGTAAAATTAAAGTAACCCTAGAGAATATTCAGTAAGTCAAGTCCATTAGCTTTAGTATGTGGTAACCTATTTCACGTTGCCCAGAGACTATCTTTACTTACTTCTGTATGTCAGATTTGATGAAATATTTCAGCTGTCTGTGGATTTTTGTAACATTTCTCTGGTCCGAGGTGTTTTGTTCTGCTTTTAAATGTCTAAAAGGGGAGTTAAGTCTTTTTCAGTTTATCAGAGCAGTAAGTCTGGTATGAGAAAATTAAAATTAATTATAGATTATTTGATTACTTATATAGTACATGGTTCACTTGATGGTGGCTTTTTTTCCTTTCAGTATATTGACATTTTCTGTTTCTTGCAGTGGGATCAGAGATTTGGGTTTCAGCTACCACTTTCTATGGTGTGGTTAAGAAAATGCCCCTTCCCTTTGTTGTGCTAAATCTTTCCTGCAGTCGCTCACAAGCCCTTGCAAATATTCTCTTTTTTCTCACTCCTATAGCAGAAGGGCCACTTAAGCCTCAAAAACAAAATGACAATGCAGTAATGAGGGTATTAGGTTGACATGTTCTATTCAGCACCTGCTCCCAGGCTACCGAATAATGAATGAGCATGAATTACACATTGTGAAAACAGGAGAATCTGCCTTCTTTGTATTATGCAGCAGGCAGTTTCAAAAGGAGCTTTCCAAGTGTGCTTTTCACACACGGCCACCCATTTGTGAAAACCCATACGAAAAAGGCAAAGAACTGCTTCTTTACAGGTTAACATTTAACTAGCCTGCACTGAGCTTTTAATTATTTCTATAAGGGTTAAGAGTTTCGTTAATATGCAACCTGTGCCTTGGTCCAATTAAATTTTACTCTGCCTGGCACACATTTTAGTACGAAGCTTAAGCGTCATTCTTTCAGGTTTAGTCATTTAACACATAATATTGATCACTGATTTATGTGCCAGGCACATGGTTTCTGTCCCCTTAGAGTTTATGGTTTAGTGGAGAAAACACAATGAACAAGGAACTAAGTACATAAATAATCACGTTAGTTACAGGTTGCTTAGTGCTTGATGGGAAATAAACAAGGATCTAAGAAATAGAGTCCGGGTTTGGGGGTGAAGGGTATTCGGCATAGTGCTCAAAGAAGACCTAGCCAGTAGGTGGCGTTTGAGCCAACACTTGCAGGACAAGCAGCTCTAAAGTGGAAGTTAATGTTAAGTCCTGGAGCAAAACAGAGGCTTCTGTGGTTTGAACATGTGAGAGAGGAACCGTAAGTGAGGTGAGCCAAGGCTACATCATCTTAGTAGGTCCAAGCCTATACTCCAGCTCACTCTTATTTCTTATCTGTGCTTCAATGAAAATACAGAACCAGTCAGAAAGGGACATATCTGAATTTGTTATCAGTTTGGAGATAAGGGTACAGCATTCACAGAGAGTGGGCCAAAAATAAAGATGAAAGTGGTGGAGAATGGAACCCATTAGCTATTCTAGACTTTAGAGCAAGAAAAGGCTGAATGACTGTCTTCGGTCCTGCTGCTGCCCGTTGGAGCTCTACTGAGTAAGGCCTCAGGACAAATGAAGCCTGTTTTGTTGTCGCCCACTGGTACTGTTTCACCGGTGTTTTATCCTTGGCCTTCAGGATTCTTACTGATCAGTGCCCTGTTCCGATTTGTCAGTGTTTGTGCCTTGTCAGGTGTTTTGAAGATCACTCTTGGCGTCGGGTAAACACAGAGTCCTGACTCTTCTCATAATAGTGGATGACACTGGAATAGTTATATCAGTTCTCTGTGGTCCTATCTAGGAAACAGGGACAATAATCGCACCTGTTTCATAAAGTCATGTGAGGATAATATGGAATAAAGCATTTAAAGGGCTTATCCTGGTTTCTCACATGTTGCATTAAGTGAAATCTATCATCACTACATCACAATGGTTCAATGGTAGTTGAGAGCAACTATTCATTAACATCCTGAATTTCTCATCAGTTTCTCACCTTCTCACTCTTCCTACACCCGACACTTTCTACTTGTTTAATGTTTTCTGAAAGTGAAGGTGAACGATTACTATGCAGCCCGTCATTGACCAAAACATCATTCTGCGGCACATGGTTGTAATCGAACTCTCTGAGTCACCCCTTCCATATCTGCAAAAGTGGGTGTAACATCTAAGTTATGGAGCGGCTGTGAGGATGAAAGGATCTGGTGCCATCAAGTGCCCTCCACAAATGCCAGAGCGCAGTCAACAAATGGTAGCTGTGACCATTCTCATTGCTCATGGGAAGGACAGCAGGTTAAAACAATTTTTATCAACCTCCTCAAACCCCTCTTCCTATGGCCATGGCAGGAATTGCTGATTAGCCTTGGCCCTCCTTCTCCTTGAACACGGAGACCCTCCTTAGCGACATGGGCTGACACTACCGATTAAAAAGATACTGAGTTCAGAACCTAGCTACCATTCTATAGAAAGCAGCAAGTGAGTACTAGTGGAAAGAACCTGACATTTAAATTCCATCTCTGCCGTTTATGAGCTGTGTGATCGTGGGCAAGTCGGTGCCTTGAGTCTCTGTTTCTGTATTGGTAAAATGTGGATACTGCTGCTTTCCTCTGGTAAATCAGTGAGAACTGGCTTTCAGGGAGCCTCTTTCAGGAGAAGGCTTGGGTGATTCACAGAGGGCCAGGGCTCAAAGGAGTTTTAAAGGTCGGCTGATTTCTGTGGCACTCCTCACTTGCATGTATTACTTGTTTGGCCTCTGTGACAAGATCCATGTCACGTTTAAAATTTTTAAGGTATCTCATGCCAACTTTGGAAGTCTATGACTGTTAAGAGTTCTTAGATCTTGACTTAAATGGTTCTTTGTAACTCCCTCAGCTGGTCTTTACCCAAGAATTTTGATCTTTTTTCACCAGATGGTCCTGAAACATCTGATCCCTACTGCCCCTCCCACACCACCAAAGAAAGACATCTTTGTTGGATGAATATCTTGATAAGTTGCTTAGGCTGAGAGGGCTGGAGAAGAGATCCTGGGATGGGGGTCTAACAATCTAGCTTTTGTTTTGCTGATTGGGTGTATAAGCTAAACTGTTATGGACAACTGAGGAGAAATTCAGAGGCCATGCGAGAAGACATCAGAGAGAAAAGGCATGGTGGTGAGCTAGTATCTTGAGTGACGATTTGGGAAAAGATATACAAATTCATAAAGGGACACCATATGACATTTTCATGGTGGAAAATTCACTGCCCTCATTATCTTAATTATTAATATATAATTAAATTGGATCGAGTATACTAGAATGAGAAATAAAAATCAAGGCTATCCATGAAAAGCCAGTTTTGCCTAAAATGAATATGCAAATATGTAATTATGTATACTTTTGTACATTTTAACATTTTAATAATTTAACATTTATATTTTATATAATTATATAGGTCTAGAGGCAATCAATATTCACTTGATGCCTGCAAATTATCAGTCCCATTACTTCATTTCCTTGTAATGGCTTCTGTAACTCATATTCCCTTGAACAAACTGGGAAGTGCTGGGGTTGAACAAAAAAAATGTGGTAGCTAGAAAGTTGCTAAGAGTAAATTTTCATAGACCTCATTATAAGAAGAAAAAAATTATAACTATATATGGTGATGGACATTAACTGGACTTCCTGTGGTGATAATATACAAAGATCAGATTATTGTTATATACCTTAAATGATATGTTATATGTCAATTATGTATCAATAAAAAAAGAAAGAAAAAAGAAGCATCATCATCTAGCTGGTAAGAAAGAGATGGAAAATGAGACTTGGATCATAATAATACAATCCATCAGCTTTTCACTTCTGCCTCCTGTCCCAAACTATGTTTTTGCTTATAATTTTCCCTCACATTCGCCTATCTCCACTTCTTTTCTTAATTTAAATTTGTTTATGTGACCAATAGCATATAGAATTATATAAATAATATTTTTCCCCCTAAGAACTTGGAGAGGACCTAGTCTAAAGAACACTATGCAACAAAGAATTAAAACCCAGACAGCAGACCTGTCAGAAAGCTGTGGGACACTGAAGGAGTTGATTTTTGGTTTGGATACACTGATTTTCTCATTCCCTATTCTCACAATACCCCACATTGGATTTCAGGGTGAGCAACCTGATTCCAGGATAGGTGCAGTGAAGGGATGTAATTAGCCTATTAAGTTCTGCTGTCTTGTAAAGTCATTCAAGCGAGAACAGCAGATATATCAGTTCCTCCTTGGACTCTGTCACAGGGAGCACTGTATTTGCACTCTCTATTTCTAGGTCCCACAGAAAGAATCAACTGATTCGGCAGGACATAGCCTTTTCTGTTTCATCACATCAAGATGCAATGAATTTCTACAGTGTGTGTGTTCCCAGAATTGCACTTTCCCACTCCCCAAATTCTATAGTCTCCCTTCTGAAATGATAGGCTCACATTGTGCAGACATCACTTCTTTATCACTCTTACTCTAATACATCACCCACTTGCTAAAAGCAATCAATTTTTCGTCGGCCAACAGTAAATACAGTGCATCTGGCAGAGATAGAGATAGAGGGATTTTTTGGAGGGCGAGGGAAAGATTGTTGTTCTTTTTGTTTTTGCATTTTTAAGAAAAAAATATACATGACTTATTATTCCAGAAGTTTAAGAAGCCAAGGAATCAGATTTACTAATTTTTATCACAGATATTTACTTCAGCACTTCCTTTGTTCTGGGTACTTTTGTAAACCTGGGAGCTAGAGTATTGAACAATACAGAAGAGACTCCTTTCTCTGAGAATTTGGTATGTTAGATGTGCCCATTTGGGAATTATATTTGATAGAAGGTCATGCTAGCTAGGGGGTAGGCTGGAGTAATGACAAATGAATGATTAAGGAGATGGGAATAAGGAAATAGCTGAGTGGGATAGATCGAAACCTTATTAGAGGAAAATCAGGGAAGTGAGAAGCTAAGGTATTAAGTGTAAATCCACACAGACGTTGTAATCATCAAGAATGATAAATAACAGTGAGCAGAAACTCACTAGCTACCTGCTAATGATGTGTAGGTTGTAAGACACCGCCATATATATTTTAACCACAGAATTTGTTGAGAGTGGTGGTGTACTTTTCCCACACCTTTACGTTCATAGATAAGCATTTAAGAGGTTCATCTTTTTAAGATCGGATGATATTTTTGGAGTTGGACAATAACTGGATGTCATTTCTGAACATGGCTATACATCAAAAGGTCCTAAAAGAGTCTGTTTTTGGACAGACACCTGGGCCTGCTTACAGACAGTCTGATGATGGCTGTGAGACTTGAGCTTGGTCACGGAATCCATTTTGGTCAAAGCATATCCAGGTTTGGTAACCACCAAGTTAAAGCATATTATAGATTACCTTAAATGAAACCATATTATAGAGGCCCTTAAGTGAAACATTTTGGCATAAGTTATTTCCTATTTAGGGTTATTTGAGAAGACTGAAAAGGAAGTGGTGCTAAATTCCAGAACTAGAAAAATCTCGACTTGTTCTAGCAGAAATGTTTGTTCAGCACACAGGTTTATTTTCATTTTCTTTCCCCCAGGACATGAATAAACAATGTTATCATACCGCAATTTACCCTGTAGTGACTTAGAAGTTACTACATCACATTTTGGAAAAAAACTATAGACTTAGACTCTATGCTTATCGATTTTCTTTTTATGCTAAAAATCTTTTTCTTTTATAATTGTCTTAGATTTTTTCTCAGGCTCTAGTCATAAACATGCCCCTTTACCACTTTAAACCTTTTGGCATGGTTTCTTGGAAACTTTCTTATCCCCTCCATCCTCATTTGTCTTTGTATTTCCTAGGTCCTAGCTTGGTGACTTTTCAAAGTAAATATTTAATGAATAAATGCATATAAGATTGAGGTAAGAAGTATCACATGAAACTAATCGGTACCTCTCTGATATTATTTATTCTTAAGCATCAAAGTCGTTTCTGGGGAAAGTAGGGGGTATAATGATGTGGCTTCAATCAGAAAAATGATGCTCAGGGATTTACAGAAAGCTCATAAGTGTCAGACCCACAGCAATTCATTTTTCCCAGCGAGCCCTCATAAATTTCAGCCACCAAATCATTATGCTGATCTTGCCACACCCAGGCATCTTCTTTCTCAGCCGGGCTCTCCGGGGCCTCCTCCTCACTTGGCAGACACTGATGCTCACTAGACGCTGCTCTGAAAGAGAGACCAAGAGCCCAACACCTGGTTTACCTCAAGCTTTAAAGTGTAGATTTTCGGTGGTAGCATAGCACTCTGGTAGATACTGTTAGGATTAACCTTGAGTGTGCTAGAAATTCTCCTGGTATCATTTTGTCTTTTTTTTTTTTCTTCCTTCCCACCAGGCAATGTGAGCCTGGGTGATGGAGTATGCCATTAATCTAGAAACCATCCCTGACCTTAAGGAGTTCATGATCCAGTTGGAGAAAAGATAAACAGAAGTGTGATAAATGTTCTTATGACATAAGTATACCCTGGAGAACACACAAGAGCGCCACTGACTCAGAATTGGAGAATCAGGGAAGGCTTCCTGCAGGAAGGGGCATCTGAGATATGAGCTAAGGGATATATTGGTGCTGTCTGGGTGCACTGGTGCGAGGGTCCTGATTCCAACAAAGGAAGAGCAGAAGGTGAAGGAATGCAGGGAGCCCTCATAGGATTCCACGTCTTTCTATGTGGCTGGAGCATAGGAGCCAGATGATGAAAGGACCTTTATGAGTGAGTTCGGACTTGATAAGTCTTGAACTAATGGGACCCATCAAAGGTTTGGGGTGGAACCTGAAACACTGAGAAATAGGATAGTCATAGAAACATGCAATTTGAAAACCCATTACATTCATATCCTTTTAGCAAAGGTACCCTGCACCAGAGAAAAATTTGCCACCGCTTCAGATAACACTTCTTATGAATCCAGAATTAACTTTCAGAACCGACAAACTAATTAAGATACTCAAAGCTCATGGGGCTTCCCACGCACCTTCATGTTGGGTGTGGCATGCGCCTGGTTCTACTTGTAAATAAAGGGTTTGTTATTCATTAATATTTTCAAGGAAAGAGGACTCTGACTATCTCGGTCTGTCAAAGACGAAGGTCATCTTATTCAAGGGACATAAAAGCCACTTGACTAGCCTGAAAATGTGTTCCCAAAACCTATTTCAGAATTTCTTCCCTAATGGGTTCTGTGAATTCTGGTTGACGGGCATTAATGGTACATTAGGGGGGACAGTAAAAGCCTGAGAGTGGAAGAGCGAGGGCTGTTGTAAATGGCCAGGCTGTCCTCTGACTGGGAACTGCTTACAATAACATTTGTTTCAGGAGAATTTTGAAAACTCTATAGGCCATTCCCCTAAGTGTTTATCATCGAACTACTCCCTTTGTTGGATTCCTCCTATGGAATTGAGGATCTTAACTGAAAGCAGGGAAGGCTAGTGCAAATCTTCTGATAAACGACCTCAGGAAAAATATTTGTTAAGTAACTAGAGACTTATAGCGTCATCCTAAAAAAAGATTCTAATCTCTGCTAGTTTAAAATACATCACATTATAGACCTTTTTATTTTACAGAGTGGTTATGTTCACTCCAGAGTTACACAGATTAAAATCATAATTAGCGCTACTACCTCATGACAATTTAAATGCCCCATATGACCCTATGGAGTGATACTTACATGCTTAGACATCATATGCTGTAGAAACGAGTCCAAGCTTTTGAATGAGAACTGGGTTTGGAACCTCATTCTTCCATTTATTAGCTTTAACCTTGGGCTAAGTTACCTACCCACTTTAAGCCAGTTTTCTGATCTAGAAATTGGGGATGTCAATGGTAACTGTCACACAGATTCACTGCGGGAACTGAATGACATTAGGAGTGATGGGGCGGAGCGGTGGCTAGTGTATGATTTCAACCCTATGTTAGCATTTTCCCTTTCCCCCTTCATTTCTGTTTGTTTTCTTATGAGCAACTTTCTCTTTTCTTTTTACTCCCCTAGGGATATGAAACCTGACAATATTTTGCTTGATGAGCATGGTAAGTAGATGATCTTTTGCAACCACCATGACTTGCATGTAGAACAAAATCAGTTATCCCCTGCAAGGAGTATGGCACGTGGAAAAGGTGTCTTGTTTCAGTTGAGTTTTGTAAGTGGGAGGGACGATATGGGGGAACTCTAGTATTTATAGCAGTGGCATAGTGCACCAATACACCCTTAAATAACACTGAATTTACATAATGAGAAAGCTATTCTCTTTTCAATTTTCTTCCACTCCTACTGATTTCTTCAAGAAAACAGTCACAGTTTTCTGGTGCTGGTTTGCCTTAATATCTATAACAATCATCTCCCTTTTCTCATTAAGACAGACAGGCCTCAAGCTTAGAGCATTTGGCAGGCAATAGCATCTCCCTAGAAATTGGCGACACTATTTTGTTCTCATTGCCTCTACTTTTATGCTTTCCTTCTTAGGAGGCACAAAAGGGTTTTACACTTACAGAAGAGATATCCCATTTTGTGTTCAAAGAGCTTTCAGTTTAAAAATCGGTCCGTTTATAGAAAAAAGTAGATGATGGTATATGTGGTACCCAGCTATGAACGTGATATAGGGATACAGCAAGAACCATGAAGGTGAAAAATGAATGTCTGAAGTTCAAAAAACACTGATTAAAGATGTCCCATAGAACAAGCTTTTGCCAGCAATGATTAAATGTATCTAATCTCTTCCTAATATTTAATGTGTGTTTGGATTTATTGGTACATCGGAGTAATCCTGTAGGACCCATGGCCTGTGAGTTATAAATGTTAGTGGCAATACGATCCTTGTTGTTTTTAGAAAGCTGCTAGATGAATCGTAAATCTGCAAAGCTCCTTATTCATTTGACTTTAACAGAAGGGATTTGCAAGATGGACTGAAACCCCAAGTACCATCCATTGCTCATTATTTATTTACCCAGTCGCATTTTAAACTGGATTTGCCAGCCCCCACCTGTGCTCCGAGGGCTAAGAAACACTTTTGCGCACGGCCTCTAATTTCAAAGCTCAGGGTCATAATTTATTTATAGACTGTCTAAAAAGATTTTTTCCACTTTCTTTCAACGCCTTATTTCTTCCTTCTCTTTACTGTTTCTGACATTTGGGACGGATTCTCTGTATTTCAGAAATGTGAGCAATGGTGAAGGTGACTTTCACCAGCCATCCCTGCCTTAAATAGGAAGCAGCATCTTCTCTCACTCTGTTGCAAATAAACTATATGGAGTTTCACAGTAGTGCAGAGGGCCTCCCGAGCCTGCAGAGGCCTTACAAAGGTGTGTGGCTGTGTGGCCAAGGAGAACCCAAGTTGAGGTTCTGTCCCATCTGCCCCAGTTTGTGTACAATATGTTGCTCTTCCATTTGTTGAGGCCCTAAATGGAGACATACAGGTCTTATCAACCAAAACCTGTTCAGGATTTACCTTCCATTTCAGAGAAACAGTGTTTTTAATCTTGGATCTCGGATGTGGTTTTATCTTATCTTAACCATGAGTTCATCCTGTTCTGTCTCATTCAACTTCTTGCACCTCCTCAGGGTCTTAGCACCTTGGTGATGGTAGATTAGGAGAAAGGTTCAGAAATAAATTAATCCTCTCCTTTAACCACCCTGTGAGGCTACTAATACTGTAGTTAAGAGCATGGATTCTGCAGCCAGATTGCCTGAGTTCAAAACCCTATTCGCCTACTGAGAGTGTCAACCTGTTCCCTAAACTTTTCTGCACCTTAGTTTCTTCAGGGATGAAAGGAGTACCTACTTCCTAGAGTCACTGTAAAGACTGACATACTATACATAGAGTGCTTGATTGCAGTGTCTGCCGCAAGGAAACACTCAGTAATGTTAAATACTAGTATGAGTCCATGAGACAGCAGGGCCCTTCTCTCCTAGAGAAGCTTAGACGATTTCATCTAGTTTTATGTGGCTTTGTCTGTATCAGATAGAGGGAGGAGGTGCCGCGTATGTGCCTGTCTTGAACTAAAGAATTATTTTGATTCCAGAAGGGATACACCAAAGATTCTGGGTGTCCATGTGTTAGGTCTTGTGTTTAAACAATTTTCTTGAACGCTAATTCTCAGGTAACTACACTGTCGATGGCCCATTCTACTTTCCTTCATGTGTGCAGGGAGCTAAACCCGCTTCTCGGGGTGTTTTATTCTTGGTGGGGGTTGGGGCTCAGGTGCTTAGAGACTGTGAGCAGTCACCCCAACTGGCCTGCAGGACAGTCCCAACTGTACCTCCTCTCTGGTATATGATTTATAGTGACTCCTTTCACTCTCAAGTTTTGAGGTTTGGACAACGAATTAAGGTGAGACTTTTCTATATTATGCTCCCATCCTGAACTCAGCTTGAGAGTCACTGCAGTTAATAAGAGAAGCATTGCTTTGGGAAGGATTGGATATTTGAATGGGACAGAAGCAAACAAACAAGATTGAGAGCTATTCTCTAAACATTGTCCTGAGATCTTCTGGTGAAAATAATTTGGGGGGCGGGGGTGGGAGGAGAAAATAAATTTTGAGGTTATTTACTTTTTTCTTATTCAGATTCTGAAAAACCAAGTCTTCTAGGCATTGTTCGGCAAGCATAATCAATCACTTTTCAGTAAGTCAATTCCTGGTAACCCATCACCCTGAGCTCATTGCCTAGAGCTGCCCTTGTGAGAATCTGCTGAACCACAAATCAGTGCCTGCCTTTTGGAGGGTCTTCTGGTGTGACTTGCCATGGCTCATTATTTGAAACCTCATTTATCCTCTCCATCTACATTATAATATTTCACCCTGATGGGCCATCCTATGCACCTCTTACATGGAGATTTTAGCAGCCAAGAAGGATGAGTGCCTATTTCTGATTTGCCTCCTACGCGCCCCTCTAAGTCACCCGTGTATTACACCACATTGCTTATATTTTCATTCAGCACCATTCAGCAGCAGGCAGAAACTTTGTTTTATTCTTACTGATTCATAATGGTTCGTATTTGTCAGGAAAGTTTCATATTGGAAGGAGCTAAATCCTTTTATAGAAAGGAGAATCTTTCCACGGTGTGAATGAACATTGCTTGTACATCAGAATTTGACTTTTAAATGTTTTTAATTTAGAGCATACGTGCCACCGTTCTCCCCAAATGTCTCACTCACTAATTTAGAGCCCCAGATGGCATTAGATCTTGGGTGGCTCAAAATCAATTGTCCTGATATATATTTTCATATTCTACCAATGTAAGTACCCCATCCAATTCTATCAATTCCATAGTATCTACAATTCTTGTGTTTTTCTTAAACTGTCCAAGAAATAAATGCTGTAACCAGAGGAACAATACTGTCTGCCTGGCATATCTGAGAAAATGACAATTACAGCATCCTCTATAATTTAGGCTTCTTAATATCATTCTACAGGGTACAAAGAAAAGCAAAAACACAGTCCAGGGATGTGAGGAAGAACTAAACCTGCTACCTTAACAGCTCCTCCCTTGCAGAGTCCCAAAATGTGCCTAAACATCAAGTGGGCAGCATCTTTAAATATATATATACACACACACTGTATACACACACACACACACACACACACACACACACACACTGTATATATATAAATACTGTGCTCTCTGTGACACTGGAGTTTCTGACCATGACAAACAGCAACGATTGAACACTTACTTCCCGCTAAATGCTGAGCTGTCTTCCACCGTCCACCATCATTATTTCATTTGTTCTTTCCAACAACCTCGTGAGAAGATTATCATCCCAACTTCACAGAGAAAATGTTACCTTCTTAAAGCAACACAGCCAAATAGTCTGACCCCAGAGAATAGGCTCTTAACCACAAAGTCTCTAGGCTCACTTATTTTGTATCAAACCTTTTTAACTTGAGCATGACCCATGCAGAGAAAGAGAAAGAAAAAACTGAGCCCACCTACGTACTATGACAGGGTGAGTTACGGAAATCATCTGTTGGTACCACTCAGGCAGTAGAAACCTCCACTTGCAGCTAGATGAGTGCTACTTTTACTTCTTTAAAATGCCATCACATAAACAAACACAAAACACTTGTGGCACAAAACAAACCCTGGCAATAAAGGCAGTGAGATTTATCTTCAGTAGCAGACTGGATGCTATCGAAGAGTAGATAGTGAAGTGTGGCAGGGGGAGTGTGGCCTGTGGGATGAGGAAGAAGAATCAGATGACATCCCCTCCAATTACAGCCACATCTCATCAAGACCACAGCCACATGTAAATGGAAATGCCCACACCCAAGACCCTCTGAATGCACATGAGTTTCCCGCCAACAGCTCATGCAACGAGCTTGTCTGCCTGAGCTTCTGGCGCTGCCCCTTCCTCCTCCTTGCTGTAAGGGCGAGAGCCCTGATGAGCTTTGCAGGGCCTACTCCCGGCTGAACGGAAGTGTTAGACCCGCACTCCAACGCCATGAATGTTAGAGCTGAGGGAGATTCTAGAGATCATCGAGTCCACCCATTCTTTTTCTTTCTTTCTTTCTTCTTTCTTTCTTCTTTCTTTCTTTCTTCTTTCTTTCTTTCTTTCTTTTTCTTTCTTTCTTTCTTTCGTTTTTTTTTTGGGGGTTTTTTTGGGTGGTTTTTTTTTTTTTTTTTTTTTTATAAAGGGAAACTTAGGTTCAACACAAGAATGGGCCTTAAAGTCTGCAATTATTAGGCAGAGTTCAGGGCAGGATGCTGGCTCCCAGGCTAGGACTCTTTATACAACTTCCTTATAAATAAAACTTGATGTTTTCCCCCACTTTCCCTTGATGAGATATTGTGTTGGGGATCGATAAGGGACAACCTGAACTATGAGACAAAATCTGCTAATGATCTTACAGAAAAACACAGAAGGAGAAGAGAACTCTTAGCAAAGAAATAGAGTAAGTCCTTACTTAACATCGATGGTAGTTTCTTGAAAACCACAACTTTAAGCACGGCAACACATAATAAAACCAATTTTACTGTAGGTTAATGGATATAAACAAGAGTTAAATTCCTACAGCATATTTCGATCGCAAAACATCACCACATGATGATCCAATATATTTCTAATATAAAACATTGAAATAAATATGAGCTATATGTACATTTAAGAAAGATTAATAAAAATAAGTAAGAATGATTTCCTAACCCATTTATTTCAGTTCAGGGGTGTGTTGGACTGGAGCCTGACCCAGCAGCTCAGGGTGCAGGGTGGGACAGGGCACCCTTCCACTCACGGCTGCTCACACACACCCACGTTGACTGAGTGTGGGACAACGTAGACACACCATTTCACCTCATGTGCACATCTTTGGGATGTGGGAGGAAACCCCTGCAGACATGAGGAGAGGTATAAAATCCACACTGACAGGGGACCTAGCTGGGAATCCATTTTTTTCGTCAACATTATAACAAAACAACATTGAATGAAACATTATTCAAGGACCTGCTCTGTCTGCATTCATGTCTGCTTTGTGTTGACAGTGTTTTCTCTTAGAAAAAAAAAAAAGATTCCATAAGAAATCCTTGGAAATTTGACATTTTAAATAGCGCTTGGCTGCCTCCCTCTCAATACGCACAGGTTATACCAACTTAAAAATGTTGTGGACAAAAATTACCTCTTCGTCCCCAAAGTTAAAACTTTCTGAGGTTGAACTACAGATTTACAGAGACTCATCTTTGCATATCATGTTCTGGCTACTGGAGGGTTCCTGATTGACCATACTGGTCTTCAGGACAGAATAATGGAGCTTTCACTGCCAGCAACCCAAATGCATACAAAAATTTACAGACGAAGCTCCAGATGCTTTCAGTGGGAAGCATGGTTGTGCCACTGGACTGAATGGACGTAACACTCTCTGTGGTCCTTCTCTCCCGCCAGGGCATGTGCACATCACAGACTTCAACATCGCCGCGATGCTGCCCAAGGAGAGGCGGATCACCACCATGGCTGGCACCAAGCCTTACATGGGTATGGGCTTTGGAACGGCTGTCATGACTAAGAGCAAGGCTTTTGATTTTCATTCCTGTAGATGCCATTTACTAAGGGTCCACTCATCGGTAGGGACTTGCGGCAAGAAATGACAAGTCCCCCTCTGTCTTTACCTGGGGGCCTCTGATTTCATGGCTCTGAGGTGAGCCTCGGTTCTCCATTTAGCAAGCGCCCCATCTGATCTTGCTCAGGGAGGGGAAACAGATTACATTTTGAAAACACTATTTTTTGAGTTATTTGGGACAGCTTCTACCCACTTCCTAACAAAGTATTTTAAAACATATCGACTAATGGCCTTTGTGTGCTTAGCACTGTATCAGGTCTGGGTGACTCTGTAGTGAGCAAAACAGACAAGGTCTCCAGCCCATAGAGCTTATCCTCTAGTGAGATTTAAAAAAAAAAAAAAAGCCAAATAGAGGAGATGCAGTACTAAGTAGGATGGTAATTAGCAACACAGTATAATTATAACCATTATTGACATGATACTGTATTACATGCAGAGGACTATAAAGTTCACAAAGTACCTTCCAGTTATAATTTTAATTTTTTGTTTTATCACAACCATCCCATGAGTTATCTTCTTTTTTAAAGATGAGGAACTGGGTTTTGCCTGAAGATTTAAAATTTACCCAGAGTGTAGTCACTAGGTCTCATAATTAATTGTGTTAACAAATTTATATAAATCCTATGTTGTTGTTAGAGGCAGCCATCTCTGTACAGACATCACTCTGGCAGAAACAGCCCTAGCCTCATGCATCCCCAGAAGTAAAAAGGGAGATCTGTTGCCCTTTGTGGGCACACACTATTCAGGAAAAGGGACTTCTTCCTTCCCTCTTCCTGCTACTCCTAAGATAGGTGAGTCAAATCTCAAGAGAATTATCTGTGAAGCCTGCGAGTGAGTGGGAGATGAGATGCCTGGTGTCATTTCTGCTTGATGTCTATTTTGGCACTGATCCCTGAGTTAACAGAGCTGCACTGGCCATGGTGTGTTTATGCGTCTGGAGTCAAGTCTTGCTGGGAACTACTCTAGTAGGAGACAGAGACAGGCAGTGGTATGTGGGGAGTGGGTGGGAGGAAGATTAGCCAGAGGATGTGGTCCAGCTCCAGTGCCCAGGGGATAAGCCTGAAGGCTCTGGCACCACGGCTTATTGGAGACACCACTAGTCTCAACAGAGCCAAACTGTGTGACCACCTCCAGAAGTGACACCGAAACACAGAGTGTATGAACGCTCTTTTAGTAACTCTGCTGAGCAGTCAGGGTTGAGAGCCTCTGCAGCCGACCATGAGCCCTGTCAGCTCTTAGAAGCAACTAAGACGGATTGCCCTGTGGCAGGGGCAGCGGCAGGCTGGGCATTTGTATTAGATCCCTATGCTCCATTACTCCTCTTCCCGTGTTCTAAAATAGTGCTACTTTCTGGAAAGAGAGGAGGTGTGTGAGAACCAGACTGTCGTCCATCCCTACACCAATGCGGCTGAATCCAGGCTAGTGATGTTGAGAGCTTTGAATCAGATATAGATATGTTTTAAAGTTCACAGGACTGAATTTTAGAGTATCTAAACTAAATGTTTTCATAAGCAAAAGGGATTGAAATTTATTAGGCAACAGCCGAGCTATCATCAAGCGAGCCCTACTCAGCAAACAAGACGGCTAGAAACTGCCCAGCTCAGCAGAGGAGAGAATTAAAACGACATGCTTCCACCCGAGTTCGTTATGATGCTTAAAGCAGATGCTGCTGCTGGTTAAACGGTGGGATTCAGTTGGGAGTGGAATGAATTGCACTGGCTTGACGTGGTTAGAGTCATTCACAGGCAAGATATCTAAACTTGAAATCAAGGGCAAGGGCTATACCACTTTCTTTACTATTTCGTTCTTCCCCTTGTAACTAAGGAGAGAAAGCAGGGCCACCTCACCTTCCAAGGTAAAGAAATCCTCCACGGCAAAAATGAGCCGTATTTTTCATGACACTCGAAGAACTGCAAATCTCCCAGCTTCCGGTTATCATCTGGGGGGGGGGGGACAAATCTTTGTCACTACTAAAATAATGGACACCTATAATTCAGTCTATTTCCTGCTTACAACCTGCAGTCCTCGAATGATGAAAAGGACTATCCGCGCCTGCTGGTCTGATGGGTTAATTCCGCAGGTTTCCTGGGTTTCCATTTTAAGGGCTATTTCTGAAAGCCAAGTCGGAAAATGTGATCTGGGTTGTCTAGGCCTGGTTTCCATGGTGAGAGGAGTAAAGGGAGGCCACCTTTCTTTGCTCTCCCCAGTAATTTTAAATACAATATCCGTATGATTTAATTCCCCTCAAAATTGGTATTTCTAGTCCTTTCACAACATCCAGGGCTTGAAAATTGGAACCTGGTCAAGTCTCTGTGCCTCTCCGTCTTCACCCTTATAATTAACAATTACTAACATTTATTGAAAGCCTTTTGTGGACCAATGTGTTAAATGTTTTACATTCATTTACTCATTTGTTTGTTTCTCGACAACCCTATAAAGCAGACTATAATTATCAGCATTTAACGATGAGGAGAATAAGAAGCTAAGTAATTTGCCTAAGATCACATGACTAGTAATTGAAAGAGCCGAGATTTAAATCAAGCTCTGACTTTAGAAAATCAAGCTTTTCCCTGAAAGAGAGAGAATTTTTTAAAAACGTCATTTTGTGGTTCTTAAATGATTGTAAGCCAATTTAGGTAGGCCAAACCATTGGCAGTGTTTCTTGTTTCATTAAAAAGTAAATATGTCTGTCATGTTTATCTCTTTATCCAGAAGTTACCTTTGGCTTTGATTTTTGGCTGGGAGTCTTTCTAAAAGTTATCACGCGTAAAAGGCTGCTTTCTCTTTTTAAAAATTATGTTCCCAATAATTTGTCAAAATCTACCTCACAGACATTCGCCGGCACTCATCTGATAGCTCTCCTGTAAGATACTAATTAGCAATTAACCAGAAAGAAAAAAAAATCTAGAAAGAACACTGGGATGCAATACTGAGTGACGTTTATAGGGATATACAACATCTATTAATATGAGATGCTGAGCATATTATGAAGGAGATTCTTGGCTCTGGAAATGAGAAGACAGCTGCCTGTCAGTTCTTCACCTCCTTCCATTCACAGTCTACTTCCGTGCTCCCTCCCATCACTTCTTTCTCCCTACTCCGAGGTCTTTGTGAATGAATAGAAGCTAGATCGCTTAGAGATTAGCCAAGTAAAACATTCTTCTCCAAATTAAAAACAAATTCATGATAGAAAGTGTGTAACATGCAGAGAAGCAAAGGAGAAATTAAATAAATCCCTCTACTTATAGGTATTTATGATTTTATCTACACATACAAACACGTAACATTTTTTTTTAAGTTGGGTCATACTGAATTTTTGTAACCTAAATTTATTTTTTAATGTAATCACAATAATGGGTATCATATAGTGTTTATTATATCCCAAGCACTTTAAGTTCTTAAAATTTATTGTATTATTAAATTCTCAAAGTGATTCAATGACATAAGTTTTGAGAATTATTCTGATTTCATAGATTTTTTTTAAATCACTAGAGGGAAAGTGGCATAATCATAATCATACAGCAAGTGACTGATAGAGCACAAAGTTAAACCAAGTCTAAAAGCATATCTTGCCTCAAACACAGAGGGTGATGAAGATATATAATGGCTGACAATTACTGAGCTCATCCTATGTCCCCAGACACTGTCATAAGTGCATGTATTATGTCTTTTCAACTAAATACAATTCTATGAGGCAAGTACTATCATTATTCCCACTTGAGATGTATAGACTGAGAAATTAAGCTCTGCCCAAGGGAAAGCTATGGATATGGGCTTCAGGGTCTGATGTCAGAGCCCTACCTCAACACTCTGCTGAGCAACCCGTCTCCAGTCCACAAACACACCTCAGCCAAAACTGAAACTGGCTTCTCTGACTCCAGACCCTGGGTCTTGACAACTAACACCACTTCTTTTTTTCATGCCCATATATATATAACTATAGTTTTTAATTGTCACGTGCTACAGAACAGAGGGCTGCATGAAAATTTATCTAACCAGTTCTTTATGGTTGAACATTATTAGGTTGTTTCTCATTCTGAAATATAAATTTGTGATTAAAATCCTGGTAGCGGAAATATGTCCTGCAATTTGATTATTTCCTTGTGATAAATTCCCAAATAATTCCTTGTCAAAGGGTATATAATACATTTCCCTTCTGAAAGCCCACATTGATTTCTACTCATTTGCTCTGGAAGCATCTGAGGCTATGCACTTCCTTGCATCCTCTCCAGGACTGTATTATCACTATCTTAATCTTTGTGAAAAGGTAAGTGAAAATGGTACCTCATAGGATATTAAAATTAGAGTTGATTTCTTTTGTAAATTCTTGTTCTTTGCCCATTTTCTATTAGGGTGCTAATACTTTTATCCTGTTCTATTATTTCTTAATGATTATGTAAAGAATTCTTCTACTTCAGGTCAAGATGGCAGAGTAGGTAAACATTGTGCTCACCTTCCCCATGATTGCATCAAATTATAAATTATAGAACCAGCACCCTTGAGAACCATGTGAAATCTAGGTGGACAGAAGTCCCATAAGTAAGGATATGAAGAAGTCACGTGGCGGCTGGCAGGAGGAATGGAGATGCGAACGGGGCTATTTGCACACCCATGTGTGGCAGTTAGGAAGCAGGCGGGGTGTTTCAGCTGCAGATGTCCCCATTAAAGAGCCAGGGGTCCCAGCCCCACACCCAGTTCACCAGCCCAAGGCGCTAGGGCCTGGAAGAGGAGTCCCCACAACAGCTGGCTGTGAAAACCAGCAGGGACTCCGTCTGAGTGAGATGGCGACCTGCTGGAAACTCAGGTGTCATCTTAAAGGGCCTGTGCAGACTCACTCCCTCGCAAACACTCACCCTAAGCAAAGGGACGGCGGCTTGAAAGGCACCAGGGCCATATGGGGAAGAACTGAATTGTTTGGCTTCAGGGCAAGGGCAGAAGGGGAGGCTTTTCTTCCGTCATTTTGTTCCTTTGTTGAGCCCTCCCCCACAGAGCCCAGGAGGCGCAGGCAGGCACCATGTCAGAGTGTCCATTAGCCCAGTTAACACCGCTCTGGCCTCAGCCCAGTGACTCTCTGAGACCCGCTCCACCGAATTCATACGTCTGGCCAGAACCTCTTTTAGCAGCTAATCCACTCAAAGGGCCAGCTTTAGCCTGTGCCGCAGACTTTCTCAAAATTTCTCAAAGGTCCACAAACCCCAAACAAGCAACGGCTGACCTTGGCACGCCCTGTACCTCTTGCCAATGACGCAAGCCGGCACTAGTGGTAGCTGGCTACGGTTGACAGAACACCAATCCGAGGTGCCTCCAAACCCAGCACAGGCAGCTGCCAACTGAAAATCATTTCGTACCTCCTACCAGGTAGCCCCAGGCTGGATACAGCAGCAGCTGACCTTGACCTGCATTGGAGCCCTTCCCAAGAGGCCCCAGAACCAACACACCAGCTGGCCAGCTCCAGACCACACCAGAGCATCACCTAACTATCTCCACAAATGACATACGCAAAGGGCAGACTGGACAGGCACCGGAGCCCCACGGAAACGAATCCTGCAACGTGGGGTCAGCGCCTGCACAATAGCTTGTCCACCGAAGTCACAGCGAGTCCTCAAAGCCAGCCTGAGCGGTCAATCCCACCCACTGATGTGCCAACAGCAACTGAGGCTCAACTACAATAGAAGAGCGCACACGACCCACACTGAGAGCAGCTGGCTCAGGTGAACAGGGAGACTGTACCCCTGGGCTCCGCAGGATACCTCCTACATAAGGCCATTCTACTAAGACTGGGAGATGTAGCAGATCTACCTAACATACAGAAACAAACACAGGAGGCAGCCAGAATGAGGAGACACACATGTCCCAAATGAAAGGGCAAAACTCCAAAGAACAAAATGGAGGCAAGCAATCTCCCAGAGGCAGAGTTCAAAACACTGTTTATAAGGGTGCCCAACGAACTTATGGGAAGAACAGACGATCTCAGTGAGAACTCCAACAGAGATAAAAGGACACATTAAAAAGGAGAGAGAAAGTAAAACAATCAGAAATTAATGTAGTAATGAAATGGAGACAACGTTAGCAACGTAGGAATGAACAGCAGATCAGGGGAAGCCGAGGACTGAATCAGCAGTTTGGAAAACAAGGAAACCATCTAACTGGAACAGCAAAGAGAAAAAAGAATTTTAAAAACTGAGGACAGTTTCAGGGACCTCTGGGACAACATCAAGCATAACAGCATTCACGTTTTAGGGGAACCTAAGGAAGAAGAGAGCAAGGAATTGAAAACCAATTGAAATAATGCCTGAAATTTCTGTCACCTGGCAAAAGAAATAGACATACAAGCCCAGGAAGCACAGAGAGTCTCAAACAAGATGAACCAACGTCCTGACCAAGACACATCATAATTGAGATGCCAAAGGTTAAAGACAAAGCCTTAAAAGCAGCAAAAGCACTTAGTTACCTACAAGGGAGTTTTCATAAGACCATCAGCTGATTTCTCAACAGAAACTTTGCAGGCCATATTGGCATGAAATATTTAATGTGATGAAAGACAAGGAAGTACAACCAAGATGACCCAGCAAGTCTATTGTTTAGAATTAAAGGAGAGAGGAAGAGTTTCCCAGATGAGAAAAAGGTGAAGGAGTTCATTACCACCAAACCAGAAGTACAAGAAATGTTAAAGGAACTTAAGGAAAAAAAAAAAAAGATCAAAAATATGAATAAGTTAATATCACAAAGAAAAAAATCTCTCTGACAAAGGCAAACATATAATAAAGCAGTGGGTAGACCAACACTAAAGCTAGCACAAAGGTTAAAAGCCACAAGTAGGATGATCGTGTACAATTAAAACAGGAATTAAAAAATATACACACACACAAGAAGTAAAAAATAATGACAAAAACATAAACATGGAGGGTGTGAGTAAAAATGGTAGTAATTACAGAATGTATTTGAACTTAAGTGACTAACAATTTAAAATAGACTGCTATAATCATAACTTGGTATATACAAAGCACATGGTAAGTACAAACCAAAAATATACAAGAGATACACAAGGACTAAAGAGAAAGAAATCCAAACAGAACACTACAGCAGTCAACAACATACAAGAGAGCAAGAGAATAAGAACGGAGAACTACAGAAACAATCAGAAAACAACAAAATGGCGATAACCATAAACCTTTCAGTAACTACTTTAAATGTAAATGGATTAAATGCTCCAATCAAAAGATAAATGGTTAAGAAGTGGTACATATATGCAATGGAATATTACTCAGTCATAAAAAAGAATGAAGTCTTACCATTTGCAACAACCTGGATGGATGTAGAGGGTATTATGCTAAGCGAAATAAGTCAGATGAAGACAGAAAATGCCACATAATTTTACTAATATGTGGAATCTAAAAAACAAATGAACAAGCAAGACAGACAAAACTCATAGTGCAGAGAACAAACTGATAGTTGCCAGATGGGAGGGGGTTTGGATACTGGGTGAAAAAAGTGAAGGGGTTAAGAAGTAAAAATTGGCAGTTACAAAATAGTTATGGGGATGTAAAGTACAGCTTAGGGAATATAGTAATATTGTAATAACTATGTATGGTGTCAGGTGGGTACAACTTACTGGGGAAATCATTCTGTACGTTATAAAAATGTCGAACCACTATGCTGTCTACCTACACTAATACAATATTGAACAACTGTAATTTTTTAAAAAGAATTCTTGCCCTTTATATATTGAGAATATTAAATTTTAGTGTATCATATGTATTACAAATATGATTTCCTACTTTTTAGTTGCTGTTGTTCTAATGATATTTTTAGCATAATATCTATTTTCTAACGTCATTCAGTCATTAGTCTTTTTACTTATAGTTTCCATCTTTAATACTGTTCTTAGCAAGACCTTCCTACCTCCAGATTTTAGAAATAGCTACTTTTTACTTTTATTATTGGTATAGTTTAATTTTTACTTAATCTAGCTATATATTGACTAGATATGCTTTAAGGATCCATCCAACTTTATTTTTTGTTGGATTGTTAAATAAAACCATGTATTATATAAGATCCTTTTTATACTGATTTGAAATGTGTTCATCACAAACCATGTATCTTTATGTACTAGCATCTATATCCGATGGCTTTCAAATTCTAATTTTTGTGCTTATAGTACAGTTTACTACATGGGATGCAAGTCTCTCTCTTTATGCTTTTTCAGAAAATCTTCATTATTCATACATTTTTTGTAAATCAAATTTAGAATTATTCTTATAAATCCTATTATTTCTAATTACGTTAAAATTATAGAGTAGCTTTCAAGCTTTTTTTTTTTTTACATCCTGACCAGAATCTACTCTCCAGTTGTTTTAAAATCTGAAAACCAAATGATGGAAATCCAAATAGCTAATAAACACATTAAAGTGTGGCTAAGCTTGTTAGTAATCAGGGGGAATGACGATTTAAACGACAATGAAAGACTATTACACACTAGACTGGTAAAAATCAAAAGATGAGTTAATATCAAGCGTGGGTAAGAAGGTGAGTGAAAGGAAGTCTTACACATCACTGGGCATATTGTTAATTGGTACAAACACTTCAGTAAATAGTTTGGTGTTCTCTGTTGTATATGAGATACACATTCCATCCCCAGCAGTGCCCCTCCCAAGAATATACCCGAAGATGTGTGGACTTACAGTGAGTCTTACATGTCCAGAAATATTCATGAGAGCATTGTCACAACACTCCCAAACTGAGAACAACCCAAATAGCCCAGCGATTGGATAGGCTGGTAAATTACAGTATATTCACATAGCACTGAATGTGAACAAACTGAACTATGTGTGGTAATTAGAAAAATCTGATACACATATTCCTGAGCAAGAAACGCAAGACACCAAAGAAACAAGTAGGATTTAACATATGAGATTCATATACACACACACACACACGTTATATGCACATGCATGTTATATATACATATACGTGTACACATATATAACATACAGGGAAACTAAAGTATTGCTTAGAAGTGCATATGTGGGTAGTAAATCTATGTAGAAAGGGAACAAAATTATTAACATAAATTCAAGATAATCATTACTTCCAGGGTCATGAACAGGACAAGCAGTGGTGGGGTCAAGATCCTATTTTGTGACCTGCATAATAGCACCTGGCCATTTATTTGCTTTTAACTACTTGTTAAATTGTTTTTATGTTTTGTTTTCTATTCTGAAATTAGATATAGAAATACTTTAAAAACCAAACAAAATGCCCAATGGTTTTTGAAGGAAGCTGAGTCCTTCTCACTCTATTTGTACCGTCTCAGGAGCTGGGGCCCCCCTAAAGCGTCGACAAAAGTCGATCATTTCCCTGCTCTCGTTTTTCAGCTCTTTGAAGGCTCAGAGAATTACCCATCTGTTGTGCCTTTGCATGTTATGTTTATTAATGTTCTACCAAAATTCCTCAGTGCCTACCTAGCACACCATGAATGTTTGTTGAAAGAATGAATTGATATTCAAATGTCTTCATGCTGGAAATCAGAATATGTAGAAAAGAAAGCAAAAGGATATGCATAGACTCCAAGAACAATCCAAGGGGACAGAATTCACAGCTTCTATGCTTATTCTGTTGGGTGTTTTGTTAGCACAATGGTCTGTTTATCCCTCAAGTTCTCTAAGTGAGATTCTGTCACCTGGGAGACTATCTCAGATGACTTGCAGGGAGATACTGAGAAGGGAAAGCAGAACGATGTGGCCCGTTCCATCCAGTCTGTAGGGTACCAGGGGGTAGGGCCATTATCTCCTAAATTGCATGGGGAGCTGTGGCTTACAGAGAGGACACAGTGATGCATAAAAGGTGACTCCACTAGGGAATGAGGTCTGCTTAGTCCTTCTACAGCTGGCTCCTACAGTCACAGTCAGTCCTGGGCATTGTCTCCAATTGGATGCTGTCCACAGGATTTTACTTAGACCTTGAGTGCACTGGGCAGGGCAACCTGTGTGAGCAGGCCTCATGTCGCACCAATCTCCTTTGTCCAGAGCCAGCACCTTACTACCAGGGGCTTGCGTCAATTGTGTGTAGCTTTGGGTTAAAACGCCCATTGAGGATATTACCTCTCTAGAAGAATGCCTGATTTTCTGAGCACCTTCTAGGTGCCAGGCACTGTGCTGAGATTTTAGCATGTACTCTCTCACTTAATTTGTCACCTCGATAAAGATTGCTGCTTTATTCTTCTGATTTTACTGGTGAGGGTTCTCAAAGTCGGCCCCGACTTGTTAAGGTCACGATAAAATGATGAAGGCAAGTTTTGAACTCAGATGGCACAGCCCCAGAGCTCATGGTTGCAACCATAGCTTGATTCATTGATTCAACATCAGTGTTCATTTAGTAAATGTCTCGAGTAAGTCTAAATGCCAGGTTCAATACTGGACACAAGCAGATAAGATACCCGCTTTTGCTTCATGTTTCATTCTCCCTACTCCACTCCTCAGGAGTTAGGGATATTCTTGGAGGAGTGTGTAGATTACAGAAGGTTCACTTTGTGTCAAAGTGCTTAGAGATTGCATAACTGGGAGTTTCCACTGGTGGTAAAATTGACTGTAGCTCTGCCTTGCACTGGAGTCCGTTCAAACAACTGTTACAAAGTGTAAGTGCCCCACAGCAGTAAAACATTTTCTCTCTTAAAGTGCCCACTCCCTTTTCTCTACCCCTCCACCCGCCATAGCAGGCTGCACATGCTGCCCTACCTCTTCCGGATGGCTGCAGGGGAGAGCCAATCCAATGTATGCAGCATCAAATTCTGAGCATTGTTTCCCACGATAATAGAAATTTCAGTCCTTTAGCACAAACCTGCCACATCAAGACAACAAATAACATCTTCTCAGCCTTCTTGATTTCAGGGTCAGCCACACATTTGAGACCTGATGGTATCTAAGTTTTCATAGGTGCATGTTCTAAATAAGAAAATCATGTATCCCCTAAGGCCTGTGCATGCCTATAATGTGGGTTGATGAATGAGCCTCCGGAGAGAGATTAGAAAATAAGAAATTTTTGCCTGCTGTGAGCAATCTATTAATGAATGACAAGCATCTATAAAAGTGTTTGTACCCTTTACCCTGGTATTTTGCCTTTGGAGGATCGTGTTGGAAAAATAGACTTGTTAAAGTCTCAGGGAGTAAAATGGACCTAACTTTTCTGTGTTTGCAGCTCCTGAGATGTTCAACTCCAGAAGAGAAGCAGGCTATTCCTTTGCCGTTGACTGGTGGTCCCTGGGGGTGACAGCGTACGAGCTGCTGAGAGGCCGGGTACCGTAGAATTGCATTTCTTTGGTTACTCTTCCAGCAAGGTGCAGTTTTAGAATGAATTTTTTTTTTTTCTAAAAATCAAGCAGTTTGAGAGGTGAAAGCTACAAGCTACTATGCCATGTGGTGCTGATAATGACCTTGGGATTTCTGCACATCCACTCACTCTCCTACATATGGAACCAAGCATGTGAGTTCACATGCAAGTATGCAGATAAAATTAAATGACGGATGTGGAGATTATAAAGTCTCAGAGAGAGGAAATCAGTACGCCTCACTAAATAGCTTGTGTGAATATATTTGTTTTAAGTGAAGCATTTGTAGTCACAGAGCAGGACTCTGATTCAGACACACTTCCCCAACACAATGCATGCGCTGTCTTGTGGGATACCCGCCTGTCATGTGGCTCCCGAGTTCTGGGTTCAGAGGCAAATCAGTATCCTTTGAAAAGAAACATTTTTTTTTAATAGGCGAGGCAACCCTTGGTTGACCTTATAGATTGCAAGGACCTTGTCAGTTCACAATCCTTATTTTTTATTTTCTTTTTTACACCTACAGCACCTGGTCTTCCTAAGTGGTCTCCCATCCAAGCACTAACCAGGAAGAATTTTGCTGAGAAAATATGTTTTTCTGCCACTCACATTATTTTACCACTATGGTGGTTTCCTTGTCGGTCTTTTTTTTTTTTTTTTTTGCTTTAGAAAACTGAAGAGAAGTTACTATTACGTTGCTGGATTTTCACACACACACACACACACACACACACACACATTTTAAGTTCTATTCTCTTAGCAAATTCCAGTTATACAATACGGGGTTATCAGCTTTAGTCACATTAGATCCTCAGACCTCATTCATGTTATAGCTGAAAGTTTGTACCCTTTCCCAACCTCTCCCTATTTTCCCCACCCCCCGCCCCTGGCAACATCTTCTCTTCTGTTTCTAGGGCTTTGACTTTTGGGTTGTTTTTTTTTTTTTTAGATTCCACATGTAAGTGACACCATATAGTATGTGTCTTTCTCTGCCTTCAGGGTACATCCATGTCACAAGCAGCATTATATATCATAACGCTGTATATCAATATATACATATATATAGCGTATATATAGCATATATATATACAAATTTATATATAAATAAAACAGTTATATTTATATATAAAACATATGAATATATATAACATTTATGTGTGTGTGTGTATCATCTTTATCCATTCATCTGTTATCTGTTGACAGATACTTAGGTTGTTTCCATGTCTTGAATTTTATGTAAAAAAAAAAAGAATGCTGTTGCTCCCAATGCTTGCTTCTCTCTCTCCTCCTTTCCCTCTCCCTCTCTCTCTTACACACACACACCCTTTAAAACACACTCTTTAAATAGCTTGGCATTCTTTGCCCTTTAGAACCAGGTTAACTTTTCCGATTTGCTTCCACTTGCATGACCCTGACTCTGATGAACTCACTTCAGACTTCCTCCCCTCTCAAGGCATCTTGCGCTTTTTTACCTCTTGTTCCTTTGCCTGTAGAGATGCTTCTGAAGCTAAACTCTGGGCTTCTTAACTAATCACTCTGCAAATAAGTTTGGGAATTGCTAGACTCCGTTTGCATAAAGTTAAGGATGTATCTTAATTCCAGACTTTTCAGAGCCTTAGATCCAATGTATGTTGATCGTTTCTGGAGAAGGACATGGTACTAGACTATCCCAAATTCCTCTGTGGGGAAGGCTTTCCTCCAGGTCTTTTCATACCTGAATCCTACTTATTCTCATAGCCCATGACAACACAACACTTATCTGAAGAGACTTTCTCTGATCTCTAGCTAAATTAATCTGTATCTATTCCAAATATTTATGTACTTTATCTGCTTTATGATCATTCTGAATTTAAAATTATTAGAAAATACAGAGAAGCAAAAAAAAAAAAATGAAAGTAATGTCAACCATATCTTCTAAGGCAAAGAAAATTCCCATTAAAAAATTAAACCCTCCTTTGACCTTCCAATCCCACCTTCTAGAACTCATAGTTTGCTTTTCTGTTCTTATTAGGATATCTATTTTTCACGTACACATTTATGCCTTATTATTGTTTCTGCGAAAACAGCATTATGCTTTATCGTTCTGTTGAGAATTTTTTTCACTTAAGATAAAATGTAGAACTTTCTATATCAAAACACCTAAATCTGCTTTGATAAAATTTATTTTGTAAATATAGTGACCTTGTAAATTTGTCCAGGTGTATCAATTTTATGTTTTTATTTCTTTTATACGATTAGATTGTAAATCCATTAAAGGTGAAGTATGTATCTTACATACTTTAGTAGTAGCCATAGTATTTAACTTTAGATAGGTCCATAAATGCATAGTGAATGAATGGAGAAACAAGGCACTACAAGTCAATTCTGACACATTCTAGGAAAGAATCGCCAAGTAGGCTGTATGCAACTGTTTTAAAATATAGCTAATCTGAATAAATGAAATACCAATATCTAATTATAACTATCAACACAACTGAGCCATAGAGGAAGAGTGTTAAACAATAATTTCTCCTCACTTACAAATTCTTACAAAAAAATGAGCCTCAGAGAGAAATGTGCTTGAAAAACGCTCTTTGGTTTCTAAGCTGAATCATGGTCTTGATGAATGGGTCCCAATAACTATTAACCTGTTTTGTCATCTGTCTCCTAGCTATCATTGCCATTGTAAAGACAAGGTCTATGCCATCTCTAGTTTTAATTATCCATATTTGCTTATGATAGAGACATACTTAGATTCGCACTGTTTTACACTAAGTATGCTTTTGTACTCTGAAACATGACTATAATCACATTATTTTCTCCCATCTAACATTTTCCCATTTCCACCTTGTTTATTCTTTATATGTTCATCTTAATTTATGTGCTCTCTTAGAACTGATTGCTATATCCTGTCATTGCACACTGTAATTTTTCTTTATAGTGTATATTTATTTGTGGTTTCCCTAAGTAGACTCTAGCCTCCACTAACAGAAGTCATTCTGTCTTGTACTTCACGGTATCCCCAATGCCCAGGAGAGGTGCTGGAACATGTGGAATATAGTAGGCATTTAATAAATATTTGGCAAATGAGTAAATCTGTAATCCTAGTAGTTGATAAATTAACATGGATTTTTTAAATGTTTGAACTAGGAAAATAAGTTATATTGTATAAGACAAAGGCAATTTGACTTTTTAATAAGTTGACAGGCCATGAGCACTTTTGAAAAGTATCAAATTCAGTCATATGGCCTTCTAAAGTGAAGGAACCCACTCTTATACCAGGCTTGTGGCATCCCTCAGTTAATTATGTTTATCAAATCATTTTGTGGTTTTAGATGGCTAAGAAACAGTGGGTTAAGCAGCTGCAATGAATCAGAGAAGAAAATTAGGTAAATACATGTGCACACATATAACCCTTTGAGCATGCCAGGCCAAACTGAAGTCTTAATGGTAGACGTTGAATGAATTACATGTAGTAACTCACGGTGCCCTCGGCTAGCAAATAGTCAATAAACACTGATGAAGATGATGAGGTTCCTAGCACTCCTTTCTTGATATTGAGTTACATGGGTCATTTCCACTGTGTCTTTACTGAGACAAGTGAATTAGCTATGGTTCGTTATTTGGCCTCTAGGGAAGACATCTGTGGCAGGTACTTTTAAACCTTGCATAAAAAGTAAAGTTTGGCCAGTCTTTTTTTAGGGGATCAACTGCTAGCACTTCGACATGCTATGTGTGGCGTTAAGCCTGTCTTCGATCATCTTTATTGATGGCTCTCCTTGCTGTTCACTGTTCGCATTTATATCTACCCCTTTCTACCCTGTGTCAGTAATAATAAAATCACCTCTCTTCTGTACTGTGTCTAATATACTTAGCCACTCTGTTGGGAACTTTATACACATTATGCTATTGAATTTTCCCAATAATCTCATGAGGTGTTTCATTTTACAGATGAAGGAATTGGAACTCAAATTGAGTGACTCCGTTTAGCCCTCAAATTCTTTTGCCTTCAGAGCTCAAACACTTAATTATATTACCTTTTAATACTGATTTACGACAGGGGAAAAATACAACTCCTCCGTTTCTCCCACTGTAGTTCATCAGTCCACAGTCATTGACTGAGCATCTCAGAAAGGCCAGGCAGATACTTAGTATATGTACTAAGTAATATATCCATATTAACTGTCTTACTGTTGTTTAATATGGAGATTTTTTTTTTTCATTCAAAAAACACATAATGACCACCTACTAGGTGGTAGGTCCCACATACAAAATGTGAGTATGGTATATAATCTTTGGTTTTAAGTAACTCACAGTTTTCATAAAGAAATTCTAGCATTAATAACTCCTTTATGAAAGAGAGATTTACTATAGGTAAAGGCTGCCCTCTTGTGGACATTTGTGAAAACTGTAATAAAGTCACTGCTTTTTCCCACCCCCAGAATAAAAACTGGAAAAGAACCTGGTGTTCTCAGAGGTGAAAATACGTTTACCTCATAGTAAAACTTGCCATCCCATTCCATAGAACCAGGTACTCATAGCATTTGGTATGGGATTGAAGTTTTCTTGCTAAATTTCTTTTCTGAACGTATTCGTTATGATTAAAACAAGTAAAAAAAGGTATGTGGTAAAACTCTATATCTCTTTATAATCTACACATAAATAACAACTTTTCAAATTTCCATTTACTGAGCACTTGTCCAATTTTATGTAAATACTTATATAATTTATCTTACAAAACAGTTCCAAATTGGCATCTCAGAGGTGAATTTAGCCCACAGAAATGTTTTGTTTGGCCCAGCAGAATTACCAGCTTTTAAGAATTGTGAGATTTCATGGGACACTAGATTTCTGGTGCAATTTTTTTTTAAGTATGTGATCTGGCCACACTGGGGCATATATGCATGGGACAACACAATAACCAGCTGGAAGGAATTAGAAAATGATACTGAGATTTTACGAGTTGAAGATTTAGCTTGGAAACATTTGCAAAGCAAAATTTTTTCTTTCACCCTATAAAATGAACACTCTTCTTCTCTCCCTAAAGAGACCATATCATATTCGCTCCAGTACCTCCAGCAAGGAAATCGCACGCATGTTTGAGACAGCTATTGTGACTTACCCTTCTGCCTGGTCACAGGAAATGGTGTCACTTCTTAAAAAGGTAAGAGGGACTGCATGACAAAAGTGATGAAAAGAGGCATGCTCTCTGATTTGAGATTAGAGGTTAGCTTACAATATTGGAGGCAGTCATAACGATATACATTTCTAGAGTGGGGTTTGTAGCTAACAGCTGTCAAAGCCAGGGCTTCATTAAGGCAACGCACATGTCCTCTTGTATGTCCCAAAGCCATCTCAAACTCAGTGTCACCAAAATGGAGTTCATGATGTCTCTGTATTTCCTGGACTTTCTCTAATGTCCCCCTTTCAGTGACTGTCCTCTCTATCCATCCACTTATGCAAGCCAGAAACCAGAAATCATTCATCATCCCCACATCCAAACCATCACCAAGTTCTGTAATTTGACCTTTTAAATATTTTTTGAATCTGTCACTTTCCTCCATCTCCGCTGCTATCTTCCTAATCTTATTGCCATCAAGTCTTGCTTAATACTGGTTTACCCCTGTACACTTTTACATACTCCATCTGTTCTTCATCCTGCCCCATAGTGATCTGGTCAAAGCAAACTTCATTGTCTTCCCATTGTTCTTGGAATAAAGACCAAAATAACTTGTACAGTAAAAAGGTTCTAACCACCTCTCCAACCCTATTTTTGACTTTTGTCCCCCTTTGGATTACACATAAGCTGCACTGACCTTTTTCTCTTCTCTCCCCCTCCACCTCTTCACTCTCATCTATCAGTCTCTCGCCACAGGCCCTTTGCACATACTCGTTCAGCTGCCTAGAACACTGCCCCCCTCCCGGCTCTTCCAGCTCCCTCCTTTAGACCAGTACTACTCAGTGTGATTCACTGACTGGTTCAAGTTCCTGAATTGTTCCTGACAGGCTCATGAAAAGTATAGAAACTGAGAGAAACATTTAGAAATTTTTATAGCAGTTTGATATTGCTGATGCCTCTAAGCACATGGTCCCTGGACTCCTCTCACCGAACAGGGCACAAGCCTATTTGGTGATGTAGGATTCGAATGACAAATCGCACTGATGTGGAGTCGCAGGCTAGCCACGCACAAGAACACCACGTACTGGTTTCAATGTGCTGGAAATGAAAACAAACAAGTGAACAAACGACTGGCCCCTCGACAGAGTTTGAAAGGCACAGTTTTAGATCTCAGCTCCCTGAGAAGCCTCCCTCTGCTTTAAGCTTACGCCATGCTATCCTTCCATCATAGCATTTTGCACAGTTTGAAGTTATGCATTACGTGTGTGTGATTCTTGATTAACGATCATTGTCCTCTGAGCCTCCTAAGGGAGGGACCACGTCTGCTTTGTTCACTGTCGTTTCCCCCACATCAAACACAGAGACTGACAGGTGGTAAACTTTGGTGTCTGAATTACGGAGGTCCACAACTTTCATCAGAGTTTCAAGGTGCTCATGTTCTCCCCCAAAAGATTCCGAATAACTGTTGCAGGAGCTCAATCATATGTATTGAAGATTACATGAGAGGAAGAATGTGGAGCCCAAGAGGATGTGCTTGGTTTTTGTCAAAGAAAGAAAACAATGCCCAGGTGGAAGCTGGTCAAGGAAAAGAGCTTTGAGGACTAAGGATTCAAACCTGTATCTCTTGCCTAGGGGCTGAGTTCTCTGTTTCGGAATAGGGACAGTGCCACTGGTAATGTCAAAATGAAGATTGGAGGGGTCATGTTCCATACGCAAATCTTCCTCAGTTCCAAGACAGGCCTCTTCACCCCAGAGTTGCACCCTGATGATCTCTGGCTGTCACCTCCAGGACATTTCTCAGGGGGAACTGACATTTCCTGTTTGAGACAGAGGGTTGAGGTGCTGTTGGCTCTGGAGTGGTTGAGGTGAAAAACTCCTCTCATCTCAGTTTGTAAAACCCAGAACTAAACAGTAACCTAAGGCACATCTTATCTGTATCTCCCCCAGTATATTTTGATTAGCTGTAAAACAGCTGAAATATTTAATGGGAAACGAATTTCATTTGTAAAACTGGATGCACGTTCGCTGCCTATTAATCATGGACTTCCTCTTAGGCACTTCGCATACATGCATCTAATTCTAGCTGCAACCTTATGAAATAGGTCACTCGCCTTTTTACAGATGGGTTTAATCAAACAGAGATGTAGAAAACTTGCTCATAGTTAGGAAGTAGAGGAATCGTCAATCAAAGATATGTTCGACTCAGTAGGACAAGCTATTTTCACTCACTGCATTGCGAAAACCAACTTACGATTCATTCTAACCACGCCTTACTACATTATCTGCTATGTATGCAGCATCTGCATTATTTGTTTAAGGGGTTAAGGAAGGGGAGCACTGCCTTGTTTCACTCCTACACCTGAAAACATTTAGAGGGAATTAGTGTGTTCTGATTGCGCCCCGTTGTGACCTTCGTTGTGACCTTGACGTTTGTATTCCATTGGCAGCTACTTGAACCTAATCCAGATCAACGGTTTTCCCACTTGTCTGACCTTCAGAGTTTCCCATATATGAACGACACGAACTGGGATGCGGTCCTACAGAAGAGGCTCACTCCAGGTTTCACTCCCAGTGTGAGTCAATCCCAACAGGCCCGTACTACTAACTCCCATTCGGTGCGCGGTACGGTGTGTGCCGGATACACACGTGGTCTCATTAGATAAGCACACTGGTATTGTGAGGCAGCCCCAGCTCCTGTTGGCCACCAAAGGCCACACGGCTGGCAAGTGGCCAAGTTGAGATTCTAATCCAGGACTATGTGTGCCTGGATTTGTAGCTTCTAACCACTTTTTGTGACACGCTTTTATCTAGAGAGAAGCCCCAGCCCTCCTAATACACAAGCCCTCACTTAACATCGCTGATAGGGTCTGTGGCTTTAAGAGAAACAACATGTAACGAAACCATGTGACCACAGGCTGAGTGACACTAACAAAAGTGTCTGTGAGCCTCAATCTTATAACAAACCGGAACATCAAGAACCTGTTATAGTCATTTCTAGGAATCTTGTCTTTGAGAAGAAAACAATGCTTTCTCTGATTCCAAAGATGCAGAAACTCGTACCCATGGGGTTCCATGAGTCAAAGGGTTGCAAACCGTTGGGGTGGGCATGAGGTTTTATTTGCACCATTCACCCCTCTTCCTCTGGTAGTTCTATGCCAGGAGCTACATTCGTAACAACGAAAAGCCAAAGGGAAATAATCCCTACTGTATGGGTCCCTGGCCAAGGGACCTCTGTGGCCTGCTGCAGACCCCTGGTACCCGCGGGAGTCCAGAAGCTGAGGCCTCGGGGCCCCAGCGAGGCCTGTGGCTCCTCTCTCGCCGCACAGCCTGATTCTACACATTCACTTGTAGGCAAATCGGCAGAATAATGTTTCTAAGGGGCCTGTAGAGACAACTCAGAGTTTCCTGTCCTTATTTCCAAGCCAGGCGCCTGCCCTGGGCAGGCGGGACTGTGACCCTTAGTGTGCAAACAGCAGGGACACACTCCGATGGCGCCCAGCGAAGTGCGCAGGGAGGGGAGTGAGAAGGCGCGCGCTGGGATTCTGGGGATCCAGCGCCTTGCAGAGCAAGGAGGTTGGGGCCAAGGACTTACCCGGCCACCCTGCAGGATCCAGCAGGGGCTTCTGGTACCAGGTTTCCTATGTCGCCACGGAGACCTTGGCACCTCCTCCTGCAGCTTCCACTCCGAGCTGCAGCTAACATCGGTGCTGCCTTAGCCGCTCTGCGCATGTTCTGACCTCGCTGCGAACCCGAATCACCTGGGGGCTCGGGAAACTTGCGGTTTCCTGTGTTCAGAAACACCCGATTCGCGGACTCCAGGGGCGGAGCCAGGAATCACGGCCAGCATCAGGTGATGCCAATTTGCAGGACCGTTAGAACACACTCTGAGACACATAACTCCAAAACTCAAACTTTAGAAAAATAACTGTCATTTGATTTCCTTTCTATCTCACCGAAGGCTCATGGGGAGTTTAGAACAATAAACAAAATGTAAAAGGAAAGAATATGAAAAACCATGCTGGCAATACATTGTCCCAAACGTAGAGTGGGCGTCTCAGCTTCTCATCCTTGGGCTGCTCCATTAGGACCAAATGTGTTTCTCCCTCCTCGGCCTGGTGTATTTTTTAGAATGATCCAGGAATCTAAAGAGTGTGCCTGCCTGTCTTCCTTGCAGAAAGGCAGGCTGAATTGTGACCCCACCTTTGAACTTGAGGAAATGATTTTGGAGTCCAAACCTCTTCACAAGAAAAAGAAGCGTCTGGCAAAAAAGGAGAAGGAGATGAGGAAATGCGATTCCTCTGAGGTGAGCAGGTCCCTGCCAAACTCAGAGTCAGGGGGATCTTCCAAGTGGCTGCGATTCGTGTGAGAGCTTCTGCTGGGAGGTCCTCACTTTGCCTCGGATGGTCACCCATCCATCCACACAGCCATTCATTCATCTACTCCCTCACTCAACTAAGAGCCATGCATCCATCCCTTCATCCATTTATTTAGGCTACTTTTGTAGAGAGCCTATTATCTACCAGGCCCTATGTTAAGTATTAGAGATAGTTATGAGATATAATTCCTGCATTCAGGGGCATCCCTGTTCTCAAAGATGTAGTCTTGTGGTGAAGACAGCTCTGCAAACAAATAAGTATCCTCAATGTCCTTAATTTCTCTAGTCTATATCCTGTTGGTCACAGAACTGGTCTCTTCCCAGAGTCCCACCTTTAAGTGCTTTCTAGAGCCCTCCAAGGGATGCCCAGCTGTGCCACAAACCCATCTTGCTTATTCCCTGTCACTTCGACCATCTTCCTCCTAATCGTCTGCTGTTCTTCATTTCATAACCAACTGGCTTCTCCAGGCTTACTTTTTTCTATGTCCCTACAGAGCTTGGCTCAAGCTGGATGCAGACTCTTTGTTATGAGCCCCCAAATGTAGCAAAGGCCAAGAGATCATCTTTATTATACGTTTCCTCAGATTTTAGAGATAACAGCCGTATGTGAGTTAACTTGTTACCATGCCGGCCAGACCCTCTACAGTCTGCCTGCCTTTCTCACCCACTCCTGTACTATGCCCCTCATGACCCTCCAACTACACAGACCTGGCAAGTGTGTGAGCCTCAAGCACTGTACGTTTTGTTCTTCTTCAGGACCCTTGCTCTTCCCTTTTTCTGGAATATACCCTTTAATCATCACATAGGGGGCTTCCTCTCATCTTTGCACCCTAAATACTACCTTGTCAAAGGTGAGGTTCCTTCGCCATCACTCTCTTCCTTAGTCCTTATTTTTAAATCCCTTTGTGACATTAACATAGTTTATGAATAGTTCTATGTTTATTTGTGTTTCTTTTTCTATCACACTAAAATGAAGCTTCTTGTGGGTGAAGATCAGGTCAGGCTTTCCCGCCATTGTCTTCATGGTACCACACAGTGCCTGTAACGTGGCAGAGGCTCCATAGGTAAGAGGCTCAAGACATTGAAAGGGAAGCGACTTTATAACTGGACAGTAGAAATGGTTACTGCTTGTTCTTAGAGTTCCAAGGTCAAGCTCCATCCATGGGCCATCTTCCTAGGGTCCTCTCTTGTCCTCATCCTTAACCACCCAGCCACCAGGGTGCAGCATCAAGTGTCCCTCCCTGGACAGGAAAGGCTCTGAGCCACTTACACACAGTACAGACAATTTCTAATACCAAGCAAAAGAAAAAAGCAGTTTCCTTTCTCCAAGGTCATGTCAAACTAAGAATCATTTACTAAGAAGTGGCTCTGGCCATGATAAAAACAGGCCTTTACATTGCTAAGCGGAGAAGTTTACATCCTCTTGACTTTTATTTTGTGTTTAACTTTTTTATTGTGGTAAAGTATGTGTAACATAAAACCTGCCATTTTGACCATTTTTAAGTGTGCAATCCAGTGGCATTAAGTACATTCACAGTGTTGTGCAGCCATCACTAGTATTTTCAAAATTATTTGTTACTCCAAACCCTATTTATTTTTTATTTCTTTCAGCAATATGTTTTATTTTTCAGAGTACAAATATTGCACCTCCTTGGTTCAACTTTTTCAGGAATTTTATTCTTTTGGTTACTATGGAAATGGAATTATTTTCCTAATTTTCGTGGATCATACTGTTTATAGAAACACAACAGATTTTCCTGTGGTGATTTTCTACACGATAACTTTGCTGACACATTTGTTAGTCTAGTAGCTTCTCATGGATTCTTTGGGATTTTTATATATAGGATCACATCAGCTGCAAATAAAGATAGGTTTACTTCTTCCTTTCCAGGTGGATGCTTTCATTTCTTTTTCTTGCCTAATTGCTCTGGGTAGAGTTCCAGAACAATGTTGAACAGCGATGATGAAAGCAAGTGTCTTTCTTTTTTCCAGTCTTAGGGAGAAAGATTTTCATTTTTATTATTGTGAATGTTAGCTGTGGGTGTTTCGTGGATGCCTTTATCATGCTATATTTACATAATATTTTATATATATGTTTGTGTAAATGTTTTTATATATACATCTATAAAATATAATTGTAATACATGTAATGTGTATATAAATACATATATGTACATAAATACATACTTATGTCTGTAAAATAAACATACAAATATGAAAATAAAATATTATGTAAATATGTTAAAATACGTAATATTTTGTTTATCTATTTTCACGTATATTTTCTAGAATAATTTAGTGTTAAAAATAAGTTTCCTAAAATCTTGACATAGAGCTTCTGCTCCGAGGAGCTGTCAGATTGTTTCTCTTCTATCTTCGTGTCTCTCATGACACCAGAAACCTCGGGGTTACAAGTACCCCCATTTGAGAGTAAGAGTGAAATGTAGTGGTCTTTTTTCTCTCTTGTTTTTGCTACCCTTCCTGCTTCTTGAAATATCTTTTCCTTTTTGTAGTTTCCCCTCTTATCACTTAAATATTTTCCCAGGAAAGAAAGAACACTCTTCAGTACTTGATTAATTCCTAGATTAAAAAAAAATGAATGAATGATATTTTTTCCTTAGAGAAAAACATTTCTCATCAGGAGTGATTTGGAAGTTCTTGGTTGCAGACTTTTCAAACACTGGATCTGGGGTTGACATCCTGAACCTGATGATCGTCATCTGGTTAAAATTTAAGGTTAAAATTTAAGGTTAAATTTTCTGATGATGATGGAAAAGTCATCGATAGGTGTTGAACGCCAGACAGTGAAATGTTAAAGCACGCATTTTTAATGACTGAAAGTCCCAAATAAAGACAGCTCTGCTCACTGCACCCGAACTCTATTCAGTCAACCCAGCACAGCTGTCGAGGGGGACATTCGATCAGAATTCAGTGTGGAAATGTTTCTAGGCTATTTATTAAATCCAAGTAGAGCCTCCAAACCTTTCATCTGAGGGCCAGGAGATGAGAGGTAAGTAATCAGCTCAATAAACCCTCGTTCCCACCTGCCTTGAAGCCATTCTTGGTTCTTGGGCTGAGTGGCTGGCTGAAAGATATCAAGCTCATAAGCCATAACTCAGGTTTTCCTTGCAGGCTCATTGTGGGGAGCAGAGTGTTGGTGTACTTTATCCTCTTGCTGCTTCTTCTCTATCTGCTCCTCTATTATTCTGGCTGGGGTCTCACTCAGGCTAGCATCCATTTTGAAGATACATTGGTACTTCTTCGATTTGGGCCATTCAGTGAACACTCAATCAGTTATTGGCTGTTCGAGGATCCTTGTTGGTCTGCTAACTATACTTCTATTTTTTGTTTTCATTGTTCACCTGGAAGACATGCCTCCTTCAAGAGCACCTTGAATCTGTCCAAAAGGAGTTCATAATTTTCAACAGAGAAAAGTAAGTAGCTTCTGGAAGAACAGCAGCGCAGCAAGAATGTACTTGCAAAATGTGAATATGTTTATTAATATTTTAATTCAAACTACAAAAATGATGCATATCCATAATAGAACATTTGAAAATTTCAGAAACCTTTTTTTTTTCTTGCAAGAAATTTCAAAAATTGTAATGGGGAAATGAGCTTAGCATCAAGTTTCTGTTTCTGGGAAGAGCAGAGGAATTGGGAGAGGAATTGGGGACTTACACATTTAAAATGGTGATGGCTTTAAGAGAGTTTCATGCCTCTTTATAAATTGTTGGGCTTCCTACTATCATTTCAAAATCTTAAATCTTTTTTTTTTCAGTGAATAAACCCTCTTTCTTTTTTTTTTCTTTTTTTCCTTTTAAGAGTAAAAAGGAACTTTAATACAAGACAAGCATCTCTAGCCTCAGAACAAACCAAAGACCCACAAGAAGAGGATGGCCAGAATAACAACCTGTGAGAGCCTCAACATCTTCTTCTTGGGACATTTCCTGGCACCTCAGGCCAGGAACTGCGATTTCCACGTCAGGAAGAGCTGACAGTAGTTCTCGCCTCTCCACACCTCACACACCTTAGAAAATATGAGTGCACACCTTTGGAAGGGGGCAGCGTGACACAGTGGAGAGTCCCCTGGGCTCCTGGGAGCTGGTTGCATCACTAACCACCTTGAGCAAGTCACTTAACTGCTTTTTCTGCTTTGATTTATTCATCTAAAATGAGTTACACTAGATGAGCTCTACTCTGCCTTTTGACTGCTACCATTCTGTTATCCTAAAGAGCCTTGGTTTTTTTTCAAAAGGAATATTTGGATGTAGATTTATTTTTCCACTCCTTAATGACACTGTGACAAATAGACAAGTGGACATCGGTGGGTGATTGAGATTTGGGGGGAGGGGTGATTGAATGAGGCTCTTCCAGAGCCACAAAACTTCATAGAGAGATCAGAATCCCCAAGCCTGACTGAACAGGGATAAGGAATTGGGTCAGGAGGAAATGAATGAGACCGATTAGAAGTAGCACAATCTGACGACCTTCCAGTGGTATGGTGAAGTCTGCAAGCCATATCCTATTGTACCAGCTAGCAAGAGCCTGCTATGCATAGCTGTCTCAATGTCCTGTACAGTGATATGAAGCTGGAAGTTGGAAATGGTAGTGATGGGAGAATTTGCACCATGGAAATTGGCAAATGCTACAAATCAGGGCTTTTACCCCCCTTCTCCTCAAGCCAGCTGTTAAATATTTACTAGCACACCACTTGCCTTCTTAATGTTTCTTAAGAGCTAATTGTCCTCTTAAAATTAGCAGAGACCTGTCTCTGGACAGGATCAGAAAAGAATACTGTCACATTAAAAGCATGTCCATCTTGTATAGTGGAGTTTTAAACAGGAGTTATTGTCTAAGGTAGAATGTGAGGTGAATTTGGATAGTAAAATGTACCCTTGAAAATCCCTTAAATTACCCATAACATATGCTGGTATCTTATTGAATCCCAGTACAGTGAGCCATCCTTCTACAATGAAACTAGGTTGCTGTTTTTGGTTCATTTTGCTTTTGTTTTTTACTTTTATTTTTGGTCTAATTTTTGGCTAGTTATCAGATGAACCAAAATGCTGAACAAATTATACATGCCTTTACGGACTAGAATTACATCAGAACCTTGGGATGCTCACACCTGAGAGGCCTAAGGTCACAGAGACGAAAGGTAAAGCAGTATCATGTCTTACCACCTGTGCTCACTGCAAGACTGGTGGGCAGAATTGCCTCATTGTTAAAATATTGATGTCTGACTCTTTTTATTTACTTATTTGCCAAACACAAAGTTTAATTCATCTGAGATGTGCATGTGATATATCTCCACTCTCCTGATACACAAATTTTTGCAGAGGAACTATTTTGGGGAACCTACAGATTCCACTGGTTAGAGTCAAGAAGTGAATAGTCTTGGTGGGGAACTGTTTTAACCCCTTGGCCACTCAGATGACCTAAACCTTGTCCTTACTTATAGAGAGAATGGGCTTCACCAAGATGGTGGCAAGCTGGCAACAGGAGAGACCAGACTGAGCCAATTGATAACCAGACAGATGGAAACCGGCAGGAGAAGTGAGAGAGATGGCTACCTGCTACACGCGACTTCTCCAGGAGGGAGCTTGCGTTAGGGCATGTCAGCTTGGGTAGGACGCCAGCACTGGATTTTAACTCAGCATTCACAGTTGTCTCTTCACTAAGCCAGGAGGCCCAGAACTTCTGGCAGAGCTGTGAAACAGTGCCTCTCTGCTTTAAAGAGCAACCACATTTTTGTTAAGAATTAAAGCCAGCTCTTTTGCTCTGTTTGATTCCTTTTCTCTACATTCGCCACACAATGTCTATGCTGTCTTGCTTTTCTTCAAACACTATAAATTTTAAGTGTTGGCCCTCAGTTTCACAGAGTGGGTGGGTCCACAAGAATGAAAAGAAGGTGGCCGGATTCTGCTCCAGGCTAGTAATCAGGCGTGTCAGGGGCCATTTGCATGTTTACCAACCTCCATCTTTCATTTGTTTTTGATTTAAAGCCTGATGTGCTGTGGGCTTATCTCCCTACTCACTGGTTCCTCCTCTTGCTTTGACCTCATAGGTATCATCCTAAAGGAGGGACTTTGGGAAACACCGAAGGGCAATGGAATTGGTAGGCTCACCATTGGGATGGGAGCTGATCATTTGTGCCATTTCACATCTGTATGATTTGTAATGGGATAGCAACCCAATGCAATCACTGTACTTTGGAGGTGAAGTTTTTATTTCCAGTGAGCTGCTTCTGTGCCTGAGCGCTTCTGTGGGCATTCAGGAACCGTGGACACATGAGTAGAGAGAGAGCATAACCTCAGGGAAGACAGATTTCCAGTCCCAGTTAGAAAAGAAAAAGCAATACATCCATCAATGTAGAACATCTGATTTTAAACATTCCCCACCAGCATATATTTTTAATATTAGGACAAAAAAAGTCTTAAAATAAATAAATAAAAGGATGCCTACATCCTTACCATGGTTGCTCATTGTTGAAATTAAATCCTTTTATTTTAGTGGATTAAAGTTACTATCCTACTGGGTGGAACATATCTAGATTTGTGACAGACAAGGCTCAGGGCTAAGAATTTAAGAAAATGGTGACTATTGAATTTTTCTGTGTGTATCTGGTATTCCTGGAATCTTTATCTGTACGGAGAGTCTAAAGAGTCTGAGCTGGTTTTGAAGACCGGACGCCTCCTGGTTAGAACTCTCTAGGACTGCTGCAGGGTGCCTGCCCCAGTGCGTCCACAGCGCCATCTAGCGGATGGGCGGGGGCAGCCCAGCCCTGCAACCGGCCACAACCCTAACTGAAGGTAAATGCTCTGCTCAGGCCAACACACCTCCATGGCAGCACTGGTTTTTGCCTAAGGTCGTTGCTAGGGCAACGTTGAACAGCACGGAGCACTGCTAAATTAATTAGGATGAGTTAAGCTTCTTTTAATGGGAAAGTTTTAACCAGAAATGACTAGATTTTACATCCTCATAGCTTTTCTATATTGGATGGACAGATAACTGTGGAGAAAGAGTGGTGGCCAGTAGGAACCAGTGTGGCTTTGGGCTGATGCAGTAACTCTAAGATTTCAAATCTTCAAAAGCTGAATTAAAAGCATGCAAAGCATAGTGAGTTTCAGTACCTCATTGTCCTTGCAATATGTCTACACAAAATCCTGTTTCCTACTCTGTCTGCCTGTGATTACTGTTTCTTACAAGCTCAGTGTGTCTGGTAGTAAATATTGATGTTAAAACTCCAAACTTGTTGTCTGTGCTGTTGTGAACAGACAGTCCTTGGATGGGAAACACACTTCTGTTCAGCTCTAGTAACTGTAAATATGCTGCATGTATTAAAATGTTTCCTGTATTCAGTAAGATGCCGGCCCTTCTTTGTCAGCTGTGTGTGTGTGTGTGTGTGTGTGTGTGAATGGTTTTCCCAAGAGGAAGGGTGGAGGATGCCCAAGTCACCTGTTCTTACTTCCATTTTCTGCTATGATGAATGTCCTTTACCAAAGAAGCTGGTGATAGAGATGGTATTCTATAAACTGTGGAATGCAACATAATTTAACTAATTCCCATGCAGAAAAACCAAATACCTGACCCCTCCCTAACACTCATACCTCAGGGAACACAACCTAGAATTCCAGATTTTGCTTTCCACTATGACCTGACGTCCACAGATGGCCCGGGGACTTCTTTTTCAGCACTCTGCCCTCCTACCCCTCAGCATCCTTTTCCTGTCCCATTCCCTACATCAAAGCAGCAGGTGGATGTTCATAGGGATAGAAAGGGAATAGCAGCTCTGAACTCTTGCAACTAGAAGAGACTTCTGCCTTAGGAGAGAATAAAGGGACCTTTCAACTACCTTTTGGACTCACAATAGCTCAGCAGCCAGTGGGCCAGCTGGTTCCCTTGGCTTGTCCTGCAATTGGCTCTTGTAAGTCTTACAGGCTCTAAAGTCCTGTGTGCTCCGTGTCTGTTGTCAGGTCATGTTAAATGTCTGTCATGTTCTCAGCGGTCACTTGAGCACAGCACAGGATTCTAGACCTCTTTCCATTCTAGAGTGCCAGCCTTCAGGGATCTCAGTTTTGCAGGTTGCTTTGGCCCTTTCACTCCTCACTTCCTTCTCGTGGTTAGTACTCCCTTTGTGATGGCTTGATGGTACTAGAGCCAATTCCAGAAAGTTCTTTGAAACCAGAGAAATCCTGTTATTCCTATCCAGTGTTCTCATCCCCACCTGGTCAATGTGACTCAGCCCAGAATAATACATCCAGCCCACAGCGGTGTGAAAGTTAGTCAGTGTGTGAATTTCACTAATATTTTTTTAAAAACTGCTTCATCTCTTTCAGAGACCTGTAATCTGAGTTCACTTTGAACCCACACTAAGCCTCACCAAGCTCAGTTGCTGCCATGGACATGAGCAGGAAGAGTTTGAGACAGAAAATAGGACTTTGGGATAAAGTTCATAAACTATCAAACCTCGACCCTCAAGCTGAAATAATTACTGTGCTCAGAGTAGCTTTTAATATGGTTCCTGAGCTTCTATGCCAAAAAGCATCACCACTGAGCTCCTGCACTGACAGCACTGTTCTACCAAACCAAGAGGGGTTCATCACACATAAAAGCAACTCATCAGGAATTTCCATCCTCAGGTCTCCTTCTCCACCAGCCCCAATGTAAACACAGACACTTTGCTGAGCAAAACGTTCATGTCCTACAGTCTTGAGAATGGCGCCATCTGCTGGTTTACCTACCCGGCAGCCATTCCTTAGTCTTCTGGCATCAAAAATTGATTTTCTTTTGAGTTGCTAAATTTCTTTTTGTAGTTCAGGTGGCTCAAGGGCCAGGCACGTGACCAGGTGTGGCCAGTCAGTCCCACAGGCTCCCAGGCACAGTGACTGGTTCAATGATAAAAACACATGACCTGAGCCGAACCAATCAGAATCGATCTCTTAGGCTAGACCTATTGAGGGAGCCTTTCTCCTGCCCCTGAACTTGCTAGACAGGTACGAGGAAATCCTGGAGAGCTAGTTTTGCTCCCACATGGAAAGAACTTTCCTAAAAATGAAACATCGACAAAAGGCAAGCAGGGTTTAGAGACAAAAAGAAACTACATTCTTGATCCACCTCTGGTTGAATGTATGTACCCAACCTATCCCTGAAGTTTTCAGTTATACCAACTTAAAAAAAAAAAAAAACCTTCAAGTTTCTTTTTCCATATACTAGTCGAGCACTTGAAATGAAAAATGTCCCACATAAATTGTAATTGGACCCAGAAGCGTTTCTCCACAAGGGTTTAGTTTAACACATTTGGTGGAGTATCAGAAAATGACATGTGGTCAAAAATAGTTTGAGAACCTTGAACTAGACAAATTTTGAAAGACACAGTATTTCTCAGAGTCTTGATCTTGATTATATGCATGTTAAATAGACATAATAGACGCATAGACATAATAAATAATCCTTTCCAACACTCATGATTCTTGTTGGGACCAGTTTGCTAAAGAATATACTTTGGAACATACTTAGTTTGAGTTTTCTCAAAGTCCAGGCTTAGGAAGAAGCAATACTTAAGGGGATGACAAATGACAATGAAAACAGCAACAAAACTTAGGATCTGTTTAGGACTCACCTAGATTTAATCCCAAATGGCAATGCCTTTTACACTAATACCAAATTTGATGATATATAGAAAAAAACTTGAGTCATTCCCCAAAGTTTCAATAATGGTCATCAAACTCTGTGGCCAAACAGAAACTCAACCTGAACTGAAAAGACAGAAACACCCCCAATTTTTTCAGGATAACTCTGTTTTCATCAGCTCTGCCCTCCTTCCTATGCCAGTTTTACTGTCCAATTTTAACACTTAAGGTGAAACGACATGTCACACAAAGAAGAAAACCAACGCCATCTGCGATTTTATAGTTATTTTAATAACCAGGTTTACATTAACAGTCACTTAATGAACTTTTTTTCTTTTTTTTTTCTTTTTTTTTAATCTCAGCTAAACTCAAAACACGGTTTTCTTCACGGTTCAAACCAAACAGCTCTTCACATTCCAGAGCTACCTCACAGCTACCACAGATCACAGGGACATTTACTGTCTGTTCATAGTCACCAGACACAGAACTGAACACGCACACGCCATTTTCCAAAGAGGGAACTTACAGCAAATGCTGGCTGCCTGGACGGCCCGTGTGTCCCTCTGGGGCTCGAGCTGGAGCTTTCCAGGGGAGAAGGCCTGGAAAGCTTGTGGGACTCGCGTCACCCTGCTGGGAAGGGCCTCTCAGGGTGAGTGGAAAGTCCAGACTTAGGATCGAGGCCCTTGGGACAGAGCATGACTCTCTGGGTGTAGTCACAAAGAAAAGCTCAACGGATGACCAGACTCTGAAGAAAACGTATTTTCAGGATGATTATGACACTTCCGTTTTTAGAAAATTTAGAAGAAACATTTCCATTGGGGTGGCTGATTTAACAGTTCCAGATCCCTTCTCAACTACCCCACTACCCAAGACTGTGGCCTTCCAGACAGCACCCTCGTTGACTGCCATGTGGGTTTAGAAACAACACGAGAAGGGTGGCAAGGTGTGGCATCCTTAGAGAGGGGCTGAGACACGAGGCAGCAAAAGGAAGCTTAGGAGGAAGACAGAAGACCCCGCACACCCTCCCAGAGCTGGGTGACGTGCCAGTGAATTCTGAGACAGCCAAGACTTGCTGTTAGGTTCTCTTCCGGAACCCTGCATGGGGCTCTTCGATGTGTCTTATGGAATAGGACAAATCTGAATAAAAAATTTAACTTAAGGAGCAAGAAACCAGAAATCGAAGTCAAGAAAATAGTGGGGGTGTTCTTGGAATTCTTAGGAATTTCTATGCTTGGGAAGTTACTAATACTAATGAAGAAAGGGAGGCTCTGTCAGGTCATGCTGCTGCCTATCACCGAGGCCTTAAGAAGCTGTTTTCTACAGCATGGGACGTTTGTGTAGAATATAAAGTTCTGCATGAATGTTTAATTCAGAAGTCCCAAATGCAACCAGCTGGGCCATGGCAGGGAAAGGTCATGAAGGGATGGGTTGGACGCAGGGGCTGGTAACAGTCGCAGGTGGTACATAAGTGGGCACGCTGACTGGTTATTTACGTGTCTTTTCCTCCATCTGGTGGTTATGGCTGGTACTGCAACATATTCTACGCACAGCCCAGCCAATGAGGTATATAGACTATGCTTCCCAAATGACAAGCTTCTGTCTGCAAAACTGTCACTCTCAGACTGCAATAGGCCCCCACATCTTTGAGTTCTAAACCAAGAGGTTACAGCCACCCTTCGTTTAAGTTTCCTCAAAATAAAGGCACCATGAAAAAGCCCTCAAAGTAGTAAGATTCCTTCTTTTGATGGGAAATAATCTTTTTCATGATTAAAACAGAAATTAGCTTGCTAAGGGAGATCCTATTCCTTGGCTATTTTCAAATGCCGCATTGGCCACGTGTTTCCTTTTCTCTGGCCCTCAACGTAAAACCTTCGGTTAAAGATACCGGTTTCTCCTGAACACCTGACTGGTGTTTGGGGGAGAAACACCTGCTCTTCTCGTCAAAGTACTTAGTACACAGGGCTGTGGATTCTGTCAGCTGGATCGCCCAACACGGAAGTCCGATCCCAGGTTGAATTGAATTTTCCTGCATATGAGCCTCTTAGTTCTATAGATCTGATCTGGCTCAAAGAACTTGCTCCCAAATTGAATCTTTCAGAAGTGGCAGGATAGGGACATGGACAGTCAGCTCTGACAGACAAGGCAGAGGCAAATGCTCCTCGCTAACTACCTTTCTGTGCCATGTCACAAAGGCTGCATGAGACTGCCACCGCTTTGGGAGACTTTGGTACCAAAAACAAACGTCCCCCAAAAGGCTGTACTAGTGGAAGGGGAAACAGATGGCTCAGGACTAAAAACTAGAACCTCGACCACAGAACGTGCTCCCTCTGCCAGACTAGCTTTCCCAAACCCCTGCCTGACTCTCCTGTAAGCTGAGAAGACCTAGTTGCAGTCAAGGTTAAGGAACACATGAGGAAATAAAATTTGGACAACAACAAAAACCTGTCATGGCTGCACCCGGATCTCAGGAGATCCAGAGTCACTCACTCACCACCGGCCCCATCCCAGCTCCACCTCTCTGTCCGGGGACGCCAGAAGCACGCAGTTCTTCTGGCTTTGCAAAGACAGGGGAGTGAGAGGCGATCTCCAACACGTGTTCAGAGGGGGGTGTTATTTAAGTGTGGCTGCCCCGCCCCTGAGGGCCTGTGCTCCCAGCTGTTGCCTTTTAAGAGCACCAAAGAAACGGGAAGGCAGGAGAAGGGTCTCTCCTCTCTCCTCTCTTCCTTCCCAGCCCAAGGAAGAAAAGAATTTGAAAGCACCACTGAGAAAGAGGCCCCAAACACCAGCACGACCAAGCGGGTGGGAGCAATGATCGGGTTTTGGTGTTTTAATAAAATGTTCAAAGGAATAAAATCTATGAAGAGAGGACATGACAAAATCCGGAACCTAAAGCCCACCTGCCTTCTCTGCAGACCCCCGGGGACTGTGATGAAGTGACAGCTGCCCCAAGGGGCCACCTTCCATGGAAATAAATGTACTTCATTAACACAATACACAAGACCCCTTAAGCTCACCCACCCACCCCCTGCCCCCCATACACACCCCACCCCAGCCCCGCTGAGCCGTCCATCTTGCTCTGGGCTCCCACCACCCACTCACCCCAAATAACTGTGTCCCTTTTGTTCCTTGTCCTGACATCCAGCTTTGTCTGTCCCCTTGTCTTAAGATGCAGCACTACACACGCTCTCAACACTATATAGCAGACTCTTTTACCTTAGTGGCCTGATTGCATGCATGCAAATGGGGGGGGGGGTCAACCGAATCAAGGCTAGGCACAGACAGAAAACAAAGCAATTTTCGTAAAGCTAGGCAAGCGAGCGTAACATCGGAGAAACATAAGGCTTGAGGCTTATTGATTCTTTAGGTCGCAACTGTTTTCGCTTTCCTTCTTAAATATCGGTGTACCATTTTGGCTTCAAAAAAATCTCTTGCTGCTTCTGCCCCTCTCTGGGAAGGGGTGGCTTAACTCAGAGATGTGATGTTCGAACGGCCTCCAGGGGGCGCCACGATACGCTTGCTGGCGGAGCGGACCCCTTCATCCACTTGGGTGCCTGCCGTTGGCAATCAATTCCCAGGGAGACAAGAGAGAAACTGGATTAATTTTACGACTATAAGATAGTACCCGCTTTTCTGCCCTCATCTCCCAAGACACTTCCCTTCTAGTCTGTCAGGTATTCTAGACCTTTCAGACCCGCCCTCCAGAAAACTCTCCGTCTGCCAGGTGAAGCCAGGTTCTTATCTAGATGTCATTGGACCCTCAGCATCATGACAACGGATAATAACAGGACAGTGGGGATGATGTGAAAAATAGCTGCTTACATTCACCATAACAAGCCATGTTTTAAGTGTGCCTCGGATTAACTCACTCAATCCTCACCAGTGTCCTGAGAAAGATACTGCCCACGGGCAGAGGAAGTGACGGAGGCTGTCAGGGGTTAGGCACGGTGACGGAGGGGTGATGGACGGGCCCCGCAGCCCCAGCACGAAAGGAAGCATCGACATGCCTTATGGCTGCTAAAAGCTTAGGGCATAGGGTAGCTAGGGAGCAACAGAAAATGGCAAAAATACTGACAAAAATGTCGGCAACTAGCAGAATGGGACCTCTGGCCACGTCACCTCAAAACTTCTAGGCTTTTCCTTTTGTCTTCCTTCCCTAGGTATGTGTCCCCACCTGGTTCATTCCCTGTTGTCCTGTTTCTCCCATTCTTTACTCCCCATAAACGGTTTTCTCTTTACACATCTCTGCCCCTTCTTGTTACCTTGCTCCCCTCTCGTTTAAATGATTGATCATAGAGGTGCACATCCACACTTATTCTCCCCCCATTTTAAGCCTACTGGTTATGGAGCAACTGGATAATTATTTTCTCTTAATGTCAGTTCTAGGCAGACGTGGTGATCATTTACACTTGATCCTTAACCTGACTGAGCGGTACCTCCCTATCCCAACGGGACTTCTTTTTAATGCGGGGAACCTTCCAGCTTGTCGACTAACCACCACCCTAACAGTGGTCCAGGTTAGCTCCCAGGATCACCTGCCAGACTGAGCCCTGTTTTTCCCCTTTCCCTCTTCCTTCCTCCCCTTCCCACTCACGGTCGCCCTCGGCTTGTCTGGCTCACCCGACAGGCTGAATCCGGACTGGTGCAGGTTCCTCACGGCGGGTTGGGCCGCGTGGGAGAGCCCCGGGTGGAGCCCGCCGGGGTGCCCGCCTTGGGCGTGGTGGTCAAGTCGAACACGGGCCCATCGTACATGCCCCTCGGGACCGCATGCAGGTCTGCCATCTGCGGCAGAGAAAGCCCGTCACCGAGTATTCCCGCAACAATTAGGTCTGCTCTAGGTAGCACACATATATCTTAGCGAACCAAGCGTGTGTAGTGGAGCCAGATAGCAATCATATTATTTTAAGGAAAGGAGACATAGTGTAAAATAAAGTGTGGTGTGTCACAATAGAGTGATGATGAAGGAGGCTAGTGAAGGTCTCTCTAAATAGGTGACCCTTGATCTTAAAGGAGCTTGTTATGGGCCCAGGGTTGAGGGAGGAGGCTGCGAGATACGGGGGGGGGGTGTGGCTGGCAGCGTTCCCTGCAGAGGAAACCCAGGGTAGAAATGTTAGGGAATGGCATTGCGTGGGGGAGCAGAGCGGGTGGGAAGCGAGTGGGGTTTGATGAGATCCCCTGGGAGCTCCAGCCTCAGGCTCCTTGGCACAGATCAGAGTGGCAGGCCTCGGAATGAGTGTCCGGCCTGATCCCCTGACCTCTGGCTATGGCTGTGAACTTGGCTTGGGACTGTGGAGCTAGCCAGCAACATCACTCAAGGGATGCTGTAGGCTAGGCCTGGTGCCAGGCACTGGGGCTTATGGTCCCATGAAACATGGTGACTCCCCAAGGGGCTCCTGGTCATTTAGACAAACACTGCAAGACCACCCAGTGAGTACAGTGGTACCCATTAGAGCTGAGGCGGTGAGGACACAATGCTGGAGCAGCTTGAACAGCACAGGATGGCCCATCAGAAGACTTCCGAGGACACCTGCCACAGGTGACTCAGTTCCTTCGCTCATCTGCTAGTGACTCAGTGCAGGCAGAGAGGCCAAGCTCATCACATTTGCAGATGCTAATGATCCCGGTGGGATGACGATCATATCAGTCAGTACTCCCCCAAAACCCTGACCAACAATTCCAGATCATCGTCATTTCTTTGGGTCCAGATTCTAAGTCACATTCATGGAAATAAAGTACTGATATATGGGAAGTTTGAGCTTTATTTTCCCCTCTATTAGGCCAAAACTGGAGTGTGGAATTTTACTCCACACTATCTAACTTTAAAATGACCACTAATAAAGAGATAAGAATGGTGAAGGGACTTAAAACGTTGTCATAAAATAAACAGTGGACGGCGACAGGGATGTTTAGACTAAGTGACAGGTGACTCTGGAAACACGCAGATGCTCTAAGAGGCAGGTTGAGCTTGTTCCGTGCGGGTGCTGAGAGCAGAACAGACCTGACTGATTGACTTCAGGGAGGTCATTTCAGCCCAGCAGAAGGAAGTGTGTTCTCACAGGCAGAGCTGCTCAGCTACCTCATGAGATAGGGAGACTCTCTGTGTCGTAAATGTCCACACGGAGGCCGGACCACCTGTTACTGGGATCACTGGGGGTCTGGGTGGGGTGGGCACTCGGTATTGAGTTTCTATGAGCCTCTCTCTAACCAACCCCCAACATGTCACCACTAAAGACTCGTTCTCTCAGCTCCTGGGCATGTTGGCAGCAGACGGTTCACAGCGGAGTCCCTCTCAAGAATGGCCCTCAGCTGAAGAGAGCCACCTTGCCCAGGAACCATGGCTAGTTGGTAGGCTGGGGCTGCAGGGACTGTATATAAAGGCCCAGACCCCTTTCAAGGACCAGCCCAGCTGGGAGGAGCCGAGGCCCTTGTTACAGCTGCATTCGGTCCCATATTCTCCTCTGTCCCATCCGCTTTCCGATCGTGCACAAGGGCAGATCTGAGAGCAATCCCCCGGAAACTGCCTACTTGAAAATCTCCCTCCCAGGGTCTGTTTCCCAGAGAAACTGCTCTGAGACACTCTTTCTCCCCCTGACCTGCAGGAAGGCGGGGGAGGTGGGGGATGGCTGTGGGTGGTCCAGGTGAAGGCGGGCAGGACTGCTTCCCCTGCATGGGCCCACAGTGACTTGCACAGTGAGACCCCTCCTCCTCTCCCCACCAGCTCCTCCATCCCACGTGCATGGATGACTGTGTCTCTTCTAACAGAGGAAGTCAGAAGCAGGGTTCAAATTCCAGGATCCCAGGGCTGGTGTAACCCTGCTTTGTGGAGCCCTAAGCTTACCTGAAAGTGACTTGGAGATCATGTGGGGGTAGGAGGGAGAGCTGAAGAGACAGAGTTCTGAGCCTCTCCTAAATCAACTAGAGCTGCTTGGTTTGTAATATGTAGGTAGGTAGGTGGGTAGATATACATGTGTGTGTTAGTCTATCTGTCTATGAAATCAGAAACATAAATGAGATTTTATTTGGACCATAGAACTAGCTGAGTTAGAAGCATTTGCCCTTGTGGGCAAACTGGATAGGATGAAACAGGGAGGTGTGGGTGTGGATTGCTGGTTCTCACAGTAAGCCTTAAAGAGTAATTTTTTTTAAAAAAATATTCACTGACAGTATTTTAATTAGTACAATTTTAAATTACTTTAAAGGAAAGCGATACAAAAATGGGAGAATATCCCTTGCAAGAAACTTTCGTTGGCCCAAAAAGGTTTTGAAATCCCTTTTTATGTACATGAAATATCCGATTGTCCTTTGGGGAGAGATCATTGCTGTGAACCTCTTTGGGAGAGTCTGGAGCACATCGATCCCTCCCAACCCACGGTTACTCTTCCTATGCCTGACGGGACACAAACCCTGCCCGTCCCCCCGCCCCCGCCCCCGGCCCTGGCTCTGGAGCTTCTCACCTTCCTCCTGGCTTTTATGCGCTTGTAGACATAGTCGGAGAAGGGGCTGCAGGGGATGAAGCGGCCAGCCCCCTGGGTCACGTGCAGGCCGCCATCTTCCAGCATGATCTTGCCCTGACAGATGACCACCAGAGGGGCCCCACGCAGCTCCATCCCTTCAAAGATGTTGTACTCTGCAGCCTAGAGATGGGGCGAGGGGCAAAGCCACGGCATGGGCATGGGGCAGGGAGAGAGAGGGATGCATTCTCACGTGCTTGGGATCCTGCCTTCGGTGTCATTAGAACTGACTTGTCAGCAAGCTGGGAAAAGCTTACAATGCATCCGCAAGCTTTCAGTGGGTAGCAGCCCTGGGGATAGATGCTCGCTAAGTAAAGGCTGGAATTCCTAGCAAGGAGAAGCGTCCAGTCTTTAGCAAGGTCACGTATGGAAGTAAATATTGTCACTGGCAGTGTTCAAGGAGACGCTGGATAACTAGCAGGACGCTGTGCTTGGCAGTCTTATGTCCCCGCTAACTCGAAATTAAATAATGTGACATGGCACAATGTTTAAGCAAAGTCCATCCCTACCAAAAAATGGGATTTCTTCCTACTTTAGTCATTCAACAAATGAGAAGTATCCCTGCAAAAAAGGTTAAGGGCATTGGTCTGGAGTCAGGTTGTCCAGGTTTGAATCCAAGCCTCACTATTTCCTTGCTGTCCAAATTCTTTAATCTCTCTGTACCTCAATTTCCTTTAAAATAGAGGCTACCTGTGGAAGACCGTTGTAGAGGCTGAATGAATTAAAAGCACAATGCCTGAAGCTTAAGTGCTTAGAAAACATTAACTATTTTTATTCATGAGTATGAACTCCGTCTGTTAGGCACTGTGCTTTATTATCTTCCACCTGAACATGAGAATTCCAATTTTTTCCCCATTCTCTTTCCTTCTTGGCACAAGGTACCAACAGCACTCCCCACCCTTCTGGAGGAAGGTATGACCACGGGACTGGCTCGGGCCAATGTGGCGTGAGAGAAGCAATGTCTTAGAACAGCTGTCGGAGTCAGTGTACCACTTCCCACGTCCTGCCCCGCATCTGCCCCCCCCAGCAATCGTGGGAGTGTGTGTAGAGATGAGACCTCTATCAGCCACCATCCTGAGTGACAATGATGGCAGAGCCCCTCTGGTGACCCATTTTAGAAAGCATGAGTGAGAAATACACTGTTGAGGCTTTGAGAATTGGGAACTGGGGTGGCTTGTTATTACAGCACATCCCAGTTTAAGTACCCTGGTGCACCATACGCACACTACTCCCCTGACCAAGTTCCTCGCATGCATTGTCCACCCTCCCCCACTCCCACCAGCCCCAGCCTTACCGACTGGTGGTTCTTGGCGGACACAATCTTTACAGCATCTGGATCCCAGATCACCAGGTCGCTGTCAGAACCCACAGATATTCTTCCCTTGCGGGGGTACAGGTTGAAGATCTTGGCAGCATTTGTGCTAGTCACAGCCACAAACTGGTTTTCATCCATTTTCCCAGTGGCCTATTGAAATACATACACTTTTAAAAAAATTTGTCAATGCAGGATTTCTGAGCTCAGAGTCAGGTGACCACAATGGCTCAAAAATATAAAGAAGGGTTTCTAAGGTTGTGAGCACAGAACCCACCCAGCAAACTTCAGAATCAGCTGGGCGTCATGGTCACCCAGGCAAATGGTTAAGTTCATGGTTTAAGATGGAAGTTACTGTTCCTGAAATGTGCATTTTTTCTGGCTATATGCACATATTTACTGACTTTTACTTCTAATTCCGAAAAGGATTATAGAGAGTTCACAGTAAAAACAAATGTGATGATGAGCTCATTTTTTAGATATGTGTTTGTATTCACATGGGCATAGGATAAATATAGAAAAACTTCATCCAAATGATAACAATGGTTATCCCCGGGGTGTGGAACTATGAGTAATTTTTATTTTCTTTCATGTGTGTGTTTTTTGGTGGTTTCCAAGTATTCTTTATTGAGAATGTATCATGTAGTTAATAAAAATATTATTTTTAAACAATTCTAGAGAGTGTCAAGATAAACACATGTATACATTCAGAAACGCATAACAATATCAAAAAATAAAAAGACAATCTAAGTATGTAAAAGAGTCAATCTAAGTGTGTAAAGAAACTCCCTCTTCTCAAAACAAAAAGGCTGGGTAAGGGAAAAAAGAATTTAGTTTGAAATCTAGGTTGGAGCTTCCTCATAGCCAAGAAGAAAAGGGGAAACTTGGTAGATTACAAGGTGTAGATAATTGAGACATTCGATCCTATGGACTCTATTTGGCTCTGAAATAAGTGTCTTTAGAGGTTTTAAAACTGAAAACGGAAATGTGATCAACTTAACAATTACTAATTTTAGTAAAATCTTTGGGAGAAACCTCCATTTGCATGGCTATTCTTTTTGTCAGCTTCTGTGATGTTAACAAGGAAAATAAAAGCAGGCCCTTTTGCCAGAAGATGCTGACAGACAATCACGTGTACAGCCTGGCCCACCTCCCATGACCTGGATCCTTACCACAGCCTTATCCCAAATGACAGACATCCGCTCCTCCACCCCGTTGGTGCCCTCAGGAATGGCTGTGAAGTTGTCCTTCCCGATCGCTTTCTGGGCGGTGCTGAAGGTGCAGTGGGCACTGCCAGAAAGCTGCAGGTCACCACTGGCAAAGGAGAAAACCTCCATGTGAATGGCAGAGGTGGCTAGGGACACCTTGGAGGCCCAGACTTGAGCACCTAGTGTCAGCATCCGGAGTACCACAGCTTGAGTTGGGATCCTTCCTCTTCCTCTTGGCAACTATGTTAACGTAGGTGAATTTCTCTAAAGAAAGCTTACCCCACATGGAAAATGAGCGGGGGCGGGGGGATGACATGATCTCTGTGTTATAAAGTAGAAAGGACCCAAATGAATAATGAGACTGATCCAGAGAAGGCGGCAACAAACGAGTCCCCCTATGATGTGGGTTATGGGATAAATAACTTAGTCTTTCTGCCCTTTATGAACGTCCCTCATTCATAAAGTGGTCATGAAGAACAATGAGCTGGTGTGTGGTCTTACCCTAGGGCTTGGCACACAATGCATATTAACTGCTATTACCATTATTTATAGAACTATATAGTATTTTAAAAATACAATGGGGAAGAGCCCAGTCTGTGCAGGGGAATTCTTGATGCCTTTCCCTCACTGCAGACTCTAGTCTAGCTGATGGATGGGCTGCTCCCATCCTCATTCCACCGGTTATGGGATGTTTCCACGCAATGCCTGCTTGCAGGTCATTCTGCACCAACCTGGCCAGCAAGGAGTTGATGTAGTCAGGAGTGGTCGGGTCAGGACTCAGAGGTGGGGATGTCACAAAGGCAGCTGCTTTGGCCCAGTTCTTGCTCCAGTAATGGGTTCCATCTGTGCCGAGGCTAGCAGTGATGGGCTCGCCAAAGACCACGTTTCCTGCAAGGGGTAGGGAATAGGCACAGAGTTTGCATCAGCCCTGGGCCCGGTTTAGATAATCATAGTCCTTTAGCCTACTCGAGGCTGTGGCTCTGAAGTCAGCAGTCCTGGATTCAGGTCGACGGCCCGACCTTTTCTAAGCCTCTGCTTTTCTAGCTGCTAAATTGGAACAATATTGTATTCCCCAGATTATAAAGAACCAGCGATTGCAAGATGCAGTATAATTGTTCAAATTTTGAGGCGAATTAAAATCTGTGGCAAAAGAAAAAAAACGTATACATTGATTATAAAATTCATCCTCATTTCAGAAATGTTAAAATGTGAAACAGCTCTGTCCTGGTATTAATGAAACAAAATGACAGTCACTTCTCAGACTTATGAAAATGAAAGGATTGCAATATGCAAAGTGTCTGGTACACAGGAGATGCTCAGCAAATTTGATTTCTTCATACCGCCTCCTCCTTCCTGTTGTAGGGGCCCAAATGCACCCACGTCGCTGGGAACTGCTAGATCCTGCTGTTCCAAGGACATGCATTGGTTCCAGAAAGTAAAATCTACTTCCGTGGCTGAGAGGTCTTGCGATTTTTTTCTATCATGTTTGTTACTCCTTAACTTAAGGCAAGGAGTGATTTGCTCAAAAACACCCAATAACCTGGGGCACATCAAAGATGAGAATAACTTCCTGGACCCTGTGGCTGGAGTTAGGGACATAAATGTCCCTAAGGAGAGGAGAGGACGAATATTGGAAAATATACTAATCGAAGCTTTTGTTGTGCTTCTTAAAGAAGGGATAGTGATGCACAAGGCAAATGCTGTCTCTTAGAAGGTAGGGTGGTACCAATTTCTCAGTGTCAGAATCTTAAGCTAAATATGGCCCGTACAGCTCTGGATTTCTTTAGCCTTGGTCCTCCATCTTCCACATTCAAGTTCCCCAAAAGGTCAAAGTTTAAGAGGGCTCTATGGCCAGGATTATAAATAGGTTTTGCCTTGCTTCCACTGCTACTAATTGAATTCGGTTCCCGGATTTCTATGTAGGAAAGAATTCTAATAATGCTTCTGGTCTCACTGGAAAAGGCTCATGATTGATTTGTGATGTCTGCCATGGGCAAAGGAAGGAAGTGATAATAATGATTTATATACGACAGCCCTGCTCTTTGCAATGACAGTAAAAAGGATCTGCACATGAATTAATGGGAATCTCAAGGACTCCCCAAAAAATGTTTACCAAATTCAATCCTTTAAGGACACAAAGAAATTAAGACATGAAAATCAAGTAAAGCACTCTAATACCATTAAGAGAAATACTGCCTTAAAAGTGGAAGAACTCTCTCTCTTTTTGTACTTTCTTTAGAAGGGAGAGTAGAATAAGCAAAGGCTGACATTATGCCTGGGTTTGAATGACAGCTCTCCCAGCTGGGAGCCCCTGGATGAGCTGTACTTCAATTTCCTCATCTGAAAAATGGGGATAATTATACCTGTTTCTCAGGGTTTTTTGAGAAGTCCACATAGTAATAAATTTAAAGTACGGTTTTATTGCATTCCACTTGATTGCACTTTGACGATATTACATTTTTAAAAATATAAGGCAAGACCCTCTCCACCAGCAAAAAGATTATGACTTGCTGAAGGCTCAGATAATGGTTAACGTTTTCTAGCAGTCAAGCGTTTTTAATTAAGGTATTCATATTTTTTAGACGTAATGCTACTGCACATTTAATAGACTATAATATAGTATAAACCCAACTGTTGTACGCACTGGGAAACCAAAAAATTTGTGTTTCACTAGCTTCATTACAATATTCGCTTTACGGCATTTGGTCTGGAACCAAATCTGCATATCTCTGAGATATACCTAAATTTATCTTAGTGCAGAATAAATGTTTGTCCTTGTTAAATTCCTAATATTACTTCTGAGCAGCCATGCCGAACTGCTAAAGAGCACCTGGTGATTAAACTCACTGGGACTTACAGAGTAACCTGGTCAGGAGGGGAGATTGAACCCCGCTATACTCTGTCTTCCAGCTCTGAATGCTCTGGACTCTTTCTTTGAGAATGACAGTTCATGAGATGTTTCTTGGCTCCAATATCACCAGCCAGTTTTTCATCACTGAAATAACGCTGCCCTTCCACCCTGCAGACCCAGCTGGACCAGTTCTCCTTGCCAGCGAAGTATGAGCCAGAAGGCTAAAGGTGAGGAATTTTTCTATATGAAGTTTCAAATAAGACCCAGCATATAATTGAAACACTTTGTCCTGAGGCTGCCCAGGTCATCCTAAAAATGGGTCCCAGGCAGAATGTAGCCATCAGCGGAAGGTAAGAGAAGGTGAGTAGGGTAGGTGGTCAGGGAAAGAGGTGTGGGGGTGTGCCTTATGCTCTTTTCTGTCTTTTATTTTTCTTCCTTTTTTCTACTTTCCCCAAGAACAGGTAAGGAACACTGGGCTGTTTTCTGACTCTCACGTGATGACTCAGACCCAGTGGAGCAATCACACATGTCATGTCAAGACATTTAAAAGCTGAGAGAGAGAAACAGTAGGCTTAGCATGAGCAGGGGAAGGCAGAAGGAGCCCCAGATTCTACCAGCTGGAAGGGTTGCCAGACAATTAGGACAACTCCCCTCCCATAAAAAAGGGTCCCCTTTGCCAGAAGGCCAGGCCCTGAACACTCAGCCATCAGCGTCAGCCGGGACTATTTTTAGCCGTCCCAGTCACTCACATCTGGAGCTTTACAGACCACTTCTGAGTGTGTGGATGAATCACTCATCCCGGGTCTCTCCATTACCAGAACGGCCCCCGGCCCACAACAGCAATGATCGTACAACCCGGCCCAGAGACTCCTCTTTCACGACCAACACAGAGCCCTCTGCCTCCGGTTTCTCAACCACACTCTGTTCACAAGGGAGCCCATTAGTCTGCTATTAAGGACCAAGAATGCAAAGCAGAAAGGAAAGCTTTAAAATGAGAGTGAACTTTAGCTTAGCAAGAGGTGAGCAAATGAAGCCCAAGTTAACAGCAGTGGAGGAAAGCAGCAGAAGGCAGGAGGGAATGGGGCAGAGCTCCAGGTCATGTGGCCATGACGCCAGGCACGCTTTGGAGACCCAGTCAGCCTCCTTCTAAAACAACCTGTGCTAATCTGTGTGGCTCAGGATAGGGGTACCCTGCCCTGCTCCGGCCCTCAGTCCTATCCAATCAATCACGCTGCCCCCAAAGCAGATATGGTTCAGGGATGAGCCTGTGACCCAAGCCACGGCCATCGCAGTCCTGGAGACTTGGGCTTGAGCTGTTGGAAAAGATGTACTCCACCTCCTCATCATGCTCCCCATCAAGAATGGAGGACAACAGGCGCCTCTTGGCATTTATTATTGTCACTGCTCATGCTGAAAATAAAGCTGAGAGAGGCCATCAGACCCAAGACAGGAATGAGAGTGACAGAGCCCTAATCTCATAGTTTAAACCCCTTCCACCTGGCCACATCTGTAACACTTTCAACCAAGAAGTTACTTTTGCTTAAATCAGTTTGAGTTGGACCTTTGACTTCTGCACCCAATATCATCTTGACTAATATGTCCATCTATAAAGCTTAGGTCCTGTGAACTGACAATCAAAGCTCAAAGAGAGGAAGAAAGGTAAGTCACATCTCCAAGGAACTGATTCAAGCTGTGTCAAGTCAGGTAAACCACTTATTCTTCCTGAACCTCAGTTTACTCACCTGCCAAATGAGAGAAATCTGGGATCCTGCTATCCACACAGATATGGAAAAAAGCAAATGAAGCCCATTTGGCTAATGTGGATGAGGGGCTCTCCAGAGAGCAAGGCAATGAGCAAAATAGGCACCATTTATCTATACTGGACATCCAGGGATGGGAGGACACACATGGAGCTTCAAGGCCCTGAGATCCTTGGAGCACAACTCACCTTTTTTCCTGGCTTGTGAGATGAGGTCAGCTGCACTCTTGCTCATGACCTTCGTGACATAGAGAGGGCAGTTGGTTTGGCTGGCGATGGTGATGGCACGGAACACAGCCTCGGCTTCCAGCTGCAAAAAACAAAACAAAACAAAACAAAAATGGTCTCCAGGAGTCAACAGGAAGAGGAGCCTCTCAAAGTTGCCACTCCCCTGTCTCCACGAACTGGGAGCACAGTGCAGTGCAGAGGTTAAAAGCCTGGACGATCCGAAGATGGATGCTGGGTAGAAGTCTCAGATTTAGCACCTCCGGGCTGTATCCCTTTACTAGGTTTCTCAGTGCCCCTGCCCCTCTCCTGTGAAGTGGAGATCAGGAGAGGACGGCACAGAGTTGTCGTGTGACAGCAGTGCCTGGCACACAGTAAGCGCTGCGTCGACGTAGCTAGTTTTTCCTTGGCCAATTCCCCTCTTCCTGTGATTATCACAAAGCCGAAGCAGCTGGAAGCCTTTGCTCCCTACTCTTCCCACGGCAGATACTCTGGCAAAACACAATCCCAATACCGATATGTATAAAACAACCAGTGAAGGCTGTTAGCCATCACGCTCCCTCAGCTCCTTTCCTGCAGCGAACCGGTGGTCAGTGATGGGTTAATCCCAGCGAGCATGTCTTACACTACTAATTCCTGGACTTCTCAGCACAAAGACTTCTTTTGTTATGGATCTCCTCCATCCCACCCTCATGTAGAATTCATGTTTTCAAAGATGCTAACCAGCCCACTTGCAGTTATTAAGCAAGAAATAGTGAGTTTTCACTTACTTCATTAACAAATCAGGGTTTGAGAGCTCAGCCTTTCTTAAAAGACCTGGGTCTGAGTTCTGATTCTGCCAGTTAGAAGCCAGGTGACCTCAGGTACCTACCTTATACAACCTCCCAAAGCCTGAATTTCCTTGTCTTTAAAGTGGGGATAATAATAGGATCTGACACATATGGCTGTTGTGTGTATTAAAAGAGTTCATCCTTGTAAGGCAATCAGCCCACTCCTGGGACAAGGCCAGTATTCCTAGAAGGGTGGCTATTGGTCTTGCTGATAGCAGCTTCTGACCACTGGGCGATAGCTTGTGTTACTAGCCCAAGTTACTACCCAAGTTAGTCCAATTTGGCCCAGAGCAGAGACATTGGTATTGTCCATTTGATCATTAGGAGTTTTTCTTTTCTTTTCTTTTTTTTTTTTTTTGATGGATATGACATTCTGGTTAGCCTCTTGCAGCCTGACTCTTTAAAAAACACCAAAAATAGCCTACAGATGCTTAGCGCTTATATAGTGCAAACCAATTATTGCCCGTGGTAAGTGTGGCTCAGCAGATAGACTCTAAGAGCTTGGCTGGTCCAGCTGATGTCCCCCAAGCTACACTACGTCCCATGTGGATAAGGCCCTGGAGGTCCCAGGAATGCAGCCACCTTCCTGAAGCACCCAGACTATGGGAGTGGCATCTCAGGGCCTCTGAACAGCATCATCATGGTATCTGAGTGTGCTGTGAACGGAAGAGGGGCGGGCTCCTCCCACGCCCACGCCTGCCTCTTCACACCTACGCTGACCACTCCAGCTGCCCTAGGACCTCAGCCCCGGCCCTTTGATCTCACTCCCTCGCAGCCCTGCAGGTTCTTCAGCACCTTGACAATATGACTATCTTTGGAAGGTTACATCACTCTTCAGCTTCACCCAAAAGGGCTTCCAAGGTTGTCAGGATCAGCAGCCGAGAGGCTTTCTACTAAAAAGGAGATGAGAATGGGAAGGGAGGGGTTGAACAAACAAACCAAGAACAAAAATAGACTTTGTTCAGAAATCCCCTGGCTGCTGCTGAAGGATCTATCTTGCCAACACATCTCAACAGTGACCGGCATTTAAGAAACGTGTCACAAACAGTGCTGGTCATCCTGGCCAACTCGCACTGTGCAAACAACCTTCCAGTCCTTCAGACATGACAGGCCAGAGCCTTAACTTCCCTGAGCTTCAGCTCCTCTGCACACCAGTAACACCAACCACCCAGAGCAGCAGCAAGGATGACTGGGACAATGCACTTCGCACAACACCGGGTACGAGCAAGTATTCCATAGAGGGGACCTGGCATTAAGGACGCAGATTTTTTCAGAATTGCTGTGACTACTACTCTAACCAATTTTTTTTTTCATTAGGGTATAATCGATATATTAGTTTCAGGTGTACAACACAACGATTAGACATTTGTACATGTTGCAAAATGATCACCATAATAAGACTAGTTAACATCTGTCACCACACAGTTAAAAATTTTTTTCTTGTAATAAGAAATTTTAAGGTCTATGCTCTAATCAACTTTCAAATATGCAATACGGTATCATTAACCACAGTCATCGTGCTGTACCTCACATCCCCAGGACTTACTTATTTTATAACCGGAAGTTGTTGCTTTTGACTATCCTCATCTAGTTGCCCCTCCCCCTGCCTCTGGCATCCACCAGTCTGTTTTTCGTTTCTATGAATTTGGTTGATTTGGGGGGGGGGTGAATTTTTTGTTTTTTAGATTCTACAGATAAATGGGATCCTATGGTATTGATCATTCTCTATCTGACTCATTTCCCATAGCATAAGGCCCTCGAGGCCACGTTATTACAAATGGCAGGATTTTATTCTTTTTTATGGCTGAATAATATTCTACGTGTGTGTATGTGTGTGTATATATACCATTTTCTTTCATCCATTCATCCATCAATGGACACTTAAGTTGTTTCCATATCCTAGTTATTATAAACAATGCTGCAACGCCCATAGGAATATAGATAACTTTTGGAATGAGTGTTTTTGTTTTCTATGAATAAATACCAAAAATGAAGTCACTAATAGTTCTATTTTTAGTTTTTTGAGGAACCTCCTTATTGTTTTCCATAATGGCTGCACCAATTTATATTCCCACCAACAGACAAAATCATAAATTATTTCAACTGGTTACAAACATGTGAGACAAAAGGGCTTCTGGGATGCTGATAATGTTCCATTTTTCCAACTGGGTGCTAGTTACACAAGTGTATTCAGTGTGTGAAAATCCATTGTTCCTGTACGATAGGAACACTTTTCTCTATGTGTGTTACACTTCAATTTAAGGGGGGGAAAAGATCCTAAAAGAGATGGGCAGTGGGAATGCAATCATTTCTGGTTCTGACTTCTACCTGCTGTAGAGAGTGGGGCTTGGAATGACAGAACAGGAACAGTGTTCACTTCGCTGACACGGAGGACCTTGAATTTGCTCCAGGTGCCAGACCCAGGCTGATCCCCCAAAGCCAATATGCTCTCAGCCATATGAAAGCCAGTCCAGCTCTGTGCCCCGTGCCAGAAGCTGAGGTGGCTGACATCCAGAGACACGGAATCCACCCCTAGTTACCTTTCATTCCCTCTCGAGCTGCTAAGTGCAGTCACAAACCAGCACACATTTTACTCATAGGAAACGTCCATACCTGGGTGCAACCATCACCTTATAAATCAACAGACATAAAGCCTATGAAAAACCCATTCAGTCTCCTATGCATATGACCAATATTTTGCAAGACTCAAAATACAATATGGAATAAGGAATGAGCGGAAATGTCTGATTAAGAAGGGATTTAGATATTTACCACTTCTACTGAATAACTGAATGACACTCCAACCAACATTATCATTAGAGAGATTAGGGATCAAAAGTAAGACTGTTCCTTACATTCCTTTCTAATTTTCTCAGGGGCCCTCGAGGTGGGTCAGTCAGAAGTGGTCTTTGGAAGAAACGTTCCAATATTGTTGTCTGGTATTCGTAAGAGTCTCACTATCTTTTGTGTGTTCGTACACTGTGTGGGCTTGTGCCTAAGGAAGATAGGCTGTACACACGCACTCCAAACATAAAATGATTGACAGGCTGTAAGGGAAGCCGCTGGGATTGTGACTGTGATGACGAGTCTCGTGGAAGATGCTGGGAACAACAAAAAAAATGCCTCCGCTGCTGCCACTTCTCTCCCTCCTTCCCCGCTCCCACAGCACCCCGTGACTTGCCTCCTCTGGTCTGCTCAGTACATGGCCTTCTGGGCCAGTTATCCCTATTTCCAACATCCGGCTTTGCTCCTAGAATGAGAAAGGAATAGAAAACAGTTTTTAGCTGAGCTCAGCTGAGATTTGGAAAAATCATGCCTGTATATTCTAATTTAAAGATGTATTCGAGGAGGGGAAAAAAGAATAAAATATGTATGTTGAACAAATTTGTTAACTCTTCATATGAAATTGCAAAGTAGGGTAGGTAGAGTCTTCAGTGGAGAAAAGCTGTTCAGGGAGGCTTGCTTTCACCGAAAGGAAGACAGTCTGTGAAAGGGGATCAGTTCTTTCTGCATTGGGCATCAAAAGTCAAGCCAGATCACTTACTCATTTCTTTCAAATTGAGATACTGCTGAGAGTACACACCCTTAACTCTTTTTAAAAAAATTCACACCTGCATTTTAAAACCCCTTCATTCAACAAAAGTACTGAGTATCTGCTTCATGCTAAGCTCTAGGATAGGTACTTAAATTAAGGCAGCCAGGCCCCTGGCTTCCCAGACTTACAGGTAGTGCTACATCTCCCAAAGGCTGGTCTACCTGCCACCCACGTCATAATCGACTGGTTAGGTTTATAGCAATACAGATGTCTGGCCCTATCCAGGCCTACTAAATGAGGTTAAATGCCAGGAATCTGCATTTTAACGAGCTCCTCAGGCTTTTTTTATGCTTTAAATTTACGACTTGAATGAATGGATTAGAATTTAACCAGACAAAATAATACCTCTAAACAGCATAACATGAGTTAGTCTTTTGGTCAAATTCTATTTAATTAGGTGGTGGATGAGGCAGAACTGCCTATCCCTCGTGGCTGATAGGTAAATTCTTCAGACTTCTGGCCAGCTTGCTGGAAGAAGCAGGTGGCTGGGCTTCTTCAATTAGCTCATGAACTCCCACTTGGGCTAATTGGAACTGGCACAAATCCAAAGCCACCTCTCTGCAGGTTTGCTGGCATTTGCTCTCAAAGTACGAAGGCCAGTTCCCATGACTCTCTACACCGGTGACGTGAGAGATGGAGAAAGGGTGGGTTGAACAACGCTTTGTCTCACTTTGCAACTATGAGATGTTTAGAAAGAAAGGGATCCCTTCTACCTGGAAAAGAGAACTATTTTTTATTGTGTGTGTGTGTGTGTTTTAAAATAATATAGAATTTTAAATGAGGAGTAGAAAGGAAAATGCATATATTATAAGCAACCTTGAGATGCAAAATGGTCACTGTCCCCAGCTCTACAGAATTTGCAAAAAGGTCAGAGGCTGATTTTTCCAGTGAAGTACCCCTGCTTTTCATTCTCACGGTTTCATTTATTGAAACTTGGACTGAATAAAATTTCTTCCAAACTCTGGTGAGTTTCCAGGCTGAATTGCCTGCTGAAGTCACACAAGGGTTAAAGCATCTTTTGTCCTAAATGACATGCTCTCTGCTGTCTAGTTCAAGAGTGTTGGGACAACACCCAGGACGAACTCACTAGAACAGTGGTTCCCAAGCACATTTGAATCACCAGGGAACTTTTCCAAAACATACTTGTCTAAACTCCATTCCTGGCCTCCTGAATGAGAATCTCCAGAACTAAGAATCTTGGAAATTGTCTTTAAGCTCCACAGGTGATTAAATACACGTTTCATGCTGGAAAGTCCTCTCCTACAAGATATGGTGCCCCTAACAGCTGGAGGACTAAGAATGCCTTGTAAAGACTCATGGATACTACCGGATATGGGTGGAGCTGGGGATATGGGGGAGCTGGGGGAACGTTGAGGCACTGATCACTGATGTGATTACATCACAGTTTGGGTCACAGTGTAGTTTCGCTTTGCTCCATGAGGAAAGGGACCCTGTCTTTTTTGTCTTCCCTTTCCAATGTTTCACACATTGTAGGTGCTCAATGAACATTTGTGAGATGGATGGCTAAGGAGGCTACTCTCAGACTGTCCTGCCAGCTCGGAACTTGAAAAATGCACCTTGTTGAGACCCACAGAAAAAGATTTTGTCTTCCTCTTTAGTCACTTTGGCATAAAATGCAGCAAGAGACTCTGAGTACAGCAGCTTCCTTCATTTAGATGACGTGATAAAACTCTTTTGGCTCCAGCTGAATTTAATAAACATACACTAGAAACTCATCCAAATGGAAAAATGCCCTTATTCTTTTCCTGACCGAGAACGGATCTTCCCAAGGTAGGGAGGGTGGGGCGGGGAAAACCAGAGACACAGCCGCGCTAAGGAGCCCCAGAGGAGCTGGAGAAGACATTTTGGGTTGGAGCCCGTTTGCCTACACAGGGTCTAGGATGAAGACACAGGGAATCTGGTTTCTAGGGCACATGGAGGTTGGGCTGGGGCCTCCGGCTGCTGCACTGAACCTGAGAAAAGGGGAGAATGACGGCGCTCACATCACTGGGAAGTTTCCCACGGGGCAAGGCATCTGGACCCTCTTTGGAAGATGATTTCATCATCTCTGGGTGTGTGGAGGATGAGGAGGCTGTCAGAGGCCTGACTAATTAACCTTCCTAGGTCAAAAGCGAGAGAAAACTGTGCTCTTAGTCACCTCTCCACTGGTGAGACAATATTCCACCAGCTGGGGCCCTGCAGTGCTGGGCGCTGCCGCTCCAGGAGGCCTGAGCTGGGTGGCGGAGTCAGGGTCTGGATGTACCTCTTCCGGGTAAGACACCCGCTGAGGCATATCGCCTTAGGGGCTGAGATATTGTTCTCCCAGTTTGGCTGTGGTCCTGTCATGGGTGACCTAAACCTTCTGAACCTCATTGTTCTCATCTATAAAACGAGAGGATGGTAGCCATCTGCAAACGGTTGGGTGAAGATTAAGTGAGAACATCCTAGAGCACTTATCAGAGCCTGGCGCAAGGTAGTAGCTGCTCATTAAATGGTGCCTGCGACTGGAAGCTAATGGGTCTGACACAAGGGTCAACATAAGCATTGCTCCCACACCCCTGTCAGCCACGTTCGCCAAGCCCTGGACAACTTCTAAAATGAAGGCACAGCCCAAGCACTTGTGAGCCTTGGAAGGCATCTGTTTTGGCTCACTTCTATAGACTAGTGCGGGCACGAAGCGCTCAGGAAATGCTCTTTGAAAGAATGAATAATGATTTCTTGTTATTAATGGCATCAAATGGACTAAGGAAGCTCACACTCTTTTCTGGAAGCCTCCACTTAGCCGAGGCCAATCCTGGGATAAACGAAACCCTGGCTAAGTACATCTGTGCATCTAGTCCATTAAGCAACCTGAGATTGAGAGAAAAGTGCCTTGTGCTTCCTCACGAATGATCCATTTGGGCCTTGGGGCCCTCACAATACTCTTTGCTCAAGTTTCTCAGTATGATTTCTAGGAAACCAGTGGGATGTCGGATTCCTACAAGACCTAAATTCTTGATTATCTAAGGCCATGAGTGCCACAGTCCTGGATCGGATTTCTGGCTTCTGAGAAATGCTGCCTTAGAGTTTCCCTTTAGGACAGTGAATGCCATGCAGCTTGGACTCATTTTCAAAAGAGAATCAACAATGCTCTCCCAATATAGTCTGATTTGAAAACCTCCTTTCCAGAAGTCTTTTCTGATTCTCCAGAGCATCTCGATCTTTCCCTGTTTTCCAGCAGCTTCCACTTTCTCCCTCACTTGTCTACATTGCCTGTTTTCCCTCCTCCTCGACTGTGAGGTCCTTTAGGGCAGGTTTTTAGCAGAGCAATCCTGACGGTGCCTGCCACATACTGAGAGCTCAAGCAACAGTGAAGAAATGAGGAAACAAATGGGATATAGACAGCAGCCAAGCAAGCAAGCAACACACACCTGGGCGATGATATCCCCATTCTCAGCATGACTTGAGCAATGGCTCCCAGCTCTCCCAGACAGGTGAAGATCTCATAGAGCTGAAATAGAAATGAATCTTTGTCACCTTCACAAGCCAATGATGCTTTTCAGCAACCTCACACAAGGGCAATTACTAGAGCTAGAATGAATGGGATAAATCAGAGGAAATAATTGACTAGGGTAGAAATACAGACTAAACCATGCACAACCAAAAGTGAGTGCTTAGTCCAAAGGAACTCTAGGAAACTGTCTACGTACAGGGCTTGCTGTGCCTCTACGCTGTCTCAAGTACACATTTTTATGCGTTTCCCACTGAGCTTCTGAATCCTTCTCAACTAGTACTCTGTAAGCCACTACAGCCTGGCTGGAAGCTAACGTAAAAATTGAAACCCTTACTCTTAACCTCTCAAGGCAGACCTTTCTTCACCTCTTAACCAGGAGGTATAAGAATTAATTTTGTATATTTCCTCTGAAAACTTGAGAGTTATCTGAAAACACATCTCACAAACTTTTTTAGGCAGAGAGTCAGAGGCAAACTGGGATGATCGCCTCAAATGACAGAAGGCCTTCCTCAATCCTGCAAGGCTGAGCACCTCACATGCTCACTGAGCTCATAAGAGGTTTGGTAGGCAGAGATTTGGGTTTGCCCTTCATCTTGCCCTTTGGAGAAAGCTTCTGCCAGTGGAAATTCTAGCTCCCTGTCTGCCTTTCCGCAGGCATCATGCCCATGCCTTATTTAAAATGTAGCATGGACAGCAAGGGCTTCGAGAAACACTCTGGCCCAGCGGTCTCCCTCCCACAGTGACTCATGCTGAAAGCCAAGGTCATTAGTAGCAATAGGAAACCCATTCAGATACCAAACCGCACGGCAGTGGGTCATTCATTACCTCTGTGTTGGACACTTGATACAAATCCTTATAGGCCATGTAAACCATGAAGGAGTTAACCCCTGCAAGAGAGGGAAAAGGGGGAACAGGAAGAAGACAGCATTATCACACCACTCTCCATCCTTTGCTGCCACTTCTATCGCCCAAGGGGCCCGAGTGCATTACCGTCTCCCGTCCAACACAAAGTGGATGCTTCATATTCTCTACGAGTGTTTTTCTATTTCCTCCTCACACTGTAAAAGCAACAATTCCTCCGTGATGTCACAGAGAACATTCTTCAGCAACTCGTTCTTGCCTCCTGCCTCCAGCGCTCCACAGCCCAGAGGGTCAATAAGCTTCGCTATTGCTTGAGGCAGTGTAGATCACTGAGAATCATGTAGCACCCTGGTTGTGTTCACACGCTGCACCATGCACTAGTTCAGTAAGCTTAGAATACCTAACCTCTTGAACCTCCTTTCCTCATCAGTAAAATGGAAAAAATAACAATACTCTGCTTCATAGGGTGGTTGGGGACGTTAAATGAGGTAATGCATGCAGAGCTCTTAGTACCAGGCCTGGCACATACTTGGTCCTTATGACTGGATCTCTAGGACTGGTTTATTTTATTATTTAAGAATGCCCGCTCCGCATGAGGCCCGTGCGGGGTATAGGATCTCAGAGACCTGCAGTAGAGACCTTGTCCTTGGAGGCTAACGGAACTGATGGGCAGAAGTCAGGTCTCACCCGGTATTTAAATATGTAAGTTGTGCCTACAGCCACACTACCCTGAACAAGCCCAGTCTTATCTAATCTTGGCAGCTAAGCAAGGTCGGGCCTGGTTAGTACTTGGATGGGAGACCACCTAGGAACACCAGGTGCTGTAGACGTTAAAATATATATATATGTCATAAGGGTTTTACGGAAAGAGACACATTTTTCAGCCAAAATAAACTATTAATACAGTAATTTACGGAAATAGGTGGGACTGGGAACAGAAAGTCATTTTGAGAAACAGGATAATTTTGGTCTCCAACCATTGGGGCCATCTCAGCCCACAGTGTTCCAGGCCAAAAGTGGGCTGTAACGTGAGAACTTCCCTACCCGGATTGGTTCGACCAAGGGCAGATTTTCCCCAACACTCCCCTTCCCACAGCCTCTGCATCATCATCCGCGGAATGAGAAGTGGGTATTGTAGTTATCCTTATATGCCATATGGAGAAGGAGGGGACAGAGCTTAAGGGGCGAGGAGGGCGATGGAGAGGGCATATCCATCGAGACTACTCATTTGGTAGCACTTCTGCATCCTGAGGCATTTGTTCTGCTGCTCTTTGCTGGCCTGCTTCTTTTGGCCTTGGGCGCTAAGCAGAGGCCATTCCCTAAGTCCCCCAGGCTGCCTTACGATGCCAAGCACGTCACGTGACTATGCGCACGTACGGGGGCTGGTGCATGTGTGTGAAATATCCGGCAATCAAAATGCAGAAAGAAGTAGAGAGTAGAAGAATCTAAGGAGTCGATGGGAACCTAAGTCATGTACTCACTAAGCGGACACACACATGCGTGCGTGCACACACACGCACAAACTTGTTTGCATCCCCTACGCTCCTAGCTTGAGTACGAACATATCTTTGCTCCCAGAAATGGCTTAGTCTTTTCTGTGGATGCTATTGATATACGATAGTAATGGTTTGATCTTTGGAGTTAAAATAATGGAGGTTTAAAATTCCTAATGTCATACAACTAGCTGTGTGACCTTAGGTAAGATGTCAACCTCTCCTGACCTCAGTTTCTTCTTCTGTCAAATCGGTGGCATTACACAGAGGTCAGAGGTGAAGAGCATACACTTCAGGTTGATCTACTGCTTACTAGTTCTGTGATCCGGGGCTACTCCCTCTGAGCCTCAGGTTCCCCACCTGCCAAGTGAGATAGCAATCCCTATCCCATGGGGACCCTGTGAGGGGTAAAAGATGGCATTAAAAAAGATAAAGTACCTGGGCAGAGTGGTGACCCTACCTCTGGCACTCAGGCTCGAGGTTCCAGGCTCCGAGCAAGGAGAAAGGACGCAAGTGAGTGGACGGTGTGCACATGGTGGGCGAAGGGGAGGGCAAGGGAGGAGGAGGAGGAGCCCACCTTTGTCCTTGATGAGGTCTGCACCTCCTGCTTGACGCTGTCATTCCAGTGGGTGATGTCCACGTGCAAGGCGTAGTCACAGCAGCTCTTCCCATCGGCCCATTCTCGCCACTTCTCATAGGCCTCTGTCAGGCTGGACTCCGGCTCGGGCACCACATGGTCAACTGAATGACAGAGGCCCCAGGTGGGTGACTCACTGACCTGGCCTTCGTTCGCCACTGCACAGGCCTATTCCCGCTTGCTTAGCCATGACCGTAAAATCTCTATTTTCTGAGCATGGAATTCACCTTGGAAAGGGCTGCTGATGACTTAACTATCACATAACTAGTTGACCTTGGGCAAATTATAAGCGTACCTCAGTTTTCTCATCCTTAAAATGGGTGCCAGTGGGGTGGGGGTCGGGATGTCTGCTAAGTTAGAAGATTAAGTGGAAAATGCAATGTAAAATGCTCTACCTGGTGCTTGGCACATAGTAGGTGCTCAGTCAGTGTTAGCTATCTATGTGTGCATACACGGTGTCTTTATTACCAGTACTATAGGGAGTCACTATAAGAGATTAAAGTAGAACTCCCTTTTAATGGTGGAAGAGGGGTTTTAAGGTTACGTCAGCACACGAGAGTGACATCATCATGTGTATCACCACAGGAAAGAGTCAGAGTTAGTTAAATGAACCTGACACTAGGCCCACAGATCTTATTTCTTGTAGATATTTTTTAAGAATATGGTTTCTTTGAGGCTCAAACCTACTCTTGCAGTATCTGCAACAATAAATACTATTTTTTAAAAAATAATCACATTTACGGTTATGAGGATAAGGCAAATATGACACTCTCATAATTGAGTGAATGGATACAACGTACCTAAGAACAATTTTTTAAAAAAATCAAAATCTTGATAGTTTCATACTTTAACCCAATAATAATTCCTGTGCCTAAGCATTATTCCTAAAGAAATAAACAAAGCTGTTTGCAAAATTTGGGTTCTAAAAGATGTTTGTCATTGCAAATTATTTACATTTTCATGAGTGAAAAACCTAGAAACAATCCAAGTCTTTAACAATAGGGAAGTTTGATTAAATACATAAATCATGACACCTTCATAAAATGGATGATTAGGCATCCATTTTACATGTTGTGGTAGGATAAAAATCAATGGAAAGACATCCATGACATATTATTTTGCGAAAATGGCAGGCTAAAACATAGTATGTGTATTACAATTCTATTTTTGTTAAATAGAAAAAATACATATAGTCAAACTGGAATGGCGATGTGGGATTTATGGGTTTTCTTTTCTTTTTGGCTAAGGTTTTTAAATGACCTCTGAAGGACATGTACAGTTTCGTAGTTCTTTGCATGCATTTCTCCCTTGTCACCGGGAACTCTGACTTTCTTCCTGCTCCTTCCCTAATACACATCTACAGAATGCTAAACGGGTCCAGCTCCTCGTCCGGATGGCGGAAAGCCAAGCCGAGAGCACTCATTTCCTCAGCCTTCTATCACAAGCGGCCTAAGTGCACTTATCGGGAAGCAAACGCAGGGGGTTGCATTACTGATGTCTGAAGCCGCAGCAGGGCCTTTGTGGGCAGGCGGCTGCTGAGAAGTCAGCTGGCTTCCACCCTTTGGCTGGAAAAAAGCTTTGGTCTCCTGAATTGCACCTTCTATGGTCTTGATGCAATTTTCCTGGGCTTCTACACCCAACTAGCTGACATTGAACCCTGCTAGGGTTCCTGTCAAAAGGAAGCAAATGACAGTGAATAATTCTACAGCTCAGGCTGTAACTGTGTTCTCGGTGGATGTATATGGTGTTAATATGAACAGTGTGCTGACCAAGCTTGGGACCAGGGCTGGGAGGGGACCTGATTCATCAGGATTCTTTGGGACAGAATGGACTGCGCTGAAAGGCTTTCTGTTTCTAGTTTTTTTTTTGTTTTCGTTTTTTTTTTTTTTTTTGAATGTAATAGTTACCAGAAAGGGAAAAAAAAAAAAGGAAACCACCCCACAGCTTGCCTAATCTTAAAGATACAAATTGGTCAAAATAGAGCACAGACAATACTAAATGCCACCAAAGCCTACTAATTTCTCCAGAATGGCAAGTCTTCATTATCATTCCTCCGGGCTGCTTCTTAGCCCTAAACACACATTCTGCCATGTTCTCCTCCTGCCTCCAACCCAACTTGGAAGTTCTGAAATAACTTTTTGCCCACTATTCACAACTTTTTCAGTCCACTTTCCCTAGTGACGGGCCAAGAGGAGCCACTTTCTGATGGCCCACCCACCGCACAGCCAGCCCCTGCTGCTAAGGCAGACAAGAGAAGGCAGCTGTTTTCACAGTCATGAACCTCATGAATCTCTTCTATGCAGTTATGGTGAGCTGACCACGTCCTCGCTCCGACCTGCTTTGCTCAGGTCCCATTAAGTGGAGAGTCTATGAACTGCCTTAAGGGAGGTGTGTGCTATCATCAGAGAGTACCGTAGGTAGCCCATTGGTTAAAGATTTGCTTCTTGGAGCCAGGAGTGTATAATGTTGGGGGCCTTACTGATCATGGTTGTGCCACCCGCTAAGGCGGCCTTCGTCCCTTGGAAGAAGTCATCCACAGTGGTCATCCCCTTGTAGGGCATCTGGAAGTGAGTGTGGACATCGATCCCGCCAGGAATCACCATCTTCCCATTGGCCTCGATGGTCTTCACGCCTCCAGGGACAATCAGGTTGTCTCCGATTTGCCTGGTGAGATAGGGAACCAACTGACAATTTAAAAGGGTGGCTTTGAAGACGGACATAGTATTATAAAAATTTTAAACATTGTTATAGTTATCAAAGTACCCTTTGCAAGTGATTCACTCACAAGTTTAGCAATCTAGAAACAAGCAAAGATAGGTATACATACAGAAAACAGTTTTTTATAGAAACAACAATCTAATATGCTATTTAGTAGAACCATGTGCCCTGGTTTAGTATGGTAACCCCAAGGGTTTGATAGTTCCTAGAATATGAGGTGTGAAATAATATTTTTGAAAATATCAATCTTTTTATCATCAGTTTCATTTTGTTCTCTTAGTTAAGGGTGAAGAATAACATTTAGAAAGGGATTATAAGAGTATAAAATAATTAACTATTAGAGATTTCAGGAGGTAATGAATTATTTAAAGAACTGATATGTGAACTTAGCTATCTTCTAAGTGGGTTCATCTATGCTCCTGACATGTCTGAGGCCTTTTGCACCTCAGTCTTCATCCCAACTATACCCTTCTCTGATCATTTATCTGTCAATCACAGCTTAAGGCAGAGGCAAGAGGAAGCTAAGGACACAGACACCCAGCTCAGCTACTTTGGTGGGGTCAGCATCTCAGTAGAAGCTTCAAACCAAGGAAAGATGATTATGACAACCGCCACCAGACACACCTTCACCCAGGAAACTTAAGAGCATTCCAGGGAGGAAGATTGGGGAACTTGAATGGAGAGGAAACCAATGTGTATGCCAAAGTCACAATACACACAGCAAGTGACAAACGCAAGCACTCCTGGCACAATGTCACCTCACAGACCATCTTATGTTGCTTGGGTTAGAAGCGGTTTCACACCTTTGATTTAAATGGCTGGTTAAATGTGTCCAATATGGATTCCAGGTAGAAGTGTGATTCATAAGCCCCTACATTGTTATTAAACATCTCCTACCTTGGGGATACATGTGTCCCACCACCGATGGCAGGAATGCTTCCCCTTTCGTTCATAGCCAGCCAGGAAAGACACTTCCTTGGGGCAGTAAGAAGTCCATTTTGGCCTGCTAAAACCTTAGTTTTGCAACTAAAGCAAAGTACTCCTGACATCTCTAAGAGTTCGACTTCACCACATCACCACTGGGCCATTCCAGAGCCACCACAATTAAAAACACACTGTGGAAAAAATGCAGCCTCTGAATGTAACCCCGTTCTAGTCCAGATACTGGCCAGCTGTGTTCTGTTTTCCTCCCTCACTGATTTTTCTCTGAGAGGAATTGAGAACCAAGGGCACATTGCCTGGCCTGTGTGTGTATGTATGTATATTTCCACTATTTTGACAAATGGTATAACACCAAGTCTGCAACAGAAATGCCTTCCCCCTTTTTCCCCACCAAACTACTCATGGTCATATTAATCCTTGAAGACTCAGCTTCCATCTCTCCTCATTCATGTTTCTGCTGACAGCCAGATCTAACAATTAAGAGTGTGGATCCGCTCTGGATGTGGGCTATCTACATGCACAGGGTCAGTTCTGCCAGTTACTAGCTTTATGACCTTGGCCAAGTTACTTAACCTCACCAGGTCTCAATTCTTTCATCTATAAAATGTAATAAAAATACCTCCTCCATGGGGTGGTCATGTAGATGAACTGTTAAGATGTGTTAGCCCCAAAGAACACTGTTAAGTATATAAAATTCAACAAATGTCAGCTATTATATTACCCCATATAGGCCGCCTCTTTTTCTGAATCTCATCTATTCTACTAATGTAATACTTGATATTACTATTGTCAGATAATGTTATGTTGGTCCTTTGCATACATACAGATTTCTCAGTTTGCTTAAATGACTATAAGGTCCCTGGGGAAGAAAGCATGATGGTTTGGGTCTCTAATGGTATCCACGGGAGAGAGCAAGTGTCCAGTGACTTAGACAACTGCTTTGCACTTAGCAGGCACTTTATAAGTATTCACAGGAAAACAACAACCTAATAATTGGAGGAAATTACAGACACTCCTTGACTTACGATGGGGTCACATCTATCATTAATTGAAAATACCATAAGTTGAAAATGCATTTAGTACTCCTAACCTGCCGAACCTCATAGCTTAGCCTAACCTTTAATGTGGTGAGAGCACTTCATTAGCCTATAGTCAGGCAAAAACATCTCCCAGCTGCTGCCCAGTGTCACGAGAGAGTATTGCATCACTTATCACTACACTAGTCCAGGAAAAGATCAAAACTCAAAATTCGAAATACACTTTCTACTGAAGGTGTATCACTTTCATACCATTGTAAAGTTGAAAAATCCTAAGTCGAACCATCATTAGGTCAAGGAGTGATTATATTTCTGTTTTTATGCTCTGCAAGTTAAGAATGTTGTTAGAGATACACAAAATTTCAGGATTGCATGAAGATCATGTTTATCCAACCTTCTCTTCACCACCAACACACACATCCGATGTTTAAATTCCTTCTCTAACATCCTTGGCAAGGGACCTCCTAGTCTATTCTAATAGAAACGGCAAAAAGGATTCATTTTACATACTCAACTCTGAGAATAGATACCTAAATCACTGTGTGAAGATGGATTCTCAGCCGGGATTTAAGGCTCGACTATGAATAGTTCTATGATCAATTAGGGATGCCTGTCATGAGCTCTACAATGAGGAAGAAGCATTAGGTACTACCTTTTTTCCCATCTCTAAATCTCCAAATGAGGGAATTCACTACCTTCAAAGAGAGCCAACTATATACAATAACTTTCTAGTAATAGAAAAATATAAAATCTATGGTTCATATTTTGACAAAATTATTGTTTTTTGGTGATCAGCTCGCCTAGTATTTCCATCTGCCCTACTTCGAATATGAAAAAGTATTTCTGTAAATTGGCAAGGCAACTAAACACCAATACCTTCATTCTTGCATTTGTTCGTTCATTCATTCATTCATTCATGCATTAAATGTATCTGATTAATATGTTGAAATTTAGCAAGTGATTTACTTTCTCTGCTCTTTTTCTCCTCTTCTGAGAAGGAAATAATAGTACCCACTTCATAGGATTGCTGGCAGATGAGAGAAGGCATGAAAAAAATATGATACAGTGCCTGGCACATTCTACACACTCAATAAAAGCTAGCTCTGATAAAAGTGCGAAGTGCTTTAAGTGCTAAGCACGGGGTTAAGTGCTGGGGATATGGAGATGAACAAGACGTGGTCCTTGCTCTCAAGGGGGCCTAACAGTGTCAGAACTGCTATAAATGATAAAAGCACAGGGTGTTTTGAAAGCTCATAGAAGGGAAAGCTAGCCTAGATTTGAGGGCTGGTAGGGAATGTCCACCTACAAAAAGTGATTTCTAAGCCAAGTTTTCAAAGATAAGTAAGGGGTCTCCTATAACCAGAATTAACCAATGAAGTCGAGTAATATGAAAATAAAACTGAACAAGGTCAGGGATGGTGAACAGGATGAATTGGATGCACCAGTTTTATACAATATCTTATCACTTGCTTTATGTGATGAAAGGCTATGCGGAGACCAAAATATTTTTGAAAGGTCACTGTGTAAGGAACCTGCACATAAAGCTTACCGGGCTATCCTACTTACAGGCATCGAACAGCATATTATTTTCTAAAGTAATTATACACCCCTAAACTATTTTGAAATCTTGCCAGAAATGTATGTCCTATCTGAATCTTGCCTATCTAGGTTTTATTTAAGTCAAGGTTCAGTTTAAATATCCTCTCCATTCCAATAAACAAAATAAAACAAAAAACAACAAAAAAACCTTTCTCTGAAGGGATTTTTCCTTTCTGTATACTTCTGAATCACGTATCCTCATTTGAGTGCCTTCAGTACATATTACACAAGGCCTTATATTTTTAGGGTGCTATAATTTGTGCACATTTTTGTATTTTTAAGGGCAGTGGTTACCTCTTCCACTTCTCCAAGACCCAAAGAGCATCCATTAATGCAGCTTGCACAAAGGAGCCCTTGGTATCATTTGGGTGATTGAATTCAGATTTTTCACTTCATTCATGTAATCCAAGTGAATTAAGGCTAGCTCCCACTTTTAAAGGATTACATGCATCCAGACTGAAGGACTAAAATAAAGACTCATTTTCAAGGAAAAAAAAATAATTAAATACAGGGAACCATCAGCCCAATAAGCAAAAAGTAGCAAGCTTCTTTCTGGGCCTCTAATGGAGAGAGAAAATACAAAAAGTTACAGAGAAGGGATTTATATACCTACTTTATTAAGCCATCTTCCATGTAAATATCAGCATAAAAAGACTGATCATCGTTGACGATTCTGCCTCCCTTGATAAGAAGACGGTCACTCTAGAAAAGAAGGAACACACGAGTCATTCTCACAGATAAGATCACAGGGAAAAGCAGTCTAGAGGTCTAGTAGAAACACATTTGCTAAAGACATCTGTGTGCTTGATGCACTCAGTAATGAACTGGGTATATTTGTCAAGGATCCAGTCTTTCTTGTTTGCCTCTAATTCAAAGTATTCTGGAGTTTCACCTCTTGCTTCTGCAATCTATCATAGCCACTCAGAAACCTAGCCACTTGATGGACTATACTCTTTTTATTATTTTTTCTGCTTCAGTAAGCACTCAATAAATAAAGCAGGATAATATATATGTCAATGCCTTGCACCCAGTCTGGTATTCTGTTGGCACTCATTAGGTTTCTCAAAAATAGAACTTAAGATCAGGCATATATAAAACAGCCTTTAAAAATCTTTGTAATGACATGGAGGTCGTGTTATTTTTAAAATTCAGAATACTTATCCATGTATGCACACATGCACAAAAAGTTATGGAATGTATAAGAAAACCACTCAATGGAAAAAAGACGAAATATCTATAGTGTTTAACTTGAGGTAGAGAAATTATGCAGGATTCATATTCGCTTCCATTATACTGTCTTTCTCACATTTTCTTCAGTGTATTTCATTAGTGCTTTGATTATTAAAAATCACTTTTTCTTAGGAGAAAAGCCTTTAAAAATTATAACTTACATGAACTATGGATAAATGACCCAACTGAAAATAATGCACACATACTCCAAGGCTATTAAAATATACACACATTATTATATATATAAGTCGGAAGAAAGACAAATCGGCATCAGCTTTAGAGATCACAGATTTCATTAAGTGAATGGAGCTTAGACTGCAGCATGAGGGATGAGTGAAGCTTTGTTAAGTTCATAGGGAGAAGAAGAATTCTTAGGAGCCTAGTTGAGTGGAACTATAGCATGAAAAATGAATGGTAGGTTGAATTTTGTTAAGAATTCAACTTAGGACTTTCATCCAACCAACCAATCTACCTTCTTACCATCCTTCCTTCCTTCCTTTCTTCCATCCATCCATCCATTCATGCATCCAAACATCCATCCATCCATCTAATCATCCATCCATCTATCCATCCACTCTCATTCAGCAAATAATTATTTAATATTTATTCTTAAACAGGTGAGGAGGGTGCAATTATGAATAAGTCATACCAAGTTACAGCTTTTATGGAAGTTAAAGGGGAAGTCTGGCAGTAAAGAAAAAAGAACATGAACAAACAAAATGTATGTATTAAGTGTCACAAAATATATGGGGGGGAGGGTGCTTGTTTAAAAGAGGCTGGAAAAGGCCTTTTCAGGAAAGATCATTTAGATAGTTGTGGGGATGGAGAACTACAGGCAGACGGAATAGTGTGTAAAGAAGCCCTGAAGTAGTATTTTTTTTTTCTTTGAAAACCCAAAAATGAGCAATGTGGAAGGAACTTAGAAATCAGGAGGGAAGTGGAATGAGAAAGTTGTTGAAGCAGGAGCTGGATTTCAGAAAGGGCATAGGTTTTATAGGGAAGGAAGCCCATAAACAAGCTGACTTCCAGCTTCAGAAATAAAAGTGAACAGGGCCAAAAAAAAAAAAATGAGAATTGAAACTAGGGCTTCATGGGGAATATAGCCAATTTCCACTTAGTTTCTCCAGCTTCCAAGGTATTGCATGAGAGTAAGAAATTTCATCATGCCATATTGCCAGGAGAGAGGATTTTTAGAAGATACAGATCAACAAGGCGCTTAGAAAAGAACTCTATATATGTGGCAAGGAATACGCGCCAATGAGGTCAAACTCCCGCCATACGTGATCCACAGGCCCCTTGTGACCCGGCCTTGGTCAGTCGTCCGTCCTCATCTCCATCACGTATTGCCTTGTATTTTACATGGTGGCAAAACTAAGAAACAAGTCATTCTCGTCAAATATAAGGCTCTCTGGCCACTAAGCCTTTGACAAGATGTTCTCTCTGCCTTCTCGTATGTTCTTTAACCATTCCCTCCTTTGTCCGGTCTCCAAGTCAAAGAGTTGCTCCCCTAGGACACATTATCTGACATTCCAGCAAATTCCACCTGCTCCTTTTACAACTAAGTTCAAAAAATTACACTGTTTTACAATAGCGTCTTGATTGTTCATTTTTTTCCTGACTAGTGCACAGACTCCCTTATTCTTAGAACCATATGTCTTTTAATTTTTTACCTTAGTTCCTAGAGTCCATCCTTAGCAGCTGTTAAATATTGGTCAAATGAATGAAGAGTAAGTAGGACACGGGAAGTTGTATTATATAAGTATAACGTAACGGTAAGGCCATCTGAATCTGAAAATTATGTGAAGTGGCCAAAAAATTGGACTTCTAAGAAAAATTTTTTTCAATTGTATTCTATTATAATTTACTATTTTAACAGTAATTGAAAAATTATAGAGGCAGTCCTAGGACTGTGCTTCCTAAACTAGGGTGCATGTTAAAAAAAAATAAAAGATTCCCATGGCCTGCGCTGGCCACCAAATCTGTATTTTACAAACTCCACACCTGGCTCTTATGCAGCCATCAGCCAGCCCAGGGCCAAGTCACAGGCCAACAGCAGGAACCACTGCCCCAGGCACAGTTCTGTGCATCAATGAGGGTGAAAAAAGCATCTTTAGCAGGAGCTTCATGGTAATAATAATCTTGGTAACTATAAGAGTTCCCTTTCATAGCTCAGTGCTTTCCTGATGTTCTTTATCTTTCCAGCAAAGAGCTGAAGTAAGCTGTTTTTGGAAAGGAGCCAGTTACTGCCTGAAGTGACACCAGCTATGAAACATGATCATCTTCCCACCTGGGGACATCCAGCCTGATGATCACTTCCTTCAACAAGTATTAAATGTCAGCACAGGGGCAAAATCTACCTCAGGCCCAATGTGCATCAGGGGGATTGTTAAGAGCGGATACGAGTGGCAATAACACCATTGAGATGGGATCTTTGGAAATTCTTTAAATGATAATTAATAAACTTTCTCTGGCTCAATAATCAGGAATCTAAACAGGTATAGCACAAAAGATGAGTTACAGGCCTGGTGCAGTTTTCAGAGTTGGTAGTACCAAGACCCATGCTCCACAGGTTGTAGTATTCACGTTATTATTTGTTTCCATCACACAGGGCAGAGATATCAAAACCTCAACTCACAGAGCTTCAAACAGATGTTGCCCCTGGCATCCTCAGCTTGTCCCCCTAAAGTGGTTAACAAAACTGCTTTAATAATTTTTCCTCTTTCCATGCCTGTGGGATGGGATCCACCACAAAGGACAGCCCAGGCAAACTGTCATCAGACACAGGAGAAGCTGAAAAGCAAGTCAGCCCGGCACCGAAGAAGACATACTACTGACCACGCCCAAGCCACATCAAACCCAACCTCACTGTGTTAAAGGTGGAAAATTTTCAAATGGTCAACTTCTGCTCCCATTGTTTAATGTTAAACAAGGTGTAGTTCTAGGAGATATTCTGTGCAAAGATATGCTAATGTTAAGGGTGTAGTTATCCTGTGTAAAGATAGGTTAATAGCCAGCCTCTGCTTCTGTAAACTTGCTTGCTTGCTAGAGGGGATTTGGGGCTTTTTAAACTATCTCTTCCGAGGCTCAGGACGATCTCTTCTAACCCTGTGTGGTGGAGAGTCAGTCCAGCTGCTAATAAAGGCTCACAATTCATCTCAATTGGCTCCCTGGGTCTTAGATTTGATTGCATCACAACAACTGGTTACAGAACATGCTTGTTTGTAAATTCATAACCCAGTTTGATAGAGTGAACACACACTAGGGTCAAAAACCAACAAGAAGATCAAATCTGATGCCTAAGATTAAAAGGCATCGTAGATGACGTGAGACGACTGGTGAATGTGGCTTTGTGGGCTCTTCACCGTCGGTTCCCGGCAGCTAAAGTTGTCAGGCCCCATGTGCTGATGCCTGAGGAGGTAACGATGGTCCAGTCTGGAGCCTGCTAGTTCTCATGTAATCATAGCATAAAGAATGACGGGATTTCTAGAGCACATTGGAATGCCCTGGTGGGTATTTGGAACCCAAAGCAAAGCTATTCGAGTCTAAAGCAGTCAGCAGAGAACTCTTCCCTTGGGAGAGCTGTCATACCAGCAGGCAAGCTGGGGTCCAGCTGCGTTCTCCCTCTACTGGGAGAATCGGGTAGACCACTTAACTGGGTGTGTAATCTTGAGTTAGGACTTAACCTCTCAGAACCTTACTTTTTTTATTAGCTCAGAGTAGATAACAACACCTAGCTCATTGCACAGGGTGGCTGCCAGGAAGAAATGAAGGGAAAAAAGTGTGTGTGTGTGTGTGTGTGTGTGTGTGTGAGAGAGAGAGAGAGAGAGAGAGAGAGAGAGAGAGAGATAAAAATATCTAGCACAGAATAAACACCTCTAAATATTAGCTATATTTATTTCTTTCGTATTATTTATAGTACCTTAAAATTTTTAAAAGCCTTAAGAAGTATGTTGAAGCGGCAGGACTGCTCTCATTTCCAAAATGGGGAGCCAAACACAGAGAGGTAAGTGACAGAGGTGATGAGTTCCAGCTGGAAGCAAATCCAGGTCTCCTACCTTGTGGCAGCACACTGATTTCTACCTGAAGCCACTGTACCAATTGTCCTTAAACCTTATGACAAGTGGCTCTTTCTGACAGACTCTCTTCTCTGTTGAGATTCAACCTGACTGTCCCAGTGCTGACACTGCTAACCCGGTTTCCTGTGGTGGCTAACTAGAAATCCCATCACTTTTTTGCCATTACTTATACAATCAATGCATTAAACTTGCCCCCACAGCCTGAATGTGTGAATGCAGCTTATAATTTACAATCCAGGGTAGCACAGACCCTTGAAATCTGATAAAATGATAAAGTCAATGTCCAATCTTTTTTCCTTCACTAGGCGATAATAAGAATTAAGAAAACAACTAGAAAAAATTAGGAGAGAAAAGAGAATGGGGGGAGGCAGGGAGGAAAGGCAGGAGGAAGTACTCTACAGTAAGGGATGTCATTTAGAACAGCTGTGATTCAAACTAGACTGGAGAATGAAAGGACAGGACCTTGGACTCAAGCCTATTGGAGATGTTGGTTGCCATTTTAATTTTCCTCATCTAGTCTTTTAACTTAAACCACTTAAATTGCCACCTCCGTCCATCAGAGGTAATAAGACCTTGCCTCCCAGAGCACCCCGAGCCCTCCCTGGAATTCTCCCCAGTCAGTACAGCCAGCCTGAGAACACTACTTAAGGGACAGAGGTCTATACTCTGCAGACATCCCCTCAGCTCAGCATAAAAACTATAATCCTGGAAGAAAAAAGAAAAGGATAGAAAATGTCCAAATCACAGAGCACAGGCTCTGATCCTCATCAGAGGACTCTAGGTCCTTTTAAATTCCAGATGAAGGCACGCACAGGTGGTCATTTAAAATAAATTCCCATCTGGGTCATTAGATTTCACTCCCTAAAAACACTTCCATTCTTAAGAATACATTAGGATGGATAGACTACATGGATGAAATCTTTTCTTCCCCAAAGTAGCATCATTTGAGGAAGAGAGAGAAAGCTTTCTAAGATATCCCAGTTGACTCTACATGGTATTCAGAGAAAGGTTGTAAATAGGCTCTAAGGAGGCCAGAGTTGTCATCCTGGCTCTGTTGTTACACACGCACCTTGGGTGACACACTCAGACATGAGCTTAAGGTCTAGCGCTAATACCTTCTATGTTTGGACAAGAGACTTCACCTCTCTGGGCTTCAGTTACCTCATCTGTGAAATGGTGACCGTGATACCTTTCTCTTAAGGTGCTGGTTAGGATTACGGGGAATACGATATGCAAAGGGCTGAACTCTGCTTGGCACATTGTAAACGCTTAATACACATGAACGACCGTCATTATTATTATTCATTACAATTATAACTGGGCCACTGTAAACGCCCCTCAGAAATACTCAAGAAGAACTGAACTAACACTTTGTTAATCAAAATAAAGCAGACCTTGCCATAAAGGGAATTCCAGAGACGCCAGTCCCCAGCCAACCCTCAGCAACTGTTCTCAGCTCCTGCCACCAGCTGCCAAGGTCAGCCAAGACTTCTCCTTTTAAACCCACACCCCAGGGCAAGTTCCCATGGCCCCTCCAAGTCATTCTTCCTCTGGAAGTTAGCCTCCGTGGGGCATTAACAATCCACTTGCTCTCTTCCAGCAGCGATGAAGAGTGGGTGGCAAGATCTTAAAACCTCCCCCAAACCCATTCTTCCTGTCCGGGGCACAGATTTGATTCTAGGACCCTCGATGACAAACATGCCATTGAGAGAGTTCTGGGAGAAAATACACAGCTTGACGAGCAATGCACTTTCTTGGCTCTGAGTCTTTATTGAAACCGGGTACAGCGTGACAGGGTTGGCTATTCCAAACGTCTGAACTGAGACAGATGAATCTTAAAAAACATTCTTCCTTTCTCTCATCAGCCAAACATACTTATGACCACCAACGTGAGCAGGACGGAGGTTAACCTGGGGCACTCCCTTCAAAACACAACAGCACCAAGCAGAATTCAAAACAACTGAGGCGCACTGTTTTCACTTGATCATGTTTGGTTTGGCCCTGTGGGGACAGAACGCAAGGCAGGAAGAGCAGGAAGGCAGAAGCAGCAGTAGCCGAGGGCAGCTCGAACCAGAACAGGGTGGCTCCTCAATCCTCGCAACTAGAACATCAAAGTCAGCTACGTACATTCGTCCCTCCCCAGCACTTCACGTTAACCATTTTAAAGACGTAATTATCACAAGGCCAGACAAGTTGTATGGCCTGCCCTGCGTCAGAGTCCAGTGGGCGGATGGACTGTGAATGGCCCCTTAATCCCAGCCCCCTGATAACTGTCTCTGCATCTTCAACAGGGTTCCAGACACGGATAAGCACAAGTGGATAACCAGGCCAGGAACGAGAAGATGGGGGTGGGGAGGTGGGGGGGCGGGGATGGAGGGCTACGCCAGCCCTGCCATTCCATTCTCAAGCAGGAAGGCCAGCTGGGCCTGCGAAGGTCAAGCCTCAGTCACTTGTATGCTGCCTTCCCGGTATTTGACATATCCTGGTACAAAGTGTACTGTTATTTACTTAGTATTATCCTTAAATACATGTATTTTAAAAGGAAACACTAACTCCCATAAATTCTAAGCCAAAAAGAGATGGTAAACCTAGGAATAAATACGAGAAAAACACTGCTAAATTTTGGCTACCTTCAGCTGCCTTCAAAAGGATTCCTTCCGAGGGATGAGCTCAAATCTGCCACCTTTGTTAAAAAGGAAGATTGCCAAGTGGCAGGGAGGTGTTTAAGACACACCAGCCTACACAGAGACTTTTTCCTTGACTTACTCAGAAGGTTTGTAAAAGGATTAGAAAGGGGACAGAGTCTCCCACTATGATTCAGTGTTATCTAATGGCCTCTTCCGCCTAAAATGATCTAATGGAACAGCAGAAATACAGTCCCTGCTCTTGAGACACGGACAGAACGTGGGGCATTCGGGCCAACAAAGGTCAACACGGGCCTGTCGGAAGCAAGAACAGGGCCCAAAGCAGAGTCACAGGGACCTGCTAGGCACTGGGCAGCACATCAGGAGGAGATACTGGGGATCCTGAAGGATCACAGGGTCCCAAGGCTAGGGGGGATGCGGGAAGGAGGCAGGGCAGGGGAGGTCGAGAGTAGGAACAAATAAGCCTTACAGAAGAGAGGATGTACCACGTGTGGGTAAAAGAAGAAGCGTGGCACATTTTTAGCTGGGTGTTTGGAAGAGAGGATGGAAAGTTCGCCCTAAGAGCGGCTTGCAGAGCCATTCGGAACCTAGGTAGCCTCCCGGGGAGTATGGGAGCCAGAGCTGATTTGCCTCTCTGCCACTAATTCATCATGCGTTCTTAGGCTAGTGACTTGATGTGTCTCTGAGCCTCAGCTTCCTCTGCTGAGTGAAGGTGTAGTTCTCTTAAAAGACCCATTTATATATCTATAAAGTACAGATCATAATGCCTACCTCACGGGCTCACTCTGAGAATTAAACGCCATGCTGCAGGGTCGGACACTTAGCAAAGACTCTGTAAGTGGCAAGTATTGCCAATTTACTACTACTGATAATAATGCTGCGTATTTTATTGCTCTTATTATATAGACGTACAATTAAAGGCGAATCCAAATTGCGGAGTGAATATAAGGTAGCTATTACTATTATAAATAAACTCCTAAGAAACATGTGGCTCAGACCAGAGTGCAAAGCGGAACATAGACTAAAGAAAAGTCACTGCTTTCGAGAACTAATTCATGGCCATCTTTCGTCCGGATTTATATGACAGTTTGTGCTGCATTCGTTTTTTTGTTTTGTTTTGTTTTGTTTTGTTTTGTTTTGCATTGATCCTTTTTCGGTCTCAGCTCCATGTGCAATGGGTGAAGGCTCTCTGTGCACATGCGGACTGGAAAACTGGACTCCAGCTTTGTTCCAGCGAGATCCTGTGTCCCATTAGTCACAGAACCTGTGCAAAAGCCAAACACCTGCTTCATCAGGAAAGAGGGCGTGAAATTTCAACGCAGGCCTTGACTCGAGGGATAAGCAGGTTTAATAATTCATTCCTGAAACATATACTTGTGTGACTACTGGTTGTGAAGTTGTATGTTAAGCCTACAAAGAAGCAAGGATGAAACAGTAGGAAAAGAAAGCCACGACCACAAATAATATGAAATTAAAAGAAGAGTAAAACCATAGAGGCAGTAAAGTGATCAGTGGTGGCCAGTGGTTCAGGGATGAGGGGAGGGAGGTGAGAGGGGTGAATCCATGGACAGATGGAGCACTGAGGATTTTCAGAGCAGTGAAACGAATAATGAAAGATACTTTAATGGTGAGCACGTGACCATAAAAGTATGCATTTGTCAAAATCCATAGAACTGTACAACAAAAAGAATGAACCTGAATATAAAACTATGGACTGTTGTTAACAATGTAGCAATATGGGTTCATCAATCCTAACAAATATACCACACAATGCAATATGTTAATAGCAGGGGAAACTTCAGTGGGGGTAGCAAGAGGAAGTACATGGGAGATCTGTGTACTTTCTACTCAATTTTTCTGTAAACCTAAAACTGCTCTAAAAAGCGAAGTCTATTAATTAATTGCTTGAGAGAGAGGGAGTGTGTGTGTGAGAGAGAGAAAGGGTCACAGAAGCCTTGTGAAGATGGGTCTTGGGAAAATGACTGATCTGGACACGCAGTATGGCCAAAAACAATTCTGATCCGAGCAGGGGAACAATATAATTCCTAATTAGCATTTACTGAAACTTTCTTATGGGTCAGAGCCTCTTAGAAGCTTTATGTATATTTTGTTCAAGTATCCCTCAATCGAACGTTACGAATTACGTTATCATTATCCTCACTGAATTGATGAAGACATGGAAGCTTAGGGAGGTTGGCTCATGGTCTGACATCATAAAACCAGTCGCTGGGAGAACCAGTTGTGCCAATGCAGGAAATGCGTGTCAGGGGAAACTGTGGGGCTGTGCAGGGTCCCTGATGCTTAGGACCCTGGAATGGGGGTGGGGCTGATGCAAGAGATGACTGGTTAGGGAGCTGGCTATTCTAAATCCTGGGGTGGTCTGGAAGGATTTTGAGAGAAAAGGGTGAAATACAGTCTGAGAGTAAGTAGGTAAGTAAGTAAGTAAATAAATAAATAAATAAATAAGCTGGCAGAATGACTGTGCTGGGGATTAAGGAAGGAACTAGTTAGAAAGTAATAGCAAATGGCAAGGAAAAAAAGAAAAAAAAAACTTTAATCACTCAGGTTGCCAAGAAACAAATGGAATACTCTGAGTGGATTCTTAAAGAGACTCTAACAAAGGAATTATTTAACCAAGGGTGGACAGGGTTTAGGGAAATTAAATGGATGTGACTGACCGGGCCTGAAGGAGGGTGGGTTACCACGGAGAAGAGGGGCGGAGTGGGAGGAGGACGGGAGCTGTGACCTTCAGCAGAGGCCTGCAGCCACTCCACAGTGACCCGGCAGGACGGAATCGGGAAAGTCCCCTGACCTCAGTATCCCCCGGCCCTCAAGTCTCCTAGTGCTGCCACCTGGACTGAATCCAAGCAGGTGCCCAAGGGCAAAGGACTTACTGACACTGACCAGACAGGTCCAGGGCACGGAGCAGGGCGGAGAAAGGTGTGGGGGTATCTGGAGAGGCAAGCGGAAAATAGCCAGCCCAGCCCCTGAATATCCAGCCATGGGACCTGATTTCATAAACTGCAGTACAGCCGCACTACGAATCATCACGCAGCTTTTTTTGTTTTTGTTTTTTAAACAGGTTAAATCTGCGTCTTGAACTGAAGATCTAAAAGAAGCACAAAATATGATTCTATCTTTGTAAAAGCAAACACGAATCTATGTACATGTTTATTATGTTTTTGTGTGAGTGAGAGAAAGGTCTGCAAGGATGCCCCCCAACTTTTGAGCACTAGGTACGGTAGGAGGAAGAGATGCAGAGGGGGGAGGTATGAGGACCTTAATTTTTCCCCCCTTTTTCCTCTAGTTATTTATCTCATTTTAACTAGGTGCACAATGCATATGACATTTTGTAACTTTTAATGGGATTTAATAAAGGAAATTATGAAAAGGAAAAAGAATAAGGTGATTGCTATGGTCTAGTATGACAGCAAGTATATGGGTCAGAAAATGCATGGCATACTGCAGAGGAAAGACGGAATCAACTTAGCCAGTGGAAGGGGAATGGAAAATGTTGTGTCAAAATCAACTGAAGTCCCAAGGCAGGACGGCAGGAAGGAGCCAATAAGAAAAATGGAGAAAAGTGAGGAGAGTAACAAAGTCAAGGCACAGATTGTGAAAGATAATTCAGAGGTGCTGGTCAACCAAACAGCCACACAGCGGATAGCCAGAAACGCGGGCCTGCAATTTAGAGGAATGGTCAGGCACCAATAGATGGACTTGAGTTAACAACACACTGATGATGGCTATACCAACTGAAAGGCAATGAAGGACAGTAAAAAAGGCCCCTGAAATGGGAGTCAAGAGCCCTGGATTCTGATCATAACTCCGTGACCCCGAGCCAAGCAGTCTGCCTCTCTGGGCTGCAGGCCAGTGAATGATACCCATTCCCCTTCACTAGACGCAGTTTTCTTTGATCATCTCTGACTGGCAGCTGGCTTTGACTGGGCCTCTGGAATGACAGGGAAGCCTAGTGAATTCCCACCCTACCGCTTCTCAGAAACAAGAAACTCTTTCACTAAACCTGAAAGCCAGCCAAAAGGCGATTCCCAGAGGAGGAACATGGTCTCCAGGCTTGGAATGTGTGAGCGGCACCTTCAAATGACAGGCAATTACTCCCCATCTATTTGTGGCAGCCACACAGATTCTTCTCCAAGTCTGACCTTATACTTTTAAAATTGGTGGGAGCTGACTGGGGATTGTGGTGATAAGCATACAAACCACTGGCTTTTGCAACTTCCTAAAACTGTCCCGTGTGGATGGATGCATTTAAGAGAACATACAACTGCGATGTTCCGGCTCGCACCACCATACCGTGGACAGGGCCCACGGAGAGGCGGTGTGGGATGAAGGGACGAGTTCAGACATCAGAGACCGGGGACTGTGAGGTGGCTGTCCAGGCTTCATCGGGACACTTTGCAGCTAAAAAACCCAAGTGGTGAATCAGTGCCAGGGCAGCCCGAGGAAATGGTTAAAAAAACAGAGCTTTAGGAACACAGTCCAAAGGGCTGAGGTGAGGATTAAGCCCAGGTTCTGGTGCATAGTAGGTGTTCAATAAATGCATATTTCTTTAAAAGTTGGACCCATATCATTCAGGTCAATGCCTCTCATGTGAATACCTACCTACTCTCTCTCCTCTATCCACTCCCCCCCTCCCAAATAGCTTGACTTTTCATTTCATTTTATTCCATATACATGCTTCAACCACCTTCCTCCAAAAGCCCAAGATGGAGTATGGGGAGCAGAGGGGATGGAGGAGATAACCCTTTTTTTCCTGACTCTTTCTTGACACAAGAAACAGACAATGGTGATGACTGATTTTCTCAGTCAGAGCCTTCATCCACCTAAAATCCTGCATACCCACGGCTCTGCTTTCATTTGCTAGACCGATGGTCATTAAAGCAATGGCCATTTTTGACTCTTGGGTCCCAAACTTCTCCAAGTTATATTGACAGAGAAAACCACAGATACTCTGAGAAGAAGGACTTCAAGAGGTCAGGCTGACTTTGAAGGAAATGAACCCTTGAAATAAGGCTCCCCTTAAAAGTGATCAGAAATCGAAAACGGAGACTAGTGGGCAGTTAATCCTATAACGAAATGTTTCTTCTCCTTCAACAAAGATCTACGACTTAACACAATAGGCACCTCCCGGAATATATGCAAGACTGCTTTTGTCTGCAAATACTGTGCTGACATTACAGGAACACACTCCCCAGGCTGGAAGGCCTACAGCCTTCATCCGTACCTGAAAAGCCATGAAGTTGTACTCTTCTCTTCCCAAAGACAACCATTTAACGTTCTGATCCCAGTACCAGAAGAAGAATCTTCTCTTGGAATAGTTCTGAAACAATCTGTTCTTTTTTGTGTGTGCCTCTGCTCAGAAATGTTTCAAAGAGTGCAATCTATGCCTTCTGAAGTGTACAGCTGCAGTTGCCTTTTGCACGCCAAAGCAAGATGTGCGCGTGACATGTGTTAAATTATGTCTCAAAGAGCCGCGGGCAAGTTACAACCTCTGCGAGCCTCTTTAAGTCATCTCAGACACAGCAGGTTCTCCTCTGTGTGTTATCGCTTCTGCCCCTGTTATCCCAAGTCTTTACATCTTGCATTCATCAGCCCATTCATAAAAGGTGAGACTGAGGTAGGCCTTGGTGATACAGCTGAGAGCAACACAGACATGGTCCCTAGCACCGTGGAGCAGACAGTCGCGTAGCCTTCTGCTAATAATACTGTTTCCTTGACGCCGTTCTCGCCAACCACTTAACCCAGGGAAAGCCGTTCGTTTACAGCCTTCCCATTCATTTACCTATCTACCCATTCATTCCTTCGTTTAATGTAATTGTCAATGCCTCCTGTTCATAATACTGGATACAACAGTGAACAAAATTAATCTCCTGCCATTGTACTATATGGTTAAAAAGGCAAAGAACAAGTAAGTTACTAAATGAGTATAACTGCAACAGGGATAGGTGACATTTAGAAAGAGGGTGAGGAGATGGTGAAGGATTGGAAGAGCCTGGGGCAGCTTCCGATGAGGTTTCTAAAGAAGGCTCGTGTGAGACGCTGTCAGCTGAACACAGCTCTGCATGACCAGAGGGAGCAAGTTAAGTAGCAAACTGCTGCTAGAAGAGACTGCTCCCCTCTCTGAGGGAGCCACCAGTACAGAAGCTCTGAGCTGGAGACGGACGGAGCAGGTCCAAGGGACAGCGGATGCCAAGTCACTGAGAGGTGGATAGTCCGGGCCAGGCTGAGTGGAATCTTGAGAGCCATTCCAACTTCAATAGATGTCTGATTAGAGTTGTGACTTGATCTGACTTCCATTTTAAAGGATCACCCCTGTTGTGCATGGAGAATGATTTTATAGGTAGGCAAAGTAGAAGCACAAGGACCAGTTAGGGGATTCTTGCATTAAGATACAGGGGCTTGAGCTAGGGTGATGGTGGCAGTGATGAAAAACGGTGTGGTTGGGTGAAAATTCTTCTCTAAGGGTAGCGGCAACAGAGTCGCATAGCTAGTCCAAGGCTGACTTAACTGAGACTCAGCCCCATTATCTGCTGAAAACAAAGCCCACTTGTTTGTGTCTTCTTGACTTGATTGTGTCTCCTTACTATAAAGGCCAAGTAAGTTTAAACCTATAGCTTTAAGCACTGATAACCACGCAACCTTAAAACAGGGAGGACACGGCTGCAAGAGAGCCATCTACATCCAACATTGAAATAAAGCACCTCGGCTTTCTCGTACCATTAACGACTGGGTTTACCAGCAGCTCGCGTCAACTTGAATTACTATTTTTGGTTGATTGCATGTTTGCCAGGTCTTATTGCTGAAAATAATTCTGAAATAAGTTACTGGAAAACGCTGGCACAGTTTCCACATCCACTCAGGTTACAGATGTGTGGGTCTGGTTTCCTGCCTTAGCAAACATGACCCAGTGGGTAACAGATTCCCCTTTGATGGGTCAGATAACTTCAGGGCCTGGGGTCCACCACTACAACCATTAATTCTTCATTACATGTAGCTGTCCCTTTCACGGGCGAATGCAAAGGTGTAAGCCACTGGGAAGACTGTAGTGAAACTCAAATCCCTTGACTATCTGTTCATGTTTCCCTGATCTCTGTTTTTATTCTAAAATTAGGGGCCAAATATTTCCTGTCAAATCGATGAAGTGGATTCCAGGTCATTGAGACTTTGGAGTACATTATTTCTTAATACCGTGTAAAAACTTGATAACAATGGTTACTAAACAGCTTGGATTAACCTCTTCTTTGGGAAGGAGCATGATATACTAAGTGAGGGTTTTAAAGTCAGACAAAGAAGTCAATCTGGTGTTAGCTCCACCACTCAGTTGATAACTATGGCGCTTTAGATACATTAACTTTCTGAGCCTCGGTTTCTGCACCTGTTAAGTAGAGCTAATAATATCTATAATCTAGGCATATTTTAAGGATGGGATGAGACGCCATATGCATAATCGTAACTAAAAATCAGTTAGCACGGGCTCTGACATGGCTTCATTTCTTATAAATATTAACCATCTCGGTTTCCCTTTTCTGTTCATTGAGAACTTGCCAAGGGTGAAGTTTTGAGTTTTTAAATGTCTTTGTTCTTAACGGCCCTTCTGTATCAGTTTGTAGGGCTGCTGTCATGAAGTATCACGGACTGAGCGTCTTAAACAGAGGTTTATTTTCTAACAATTCCAGAGGCTAGGAGACCAAGATCAAGGAGTCGGTCGGCATGGCTGGTTTCGTCTGAGGCCTCTTTCCTTGCCATGTAAATGGCCCTCTTCTCCTCCCTGTGTCTTCACGAGGCCTTGCTCTGTGGTCTGTGTCCTAATCTCTGCTTATAAGAGCCAGTCATATTGGATCAGGGCTCGCCCAAATGACATCATTTAACCCAATCAGCACTTTAAAGACCCTGTCTGCAAATATAGGCACCTTCTGAGATACTGGGGGTTAGGGCTTCAACACGTGCATTTAGAGGGGGCAAAATTCAGCACACCATACCCCCTCTTATGACTTGCTATAAAAAAAAAAAGTGTGAGAAAAACACTGAATCAAAGCAAGAAAAATGAGTCTTAAGCCTCATTTAAAAAAGAAAAAAAAAAGATTTTGCTGTGTTACCTTTGGCAAATTATTTTCCCTTTTTGGCCCACATTTTCTCAATCACTAAAATAAGGGGGTTTGAAATAATAGGTTCCTTATTTCTCTTCCTGCCCTAAACCAAGCAAAGCTAAGGTTTTCCCTATGATTTCTCATAGCAAAAAGGGTCTGAGACAGAACATGCCATGAAGTAACTGAAATTAAACAAAACGAAAAACAAAAACATACCTTCTTTGTGGAAGAAACCCAAGATGAAGTCTCTGGAAGCAGACGATTACATTCAATTGCTTTCAAACCTTCTAAGTTGGTTCAAGTCCTTTCTCTATGTAAGGCCATAGTTTAAACCAATTTCACTGAATAAACCAAAAACCCTCCTCTGAATTTATCAATATCCGCAAACAAAGGAATCTCATCAAGATTTGGGGCAGAGATTGGCTTTGAGGAAAGAGTGTATGATTTCAAACAAAGGTCTCCTTGAAAGAATTAAGGGGGGAAAAGTTTTAAAAACAAACACACATACACACAGAAAATGTCAAATGAAAACCAGCTTCCAACCTTATAGGTTAAGCCACTTAGGAGAGAGGGGGAAAAAAGGACTGGGCATGTTTCCTCTCCAGCTGTGGGGCTTCAGGTCCTCAGACGCCATGTACCTACTTCTGCAATGTCAGCAGACGCAACAAGACAGGGAGGCAAGCATGAATGGCAGCCAGAACACAAACGTGCTCATTCGAGAGGGAAAACAGATTTCCCTGGAAAATGGCATAATTGCTGAAGCAACTGGAGTGATGACGCGGATACAAGACCAAGACGGAAGATACCGGGATTCAAACCTACAGTCTGATACTCATGAGCTGAGCAACTTTGGGCAAGTTACTCAAGTAGCTTTTAGTTGAACTTCAACCGAGAAACAGCAACTGAAAATGAATCCATCATTTCACTTTTGTTGTGAAAGCAAAAATGATCTCATAAACAACCAAAAAAAATAAACAAAGACATAAAAATAAATGGGATTAATTTAATCAGATCCTTATGCACAGAGATAATACGTAGATATTTAAAATTATGTTATGGGAGACTATTTAAAACATGAAAAGATGTCATAACATGTTGTGGAATGAAAAGCAGGATGTAAAACACAAACAATATGTGGTATCATTTTAATAAATGGCATACATAGTTGTAGGAAAAAATTCTAGATGGGTATACTCATAGTTTACAACGGCTAGCTCTGATAAATTTCATTGTAGCATATTTTTATTGCCCTCGTTTTGTTTGTTTTTTGGTAAATTTTTCTATAACCACTATGCTTTATTGGAAACAGGAAACTCCTACTCAATTTTAAAATCTCAGTGCCCTACAGTAAATCAGATTGTAGAAAAAGCCCTAATTCATTCAGTCCCACTCGGGTCTCAGTTTCCTCATCTGCAAGGGAAGCCGTGACTAAAACAATCTCTAAGGAGAAGCCGACTCTATAAATTTCACATTAAGAGCCACATTAAGTCAAAACCTCGGGGGAATCCTGCTTAGGACTTATCCAGAAGCTGTGGAGTACAGCGTGGGGTGTAGAATGAGAGGGTGGCATTCAAGCTCACGTTAAGAATCCTTCATTGGTGATTTTGCTAATTCAGTGTAAAAGAGCCTCCAGCACTAGGAGTGGTGGGCACATCCCCGGCAAGTTAGCTATGTAAATACAACAGTGGGAGCTGCTCTGGATGTGCCCAGAAGGCTGGAGAGCATCCTGAAGCGGGCAGGGCTCCAGCCCCATGAAGAAGAGGGTACCAACTGTTTTTCATGCCTCCCATAACCTGAACTGCTCATGACTCATGAGAGGTGCCGAGAAAGGCTTAACCCTGGACTTGAAGCACATAAATCCCAGTTTGAACCAACATCTCATGACCCTGGGTGGGAGAAGATAAAAGAAGGTAGAATATAAGTTAGCAACATATAGTGGGTTAAGAATGTGGGCTCTGGGTCAGTTTGGATTTTGGTTCCACCAGTTAAGTCTTGTGTGATCTTAGGCAAATTTCCTGATCTAAGTATCCTCATCAATAAAATGGAAAGACCTAGTTGGAAATCCATCTACCTAATTGAGTTGTCATGAGGATTACATGAGATAATGGATAAAAAGCACTTAATATCAGATATAATAAATGTTAATTCTTATTATTAATTATTAAAATTATTTTCCCTATATGTTCTAGATTAGATGTTCCTGTGAGAAGCATCACATGGACAGGTTCAGAGCAAATGGTCAATAAATACTTATTTATTCAATCAAAAAATAGCAAAATGCTGTTATTATACCCAATTACATTGCATATGACACATATGTAATACTTTAAATGCTTTCTGACCTAAGGTTTGTGGTTCCACAAATATATTTTAATTCATTTTGCCTTCTCTTACAGATGTTCCTTTTAAAAGGATCTAGTGATTATTATTAGACATAGATTACTGAGGCTATAAAGCACACAATTTACAGTGATGAGCTAGCTAGGTAAAATGCGCTTCAAGTTTAACTGTCCACACCCCTCACACCAAAGAATAAATCTTAGATAAAAGCTAATAACAGGAATAGCTTCAAAAATAAGCCCAGAGAAAACTGACAGATGTGATAGGGTGAGAGACTGAAAATCTTTGAGAAAACACACACACAAGAATAAAATGGCCAACCTTGACAGGGCAAGAAAAAAGTACTGTAGGCTGCTCCTTTAACCAAACTTTCTAAAAGGCAGAGTTTGCTGCACAGATGTAGACTGGCTTATCTAATTACTGCTGATAACTCTAGTGTCGTGTGGTTTCTGTGCAAAGGCAGAAAGAGGCCTCAATTAAGATCTGTTAGATCCTGGTTCAAAAAGTCACGGTGACGATTTTCTGTTTGAAAGAAAACAGGTCTCTACTAATTCTTTTAAATCATTTGCAGTAAGAGAAATGATGGTTCTGCTTACAAGCAACAAGTACCCAGGTAGGCCCCTGAAACAGGCTAAGAATGAGGTCACATGCAGAATTTGGAAGAGGAATAGAGGTCTGGGAAGAAAGAAGTAAAAGTGATGGGTAGCCACCCAGGCACCAGGTTACAGTTAACTCTGCTTATTCTGCGAAAGGGCTCTCACGTTTCTCTTGGCCCAGTGATCCTGTGCCGGTTTCTTAGTTGGGTCTTATCCCTGAAAAGTAGTTAATATTCTAGAAAGCTGTCAGCAAAAAGGAGGATGGCATAGGAGCACAAATGCATGTAGGTTGTGATCACCTTCTCCTTTAAATTATTCCTGCAAAGTAAGTGTTAAATATATCCATTCAATCAACAGATAGTTACAGAAGGCTTAATCTGCGCCAGCCAAAGACTAAGCTTTGGGGATTCAGTGGTAACAAAATAAAAACCACCCCTACCTCGTACCTCGTGGAGTGTCTGTGGCATTATTTGCCCTTTGGGCTGGGTTATTTCTATTGGATGTCCGCCATCACATTTAAAATACTGGCAAGAGCAATAGCAAAGAGCTTGGCGAGCATATACAGACGCAGAACTGTGTTCTGTTGGTTTGCTTGTTTGACCAGTCTAGATTTGGGGCAATTGTCACCTTTGTGCCCTTCCTTATCAAGTGTAGCCTTATTCAAAAGAGACACTGTATGTGCCGGCAAATGAATCATGGTATCATTTTCATAATACGCATTTGAATTAGTATTAAAGCTTTGCTAAGGAAAGGACCTATCCACCATCATTATTACATTTCTCACCCGTACAGTCTATTAACCAAGTCCACTGTCTGAATTAAAAAAAGCTGGGATTTTATGGGTAAAGAGCAACCAAAGACCCTTATATCCAACATCAATGTTGGCAGGTCCCACTGAGTATAAGCCAACAACTGTTGGCTCTCATCCATTTTCTAACTTCCCTCGTGGAAAGGGCTTAGAGCTCCTCTCTGTGGATTCGGAACCAAGTGAGGAGAGCTGACCATGATCTCAGGAGAAAAATAGAGGACAAAATAAAGGCTCCCGGGGTCATTTGCACTGGCACAGCCCTTGGGGATCATCCAGTTCAATGCCCTCGTTTGACTGATGCAGAATCTGAGAATCCAGGATCATAAGGGTTTGCCCAGAGTCACACGTAAATTAGAGGCAAGGGCAGGCCTGAACCACAATGTACTGACTCTCTCTTCAGGGTTCTCTTCCTTTCCCTGTATCATAAAACAACAGGGCTCCTGTCCTCTACTAGTCAGAGAAACTCCTCTCTCAGAAAATAAAATTTCATTTTATCCATCTTATCTCATTGTCTAGTGTGTGCAGAGGGGAAATAAAAAGACTGATTAAGCGATGAGAAATGTGTCTTTGAATTCCAGATGTCCCAGTGAGGTTCCTGGACCATTCTAGAGGGGAGCTCCGCATTTGGCCCAGAGGGCTGGGTGTGTCCTCGCTTTCTCTGCCTGGCTGAATGAGGACAGGGAGCCTGGCTCCTTCTACATCAGGGAAGAGGACAGGGACAGACAGTAAGAAGGGGCCTTGGGTCTGGATCTGCACTTATGCAAGGCAGAAAAATGGCATCTGCTTTTCGGCCCTGCTTTTCCATCCTTTTCCACTCATATATGCCCTTGGGCAAAAGCCAGAAGCTAACTCAGACAGCTGGCGGAGCAGTGCATGAACCACGGTTAGGAGAGTTTGCACTCGGGCTGCTGTTTCAGTGGCGATGTGATAGGCCTGGCCAGACCATCCCAGCTCCTTCCAGCCTGTGAACACTGACCCACATGTGTGAGCTAACAGGTGTGGACAGATGGATGTGATGGGAGGTGAGGATAGTCCCCTGTGGATATGGGATTATTGCTTTCCTGCTTGAGAAACTAACTCACTTCTGGAGGCATCGATGCCAGGCTCTTGCTTTTTCAGCTGTGTGACTTTAGTCAAGTTACTTAAACTCTCTGAGCCTCTATGCAGAACACAAAATGGTGGCTACTAATTGTAGCTTCAGGCGAGGTTGTCTGTTAAATGAGATAATCCATGTAGTTGTGCTAAGGTGCTATTAATAATAAGCCTACTATACTTAGTCCCATCTTTTTAACCACTGTGTTGCCTATAATCTAATCAACACAAGAAATGTTCCTCAAAAGAAGTAGTTTTTATACTGGACTCCACATAAAGACCAGGGCCAAAAGAAGAGGCCAAATTGAGGGACGCATCCTCGTCCACCAAACTATCTCGGGGGGGGGCGCAGGGTGGGGGGCGGTTCTAGCGCTCATATTGAATTAGACACATACAGAGTGTGATGAGAGAAGGATTTCACAGCGGGAGAGTCTGAAAGAGGAGCCTATTTCTCTGGGTTGTCCAAGGTCTTTCTCACTTGTTTTCCACTGGCCTACGGAAAATGGGAGGAAAGGAAAGGGGAGCATCGATCTGGGTGAGAATAACCAGGGAGCAGTTCAGGCCTCCTGTTAGCATCCATCCCCGGAAGTGATGACATATTCAAGTTCCCAGTTCCCTTACGATGAAAAGCACTGATGTAATCAAAGAGTGGCACGTTTCCATCCTAGTGAGACAGACCTACTATTGTAAACACTCCGCAGTTCTTCAAATATAATAAGCGCATAAATAGTGCTGCGAAATGTATCGATACGTAAAGAACAGAGGGCCCTTTGGGATAGGAAGAGATTTTTTTTTGTTCTTTTTCGAATTCAATTTTTATTTTCGTCCAACTGAGGAGAAAGGGCAGAGAAAAAGCCACCGAAGAGGGAGTTGTGAAGAAACTGCTAGAAAACGTATTCATAACCTGTGTCACTCTAGGCCAGAGGCTGATTAGGACTGAAAACAATATAGTTCAACTATGGAAAGTGTCCTTTAGGTTAAGGGAGAGTCTTTTATCTCAAAACCTAGAGGCAGTCTAATGGCCTCTATCAGATTGTCACAAATGAATGACAAGCATTAATCTGAGGAATGGCATGACATAACTAAAGCAGGAAAGAAATTAGTTTTTATATAACATTGTTTTTATTTGTTTTGAAAACTGGTATTTAAAATTTAGTTTCCTAAGTAGTCTCTCTCTACTCCTGACCTGTCAAGCCTTCCTTGATTAATTTCCATATTCCAATGTAGTTGAGACTTTATAAATAAATCAGTGTCTACTCTCTTGAATCTAGCTGGGGTTCACAGAACACTTTCACGGTCACCACCACATTTGAGACTTTCCACAGCCCACTGACACCGGCAGATGGACTTTTATTTATAAACTGACAGTTCTACCACAGAGACTTGAAATCTCTCAGGAAATCTATTTCTCCAGAATTCCCCCAAGTGCCCAGCTGGCACCGTCTCAGTTTCTAATAGTCTGAGGTCTTTATGCACCTAAAGTGTTTTGCTGGTACGGATGTGAGAAAAAGAAATAACCTGGCTGAGAATCACCACATATCTGCTCAAGACATAAAGTAACAGATAAACACTTCAGGCAGGGCCCGGGCTGAGATCCCCACAATCAGATATCTAAGATGCTTTCCATTCCTACGTCTGATAGTTTTCCTGTCTTTTACACCGGAATTTCCCTTCCAAGACGCCTTACATGGATAGAGCTGGCTTTGGGTGACTTCTTTCAGTCTCCCAAACTCCAGTCCTCCATCTTACTCCTCATTCTTGCTCCTCCATCTCCTCATTCTTGCTCCCAAAGTGACATCTTATCAAAGTAAGAGGAAGTCTGAGCTCCACGGATGGGGTTGCACTTGTCCCTTACCCAGGTGCTAGTCTATTTCTAGGTCCCCAACTCAAGTGCTGCAGAGATCTGGGTGCTTCCCCAGTTTGAAAGACCCCCTCCACTTCCTCTCCAAAAAAAAAAAAAAAATTCCCATGGCACCCACAATACTCACAACCACACCCTTCAGGTGAGATCACAGCATCCTGACCACCGCATCCTGACCAAACAGCTCAGGCTGTGTTCCTGAGGACCCGCAATCCCCAAACATCGCACAGGAACACCTCCAGCGCAGCGGAAATGCATCGTCTGCCAGAGGGTATTTACAGAAATCCAGTTATTGTTTGCAAAAAGCCGGTTCTCTGTGCTGTGTCCCTTCGAGGGAATTCTGGAGCTCCTGATCCACACCTTTCACAATCCCCGGGCAAGTGCCTCTGGGAGGTAGAAAGGCTGTCCCGGGGCCGCTGACACTGTGAAGTCAGACGAGACCTGGGATTAATTCCCAGCTCTGCTCCCACATTCTCACTGAGTACCCCTGGATAACTGACTTTGCCCAACTATGTTTCAATTTCTTTCACTGTGAAATGGGTTTCTGCAGAGACTCTGATAAGGGAGAGTATATAAAGCACGGGAAACAAAGTGGTAGATCCCTCCCCACTCCTGGGGTCAGCTTCAAGGTCACCTTCAAGGTGCAGCTTTTGTTGGAGGAAATCAAGGACTGGAAGTATCCGAACTGCCGGCCTGCAGCACTGATATGGTAGCTACCATCCCTAAAATTGGTATTTATATTTATTTACTATAAAAGTAAGAGGTATCGTGTTATGGAATTTGTTGATAGTGGCAGGAAAAATATGCATCACAGGTCCTACAAGGAGTAGAGAAAATCTTGAGTACTTCCTCTAAACCAGTAGTCCCCAACCTTTTTGGCACCAGGGACCGGTGTTCCTATGAGAATCTAATGTCTGATGATCTGAAGTGGAGCTGAGGTGGTGATGCTAGTGCTGAGGAGCAGCTGTAAATACAGATGCAGCTTTGCTTGCTGGCCTGCCACTCACCTCCCGCTGTGTGGCTCCTAACGGGCAGGGGACCAGGGTTCAGGACTCCTGCTCTAAACCATCTGCTCTACAAACACCACGTAGTAATGATGGTAGAAGCAGAGACACAACAAGGAGTGTGGAGGTGAGGAGCATGCACTTTGATTTCAGCCAGATGTGTAGGTTTGGGTCCTGCCTCTACTATTATAGTTCTGACCTAGGGCAAATACATTTGATTTTCAGGTACTTTTTTTTTAATCTACAAAGTAGGGATAACTCTAGTACCTCTCGGTGTTGATTAAAGGATGAAAAAGAGGTAACGTATGTAATAAACACTCAATAGCTGTGAGCTACTCTTATGAGGAACAATTTTTCATTCATTTTTTGATTTATCCGATCATCAGTAGGCATCTATGTGCTAAGCACTGTGCCAGTGAGTGGAGACAGGTAAATGACAATATAAGGTTCCTGCTCTGATCTGCTGGACCACTCCAAACTGCCAGTCTGACACTAAGAAGCAAGGACTGGTGTTGAGGTAGAATATACAGGTCATACGTGTAGTTGACCTCAGAAGGCACGGTGACATCTGAAGCCTGAGCTACCCACAGCGAAAGGCCCAGCCAATTCTACCAGTGAGAGAGAAACCACCTTGCCCACACTTCCAGCAAGTCAACAAACACAGGGTAGTAAGAAGGCATCAATCTCAGGAGGGCAGCAAAAATAGGTAGAAGGACAGACAACAAACAAACAAACATAACCTTACTGTGGCCCCCAAAATTGTGGCCGGGGTGGTACATGGGAAGGTAAAGGGTATCAAGCCAAGAAAGAATGCCCCCATCTGTCCTCAGATTATGGTGACATTTTAGCTACTGGGTGGGGCAGCCTTCACAGAAAGGAATATAGAGAGGATAGTAAACTTCATTCAAATTCCATTATCTTACCATGAAAAAATGTACTAGAACTGACAGTAGGGAATATACATTATATTTAGAACATCAGTAGTATTTTCTGTATATCTATATCCATGTCCATATTCTTATGTTATCTAGGAAGATAAATATCTAACCCTTATAGTAGGGATATAACCAAAATCACCTTTAGACATGCAAAGGTACAAAAAGTGTTTTATTCTGAAATTGAATTCTCCTTCATAGAAATACAAACACAAAGCCTTTAAAAAAATCTACAAATGGATTCCTTGCTCCCAAAGACCAGCATCCCCTACCCCTCTTCTGCCACATCCCCTACCCCACGCCCCTTTCAACAATGAATACCAGGCAGCCTGGCTTGAAGAAATTCACAAGCACTGTACATTCCTGTCACAGCTGCTGGGGACACAGCCCCAGCTTCGAGCAGAGGCTGCTATGCAGCACCACGCCCCACGCGCAGAGAGAAAGGATAGAAGCCGCACTGAAAAGGAAGGATGCACCCCAGGGAAGAGCATCCAAACGGGAACAAAAGGGAACCCCTTGCAAACCTGGCCCTGGGATTAGGGCACCGCCACATATATTGGGGCTCCTAAGGCAAGTAAGTTATCAGGGCTAAATGTTTGTTTCTTCCCTTAAAGGTGGCTCGAGTGATGCCTAGAAGAATGGGCGTGGCCCTCAATGCCATTTCACAGGCTAAATCCATAAGAAGAACCATTGCAATCTTCAGACTAGGAAGAAACAACAAACAACAATCTATTCTCCGCTTTGCCAAAAAGGAGAATTGGCAAATGAACGTTGGATGTAAAGCAAGTGGCATATATGCACAGCACACTTCCCGCACGTAATAATAGCATGAGAACTAGGGTTCGTCTCTCCTGAGTTAGGGAAATAAGTACAAAATTGAGCTTTTTTGTCAAATTGGTTTCTTTTTTCTTATGATGACTTTCACAGCTCTTTGCAAAGACCATTGGCACTGAGAAAATACTGAGCATTGTAAATGACACACGATGTTCTTCAATAATATGAAGTCAATGATATCAAGTAATGGTAAAGGAAAATGGACTATACCTGGTGAAAAACAAAATAAAAACAAAAAAGATCTCTGCCTATCCCAACACTTGCCCCCTAAGGAGTATTTCTCCCCAGGGACCAGGTGGACAGCAGGTAGGGGTGGGGCACACTTGTGCAGAATGAAAAGGTAGGCTGCTGTAACAGAAATAACCCCCTTGGCAATCAGTGCACTAGAGGCGAGGACAGCTTCCTCCTGCCTACAGAGGGGAAGGTCCTGCAATCACACACGGGGTATTTCAGGCATAAGCCCAACAAGTGCAAAGGACTCATGGCCACAGCAAAACCTAACCGATTCGGGCAAATTAACTACAGAAGCAGGTACAGCTCTGCCCTTGGGCAGCTGCAGAGTCTCCCTAGGGGCCAGCTGATCACTTCCTTTGTTCGCCTTGCAAAGATGGAGTAGCCACCCATTCCCTTACTACACACTTACACAAAAAATACACACACCTCATTCACTATAGACAAAGCACAACTGCACTGCTTTGTGCAAAATTAACAAACATTGTGATTTATTTGTTGTTTTGCTTTTTTTTTTTTTTTTTAATGCCCATCCCAGCCTGTCCCGTGTCCCTTGCATTCGGGGGCATCATTTCCGAGCATCCTGGAGGAATCTCGGCCCGGGGCGCGGTATTTTGCGCCGCGAGAGCGCTTTCTGGACACCGTGTAGATGTGGCTTCTATACCTGATAATGGCACGTCCCCTCTCCACCCTGTCTAGGCGCCCGCTCAGCGCATCTGACACTCGCCGGCCGCGGGTGGCTCTGTCTTGCACACAAAGGCAGTTGGACATGGTACACACACAGCGTTTATCCGCGACCGCAAACTAAACTCTGCTCTAAAAACTCAGTCTTTTCTTGGAATGAGGAGAAATGACATGAAAAATGTAAAATGCATCGTGGGCAAAAAAAAAAAAAAAAAAAGTTGGTCCTTCTGCTACAGCCACGTTAGCTGTCCAGTCCCGAAAATGACGCACTGAAATATATATCGCGGCGAAGGCAGGCAAGAAGGGGACAGGGTGAGGACGGGCAGTCCAGACACCCTCCACCCTTAAGGCGCGGGCAGAGCCAAGGCGCTGGATCTGGGAGAGAGATGCGGTCCCGCTGCCAAGGACCCCTAGAGAAAGGTGTCATCTTTCCATACCCCATCTCACCAAAAGCAACCTTAAACAAAAAAGCACGCCTGGCCCCGGGGCAGCACACACCGACACTCCAGGGGGCGCGGGGATCCGAGGAGGACCCTGAGCCCTGCGTTCTTCTTCGGGAACTACAGGGCGGTGGGAAAGGAGGCTAAATAATCCAAAATTCTCCGCGCCACAGTTTGGGTTTCCTCTTTGTTTTGTTTTTCCCAAACCCCAGGGTCGCTCCGTCTGGGTGGCGCCCGCCGCGCCGGCTGGACTGACCGCCGCTCTCCACCCCCGGACCTGGGTCCCGTCCGTCCTCGGGGACCCGACCAGGGAAGCCGGCGGGGATCCGAGGCGCCCCGCCCGCGGTGCAGCGGGACGGAGAGAGGGAGGGAGGCGGCGGCGCGGAGACTCACCGTGATCCGCGGGATGTTCTTCTTGCCTTGGTAGGACATGGTGGCGGCGGTGGCTGCAGCGGCGGCGTCCCTCCCTCCTTCTGCTCCCGCTCGCCCGCGCCTGCCTCAGCGCGCAGCGCCCGAGATCAGGTGGAGCGAATGGTGCGCTGGCCGCGGCCGCCGCCTCCCCTCGCCTCCGCCCCCCCTGGGCTCCCGCGGTGGCTGCCAGAGACAATAGTAAATCTCCCTGGTCCCCCTTTCACCCCCGACCTCCCCCGCCACACACACCCTCCTCCACTCGCGTTCACGCCGGGCTTTTTTTTTTTTTCTTTTGCGGTGCCAGCTGGGCCCCGTAAGACAAGAATGGCTGATCCGCGACTCCTCCCCTTCTGTCTTATCCCTATTGATTTTCCTTTTTGCATCTGCCTCACCCACTTTTTCTTTTTCTTTCTTTTTTTTTTTTTTTTTTTTTTTTTTTGGTGACTGTGAGTGCGGCGGAGCCAGCCCCCTCCACGACCACCAGGGGGCGAGGGACTTTTCGGGGTGGGGATGCTGCAGTCCCAGTGCAGGAAGAGAAGCTCTAGCGTTGCCCGCCGGCCTCGTGGGCCAAGCCCGGGAAAGCGCCAACGCCTCCCACCAGACCCTGGTCCCATTTCCCTCGTCACCACCCTCATTTCAGAAAGGTGACGGCTCCGGACGTCCCTCCCGGAACCCACCCTCCTCCCTTCTCCGCCATCGCGCGGCCTGGATGGGGCGGCCGCTGCCTTTGTTACAGCCAAGGGCTGGGCGCCACCTCTGCCGGTGCCTGTGCAAAGCCCGCGCAATCCCATAAAAAGCGGAGATCTGGTCAGACTGTTCTTGCTAGCCCGCTTCTATCCGGAGACCATGAAAATACGTATCAGAATATGTAAAAGGGCCACTCACTCTTGGAGGCAGCGAGGAGCACCGTGTCAGTTAACATTAACCATTCTCTGAATTTAAAAACGAGGCTCAAAATAATATGTTTTAAAAAACACACCGCCTGGCTTCAGAATCGGGGGGGGGGGGGGGGGAAGGCATTGATGCTGCTCTGTGCGTAAAGAGTAGAAAACACCTGTGCGGGGAGGCAGACGCCCCGGCAAGTTCCTGGTGTGCAGCCGTGGATTTTGAATCAACCATGTGTGCTGCAGCAACCCCGAGTTTACTTTAGGCAGGGCTCATAGACAAATGTCACTATGCCATGAGAAGCAAAACCATGCCCATTTCAGCCCTGGAATATATTGTTCTTTAGCTACTCGCTCAAATTAAAAGTCCAAGAGAGGCAAATTTGGAGGGGGTACTGTGAGTGGTGGCCAAGAGGTGCTCCCAGTGGGGAGCTTCCTCGACTCTCCAGAAAAGGAATCTTAACCATAACATTTAAATTGGTTTGCTATGTCAAGATTATAAAAATCCTCGCCTCCCATCCCACTCAATTGTGGATCCCAAAGCCTTACAAAATAGTTCTGTAGACATCACTAAGCACAACTAGGTTTGTGCTAGGGATCTTGAATTCACATTTCTGTAAAGCAAATACACTGACCACACTTTCAGACATCGTTCCTTAAATTGAAGGCTTACTTTGCAATACAGAAGCTATACAAAGCATCCACAGAAAGAGAGTACAGAATGCTTCAGCTTGGTTTTCCAGAAACTGGAAATGAACCAGCCTGGTCCCATAATCAAAGGGGAGACTAAGCCCCCTGAAACACCCCCTACATGAGTTAATCCAAGCTTCTGGTTATTCATGGGTAACGGGACTAAATGCAGTCCTCACAGGGAAAGTCCACACAGCACTCTCTACTTCACTTCTGTGATACTCTGGCTAGGAGAATCAATCAATACCAGGCAAAGGTTACATCCCTGAACTCTTTTGCAAAGCAGGGGGCGGGCGGGGTGGGGGGAGGGTGGCCAGAGGGGGTGAAGAAAGAAAGAAATGACTGAAGCCAAAGGCACACCCTAAACATTTTGCTTTGTTCTTAAGCTCAAGTGCTGAGACCACTAGCCAAGAGTTGTGAAATTACAAAGCATTCTGGGGATTGGCATGCAAATAAGCAGGATTATATTTAGAACAGAGTAAAAGAGAATTAACTACTAGGAAACCCTGCAGAGAGGTCTCTGAATCTTTTCCATAGGTTTCATTGCCCCCAACTTGTTTGAAGGGATCTTGCTAGTTCTTCTTAGGATAAACAAAAATATGTAGGGGACATTTACACTCCTAAAGAAATGCCAGTCTTTCCCCTGCCCCCCAATTTCCTGGGTTTCTTTGCCTGTCTTGCATCTTAATTATCTCCTCTGTTACTGCCATTATAATCCAGAACACTCTCTACTAAAGAGATTTATACCGTATTTTTGGTCACTTGGTTTTGTGTGTGTGTGTGTGTGTGTGTGTGTGTGTGTGTGGTTTCAAATTACAAAACTTCATTAAACTCTTTGAGGTCAGGTTTGCCTGTGAGAGGCCATGCAGAATAGGACCTGTGACGAGTTTCTCTGGTTCAGACTGCTGTGACAAGCCATGCACAGGAATGCACAATAACCAACTAATCGGTTCAAGCTGTTGCCATCATCAGAAACGTACAACAAACACTGTTTTCTCCCTCTTTCATTCCCTTCAATCATCTTCCTCTTTCTTAAATCAACATCAAGATGAGTTCGAAGGAAAAAGCCGTCCTTGGCTGTGCCTTTCTTATTCAAGGAGTAAGAAGAAAGGCAGCCATCGACACAAGATGCCTCTGTGTCTGGCCAAGAGGGTGAGGCGTGGAAGCAGCACGGATGGTTTCCACAGTAGAATGATTCTGAATGGTTTTCCTTGGATACACAGCAGCACTTGGCTTTTGGTATCTCAGGAAACTATGAGAGAGGAGAGGGAGACACAAAGAGACGTAATTTATGGTCACAGAGAAACTTTGACCACCAAATCTATCACATCTAGTAGACACTTTCACACCTGAATCAAGGCTACATTGTTCTAGTTGCTCACTCCAAAGCGTTGGCATCATCCAAACTTCTTCCATCCAATCCAATTTGCACTGCATATTTAATGTGTCAGGAAATGTTATTGATTCTGTCTTTTAAATATATCCAGACTATGGGCTCTTCTCTCCATCTACAAAGCTGCTGTCTGTGTCTAGCCTCTATCAGCTATCCCTGGACTATAGTAGTAACCTCCTAACTGGGCTCTTTTCTTCACCATCATTCCTTCATTTGTTCATTCAATCATTCATTCTCACAATTTCATGCAATATTTACCTTGTACTTATGCTTACTCTATGCCACTATTTTTCTAGGTACTTGTGTTCTAGAGGTGAGTAATAATAATAATATTCCAGATCTCACAGAGTTGACTTTATACCTTTGTCAAGAGAGTACCACCTATCATTTTTAAGCCCCCTTCTGTGTTTTATTTCTCTTCATGGTAATTTTTACCACATAACATATTAATTTATTATTGAGTATTGTCTTCCTTCCCATCATTAGAATGTAAGCTCCTTGAGGGAAGAAATATGTCTGTTTTAATAACTTTCATGTCTTAATTGTGTGAAATGGGGTCTTGCCCATAGAAATTGATCAATAATTATTAGATGAGTGACTGTAAGAATGTTTAAAATTGTGTCTGAAGAAAGAGTAAACAGATGGAGTAAAACCCTTCCTGTAATTAAAGATCGTGCGGTTAGAATCTAGATTTAAGAATATTTTTGCTTCTCTAAGTCTTCTTAGAGTTTCCTGATTCTTGATTTCAAAGCAGTTGAATTCAAGATGGTGAGGAATCACTTTGCTAATATGATACAGACGCAAAATTCCAAGGCAACACATGGGCCAAACAATGGTTCAGTAGAATAGACTTGGTACTTAAGCACTGATTAGAAAGCTGAGGCTTTGAAAGGAACTGCCATCAAAGTATATGAGAAGATCAAGAGCCTTGTGTTAAAAAATTCCTCAAAGAAAAAAGAAAAAGAAAACTGATACTGAGTTCAGAGGGAAAAGTATGGACTAGAACCTAGAATGGTGTACTGTTTTAAGGATCTGGACTCAGGGGTAGAGGGACCTCAGTCCATATTATAACTCATGCACTTTCTATTTCTGTGACATTTAGTAGCTTACTTCGACTTTCTGAGTTTTGGTTTCCTCATCTCTAAATCGAGCATCTTATTAGCTATACCTTATAATGTTCTTGTAATGGTTTATTAAGTCATTCAACTAATATTTACTGAGTACTTACTATGGATACCTGGGCATTAGGAATACAAATATCTGAATACAATAGACAAAATCTCTGACCCCTTGAAGCTTCTGTTCTAGGGAAGGGAAAAATCAAGAGTCAAAAATTGAAGTATATAGTGTTTAAAACGATGCCATGTGCATTGAAGGTTTAAAAAGAGATGGGGGGTAAAAAATCATTCTAGTGTCTTAAGGATGGTATGGGACGTTACAGACAGAGGTCGCGGAAGGGAAGGTGAAAAGATGGTGGCAGTGGAAGCAGTGAGAAACGTTTAGATATTGGATTTATTTCAAGGTAAAGCCAATAGTATTTGCTGATGAATTGGACTGGGGCGTGAGAGAAAGGGGAATCAAGGTTCCCACCAAACCTGAGCAGCTCACCAGGTGAAAGTGCGATGGGAACACTGTAGGAGGAATGGGATTTGGGAGAAACATCAGTACATTTGTGGACATTTCCATTAAACCTCCAAGTAAAACGTTGAACAGGCAGGTAAGATATTCGAGATTAGAAATCCAAAGGAAGAGCTGGGACGGAGAGACAAGCATGGGAGTTGTCAGCCTCTAGATATTATTTAAAGTAGCAATGCTGGATGAGATGACCAAAGGAGTGTAGATAAAGACATCTGAGGAAAGTAAGCCTCCTGAGGGGAAAGGAGCAACCGAGAAAAGAAGCAGAGAGAGTGGTCAATGAGGCAGAGGAAACAACATGCAGATATCCTGTTCTGATGGTCAAGAAGCAGAGTTATTTCAAAGCAGAGAATGTGTTCACTTAACTGCTGTTGAAAGGTCAAGGAAGATGAGAGCCGAGCATCAATAAGTACCTGGAAACACTGGTTACTGAGGACCTACTATGTGTGTGCATGTCTTAATGAAGTTGGGTGAAAATCGAAAGTGGAAACTGAAGACATCTAAGATAGTCAACTCTTTCAAGGGAGTTTTGTGCAATGGGGCAGGGAAATGGAGCTGTAACTAGCAGAGAAAGTGGAATCTCATATAAGAGAAATAGTATCATGGTTACGCCCATGGGGCTAACGCGGTTAGGAGAGGAAACTTCACGGTGCAGGAGAGAAATGGGACAACTGCTCCAGCATTCTTGAATAGGCAACACAGGTGACATCTAGTGTTCAGATGCAGGGTTTGCCCCTTAGCAAGGAGCAAGGATAGTTTCTTCATAGCAACTAAAGGAACGTATATTGGCACAAAGACAGGTAGCTAGGTAAATTTCAAGGAGGGAGTTCATAGAAGTTCTCTTGTGACTGTGTCCATTTCCCCTGCCATCAGCTAAGACAGGCTGGGAGAAGGTATCGGAAGTTATAGGGGAGAGGAGTTGGTATGAAATCAGTTTCTAGGAGAATAAAGGAACTTAGGGAAATGTGGTGTGATCAACTGGCAGCGACTAAGGATTCCCTTCATTTAGTGGCCATGAGTTTAAAGAAAGACCCATGAGCATATTGTGGATATTCCTCCAGCCATGTACAGCTGTATAATGCAAGCATGGAATAGGTAAGGTGTGAGGTTTAACAAGGGCTTTGCTGAGAAGGGAGAGAAAAATTCAAGGGAACCGAGGATAAAGCATGAAACCTAAGCTGGTTCAGAGAAAAAGGAGGGCACATGTAGTCCAAGGGGGAATAAAGCACAGGGAACATATTGAAGATTAATAAGATTATTCATGTAAAGCTCGCAGTACAAAGTAAATTAATGAGATGGTAGCCATTCCATTACTTTTAATGTTCTTATCATTATTTGCTTAAGTCATTTATGTCAAGGACTATATCTTATTTATCTTTGCAGTTTCCAGCTCTTTTATGATGCTGTAATAGAGTAAAATCAATGGAGGGGAGGGGGAGGGAATGGAATTGAGTAGAAGGGAAAGTCGAGAATATTTTGTCTTCCTTTTAATTGCCAAAATATCTAAAATAAGTCCTCAGCCATTTATACAGTTTTGACTATTGAAAATATTTTGTACTTTTAAAAAACAAATTTATATTTGCTATATTAACATGGGGAAACATTGCCCTCTGGTTCTGCTTGGAAGGGTAGGAAAAAAAAATAGTCCCAAAACAAATACAGAAGAGTTCTGAATGCATAAAACCACATACCAGGCCTTTGTGAACTTGTCTAGGCAATTTTAATGTGAATGAATACATAGGTAATCTCAAAACTGCCCATGAACTCATTTGGGTCTATTAATCTTACCTATAGTGCAAACAGAGTCATCTTAGTCATGTACTTCCAGTGTCACAGAATGAAAATCAAAGTGGTGATTAGTCTATTAATAGAAGTAACCTGATAAACAATTCTACCCTTGATATACATAAGCCAAAAAAGAAAAAAATATTATAGCCACAGAGCAATACTCCCATGGGCTTATCCCAAAGTCAAACTTATACCAGCATGAGCAAGGGGTGCAAACCTCCTTCGCCCAGATGGAGTTTCTCATTCACTTCTTTAGAGGAGAATGATTCTGATGGCCTCTGGCATTCTCCGCAAGCTTTGATGGCAATTTATTTCAAAGCCACAGGAAATGCAAACAGCCCTGCTATTTGATCCAATAAATCCTATAGGATTCGAGGTATCTGTGGTGAGAAAAGTCACCACAAGGAGGTTATGCAAGTCCCAATATGAATATCACAATTGGCACCCCTAGGATTCTGGAACAAGAGAATGATGTACTACTTGAAAAATAGGTCATTGAGTGGTACCAGAGCCTGGTAGAAATGGAAGGCAGGATCAGGGTCACGAAGTGGCCAGACAGCAGGAACGCCCATCAAGAGCTAGGTTCTATCAGGCCTAGCGAGTCCTAACATCAAGTTAGCCTAGCAGTAATTCATCGTAAACATCCAAGATTGATCATGAAAAGGGCTAGAGGGAGACTACTTGAGCAGGTGGTCCAGTCTCCCATGTCACCCACCGCCACTGCTCCAGGAACTTTCTGTTAGCACACATCTATGGTCGTTACGGTCAGCTGAGACTGACCTGATTTACAAATAGGTTGGCTTGGTACACAAAGAAAACTGAAAATAGACCATGGCCACATGACAGTCCTACTCAGGGTGCTGTTGAAAGAATAGTGAGATCTCTTCCCAATGGCCATAGCTTCGGACAATGCACTTAGTCATTCATCTACTTTGGAAAGAAAAGTGGCTCACAATTATATGTAGCAGAGTTGAAGTGTTCCTAGGCAGCTCTACCGCTGAAGGGATAGATTAAAAGATCAAGGAAAAGGAGGCCTTGAGTAGAAGTGTATGATGGACCGATGAAGAGCAAAGATACAGTTTTAAATGTTAATGCCCCCCACAAAGCATCCATCACAGAGGAGGCAATAAACAATAAGGAAGGCAAAATGACTCAGCCAGCTGACATCAGCCAAGCTCCATTATCAACCACCCTGATGTTGTGACGTGGATGGAGTAGAAACAGTGATAGGGATAGAGGCTATGCAGGCAACCAACACCTACTCACCAATGCTGACCCAGCTACTGGTGCTGTCAAACATCCACTCTGCAGGCAAGAGAGAGCAACACTGCCTCCCCAGTATGGCTTCATCCCTCAGAGATACACACAGCCACTTGGTGATTAATTGACTACATTGGACTCCTTTCACACTGGGAGGCACAGTGGTCCATTTTTACAGAAATGAACACATATGCTAGGTATGGATTTGCCATCTCTGCTGTTAGGGCCTCAGTTTACACTGAGGGCTCAAGAAGTGTTTGATTCACTGACATTGGATCTCACATAACATCACGTCAGATCACAAGGCCTGTTTAAAAGCAAATGAGATGCATGAAAGGTCATGTGACTATGGGATCCACAAGTTAGATCAAATGCCACATAACCCTGAAGCTGCCATCTTGAGCATTGAGGAACAGTCTACAAAAGGCACAACTGAAGCACCAATTCAGAGAGGATTCCTCGCAAGGATAAGGCACCATCCTCCAGGATGTACTGGACATTTTAAAACAATGCCCTCTATATGGTACTGTGTTCCAAAAGGAAGAATACATGGATCCAAGAACCAAAGAGAAGCAAGAGTGACCCTTTTTTGTCTTCACTCCCAGGGACACAACTAGGAAATACGTGCTTCCCACCTCTGTAACTCTGGGTTGTTTAGTGTCTTTTTCCCAAAGGGGAAATGCTTCCACAGAGGGCATAGCAAGAGTCCTACTTAACTATAAGTTATAGCTGCTACAGGGCACTTGGGACTCTTTGTGCCCAGCGACTAAACAGGGAAGACGTCAGCATCCTTGTAGGGCCCTGATCATCAGGAGGCCAAGGTCAGCTAAAGTTTTTAAGACCATATCACAGCTCGACTTCCTGCTCTGCCCAATCCTAACCTAACCTTCTCTTCTCCCCCCTCCCCTTCCCTTCCACAGATGTTGATTCCACTGAAACTCCTAATAAACTTCCTGCATCCTATTCTCGTACCCAGAATCTACTTTCCAGGAAACCCCAACCTGTAACAGCGACGCGTGATAGTAAATTAATATTGACATGGGCATGATATTTTTATTTAGTCAATATTTTTAAATGTATAGATTTTGCACTCAAAGTTAGATTTTTTTTTTTTTAATTAGAAAACCTGATAATTCTGAGCTATGGACACAACTTGGTGCCCATCAGCTGGAGTGGAATACTAGCTGCCTTTCGAACAGACTATGTATTCTCCAAATGGCCATAATGCCTGCTGCTTCCTCTTCCTTTACACAGGGCTGGCCTTCCATGTATCATGTGTTCATGCCACCCCCACTGGCTTATCATCATTTGAATTTCTGAAATCAGATCACTTGGAGGCTCTGAGTTACTTCGGCCTTAGAGAATAGGGACTCTATATCTCAAAGATGAGGATTGTACTTTTCCTAAGCAATCTGGTGCCTGTTCAGAACTGAGAGAGCAGTGAATTGTCTTCAGGGAACTACCCCCTCCCCAACTCACCCCCACTCCACCCTGACGGGGCCCCAAACCAGAAGACTGAATCCTGAGACCACCAGACCCCCTGCTAAAAGCATGTTTGAGAATACGCGCTGGAGCTGCTGAAACCACGGTTAAATGTGGTCATTTTCACCCTTGGGCAGAGTGGAAACACACATGATTGGATTCAGATCCCTCCATGTACAGAACAACAGCTCACTCCCAGATGAGGGATGTGAGACTCGCTCTTGGATGGAGGCTCGGAATAGCCAGCCAACCGCCAAGTGCAAGGCTGTAACCCCGTTTATATTTTCCAGGTTTCCCATCCGTCTCCAGGAAGAGACTTTGGCTGTATGTCCTTTGTTTTATTTCCTCTGGTTTCCTGTACTCAGCTACAGCAAATGCTCCAGGGCCACAGGGCCTCCTCAGCCTCTGGCTCCTATCTTTTCAGAGAAGTGGGAATGGCAGAGACATATGCCTGAGGGCCCAGTCTTAGGTTTCTCTAAACAAATTCCCAAAGGAGACAGGAATGAAAAATGGTGCCTCTTGCACATAACTGTTGTGTCAACAAATGAGTACTTCTTTGTTGGACACGTCGCCTCTACACACTGACTCCAAATGAAACTCTGGATTTCTGACCTCAAGAAGCCCAATATTAAATGCTGACCCGGTCCCTAGCAGAGTTCTCCGTCAGTTTTGAAGGTCTAGGAACTAAGTTTTCATTGGACATAGTGAACATAAGAAGTAAGAACCAGAGGCTGAAATACATTAAAACTTAGATTTTCCAAACTTATTTCAAATGTGTTAACTTTGGAATTAATAGCCTGAAAAATCTTCCAAGCTTTACTTGTCTCACCTATAAAATGGGTCAGCAGAAGAGCTGAGTGGATATGCTTACAGAAACGTGAGGGAGGAGGTCTTAAGAGGCAGAAGGATGAGTCGATGCCTTTAAAAAGAGTTGCCAATGTATATTGTTACAGCATGGACTGATTAAAAGAATAGGTTTGGAGTCCCTGTAACAGTGAGTGAATGAAAAATGGAGCCCCTCGGTCAAATACTAATCTTGCCACCCTGCTGTAATCATATACCAAATAGATAAGGACTTTCTAGACTTCTAGCACAGTATACTGAGCATCTTCCAGAAAGGTATGCATAATTCATTAATGCATATTTTAATAAGTAACCAAGTCCTGTTTTTATTGCTTCATAGCCACAAATAGTTTACAATGACAGTATTGCTGGCAACAGAAATGACATTTTGTTATTGATACTTGCCTAGTTTATCCAGTCCGTGGGAACTCTCTATAGCGTGAGAGAAAGAAATGCATAACAAGAGGCTAGTTAGTAGAACAATGGTTCTGTTAAGAGGGTTTTAAACTAATGCCATTGTGAAATACAAGTATCATAAATATCATATATGTTTGGCTCAACCTTAATTAAAATTAAAACCAGGGGGCACTTTCTTTTTCTAAGTAGGAACATTGGACATCACTTGAAGGGGTAGCTATAAAGGAAAAGGTTACTGAATATTTATATATTTATTATAGACTTTAAGGGGAATCTATATTTATTCCTTATTTTATCACCATAAAGTTGAGCTTCTCTATAAGTTCTCTAGTTTTTGTTTTAATAGAATCCAAGATCTCCTCGCTAAAAACCTCAGAACAGTGAAAGGTTCTCACAGGAAGCCACCTCATCATGAAGTTTGTTGCAAAAGATTCAACAGAAAAGAGATTCCACAGAAGGCTGATTTGGCGCAACTTTGTGCTGACATATTTACAACAATCTTGCTGATTATTTCTCATTAACTAACATAAGATGGGAAAGACGGAAGTATAGACAGCGCTAACGTGACATTTTTCCAAGTAAAATAGAAAATAGCCTATCCACTTGAGAACACAGGTTGGCTATTTTCCATGACTACATCAATAAAAGAGAAAAATATTTGAGGCAGCCAATTACCCACCACTGGGGACAGAGTGAGGGACAAGCTGCTCTTCTTCCCTTGACCAATGACCAGAGGAGAACCCTCATAGTAACACCACGTCCTGGGAAGCCAGGCAAGCCACACACACACCACACACACACACACACACACACACACACACACACACACACAAACGCACGCGCGCGCCTCGCCACTCCCCAACCCCCACTACCCAGTCCCTCCCCCAGGCTCTGGAGAGGTATGCATGAGGTGATCAGTATTTTCCTTCCCTAGGGCTGTAGGTTTCTCCATCAGTGATGGCTGCTAGCGGGTGGTATCAATAAACCCTCTTGACTGGTCCCTGGGTCCCCTTGCTTTTCTCCCTACTAAGCAAGAATCTATTGTGACCTTGACAGTGACAAAGTGGGAGCCTAGAGACCTCACCCTGGAGCTCAGAAATGGAATCCAGCTCGGCTGCTCACACAGGCTGATGTTTCCATTCCAGTCCTGCCATGTGCTAACTGTGGCAGCCCTGGACAAGTTTGTTAAACTCAGCTTCCTCCTCTGCACAATGAGGAGAATAAAGCTCATTTACATGGTATGAAAATTTGTTGAAATAGTAGCGAGTACCTGATATTTCGTGAGTGCTCCAAAAATTAGATTAATTGAAATATTGCATGATGTTGCCCAAGGTTCAGAGTGTCATCGAGTGAACCTAGTCCAAGAGAGCCAATCAAATTCTATGGGCATATATTCTTGCATGTTTTTTTCCAGAGTGAGTCTCTAGTATTCTTCAGATTCCCAGTAGGGTACTTAACCCAAAAGGCCACACGTCCTCCCTGAGATGATAGGGCCTCCCAATCCTTATCTCCAGACAGACCTCTTCTGTCAGTTTCAAGCTCATCGATCCACACGTGTAGGGGACGTCTCCATTGGAGTGACCTACAGGCAACTCAGCGTCACAGTGGTACACCCCGTGGTGGACCACTCAGATCCCCTTTTGGGAATAAAGGGCATAGAATCCCAGCTGCTACAAGTGCTACTGGCAGAGGCTCCCAATTGCCAGCCACTTTTGAACATGGCTTCAGCTAAGCAGATTCACCTTGACTGAGATAACGTTGCCTTGGGGTGTGGCCCATATCCAATGATAACTCACAGCGGAGGCCTGGCCCTCTTACCCCAACTCAGGACAGAGCTGAAGGTCTGTCCACTTTTCAGAATTCTCCACAGGGTCAGCTGAGGTTTGCAGTGAGGCTACGCTCTCCTACTTAATTCTGCCCCCTTGCCTTCCCTCCCTTTCCTTCCCATCCACTGCTGTTGATCTAAAGAGCATCCCCTAAAAAACCTTCTGTGTGTTGATCTTCATCTCATAATCTGCTTCTTAGGGAAATTGGAACACTTAACATGTCTCGAATAGGTTCCAGAAGCTTCTGTACCTTCTCTATGCTTTGTAGTTCAGCTGGTGATTCTTCACCTGACCTTTAACCAGAAACTGGGGCCCTTCGTCTCTGGTGCTTTTACATCATCTGCTCCCTGCACCTAGATCAACCACAACCAATTTGGGTCTTTCTTATCATTTACATCTCATCTGAAATGTCACCTCCTCACTTACCTGTCCGTGAATCTCCTATCATGCCCCCATACTCTCATGTCATGTGAAAGTCTAAAATTCTTCATATGATGTACTGATCTCCCCATACTTGGCCCCTGCTCATCTCTGTGGCTTCACTCCTTTCACTCTCGAAGGCCTTTGATGAATACATACCAGCATACATACACTATACGTACATGCATGCATGCACACATACATACATTCATACACAAACTCAAACTAAATGAGAGCAGAATCCTAAAGAACTAATGGTGTAATGGGGGTGGCAGAAAGTTTTGTATGAACTCATTTGCAAGTCAATCAGACATCATGTAGGTTCACTCTTCATGAAAACACCTTGTTAAAAAGTGAAAGATAACAATCTCAGTAAAACAATTTTTTAAAAAAGGGGGACTATATTTATTAAAAAGATTCTAGTATAAGTAACCAGTCAGGCTGGAATCGGGCTCTGTTAGCCATAGTTTCTTTTACCTTCTGAGGGCTCATGGTCATTCACTCAACTCTATTTACATTACATTTTTTTCTCAAAACATTTGGCCATTCCATATTTCTTTGTTCTAATCACATTGAGAGAATAAAATGAGTATCTCTTGGTTCTAGTTGCCAATTGGAAAGAATCTGATTGGTTCTGCTTGAGTCAGTTGAAACCCTACAACCTAATGACCTAAGGAGAAGGCGGGGAGGAATCACAATATAAACACTACTGCCAGGAGCCCACCCACATGGACCTAGATGCATTTCTCAGAGAAAAAAGGAGTCATTATGATTTTGGCAGAATCCAAAAAGACAACTAGTGTTCTGATTCTTATATGTTGTCCACACAAAAAGGCAGATAAGGGTGCACAGAAATTCATACATTATTACCAAGGAAAAGAAAAAAAAAAGTCAAGTTTAAGACAGGAGCTGTCTAACAAGTACAGGAGGAAAAAGATTGAGATGAATTTTGCAAAGGTGATCCTTGAAAACTTAGATCTGCCTTCTCGCCATATGCTAATAAGCATTCTCAGTCCAGATGTTACCTGCATCTAGGTGCCTCTCTCTCCAGCCCTGCCTTCACCTCTCTCTCTCTCTCAGGCTTCTTGGTCTTGCATCTGATTGTCTATTTGTACGAGCTTCATTTCTCTTTCAGATCTTCAAAGAGATCAAGTCCATGAGACCATAGCAGCCAACCTTCTCAGTCCCACAAACTAAAGCATGTGAGACTGGAGAAGTCACACAGTTTGCTCACCTCTAACCCCACAGTTAGTGACATAATCAGTGTTGGGCTCTGACTCCAGTTACACACTGCCTCTCTTCACCCTAGATATACAGGGGTGTGGGGGACAGAGGCAGGGTTCATGCCCTGTTCAAACCTTCAGCAGTACTAAGCTCAGTCTCAAATGAAATAAAATTGTGCATAATATCAAAAGAGATGGATAAATGCTGAACCAGAAGCAGTTACTATTCTGAGATCCAAGTCATACAGACAAGGTGGTGTTGTGGAAAGAGGAAAATAAGTCGAGAGACCCAAGTTTTAGCCATGTCTGTTTCATTAACAAATTGTTTGGCCCTAAGTAATTCACTTAACTGTCCTCATACTTTAATGGAGAATAAATTGTTTGTTTCCAACCTCTTTGGGCTGATGATCAAATGAGATCATGGAAATGCCCCTTTTTATGGAAAAAAAAAAAAGTACTCAGAAAGGCTATATGAACGCCAGGCCTTCTAATTATTTTTCCATCATGTTACAAACATATCCAGGACCGATATCCGCTCAAAAACCTATTTACCATCGTTACTTTCCAACTATGACTCTCCTTTAAGTATCTCTCTGTTTTTCCAATTATGTATTTCTCCAGATGCATATGTTTCTACTTTTCCAGGCTGATCTCATTTGTTAATTTCCTGTCCATATTTCTAATCTCTCTAAGGTTGCTCTGTACTATGTCTCTTCCTCACCAGTGTCTATAACACCATCCTATTTACCCTCATCTGCAGATATAATTACCATAATAGCTTTACAGCCTCTTTCCAAGCCATTAATAATAATGCGAAATGAAATGTGTCTGAAGCTGATGGCTGCCGCTTCTTCCTGGAACTTGAAGCATGCCTTTTTTTTTTTTTTTTTTCTTTCTTGTTGGTTGTTTTTTTTCCTCCAGTCTGATGTTAGGTCATTTCTCCTGGTTCGGAGAACGTCCTAACCCAGCCTAAGACTGTTTGGTTTGGTTTGATTTTGATCATACAGGAAACAGACTTCTTTCTCCTGCTCATACATAATAAAGTAAAAGAAAATAAGGTATAACATGCCAACACATAAGCATAAATCAGTGGGTTTCTTTTCAGATTACTCCTGTCTCACATCATTGTGAGGGTGCTCACCGTAATTCTGTCTGTGTGGATCCAAAAATCAGGGGGACCTAGGTTTTCCGAAACACAAATTCTTGTGTTTCTTTCCAGTGAAGAAAACCTGCAGCCAATTCCTCCATAAACCAGGGGAATAAGATGCATAATCTTTGAGGCTCGCTTCAAAGAAAACTTTTCCTTGTTGATTTTTTCAATAATTTGGCTGACACTAGAGTCCCTCCTTTGCTTCCATTATAGCACTTGGCAGTTTCTAAAGAGAAGAGTTTGAAAAAGAACACAAAGACTAATCCATGGGTGAATAAACTTCAGAAATGGTTTTGATGACATATTATTGCAAACATTTTTTTTTTTTAGCTTGGAATTAGTTTTTGTTTTGTTTTTTAAATTGAGTTCAGCATGCGGTACTTTGTCTTCTAATCTCTGGAATATATCTGTTCACTTCTTACTGAGCACTTCTGGCAATGGACAGTCTCACCGGCAATTTTGCCTTTTTGCAGTTCAAGCTCTAAACAGTTGTAAATCTCGGCCAAGTAAAAACTTGGAGCTCTTTCTGAACTACCATAACGATCTCCAAATCTCATCTAAAAATACATTCAAAATATTTTACATACAACAAACTTAGAAATGCTGAATTTTAGTTTCTGAGTACAGAAGAGAGAAAAGCTGTAAGTATCTTAATCCTGTAAGTAAGTTCATTGCAGTGTTTGAAGAAAAGTTGAATTTACATCAATTCCTTTCATCCATGAAAGTAGAAAAGCATGAACTTGGGACACAGACCTGGTTTTCTGTCTTGGCTACATCAAATACTTGCTTTATGAAACTGGGAAAATTTCCTAACCTTCTTGAGTTTGTTTCTTCTTCCGTATAATGGGAATAATACTATTTCCATCACGGAACACTGTTTGGATTAAATGAGCAAAATGGTGGCTAATAAATACAGGGTCTGGTACATAGTAGGTTATAAGTAACTGTCAGCTGCTTCCCTTGTCTTCCTACAAAAACAATGGCAAAATCTGTCATCTTGTATTAATGCACATGACTCACTTTCTCTTAACAATATCTCCGGGCAGTTATAAACTGCTAAGAGGAAAACGTCTTTTCATAAATTTAATGCTAAGATAATAATACTATGCAGGAAGCATTCTAAATGCTTTATATACATTATTTCATGCAAACAAAGAAAGGTAATTTTACTATTTCCATTTACAGAAAAGGATGCAGAAATTGAAAATAGTTAAATGACATGTTAGTTAGTAGATGGGTCAGGGTTTATTGTATGTTAAACATTATACATAATGCCTGCCACATAGTAAATTCTTAATAAATATTAGAAATTTGATTAGGAGATAAGTTTTTTGTGGTACCATTAGATCTTGTCTTGTAACATTTTTTTACTTATTTTACCATATTTTTTGAGCTATAACCCACATACCATAAATTCACCAATTCAATGAGTTTTTTAATAAATTCACTGGTGTACAACCATCACCACAATCTAAGTGTAGTATATTTTCATCACTAGAAAATTCCTTTATTTTTTTAAACCTGGATTTAATGAATTTCTTAAGGGAGAAATTATTCAAAAAGGTTACTTCTCTCATACATAGTTGGTTAGAATATAAAACACACTCCAGGAAATAATTTGGCAGTTTCTTGTAAGACTAAACATGCATTAACTATTCGACCTAGCAATTGCACTCTTAGGCATTTATCCGAGAAAATAAAAATTTACATTCCCACAAAAACTTGTACAGGAATGTTCATAGCAGTTGTATTTGTAATAGCCAAAATGTGGAAACAACCCAAATGCTCTTAAACAGGTGAATAAATAAATAGTCTGGTATATTCACACAATACAATTCAACTCAGCAACAAAAGGTCAAACTACTGACAGATGAAAAAATAGGATGAATTTTATGGGCATTAAGCTTAATAGACAAAAATAACTTTACAAAGTGATATACTCTATGATTCCACTTATATGACATCATTAAAATGACAAAACTTTAGTGATGGAAAACAGATTAGTGGTTACTGGGGGACAGAGATGAGGTAGGTGAGACAATGAAGAGGTAGAATGAGGAAGTTCCTTTGGAGAGATGGAATACAATTCTGTATTTTGGTTGTAATGGTGGGTATATGAATATGCGTTGGATGAAACTGCAAAGAACTACGCACATGCACACTTGCACACACAGATGCATGTACAAATTGGTGAAATCTGAATAAGGCCGTGTTACATAGTTAACATTATTGTACCGTGTTAGTTTCCTGGTTTTGGCATTGTACTGTTGTTACATAAGATGTGATCACTGATGCAAGCCGAGCGAAGTGTTCAAACAACTCTATGTACTATTTTTGCAACATCCCGTGAGCCTATAATCAGTTCAAAATAAAAAGTTAAAATAATGGCATTTCAAAAGGAAAGCCAAATGAGTTTTGAAGAAGATACTCAGACACGAAAGCTGGCATGTGTGTGATTTTTGACAACAGTCTTAGGATTGACACACTTAATCATCATTGTTGAAGGCTTGACATGACAGAAAGGCTGAAATCACAAAACAAATTGCTCAAAGTGGAAAATTATTTAAAGAAATGGAAAGAATACCTTGAAAGAACAGATAAAAGCAGAGCCTAAAAGCTGTTTATAAATATAAGAATAAGTAAAAACCACTTTAGGAAAGGTGGAAAGATCATAGTATTTAGAAACTACAGGATTAATCCCACATAAAGGATTGTCTTAACATATTATCATAATGGGAAAGATGACTCAAACTCTTGAAAACACTCTTAAAGGTTTTGGAGTGGGAAATTATAGTGGAAAAAAAAAAAACTGAAGTTCATTTATTTGGATTAAGAGCATGAACACAAAGTAGCACCAAAGAACAAATCTTCAGAAATGAATGTATGATCATTATACTGCTTCTACAGATAATAGTAACAATAAGGACAAGAGTAAAATTATTAAGCACTATGTGCCCGGGAACTTTTCTAAATGTTTGACATGTATTAACTTATTTAATTCTCATACAACCTGCTGAGAATGATACTATTGTAAGGCCCTTTTTATTGCAAGAAAGTGAGCCACATGATTTGTTACCTGACCAAACTAACAGAGCACGTGGTGGAGCAGAGCTGGAATTGATATACCTACAAATGGTCATGAACCTCATTTTGAAATTCAAAATTAAATAAAGGATATGGATTGATCTATAATTTTAGCATGGAAAATCAAGCCTAATACCAATTAATTCCTCAATCGCCCAGTCAAAAGAAGAAACAAATCGATTTTATTTGAATTAACATGAACTTTTAGTTATCCGGGGTCCATTCAGAGGACAATTTTTATGACTATAAAATCATTCATGTCCATTAGGATGAGTCGAGCAATATGGTAAATTAGATAATTTAGCCCTTCCAACACAAAATATATAAATGCACAGTTAGGGGCCAAAACAAGGAGACTGAAAATAGAAGTAAGCAGGAGAGCTGATGCTTTGGCGACCTTATGGGAATTTGCCCATCTTGGTTACCAAAGGTTTGATTATAAACCTCCAGAGAGGACAGAAAGGGGACCCTTTGGTTCACACCAAAGCAGGAGAATTTGGAAACCTCCACTCCTCCCTCCCCCGCCACACACACACATAAATTTTGATCCTTTTGTGAAGAAAATCAAGAAGGAAAATCTTATTAATAGAGGGTGATGCCATGGAGCTTGTTGGCTTTGGACCATGCTCTCGATTGGGCATTGTAGGGTGAGTCTCCCTGGAATTTGTAATGATGGAGGACCCTTGCCCAGGTTGGATTTTATTTTAAGCCATTGGGAATCGTAAAATGAGATATTGACATCAAAAATGGTCATGGCAAAGATACCATTGGCAAAAGCAAATTACTCAAAAGAAACACTCTAAATTTAGGCTAAGTAGGTTCTTTCACACACACACACACACACAAAACACTACTTAACATGAGCTCATTATTAGAAATTACAAAACCCACTAGAAAATAATTTATCATAAGCAAAATTTAGCAGATGCAATAAGTATACTAAGTCCCCTCCAAACTTCACATAATAAAAGAACAGAAAGATAAAACAAAATCAGTACATTTAAATTGGCAAAATTCCCAGTACGAACAAGATTTAAGTACAGGATCAGAATAAGACACTATCAAAACAAAAATAATGCAGATTTCAAAAAAGGGAAAGGGCATATATATGTCTTCTGGAAATTGAAAAAAAGACAATAAAATTAAATATTTAATGAACAGTTAAACAGCAGATTAACTGGAAAGAGAATTTGTAAGCTGGAATGTAAATATGATCAAATAACTAATTGTGATAAATAAATGAAAAATACGATAGAGAAGCTAAGATGTCTGGACATTAGTGAGATGGTACACCACCAATTTATAGGAATTGCAGATAGAAAATGAGAGAGAATGGAGACAGGCAAGACAGTGATAATGGCTAAGACATTTCCAGAATTGTTGAAAGATGTGAATTCTCAGATTTAAAAAGCATGTTGAGTTCACAGCAGGAAAAATAAAAATGCCTAAATCTGAATTAAAATTGCAGAACTCAAAGACAAAGAAAAGATGTTAAAGGCAGGCAGAGGGAAAGCAACATTACCTACAAAGAAATTTCAATTCTGAAATCATATCACCTTTTGAAAGACTCCTGATATCTTTAAATTTCAAACACCACCCAACACAAGGTTAGTGTTTAGCATATTTTATTTTTCTAACTCTCAGTAATCTATGCAATTTACATTTGGACATGATAATAATATTCTCTTTGTACGCTCTAGACAGTATTTCAAAATTTCTACCATGTGATGAGTCTAGTTTTAAGAATGTGATAAAAGAGATTCTAACCTTGACTCCTCCAACTAGAAGCTTTTTGACCTTGGGCAAGTTATTTAGTCTCTCTGTCTCATTTCACTTATCTATAAAAAGGTAGCACTCATAGATTATGATAATATTGTGTTTTAAGTGAAATGATACATGTAAAATGCTTATAATTATGTCCGGAATACAGGAAACATTCAATGAACATTAGCTAGTGTTATTATTGTTATCATATTTCATTTGATCTTCACAATAGCACTGCAGTAGAGGTTTTGTTTTTCATTTTTCCAGGGAATTGTATTAATTGATATTTAATGGCCCATTCAGAATCACAATTAGACTTTTTAGAGCTAGGACCAGAATTTGTGTCTCTTGTGTACTACCATCTTGAGCTCTCTTTTTAAGTACTGCTCTTATAAAAAATGTTTCTCAATAAAGAATTTATCCTGGGTATCCACTGCATGAGATGACATATCTCTCAAAGCTTCAAACACTTCCTTTATATTTATTGGTCTATTAGAGGTAGTTTACAGATCTTCTTAATACACTCTGACTTTTTTATTTTCACTGCATCTCCAGGCTGCACACATTGGTGTTAGGACTGGCATTCAGTTATGCATAATTCTATCTGTAAGTGAGGCTGGAAAATGGAATTTTGCTAGCTGGGCACACTGCCACCCTCGACAAAATCAGGGTTGTCTAAGAAAGAAGACAATTGATTATTGGCTAGACAACTGCCATGACACAAAGGAGGTGTGGTCTGAGGAGCAGATGGCACCTTTGGAAAGAAGGAAACAGCAAAGAGAATGCAAGGGGCTCCCCAGGGTTTGTGGCCTTGCACATGCTCTGTAAGGCTCTGTGTACTTTGGTCATGCTGACCTTTCTGCTCTAACTTTTGCTCAACTAATGCCTTTACTATCTACAGGATTTCAGGTTCTTCAGCATCCATGCTTTCTCTTTTATAGATCCTCTGCCTGGAAACACCCTCCCTTCCCGCTCCAACCCCACCCCCATTGTGTGTGTGCACATGTGTGTGCATGCACACACATGCACACATACACACCAGCATATATTTCCATTACCATACCATACATACAGATTTTGCCATGCACTGAGGCCATGAGAAGACGTCCCCGTCTCCCAAACCCTGATTCAGCTCCCCATCTGTCTCTCAGCCCCTGTGGCCCTTTGTACAAATTCCTTTTGGAACACATACCACACTGTACTGTGTGTTCATGAAGGTAGCCAGTCTTTCTCCCCACCATTTTCTAAACTTAGCATTTTAATGGAAGAAACTATTCTATTTCACCATGTCAGGTTTGCGTTTTACTCATTTTTGGTTCACCAATGATTTACACGGGATCTAACAGCTAATGGGTGACCAGTAAACATTTGTGGAATAATTAAATTAATGAATTCAGCTGAATATTGCAGGATTTCATAAAAGAAAAAAAAATGGTGCTTCAGGCAGCAATAATAGTTATCATATATTGAGAGTTTATGAAATGTAAAGCATACTGGGTTTCGAGCTTTACATGAATTACCTTTTTAAAATTTTTCTAACAACCATATGATATATGTGTGTGTGTATGTGTATATATATATATATAATTACCATGCTCATTTATAAGTGAGGAAACCGAGGCTGACAGAAGACCAAGGAATTTGAACCCTGGTTGTTTCTACTCCACAATCAAAGTTCTTAATTACCAGGCATGTTGCTGAAACTCAGGTTGGCTGCACGTCCTGAGAGGTTCTGCAGTGTGAAGCTTTAGAGCACTGAACAGCTGTTAGGTAACACAAATCTTGCTGACTCAGCAAAAGACATTTTGTCTGACAAGAGAATGAAAAGAGAAAAGTGGGGGGTGGGGGGCGTTGTTCTTTCTTTGGGGAAAGAGAGGAAGCAGGATGACAAATGAAATAAACTGAGAATCCACATCAGAGCAACCACAGACCCCGTCGTCTAAGACAGGCATTTCATCTATCAGCACCATTCTGACAACCAGCTAATTAAACATCTCTCGGGAGAGGGTTCCCATCTTGACTCACAAGGGCAAGTGCTGAGTTCTGAAGCCTATTCTCTACATGGGGTTGAGCAAAACTAGCTTCCCAGATGGCCTGATAATCCCCGAAGCGAGCATTAACACTCAAGTCCCACTGGAAAACAGGCAAATGCAGCAGATTATGCAGAAAGCAAGATTAGCATAATAAGAATAATAAAAGCTTACATTTTATTGGGTACTTGCAATCAGTCTTGAGCAACTGAGTGGTTATTTCATTTAATCCTCCAAAAGAATATAATGAGATAGACATTATCCCTATTTTATAGACAGGGGATGAAAGGACAACATTTGTGCCTGCAAGTTGCCTACTGTTCCAGCCCCAAACCCATCCTTCTATATTCTATACTCTCCAGTGTCTACTCGGCTGGGATTCGGCAAAACTACATGACCCAGGACCCTTAACCAGCTAGTTTCCTATTAAGTTCTGCAAACAGAAGGCAGAAAATGGAAAAAGAGAACCAAATAAAGGGAAACAGAGCTGTTCCATGCATCCCTGTCTGGCAGCATCTCTCATTATGGCTGCGGTTGGCTC